>CM054143.1:17497596-17557596 GCA_028751875.1 Rapana venosa | reverse complement strand
GGAAGGGTTCGGGGTGGTGGTTGGGAGGGTGGGGGGTGGTGGTGGTTGGGGTGGAGGAGGGCAGTGGGTGTGGGTGGTGTGGGGAAGGGGTGGGGTGGGGGAAGGGTGGTGGTGGTGATGGGGGGAGAGGGGGGGCTTGTGGGTGGGGTGGTGGTGGTGGTGGGGTGGGGGGGTTGGTGGTGGTGGTGGTAGTGGTGATGGGGGGAGAGGGGGGGCTTGTGGGTGGGGTGGTGGTGGTGGTGGGAGGGGGTTGGGTGGTGGTGGTTGGGGGTTGGTGTGGTTGGGGGTGTGGGTGGGTTGGGTTGTGTGGGTGTGAGTGTGCGTATGTGTGTTTTTTATTTTATGTATTTATTTATTCTTTCATATCAAGGATAATGGACTAAGCGCTTATGTGCTTTTTTACATCTTATGTGATTTTTTTACATGCACACACATTACATGTGTATGCCGTTTGTAAATTCTGTCATCTGTTCCCACTGGCACACAATGGCCTACTCTTACGAAAAACGGAACAGGATTTAACATGCGCGCAAGATGATCTGCATGCATTCGGACACGGGGCCTCGGTTTATAGTCTCATCCGAAGGATACATATGTGTGTCTGTGTGTGTGCGTGCATGCATAGGTGTGTGTGTGTACACATGCAATCATGTGTGTGTATGCATGTATGTGTGTGTGTGCGCATGTGTGCATGTGCGCGTATGTGTGTGTGCACACGCGTATGTGTGTGTGTGCATGCATGTGTGTGTGTGCATGTGTGTGTATATGTGTGTGTGTTTCACAATTCACAATTCCAATACTTTATTATCTCACAAATAGAGAAAGTCACGCGGGCTACAATCCATACATGAAAAACAGCACACAGGAAAACATTACAGACAAAACACCACAACACAGTCTCCATATATCAGCACGCGCGCATCACAAGATAAAAATTTAAAAAATCACACAAACATCAGCAATAGCTAAGCGAGTCATAAACTCACTAGAATGAAATTACATGCACACGTGATGGTTTGTGTGTGTGAGGGTTTGTGTGTGTTAGTCTGTGTGTGTATGTGTGTGTGTGTGTGTGCATGTGTGTGTGCGCTTGTGTGTATGTATGCATACCAGTTTGGCAATATCTTGTAACACATACACTGGTGACTGACATTTAGTGGCTGAGAGAGAGATAGTCAGAGACAGAGAGACAGGCAGGCAGGCAGGCAGGCAGGCAGGCAGGCAGGCACGCACGCACACACACACACACACACACGCACACACACACACACACACACACACACACACACACACATGCAAGAGTACGCCATTGTGTGCCAGTGGGAACAGATGACAGAATTTACAAAACCGCATACACACGGGGACTGGATGTAAAAAAGAGCCCTAAAGTGCTTATTCCATTATCCTCGATATAAAAGAATAAAATTTTAAAAAATTTAAAAAATAAAATAAACAAACACACACTCATTCACACACACAGAGGCAGGCAGACAGGCAGACAGACAAAGAGACAGGCAAGGCAGGCAGAGAAATAGATATGGACGCCAGTGTGACAGAAGCGAGTTGTTGTTGTGGAAGGAGGGTGGCAGGATGGTTAAGAGGTTCGCCTGCCAACAAGTAAACCGTGAGGTTCTGGGTTCAATTCCCAGCCTCGCCCTTTCTCCCCAGTTTGACAAAAAAATCGAACTGAATTTCAAAGTCCTTCGGATGAGACTATAAACCGAGGCCCCGTGTGCGAACACATGCAGAACATCTTGCGCACACATTAAATCCTGTTCCGCTGTTTGAAAGAGTAGGCCATTGTGTGCCGGTGGGAACAGATGACAAAATGTTAAAAAACGCATACACATGCATACATTTTTTTTTAATGCGCTTTGAATTGTTGCTTTACAAGATTCAGCGCTACATAAATTCCATACGTTATTATTATTATTATTATTATCATTATTATTGTTGTTGTTGCTGATTGCAGGACACGATAACGGCGATGGAAGCGCTGTTCGAGTTTGATGCGCAGGACAAACATCGCAACATCTTCAACCTGGACTTCACCATGTTCTCCACCTCTTCCCCGGGATGGAAGCAGACAGTGGCCCTCAGGAAATCCTTCTACACCCGCCTCTCCAAAGCCTGTGTGAGTCCCCGTTATTGTCATCGCCGTTATCATCATCATCATAAGCAGCAGCATCATTGTCATTATCATGATGTATGTTATGACTGACACACAGTGGCCTTCAGGAAATCCTTCTACACCCACCTCTCCAAATCCTGTGTGAGTCCCCGTTATTGTCATCGCCGTTATCGTCATTATTATTGTCATCATCATCATCATCGTCATCGTTGTCATCATTGTCATGATGTTTTATATTGTGACTGACATACTGTGGTCCTCTATATAAATCCTTCTACAACCACCTCTCCAAAGCCTGTGTGAGTCCCCGTTATTGTCATCGCCGTTATCGTCTTATTATTGTTGTCATTGTCATCATCATCGATGTTTTATGTTGTGACTGACATACTGTGGTCCTCTATATAAATCCTTCTACACCCACCTCTCCAAAGCCTGTGTGAGTCCCCGTTATTGTCATCGCCGTTATCGTCATTATTATTGTTGTCATTGTCATCATCATTGTCGTCATCATCATCATCATGTTGTATGTTATGACTGACATACAGTGGCCCTCCATAAATCCATCATTGTCATCATCGTTGTCATGAATATTGTCATGGTCATTATCATTTTCAGCATCATTGTCATGGTCATTATCATTTTCAGCATCATTGTCATCATCATTGTCATCATTGTCATGGTCATTATCATTTTCAGCATCATTGTCATCAGCATCATTCTTATCATCATCACCATCATTGTCATCAGCATCATTCTTCTCATTGTTATCTTCATTGGCATCACCATACTCATCAGCATCATAATCGTCACCATCTTCATTGTCAGCATCATTATCACCATATTCATCATTGTCATCAGCATCATCATCATCATCATCAGCATCATTGGCAATCTGACTATTGTCATCAGAATCATGATCATTAAGTCAAGTCAAGTCAAAAACACTTTAGATTAATCATCCCATGAAGGGCAGTTACATCAGCAGCAGTCTGTGTGATTTCAGCCTGGTCAAGTGTCTCAGTTCAAAAGCATGCTGTCAGGTGAATGACGGGATTGTGTGGCATTTTTTTTAAATCTGCTGAATGTGTGTGGTGTGTGTGTGTGTGTGTACACATATGCATGTATGTGTGTGTGGTGTATGTGTGTACATGCATGTGTGTGTTGTGTGTGTGTACATGCATGTGTGTGTGTGTACATGCATGTGTGTGTGTGTGTGTGTGTGTGTTACAGATCCCATCAGTCTGGGGTTCCATTCGCTCCAGAGTCCAAGGGATAGGCCGAGCTCTCCTGCAGGTAAACGCCCCTCTGATCCTTCTTGTCTTTTTATGGTGGTGGTGTTGTTGTTGTTGTGCGTTCCCCAGCTTTACACTCTGGGGGTCACCCAGAACATGCCACACTCTGCCTCACTCACTCATCCCACCTGGGAATCTCTGTGAGAAGGAAGTACACACTGGATGAAAAGATTGCATGTATGACTCTTTTTCAAGCACCTCGCCATATAGGCAGCCATACTCCGACTTCAGAGGATTTTTTTTTTCTCCTTTAACAAAGTAGAGTGCGGGTGGTTATGTTAAGAGCTTGTCATGGCTGAAGGCAATCTCAAACACAACATTTTACAACATAACAACGTTTTAATGTAGGCCTTGGCAATTAGCTGACATCAATAATAACTGACACAGCTTTTGGCCTGGGCCACGTCTTTTTATGGTCATTTTCATCACAGTCCTTGTCTGTCCTCGACCTCTGTCTTTCCTGTTTCCTGCAGACTTTTTTTTCTACTCAGTATCCGTTACAGGGGGACGGGATAGCTCAGTGGTCGGAGCACTCGCTTTCCCCCAGCCAAGTTAAGCAGCGTCGAGCGTGGTTACCAGTTGGATGGGTGACCGTTTGTGCGCCTTGGCTTCAGTACAGTTCCCCCAGTTCACCCAGCTGTAAATGGGTACCTGCCCTCTTTAGGGTCAGGGAAGGTAAGCAGCGAGGGAGAGGAGATGGGTGCCGCCCTCAATATGCTGGCCCTAGAGAAGTGAGGTCTCCGACGCCTTGCTCCCCTATGACCTTATAGGTTATGGGACTCCTTTACCTTTTACCTTATCAGTTACAGAAACACGACCATACCCAGCATGCATCCCCAAAGTCAGAATGCGGCTACCTTCTTGGTGGGCAAAAACGGTTACGCTCGCAAAATCTCACCTTTGGTGATTTTCGGAGGTCTAGTTGAGGAATTTTTAAAAACCTGCGCAAAACACGCTGATGCACAAGATGTTCTCTGTGTGTTTGCACGTGGGTGGGTCTCAGTTTATGGTCTCTTCCGAAGGACTTTTTTTGGGGGGGGGGGGGGTTGAGTCTGTACTGATGTTAACTCGAGGGAGAAATCCTCATGAACTGATGTCTTGATGGTGAATACAACATTCCAACCACTAGGCTATCCCCCTTCCCACACCCCCCACACCCCCTCAAAGTTGGCATTTAATACTGACCAAGGTGTTCTTTCCATTTTGCATTTGTTGTTACCATCAATACTGTTATCATGAGAATGGATGTTAGCATATCACCATAATCATTATCATAATGACAGTTTGAAAAAGGAAGGTGGCAGGATGGTTAAGACCTTCACCTGTGAAACGAGTAATCTGCGTGGTTCTGGGTTCGATTCCCAGCCTTGCCCTTTCTTCCCATTTTGACAAGAAAATGGAACTGAATGTCAAAGCCCTTCGGATGAGACTTTAAAACAAGGCCCCGTGTGTGAATCCAGGTAGAGCATCTTGCACACACATTAAATACCTATTCCGCCTTTCGGAAGAGAAACCCATTTCGTGCTGGTAGGAACAGATGACAATTTTGTGTGTGTGTAAAAAACGCATGCACACAGGTGTCATGTTTAAACACCACTCCCAAAGTCGAAATATGGCTACCTAAATAGTGGGGGGGAACACAGTTGCATGTAAAGTAAGGTAAGGTAAAGGAGTCCCATAACCTATAAGGTCGTAGGGGAGCGAGGCGTCAGAGACCTCACTTCTCTAGGGCCAGCATATTGAGGGCGGCGCCCATCTCCTCTCCCTCGCTGCTTTACCTTCCCTGACCCTAAAGAGGGCAGGTACCCATTTACAGCTGGGGGAACTGGGGGAAGTGTACTGAAGCCAAGGCGCGCAAACGGTCACCCATCCAAGTGGTAACCACGCTCGACGCTGCTTAACTTGGCTGTGGGGAAGCGAGTTCTCCGACCACTGAGCTATCCCATCCCCCACAGTTGCATGTATACACAGAAATCTCAGCATTGGTAAACCTTGGAGCTCTAGCTATCCAAGGAACGGGAAGAAGAGGGAAAAAAAACCCGAAAAGGACAATCGGCACCATTCTGACTATGGCCATGCTTCCGCTTTTCGGAAGAGTAGGCCATTGTGTGTGCCAGTGGGAACGGATGACAACATTGACAAAACTGCGTACACACAGGTCACCATCAGTCCCGTGACCTTGGCGGTCGTGGAGGAGACACGAAAGACGATGCCGTGGTAAGCCTCCTCCATCCATCTCGGTCCTCGGCTCTGCGCAGTAGTGCTGAGTCATTCATCCTGGTCCATTCTCTGATGTTGTCCATCCATGACTTGTTCTGTCTTCCCCTCTTTCTGCCACCTTCAAGTGTTCCCTGCAGTACTGTTTTTGGCAGAGTGTTGTGGCGGGTGAAGTGGCCGAACCATGTCAGCTTTTTCTTCTTGACGATGGTGAGAAGGGGTTCCTGTGGACCTGCCAGCCGTGTTATTTGACTCTTGACAAATTCATTGGTCTTTCGTTCTCTCCAGGATATGCCCAGCAGTTTTCTATGGCATTTTGTTTCAAATGACTGGATTCGCTTTGCTGTTTCAGCTGTCAATGTCCAGGTTTCACTTCCGTACAGCAGGATAGTCTGGATTAGGGCTTTGTAGAGCTTTAATTTGATTGGGAAACTGATCTCTTTACTTTTCCATATGGTGGTGAGTTTTGTCATGGAAGATGTTGCCATGGCTATTCTGACTTTGATTTCTGTCGTCGATTGCCCGTCCTTTGTGAGTGTAGCGCCAAGGTATTTAAAAGCGTCTACCTCCTCCAGTTGCTGGCTGTTCATGTAAATTTTAGCAGTGGCATTGCTCATGCTGTTCACAAGTACTTTACTTTTCTCCGAGCTCACCTCCATCCCATATGCTCCAGCTCTGTTCTCAAGTCTGGTCGTAAGATCTTGCAGCTCTGTGTTACTTCCGCCCATGAGGTCAATGTCATCGGCAAACCGCAAGTTGTTGAGGGGTCTGCCGCCAATGGAGATGGTAGAGTGGAAGTCATGGAGGGTCTCTCTCATAATGTTTTCCAAGAACAGATTAAACAGGACTGGAGATAACAGGCATCCTTGTGGGACCCCAACTGTGGTTTTGAAGTAGTCTCTGACCTGATTGTTCAGAAGGACTGCACTGCTTGCGGTGTTGTATAGTGCTTGAATGGTTTGCACTAGTCCTTCAATGCCAAACATTCTGAGTACCTGCCACAGGCCTTCGTGCCATACTCTGTCGAAAGCCTTCTTGAAGTCGATGAAGTTGTGGAACAGGTCTCTCTGATGTTGAAGATGTTTTTCCATCAGGATGTGGCAGTTAAAAATCTGTTCGATTGTGCTCCTGCCTGCCCTGAACCCAGCTTGTTCCTCTGCAAGGTGTTCTTCTGCCTCCTTCTTGAGTCGATTCAAAATAACTTTGAGCATGATCTTGCTGGCGTGGCTGATGAGGCTGATTGTTCTATAGTTTTGGCATTGGCGTAAAATTCCCCTTCTTGGGCAGGGGTATGATGAGTGATTGTGTCCATTCTGTTGGCCACTGTTTTGTCTCCCAAATCTTCTGACAGATAGCTGTAACATGTGTGATGACTGTTTCGCCACCATGCTTGAGCAGCTCTGCTGGTATGTTGTCTGCTCCTGGGGACTTTCCTATTGGTAAACTGCGGATGGCTTCTTCCACTTCTTCCCTCAGTATAGGTAATGGCGAGGGTACTCTTGATGTTGCTGCTTCCTCTCTTCTATTATGCTCTTGTCAGGTTGGATTGGGTTGTATAGTTCTTGACAATACTCAGACCACCTGTTCAATGCAGCTGAGCTTTCTGTGAGGAGGTTTCCGGAGCTGTCTTCAATGACTGATGATTTGGTTTGAAGTGGTTTTGTGAGTTTCTTCAGGGTGTCGTATGCCTTTTTACTGTTGCCCACTTTCATGCTTTTTTCGATCTCATCACATTGATCACTGATCCACTTCTCTCTGGCCTTTTAACATTGACTTCTTCACAAGATTGTTGGCCTCCCGGTATTCTTTAGGGTTGGAAGACCTGGTTGGTTTCAGTGCTCTTCTTGTATCGCAGAGGTCCAAGATGTCATTGGTAGTCCATGGCTGGTGTTTATTCCTCTGACGACCGAGTACCTCCTCTGCTGTTTCTCGGACTGCCTCATTAAAGTTGTTGGTGACGTCATTGATGTCATTGTCCAGGAGGGTTAATGCCGCAAAACGTCCGCCAAGCTTAGCTTGGAAGATCTCCTCGACATCTGGATCTTTCAGTTTGTCCACGTCAAATTTGATACGTGGGTTTGCAGGCTGTTTGTTTTTTCTTCAGTTTCATTTTGAATACCAGCAGCACAAGGTCGTGGTCGTTGCCTATGTCAGCTCCAGGGTAGGTTCTTGTTCTGGCTCTGTTGATGCTGGATTTGAAGCGCCGTGGTGTTAAGATAAAATCTATTTGGTTATGGATCTTGCCGTTTGGCGCATGCCAGGTTGTCCTCCTTGACTGCTTGTGGGGATAGAGGGTATTGGCAATGGTAAGTCTGTGGGTGCAGGCAAACTCCAGCAGACGTAGTCCCCTGTCGTTGGTCTCTCCAGTTCCAAACTGACCAACTGTTCCGGCCCATTGGTTATAAGAGTCAGGACCTACTTTGGCGTTAAAATCCCCTTGAATGATGATGATGTCTTTCTTGGGTATCTTCATAATGGTCTCTTCAAGATCTTCGTAAAATTCTTCTACTTCTTCATCTGCATGGTCAGATGATGGTGCATAGATTTGTATGATGGTGATGTTCTTGGGCTTGGCTGACACCCGGATGCTGATAATCCTGCTGGAAGCCGGTGTACAGCTGATAATGCACCCCACTACTTCCTTTCTGACAATAAATGCCACTCCATGTTGGTGATGTTTCTCTTGACCTCTGTACCATATCTTGTTGCCTTCTTCAGTCATTGTCTCACCAAATCCTGTCCATCTCACTTCTCCTAGTCCAATAATGTCCCATTTATAGCAGCTAAGCTCATACTCTAGTTCTTTGATTTTTCCGCACTGATAGAGTGTACGGACATTCCATGTACCAATGGTGATCTGTTCTCTAGGGAGCTTAAGTAATGTTTTAACTCCAGTAGCTGACTTGTCACTTCCACCCTGGTGTTGTTCAATGGAAAGCGCGGCCGTTGGTAACCCGGGCCTCGACCGATCCAGTATCATATTGGCTTTGCATTTGTCTTTCATGTCTTTTGTGTGGGCTTAGGATATTCCTTGGTGGCGCCAATCTCCTCTCCAAGTCTCCATATGTTTTGTTTTTTTTTCTATTGGGGTTTCCTCCCCCACATGTGACAGGTTGTACTGGGTTACATGGATACCAGTAGCAGTAACAGAGAACTTCTCTGACTGACCTGATATACGCAGTTACTAGATGTAAAAAAAAACACCTGAGTGCTTATTCTTCCATTATCCTCACAGTAGAAGAAGAAATGAAGAAAGAAAGAAATGGCGATATCACTCCTGTGCAGCTGACGACGACGGTGAATGTGGAGTACCCCGATCTGCTGAAGGAGACGCAGAAGGTGAACATGGAGGATCCTAGGAGAAAAGTCGAGCGAATTCAGTTCTTCGACCTGTTTGTCAGCGACCTTCAGTGGCACGGCCGCAATTTCTCCGTCTTGGAAATGTGGCCCTGTGTCTCGTGAGTAGTATAGGAGAAACGGGGCGGGGTGGGGGGGGAGATGGGATAGGAGTGGGTGGCAAAACTGGCTGATTAATGAATGTGCATGATTGTATTTATTGTATTGCCTCAGTGTGTTACTGTGTGTTGTGTGTGTGTGTGTAGGAGGGATGAGGTGTAAATGTGAAATATTCTGTTAATCTTATTTTTGAACGGCTGCATGCGTGTGAATGATTTGAATGTCATTTTTACACATTTGTTGTGAAAAATGTGTGATGGCCCCATCGTGATGTGGCGTGTTTAGGAGAAACATCGTTGATTAATGGTCCTAGTTTACCATAATTAATGTAACTATTCGTCTGCTTGTTCATTGCATGATCATCATTGATGATGATGTTAAAGAGGAGAGAACTGTCAGGGAGTGAACATTGAAAATGGTGGTAAAGGGGAGAGAATTATCAGAGGATTATGAAAGAAGGAAGGTGGCAGGATGGTTAAGATGTTCACCCCTCTAACAAGTAAACGGTCAGGTCCTGGGTTATCTTCCAGGTCATGTAGTATCTTCTACAGAGTGCCAGTCAGAAAAATGTTTTGTTGCTGGTTTTCACAGATTTTTTTTTAAGTATGAAAAAATGCACTGTGCACTTGTTTTGGGGGTTGAGGCCATAGATAAACACCAGGAAAATGATGAGAAAATTTGGAGATGATTATCAAATGAGGATTGCCTGTGTTCCTACAGCGTTGACCCCATGCATGCATATTATTGTGGTGAAGCAGCTAGCAGACGACAAAGGACTGAGGGGGTACAGTGTTTGCTGAAAAATATTTTTAAAATTTCAAACCCACCAAATTTTTTCATATTGTCCTGGGTTTTGTGTCAGGGGCTAGTCTTTCACCAAAAGTGGCTTTTATTTCTGTGGATACCTTAGTACAGGGGCAGTATGCATGCATGAGAAATAGAAGGAAGTTAAAAAAAATTTTGTGAATCATTTCGCAAGCATTGATCCACACACACACACAACACACACACACACACAACACACACACACACACACACACACACACACAACACACACACATCACACACACACACATGCGTGTGCACATTGATACCCCCCCCCCCCCCCCCCCCCCCCCACACACACACACACACACACACATTAATCCCCCCCCCCTCCCCTCCCACACACATACACACACACACACACACATGCATTGAAACTAGAAGGAAAAGTGACAGAAGCTAACCGTGGTGTGTAACCTGGTGTCGCCTGGTAGGTGGCTGTACACAGACCGCGGGCAGACGACGGGTCTGTCGGTGCTGGAGATCGACATTCCCACCGGCTACGTCGTGATGAACGACACGCTGAGGGACTACGTTCGATCGGGGGTAGTGCCCAACCTGAGGCGTGCTGAGTTCTATGGGCGTAAAGTTGTCTTCTACTTCACCTATGTGAGTTGTTGAGTGGTAGGGCTGTGGTGAGGGTTGTGGGGTGTGTGTGTGTGCGTGTGTGTGTGTGTGTGGATGTAGTGGTGTGTGTGTGTGTGGATGTGTGTGTGTGTGTGTGTGGTGTGTGTGTGTGTGGTGTGTGTGTGTGTGTGTGTGTGTGGTGTGTGTGTGTGTGTGGTGTGTGGTGTGTGTGTGTGTGTGTGTGTATGGATGTAGTGTGTGTGTGTGTGTTGTGTGTGTGTTGGTGTGTGTGTGTGTGTGTGTGTGTGTATGGATGTAGTGTGTGTGTGTGTGTGTGTGTGTGTGTGTGTGTGTGTGTGTGTGTGTGATGGATGTAGGTGTGTGTGTGTGTGGGGTGTGTGTGTGTGTGTGTGTGTGTTGTGTATGATGTAAAGTCAAAGTCAAAGTCAAACTTTTATTTTCAGATGGTACATTGAATAAGCAGTGCATTTGCTTTTTTTCATCAAGCCATCTGTAGTGGTGTGTGTGTGTGTGTTTGTGTAATTTCTTTTTTAATGTCAAGGATAATGGAATAAGTGCTCATGTGCTTTTTTTTAACCTCCAGTCCCTTGTGTAATCCATGTCCTATCACCCTGCTACACGCACGCAAGCACGCCTGCACACTCTCTCTCTCTCTCTCTCTCTCTCTCTCTCTCTCTCTCTCTCTCTCTCTCTCTCTTCTCTCTCTCTCTCTCTCTCTCTCAGGAGGAGGTGAAGGATGCTGTTGAAAATTAGGGACAGATATGAGGGGAATGTGTTCATGTTTATGTTTCAGGTGGAAAGCAGTCATACCTGTGTTGATTTTTTGTATTTGAGGTTGACAGCAGTCATACATACCTGTGTTGATTTTCATGTTTGAGGTGGACAGCAGTCATACGTACCTGTGTTGATTTTCATGTTTGAGGTGGACAGCAGTCATACATACCTGTGTTGATTTTCATGTTTGAGGTGGACAGCAGTCATACCTGTGTTGATTTTCATGTTTGAGGTGGACAGCAGTCATACATGTGTTGATTTTCATGTTTGAGGTGGACATAAATCATACCTGTGTTGATTTTCATGTTTGAGGTGGACAGCATGTGTTCATGTTCCTGTTTCAGTTGGATAGCAATCATACCTGTGTTGATTTTCATGTTTTAGGTGGACAGCAGTCATACATGTGTTGAATTTCATGTTTGAGGTGGACAGTAATCATACCTGTGTTGATTTTCATGTTTGAGGTGGACAGCAGTCATAACCTGTGTTGATTTTCATGTTTGAGGTGGACAGCAGTCATACCTGTGTTGATTTTCATGTTTGAGGTGGACAGCAGTCATACATACCTGTGTTGATTTTCGTGTTTGAGGTGGACAGCAGTCATACATACCTGTGTTGATTTTCATGTTTGAGGTGGACAGCAGTCATACATGCCTGTGTTGATTTTCATGTTTGAGGTGGACAGCAGTCAAACATACCTGTGTTGATTTTCATGTTTGAGGTGGACAGCAGTCATACATGCCTGTGTTGATTTTCATGTTTGAGGTGGACAGCAGTCATACATACCTGATTTGATTTTCATGTTTGAGGTGGACAGCAGTCAAACATACCTTTGTTGATTTTCATGTTTGAGGTGGACAGCAGTCAAACATACCTGTGTTGATTTTCATGTTTGAGGTGGACACAGGACAGCATTCATACCTTATAATAATAAATAATAATATATGGAATTTATATAGCGCTGAATCTTGTAAAAAAACAAAACAAATCGAAGCGCTTGCACTCAAATAATTTACATGCATGCAACTCTCCTTAAACATAATGAACAACAGATTTCAAATCCATGCGCGCGCACGCACGTACATGCATGTAGACGCACGTACACGCACGCACGCACGCACGCACGCACACACACACACACACACACACACACAAGGAGGTGAAGGATGCTGTTGAAAATTTATGTTTCAGGTGGACAGCAATCATACCTGTGTTGATTTTTTATATTTGAGGTGGACAGCATTTATACCTTACTGTGTTCATGTCTTAATCAGTCAGAAGAAGACAGAGGTGATGACACTGAACGTTCAGAACCCCTCACCGGTCACAG
Organism: Rapana venosa; assembly: GCA_028751875.1. Classification (NCBI taxonomy): domain Eukaryota; kingdom Metazoa; phylum Mollusca; class Gastropoda; order Neogastropoda; family Muricidae; genus Rapana; species Rapana venosa. The sequence goes on along the minus strand of CM054143.1, from coordinate 17,544,983 downwards.
TGAATGGAGAAGATTTACCAACAACTGAAGAGTTCACGTACCTCGGGAGCACTGTTAGGCATGACGGCGGAGCAGGCAGCGACATCAAGAACCGGATTAGCAAAGCAAGAAATGCTTATAGAAATCTGAACAATGTGTGGAAATCGTCCCAGTACAGCACCAGAACCAAACTAAGACTATACCAGAGCTGTGTACTTTCCACCCTTTTGTACGGCTCGGAGTGCTGGAGGATGACTGAGAGTGACCTTGACAAACTATCCACATTCCACACGAAGAATCTCAGAAGAATCTTGCGCATCTTCTGGCCTGAGACCATCTCCAACCAAGAACTTTTTGCCCGTTGCAACCAAGAAAGCATGGACAACATCATCATGCATAGGTGATGGGGATGGATAGGGCATATCTGCCGTCGGGAACAGGGAAACATCGCCCGAACAGCCCTCCACTGGACACCAGAGGGAAAACGCAAACGAGGACAACCCAAGAACACTTGGCGTCGGACTGTCGAAACAGAGCTGAAGACCTTCCAACATACCTGGGGAATCATCCGGAAGCTGGCCCAGGACAGACAGGAGTGGAGAACATTTGTTGCTGCCCTACGTGCCAATAAGGCACAAAGGCATTGATGATGATGATGTGTTCATGTCTATGTTTCAGAAGGACAGCAATCATACCTGTGTTGATTTTTTATGTTTGAGGTGGACAGCAGTCATACCGTTGGTGTTGCTGTTTCAGCTGGACCAGAGTCGTACCTGTGTTCATTTCCGCGCGGACAGGTGGTACCCCTCTGCCAACACCACCATTCAGAACCGCATGAGAGTCTACGACTACTATGAGCCAGGTGTGTGTGTGTGTGTGTGTGAGATACCTTCAGTTTGACGTCTATTCACATTTAGTGATTTTAGACGGGAAAAAGTAATCTAAACAAGAGAATGCAAACAATAACAGAAAAGTGTCAGATAACAGTACTGAATAAAAACTAACTTTAACATACTACAAAAACTGAATTGTATGTATGTGCGTGTGTGTGTCCTGTAAAGTGTTATGCATGGGGCAGATTAGTACTGTGTCATGTTGTATCGTGCTGTGTTGTGTTGAAATGCATTGAGTTTGCTGGCAGGTATCTTTGTAACTAAGTAATGCATGTTGTACCAAGTTGGGAACAGACGACAAAATTTACAAAAATGCATACGCACGGGGCCTGGACTTGAAAAAGCACATGAGTGCTTATTCCATTATCCTGAGAAATAAAAGAAGAAATAAAACAAAAGTCTTTGGTAGAAACTTGTGTGAGAGTGTACACAGCACGTATATCCAGCATCACTCAAGTCAAGAGTGCTAAATTCAGCACGCCCCTTCTTTTTTTTACCTAGTCCAAGTGTGGGTCAGTTCCTGCTGTAGTCAGCATGGGCTGGGATGGGATGAAATGGATAGCAGCCGAAAGTGGGGGAAACTGACATCTGTGGAGTGTAGATGGAAGTTCTTTCTTTTGTATTATTGTAAATAATATAAAAAAGACAATTCTAAAAATATTTTGGAGTGTAAAAAAGGTAAAGGAGTCCCATAACCTATAAAGTCGTAGGGGAGCGAGGCGTCAGAGACCTCACTTCTCTAGGGGCCAGCATATTGAGGGCGGCGCCCATCTCCTTTCCCTCGCTGCTTTACCTTCCCTGACCCTAAAGAGGGCAGGTACCCATTTACAGCTGGGTGAACTGGGGGAACTGTACTGAAGCCAAGGCGCGCAAACGGTCACCCATCCAACTGGTAACCACGCTCAACGCTGCTTAACTTGGCTGGGGGAAAGCGAGTGCTATTTTGGATTGTAATAAAGTTAAAAAGACGATACTTTTATTTTGTAGTTGTGCCTGATTTTTTTTCCATCAGGATTTTCTCCGTTTTTTTGGTTGTTTTTTTCCTTTCTTTTAGATTTGTTCCTTGGCTAGAGATCCGAGGTTCACAAAAGAGTCCGATTCGCATGTGCGACTGTTTGCCCATCGTTAAGGTAGCCACATTCAGACATCGGGGATGAAGTATCAACCGACAATAGAGTGCATGCCTTTTAAAAAATAACAATGTTATCATCATTTCCTACCCGCACGCTATGGAATCTTCTGAAGGGCAGAACAGGTTTTACTTTGTGCGCAAGATGTTCTATGAGTCTTGGTTTATAGTTTCTGAACAACTTTCAAGGGAGTGGGGTCGGCACTGATGTTATGTCAGGGGAAAAATCTGCTCAGACAGACTTGCGTCTCGGTGGGGGCTCGAACCTGCACCATTAGACTGTAAGCTCCATGGTTCTCACCATTCCATTATTCTCGATATAAAAGAATAAATAAATAACCATGGATGGGACAGCCTGGTGGCTAGAGTGATGTATTCATGATCTGCTGACCCGGGTTCGAATCTTGTTCAAGAGGATTTTTCCTCTGGAGTTAGCATCAGTACCGACTCCACTCTCCCCCAAAAGTCCTTCAGATGAGACTATGAACCGAGGTCCCGTGTGCGAACGCACGCAGAACATCTTGCGCACACGTTAAAACCCTTTCCGCTTTTTGGATGTGCAAAATCTGACCATTGGTGAACCTTGGAGCTATAGTTGAGGACCCAAAACTAATGATATTGATGACCAAGGCCAAGTAGTCGAGCCTGCAAGAGAAAGCAAGAGAGTGAGCAGCCATGCTTATGTGGTTTTTTAATTTTGAGGATAATGGAAAAAAGCACTCACATGTTGTTGTTTTTTCTACATCCAGTCCCTGTTTTGTATGCAGTTTTGGAAATTTTATCATCCATTGTCACTGGCACACAATGGGCTACTCTTCCAAAAAGTAGACCGGGTTTAACATGTGCGCAAGATGTTCTGCGTGCGTTCGCACATGGGACCTCAGTTTATAGTCTCATCCGAAGGACTTTTGGGGAGAGTGGAGTCGGCTCTAATGTTAAGTCCAGAGGAAACAAAATCCTCTTGAACGGGAATCAAACCCGGGTCAGCAGATTACGAGCTTAATGCGCATCACTCTAACCACCAGGCTATCCCGTCCCCAGTGCATATGTGCGGGGACGGGATAGCCTAGTGGTTAGAACATTGCGCTCACAATCTGACGACCCGGGTTCGATTCCCGTTCAAGGGGGATATTTTCCCCTGGAATTAACATCAGTGCCGACTCCACTCTCCCCAAAAGTCCTTCGGATGAGACTATAAACCGAGGCCCCACGTGCGAACGCACGCAGAACATTTTGCGCACACGTTAAATCCTGTTCTGCTTTTCGTAAGAGTAGGCCATTGTGTGCCGGTGGGAACAGATGACAAAATGTACAAAACCCGCATACACACGGGGACTGGATGTAGAAAAAAGCATATAAGAGCGCTTTGATTTGTTGCTTTACAAGATTCAGCGCTATATAAATTCCATACATTATTATTATTCCATTTTCCTCGATGTAAAAGAATTTTAAAAAATAAAATAAAAAAATTAAAATAAAAATAAATGTGTGTGTGTGTGTGTGTACAGGAATGCACAACACGACGATGTACACCACCTTCAACCTCTTCCAAACCAACATCTGCTACAGCTGCGGCTCCTACCAGTGTCCCTACTGCCCCTACTTCAACGTGGCGGCCGTCCTCAAGGTCATGGCCACGACCTCGGTCCTCATCGTCGTCCTCTCCGGCCTGCTGCTGAAGGGGGTCATCCTGAGGTCATGAGGTCACCAGGCATGATGGGAAGGACGGCCTGGCTATCATTATCCCTGTGCATGGGGTGTGTGTTGTTGTGGAGGAGGTGACAACTGAGGGTGTGAACGTTTCATCGTCGTCAGTTTTGTCGTGTCCGGCTTGTTATCGGCGTTCAGCCGTGTTATGTTGAACTTGTATGCAGCTGTTAGTCTTTATGTCAGGGTACTGTTTCTTTGTGTGCAGGGTATTTCCTTTGTAAAGCTTGGGGTGGGGGGGGGGGAGTAGTTTCTGTTAATCTTACTTGTGAATGGTTGCATGTGTGTGTGAATGGTTTGAATGCAAGCGCTTCAACTCTCAAGGTCTTAAAAGTTGACCTAGATTATTGTATTTCTATATCCTGTGTGTGTGTTTCATATGCACACACGTGTGTGTATGTGTGGTGTGTGTGTGTGTGTGTGTGTGTGTGTGTGTGCATGCTTGTGTGTGTGTTCGTGAACTTGGTGACATGAAGCACCTACTGAGATGACTTGACAATCACATGTATATAAGCTATATGTGTATTCATGTATTAATGTAGCAGAGAAATCCATGCACGGCTATTTGTATGAGTGTGCTTTTGTTGATGTTGTAACAGAGAACTGCCATGACTTACATTGAGACGGTAACAAAGAAATGCTACATGTCTCAAGTTATGATTGTGTGTGTGTCATAGGAATCCAATCAGTGTACGATTGTTTATATTCATGATGTAAGAAAGAACTGCCGTATGTTTCAAACTATGACCGTGTTTATAGGAAAACAATCACTGAAGTCAAGTCAAGTCAAAAACACTTTAATTATCCCATGAAGGGCAATTACTATACTGACAGGCACATTGATACGTATGATTATCTCGAAAGACACAAGAAAAATACATTTCAAATTGGTATGAACATTCCAAGATTGCTTAAAAAAAAAAAAAATCACACACACATGCGCGCACGCACACACACACACACAAGCATGGCGTACGCACACACTCACTCACACGCACACAACACACACACACACACCACCCCACCATACCCACACACACCAGTGTAGGAATACAGTGGTGTAAAACCATTGGTTCGAAAAGACATAAACTTATTATTTGCCCATGCACGCACTCGCATTCACTCATGCACACCCATACACACAACCAATATATGAACACAAATTTATAAGGACTATTGACTAGTAAACACACACACACATGCATGCACGCACACACACACAATTTAAAAATCATTTAAGCCAAAAATAAGATATAGGAGTACTTATTTTCATGAGCACACACACACACACACACTTGACAATCAGGGAGGTATTTCAGATAATGTAAAACTGTTTGGTCAGTGCTGTTGTGAATTTAGAATTCGAATGACTACTGGAACAAAACAGTTGTTTATTTTCTATTTGTTGTACTGTTGGAGCACCGAAAATGGCGTCCTGAAGGTAACAACTGAAATTCCGAAGACATAGTATGGGAAGGATCAGCCAAGATGGCAGTCGCTTTGCGCACAAGCTGCTTATCACAGTACAACTTGAGATCTCTTTGTTCTTCTCCAATTATTTTTTAGCAGATTCTAACAATTCTTCGAAGACTATTTTTGTTTTTAACACTAAGGTTGTTGTACCAACAGATGAAAGCAAAACTTAGAACACTATGTAGGACTTGTAGATCAAAGAAAGAATTTTTTTGTCAACAAAAAATGAGTTAAGCTTCCTTAGAAAATAAATATGTTGTTGTCCCTTTTTGACAATAGCGTCAGTGTTAGCATCCCTGTTTAATTTGTGATCAAAAATAGTTCCCAGATACTTGTACTTTGAAACATTTTCAACTTCTTGACTATGGATGATAATATGTTCAGGAGTGTGACCCAATCTTCTGAAATCAATAGTAAGATCTTAAAGTTTAAGAAACATTTAGCTTCAGATACACCTCATCACATCAATTGACAAAATCGGTGAGGGCTGGACCATGGTTTTGGACAGATCCAGATAAGAGAGACAAAAGAGCACTGTCATCTGTAAATTTTACAAGAAAGGAATTTTCATAGCTGCTTCTGCAATCATCTGTGTATAGAATGTACAGAAGTGGCGAGAGAACGCAACCCTGTGGAGAACCAGTGCAGGTAAATCTAACCGATGAAGATATTTTGTTGGCATAAACGTGCTGCAGTCTGTTTGTTAAAAATTCAATCAGCCAACAAACAAGTTGATAGTCTACATCAACTTTTGAAAGTATTTTGTGAACAAGAACATGAGGCTGCATTGTATTGAAAGCTAAACTAAAGTCAGCAAACAATATTCTGGCATGAGAGTCAGGTGTTTGTAAGTGGTTGTACAACTTGTTCAAAATGAACAGTTTGGCATCCTCGACACCTCGTCCTGTCCTGTAGGCAAACTGTAGTGGATCAAGGTCTTTCTCTGTAGCGGAAAGAATGAGAGATTTTATGATCTTTTCTAATGTTTTCATCACAAGAGATGTAAGGGCTACATGTCTGAAATTGTTAGGCCGAGAAGGATTGGGTTTCTTTGGAAGAGGTATTACATTGGAAGTCTTCCAATAACTGGAATCTGGCTAGTGTCCAGTGAGGCTTGGAACAGGTGCTGAAAGACACTGGCAAGCTCAGTAGCGCAGAACTTAAGGGTTCTGCAGCATATACCATCTGGTCGGGGAGATTTGTTGATATTTATTGCCTTGAAGTGTTTACAAATAACTGTTTCATCAACAATGACGCTATTCTCAAAGGGTAGAGATTGCTTCAGGCCATTTATTTCATCCAGAAAATCATGCTTTTCGAAGCGAGTAAAAAATGTATTTAAATGGTCTGGTAAGTTGTTGTCACATACTCCTTGGAGACTAATCTTCGACCTATGTGGGGCAGCTACCATGTTTACTGCTGACATATTTTTTATTTCCTGCCAGGCAGCACGAAAATTGTTCCCTGCAAACTTGTCGTCTATCTTATTTTTATGGTCATGTCTAGCCTGTGCAACAGCAGCTTTGACTTCTTTATTCACTTGTTTCTTTTGTTCTTCTGTGCCTGTGTAAAATACTACTTTCTTTTTATTTAATACACATTTTAGTTCCTTTGTAACCCAAGGTTTATTATTGGGGTAAATAGTTATCACCTTCGTTGGAATAACACGACTGACACAAAATGAAATACAGGAAGAAATAACATCAGTTAACTCATTCAAATCAGAACACACTTTGTCCCAGTCAGTGCAATCAAAGCAGCCTTGCAGACTAGCTATGCTATCGGCAGTCCATTTTTTTGTGGTCCTGACCATGGGCTGAAGGCGCTGAAACACTGACTGGTACATGGGTGCTAGAAGAATACTGTTGTGGTCGGATGATCCCAGGGGAGGCAACGGTAGTGATTTATATGCACCTACTACAATCCCATAGCACAAGTCGAGAGTCTTATTTCTGCGTGTGTGGCAGGTCACGTACTGATCATAATTCCTCTGCGTTTTACTGAGTGATGTATATATATATATATGTGTGTATGATTGTGTTTATTCATGATGTAACAGAATGCTGTACGTCTCAAATTATGACTGTGTGTCAAACGAATCCAGTCACTTATGTATATATTTGAGTGTATGTTCCTTCATGATGTAGCAACGAAATGCAGTGTATGGTATATCTTCAATCCTGATCATAAAGAAATGCAATCACTGATGAGCAGATTCTGTAGAACATGTAGAAAAACTGTCAAATGTGCAAAAGAACTCATGCAGCAACATATACATTGTGTGCCATTACATAGCATAGACATGTTTTATGCATGCAAAGTTTTTTCTCCCCAACCTCTATGTCCTTCTTTTTCTTCGTCAGACAGCAACTATTGTTGCCTGTTTATATGAGCGAAAATGCCTTGTGCTGCTGTCAAGCGCCTGACAAGTCAGGCCCAGCGCACAACCTCTAGATGATCTTTAGCAATGTACCGGTGCTGCAAGTCCACGCTCATTGCATTCTCACTGTAAACATCCGCACCCAGGTCGGTTTTGTCACATCCATACAGCCAGGACTGCACAGAAAGCTGTATGTGTTGGGCCACCAGCCAGAGGAGGCCCTGCAGTGCTGCCTGTTGTGAGCCAACGTTGGTAGGATGTCACTGACTCCAGACCTGGAGGTTCAGCAAAACATTGTAGACAGTCATGCAAAAAAAAAAAAGTTTGTAACTTTCATATATTTTGCTCTTTTGGATTTTTTGGGTGATTTACAAGTTTTTAAAGGATTCTTTTGTAATGAGCAGTGTCAGTTTTGCAACCAAAGATTGTTGACTGAACAAGTTTTATTAATTTTGTTATTTGTATCGTGGAGATGAAATGTAACTGACCAACATAAACACACACAAAAAACATATCACGTGTATGTGAGCACACAAGGCATAAATAAAGCTGTATGCCATTTTTTAGCTATGATTTTTGTTAGGACTTTTATATGTGCAGTTGTATCTGTTTTGCTTTTGTGGCATAATAAACTGTATAAATGTCAAGATATCCATTGATGATTGATGGACTTCCAGCCACTCTGAAATATATGCAGCACTCACCACTTTTTTTATTTTTTTGTCAAGAAAACAATGCATGAGCACACCACCGAATCTTTTTTTTTTATTGTTTTTTTTTTTCTTCCTCGGCTACAATTCCAAGGTTCACCAATGAGGAGATGTTGTGTATGCAACCATTTTGACCTATCATTAAGGTAGCTGCATTCCGACCTCGGATATACATCACTGAATAAAGCAGACAGAAGCATCAGTCATTGTAGAGCGAAGTAGGTCACCTCTTGTTGCTGGTTTCTCTTCACTCAACTCACCATTTCTGCTGATCTTCTCCCTTCCTCCTCTTTTTCCCCCCCAAAGTGGTGGACAGTTTGAAACTTACTTCTGATGCCTTTTGGTATTTGTGCCAATTTTTGGCTCAAACTGTTTCGCCAGAATTACAGCAAAGAACCACATTGATTCCATTGACAAGATGTACGCCATTTTGAAACATGTCACATGACATGGAGAACCAATCAGCTGGGGTTTTGTTGTTGTTTTAATATTTACAAGCCAGTCTGAGGCTTCAGATCAAGCTTCTCACCTCACCTTACCTATTCCATAGTCCTTTGAACAGTTGGGGCACTAATGAAGATTTTGCAACCAGCATCCTCCACTCCCCACAGCCCTATGCTTTCCATAGCAGTTCGTTCCACTCAAGGCCAGTCCACTCTCTGATGTTGTCTACCCATCGTTTTCTCTATCACTGAGATCAAGCTTACACCTTCAGAAGACAAGTGATGGTCCTGTGAGGAAGCAAAAGACAAAACAAATGAATTTAAAAAGGGGGAATTTGTTCTCATGGATGACTGTGAGTGAAGGTTAGGGATGTATTGATGTCACCGTCAGCAGCCTGTACACCATAGTCCAGGGCACAGCTTGCAGGGTCAGTGTTGAGGCCAGAAGTGGTGTGGTGGTTTGGAGTTGGCAAATCCCTGTGCTTTATCTGAGCACTGTAAGGAGAAAGCTTTGTACCTTGTCATTTTTGACCACAGGATAGCTCAGTGGTCAGAGCACTTGTTTCCCCCAGGCCAATATTAAGCAGCATCAAGCGTGGTTACCAAGCGGATGGGTGACCATTTGTGCGTCTTGGCTTCACTACAGTCCCCCCAGCTGTAAATGGGTACCTGCCTCTTTAGGGTCAGGGAAGGTAAAGCAGCGAGGGAGAGGAGATGGGTGCTTCCCTCAATATGTTGGCCCCAGGAGAAGCTGGGGTCTCTGATGTCTTGCTCCCCTACGAACACACAGGCTATGGAACACCTTTACCTTTTTACTATGACTTTTTATCACTTGTGCAGTCCTGTCCATTTTTACTTTGAAGGCTTGTGCACGTGTCCAAATATCCCATCACTGATTATAATTTTGCTTTAAATAATGTTTACATTTTACCAGCACCAACACACACATAGATACATACACACGTCCCCAAACAGACATACAGTCATGGACAGGCATGAACACAAGCAGAATCTTGGCCCATGTTGGATGAAAAGTGATAATGATGTAGAATGATCCTGTGAGGGTAATGATCCTGTGTGGGTAATGATCCTGGGTGGGTAATGATCCTGTGCAGGGTAACCATCCAACATGTGACACTCCACCACGAAATGAGTCGCTTTGCACCTGACCCACTTTTCTGCTAAGAGCCATTTTAGGCAGGTGGGGGTCAAGTAGCCGATTTTGATTGATTATAAAACCTTAGCCATTCTTCTACCTTGTACTGAAGTATCAAGGCATAATTTTGTTTCCTTTTGCTTTAAAAAACGCATTTAAAAACATCCAAGCTCTCATTCGGACCACCTATTACGATGCAAAACTTGTCAAATTACTGATTTTGTCACTTTTTGCAGTAATCCATTTCAATTTGTAATAACTTTTCATAAGAATTGTTCAATTTTCAATCCATTTTCTGTAGTGAATAGCCTTTTTTATTGCAGATTAATACATGTTAATAACTTAACATTGACCTCCTGTGCAATGCGACTCATTATGCGGTAATGTCACATCAAGTGTGGGTGATAATCAGTGTGGGTATTAACCCTGTGTGGGAGGGAAATTATCCTGTTTTGGGATTTGGTCATGGGTGAATAATGATCCCATGTGTAGTTAATGATCCTGTGTGGATTGTGGTCCTGTATGGATAGTGGTCCCATGTGGATAATGGTCCAGTGTGGATAATGGTCCAGTGTGGTAATGATGCAGTGTGGGTGATGGTCCAGTGTGGGTAATGATGCTGTGTGGGTAATGGTCCAGTGTGGGTAATGATGCTGTGTGGGTGATGGTCCAGTGTGGGTAATGATGCTGTGTGGGTGATGGTCCAGTGTGGGTAATGATGCTGTGTGGGTGATGGTCCAGTGTGGGTAATGATGCTGTGTGGGTGATGGTCCAGTGTGGGTAATGATGCTGTGTGGGTGATGGTCCAGTGTGGGTAATGATGCTGTGTGGGTAATGGTCCAGTGTGGGTAATGATGCTGTGTGGGTGATGGTCCAGTGTGGGTAATGATCGTGTGGGTAATGGTCCAGTGTGGGTAATGTTGTAGTGTGGGTCATGGTCCAGTGTGGGTAATGATGCCCGTGTGGTAATGGTCCAGTGTGGGTAATGATGCTGTGTGGGTAATGTTCTAGTGTGGGTAATGTCCAGTGTGGGTAATGATGCTGTGTGGGTAATGTTCTAGTGTGGGTAATGGTCCAGTGTGGGTAATGATGCTGTGTGGGTAATGTTCTAGTGTGGTAATGATGCTTTGTGGGTAATGGTCCAGTGTGGATAATGTTCTAGTGTGGGTGATGTTCTAGTGTGGGTAATGATGCTATGCAGGTAATGTTCCAGTGTGGGTAATGGTCCAGTGTGGATAATGGTCCAGTGTGGGTAATGGTCCAGTGTAGGTAATGATGCTGTGTGGGTAATGGTCCAGTGTGGGTAATGATGCTGTGTGGGTAATGGTCCAGTGTGGATAATGGTCCAGTGTGGGTAATGGTTAGTATGGCTAATGGTCCAGTGTGGGTAATTATGTTGTTTGGGAAATGATCCAGTGTGGGTAATGGCCTTGTGTGGGTAATGGCCTTGTGTGGGTAATGGTCCAGTGTGGGTAATGGTCCAGTGTGGGTAATGGTCCAGTGTGGGTAATGTTGCTGTGTGGGTAATGGTTCAGTGTGGGAAATGGTTCAGTGTGGGTAATGATGCAGTGTGGGTAATGATGCAGTGTGGGTAATTTTGCTGTGTGGATAATGGTCCAGTGTGGGTAATGATGCAGTGTGGGTAATGACGCAGTGTGGGTAATTTTGCTGTGTGGATAATGGTCCAGTGTGGGTGATGGTCCAGTGTGGGTAATGGTCCAGTGTGGATAAATACCGTAACGATACTGTGTGGGTAATGATGCTGTGTGGGTAATGGTCCAGTGTTAGTAATGATGCTGTGTGGGTAATGGTCCAGTGTGGTTAATGGTCCATTGTGGGTGGTGGTGCAGTGTGGGTAATGGTCCATTGTGGGTGATGGTCCAGTGTGGGTGATGGTCCAGTGTGGGTGATGGTCCAGTGTGGGTGATGGTCCAGTGTAGGTGATGGTCCAGTGTGGGTAATGGTCCAGTGTAGGTAATGATGCTGTGTGGGTAATGGTCCAGTGTGGGTAATGATGCTGTGTGGGTAATGGTCCAGTGTGGGTACTGATGCTGTGTGGGTAATGGTCCAGTGTAGGTAATGATGCTGTGTGGGTAATGGTCCAGTGTGGGTAATGATGCTGTGTGGGTAATGGTCCAGTGTGGGTACTGATGCTGTGTGGGTAATGGTCCAGTGTAGGTAATGATGCTGTGTGGGTAATGGTCCAGTGTAGGTAATGATGCTGTGTGGATAATGGTCCAGTGTGGGTGATGGTCCACTGTGGGTAATGATGCTGTGCGGGTAATGGTCCAGTGTAGGTAATGATGCTGTGTGGGTAATGGTCCAGTGTAGGTAATGATGCTGTGTGGGTAATGGTCCAGTGTGGGTGATGGTCCAGTGTGGGTAATGATCCAGTGTGGGTGATGGTCCAGTGTGGGTAATGGTCCAGTGTGGGTGATGGTCCAGTGTGGGTAATGGTCCAGTGTGGGTGATGGTCCAGTGTGGGTAATGGTCCAGTGTGGGTAATGATGCTGTGTGGGTAATGGTCCAGTGTAGGTAATGATACTGTGTGGGTGATGGTCCAGTGTGGGTGATGGTCCAGTGTGGGTAATGGTCCAGTGTGGGTAATGATGCTGTGTGGGTAATGGTCCAGTGTGGGTAATGATGCTGTGTTGGTAATGGTCCAGTGTGGGTAATGGTCCAGTGTGGGTAATGATGCTGTGTGGGTAATGGTCCAGTGTAGGTAATGATGCTGTGTGGGTAATGGTCCAGTGTAGGTAATGATGCTGTGTGGGTAATGGTCCAGTGTGGGTGATGGTCCAGTGTGGGTAATGGTCCAGTGTGGGTGATGGTCCAGTGTGGGTAATGGTCCAGTGTGGGTAATGATGCTGTGTGGGTAATGGTCCAGTGTGGGTAATGATGCTGTGTGGGTAATGGTCGAGTGTGGGTAATGGTCCAGTGAGGGTAATGGTCCAGTGTGGGTGGTGATGCAGTGTGGGTAATGGTCCATTGTGGGTGGTGATGCAGTGTGGTTAATGGTCCAGTGTGGGTGGTGATGCAGTGTGGGTAATGGTCCATTGTGGGTGGTGATGCAGTGTGGGTGGTGATCCTGTAACCTGTGCAGTCAGGGACTGTGTTGAAAACGCCTGTCAGGGATCCTATATTACCAGATACATTTACAGTAGGAGCAACATATGTCAGTTGGGTACGTGATACCTGTACACCTTGACATGCATACCAGGACTGTGTTCATTATTAACGACATGTCAACCTGATACAGGGTATCACCGACATGTACACTCCGGTTGTACTATCTTCAATACACAGTCCAGTCAACACCGAATGTATCCTTAGCTGTCAGTCCTCTACTATGTTCTTTCAGAAGACAGTTTGCAAAACACTACCCTGGAATCAACCATTAATAAAAAGCAGCAACCCTTACATCGTCAACAACACACAACACTAAACCGTCAACACAATGTAAGAATAAATATAATTATTATTGCACATAACTGACTGAACGACATTTTTATAACACAATGATCATATCTAAAAAGAATGTTTCTATACATATACAAAATATAAAAAAACATATTCTGAACAGTGATCTCTTTTGTTTTCATGAGATCCAAAAAACGAGGAAAACATAAGAAAAGATAGAGCATTGTACCTTCAGCATGTGATAAACATACAAAACAGAATTGAAAACGCTTATCATCAATGTCAACATCACACATCTAAATTTTGTGTGATGTGGTCAAAAAAATGACTGAAACAACAGAACATTTTGCCTGGTTTAAAAAGATATCAAAAAAATGAAGACAGCTTATCACAATGCTCAACATTTCACCACAACTGTTTTGTGTGTGCATGTGGTCTAAAAAAAAAAGGAGAAAACAACTGAGACATTGTACCTTTAATGCCATGGTGTGATAAAGGATACCAGAAACAAATGTGAAAGAGGAGCAGCTCATCTCAATGCTCAACATTTCACCGTTCCTCCACCATAATCATTGCCAAAAAAACATAACAGATTCCACACTGGCTCATTTTCACTCCTCCTCTCTAACCACATTGTGCTGAAAACAGAAATGGAGGAGGAGGAACAGCCTGTACCAAAAACGATGGAAGAGGAACAGCCATCTGAATGAGGGGAAGGCTAAATCACCACATGTCCACAAAGCTGAAACTCCTTCCCTCTCCCTTGTGTGCTTGTGGTAAAGAAAACCAGACTGGTGAGCACATCCTTCAGAGGTGCACGCTATTCAGCGACCTGAGGAAGATTGTGGGGCCAACAGAGATAACCCTGCAAACCAAGCTGTGCGGCCCACGAGAGAAGCTGGAAAGGACTTGCCACTATTTCTCCCAAACACATCTGACGGTGTAAAAAGCAAACAAGAGAAGAAGAAGAAATGAAGGTGAACAGCCGTCTCAAAGAGATTTTACAATTTCTGCCCCCCATATATAAGTAATTCATGTCATGTCATGGTTTGGTATTTCTGCCCCCCATATATAAATAATTCATGTCATGTCATGGTTTGGTATAATTTCAGGTCAACACAACATCTCATACATCAAGACATATTTACAAACACTTGCGCAAGTTTTAAATCCACCGACACGACAGTCAACATTTACAATGTACCATATATATTTTTTCCATGTCATTACTTTTTAACCCACATCAGCTCCCCATGTCCTAAGGAACAAAATAATGCAGCCTATAGATTTTCCTTCCATATTTTCAGCAACAAGATCAGTCTTTCCAGTTATAGAAAGTGCTTCATTTCTACAAACCATGATTTGATTCTTTTTTTTTCTGTTGAAATAAATCCATTACAATTCCAATTTCCTACAAATGTTGCCATATGATAAAGTATTACTCAGCGATGTCTGATTCAACAGTGTTCATTCGTTGTCACCTCTCGCAAGTTTTATTTTTAAACAGCTGCAGGTGAAGACTACTATCTTGGATGTACTGAATGCCAGCAGCTGAGATATATATATATATATACAGATATATAGATATATCTATATAAGTCTCTCTATATATACACACACATATATATATATATAAATATATATATATATATAAAGATATATATATGTACACACACTTTTCCCCCACGCTGGTTTAGCAAAAACCCCCAAAACCCGCAGACCATTTTGCCCTTAGGACTTACCAAAGTAGGCTTTTACTCCGGTTTTATGACACACTATGCCATGGAAGCATATGATATACAATGTATCAACTGATGTGCGGAGCAATGATAACGACAGCTGGACAAAAAATTCAAAGACACGTTTGTTTTGGTTCTGTGATGTAGCTTACAGTCCAAATAGATCTGAGATAAATTTCTGTGAATTTTCCTTACCATTCAGACAGTGGAACTGGAACAGTCATGCACCTAATGACCCAGAAAATAATTATAGTAGAGTTGAACTGTTCAAACCTTGTGAACCTAGACACATTTCAATATTTGAAACTTCGTGGAAGCTGGAATCATGACATATCACATGTTGCCATCACGTATTCTCATTGGTTAAAACTTCGAAAGCCTGTACAGATATAATATATATAACACAACTGAAAATCTGTGGCAGATTATAATTTACACTGTTAAGAACGTTCCATAATAATCTAAAAAAAATCTGTGGCAGATTATAATTTACACTGTTAAGAACGTTCCATAATAATCTATTTACAGACTGGGCTGGGGACAGAATACCTACCTGCCCTAAGAGTGAGGGATCAGTTACTCAATGCCAGATGATCTAAGGGGAGTTAAAAAAAAAATTGAGGATTTTCTCCTCTGAGGGAAATTTTTCTCTCCATTTTTGAGGATTCTTTTTGCTCGGAGGGGATTTTTCCATTTTTGAGGAATAAAAAAATTTGGGGGGGGGGGGGGGGGGGGTGAGGGGAGAGGGATTTTCCCCTCTGAGGGGATTTTCCCTTCAGCATTACATTGGTTCCAACTCCTCTCCTATGCAAGTCCTCTGGAGGAGAGAATACAAACTCCAGCCCATTTGTGAACCACACATAACATTTGTCTTCTTTGGAGAAGATCACAAACTGAAGTCCCATGTGTAAATGCATGCAAAACACCTTGTGCACACATAAAGAACCCATCTCCTTTGGCAGAGGTGGCCTGCTGTGACATGGATGACATGAGCATACCCAGCATGCATAAAAAACTACCTAGAGACGGACGAGCTCCGCCAGGTTCAACTTGCCCCAGACACACAGGTTATGTGACATCTGTAAAAAGTGATGTTGTTGTACACGTTATGGAACATCTGTAAGACGTAAAGATGGGCCATCTGTAAGGCACACCTTTCCAATTTAAAAAAAAAAATCAGTTTCAACACCACGCAAAGCACAGTATATTACAAGATAGTCAACAAAGCAAAAAACATCAACCTGAAAAAAAAACAATCACAGAAAAAATAAAATCATTCACCATGTTTGTGGATGCCTTGAACATCCAGTATGATTTTGTTTTGAAAGAAATTGACTGACATCACAGATACCACAGCTTGCCAGCATCGAATCATTGCTGGAACATTTTACAATTGACGCTAAAGGTACTACTTCAATGATGAATCTTCACAGGCACTTTACATCACATTTCATTTTATGTTGTTTTTAGCCCCAATGACCATATCAGGACAGGCACTTGACATGAACATTTTGTGATTTGTCAAATCACAACAACCAGACAAGCCTAAGATAATAATGCCATAAAGATTATACAGCCATCCAGACTACTACAGATTATTTGGCCGTGAATCAAATAAAAAGAAAACAAAAAAAGTGCTGAGCTTTGACATGTTCTGAGAAGTGAACTTCGATTCAAAATGTTTTCCAGAGGTTTTTGGTAAAAAAAATGTTGCTTTACAGCCTGTGAAACAGGGTTACTTTGTTCATTATCTGAGGTTATTTGAACATTATTTAACAATAAAGTATAACCTCTCTGGCTCAAATCATTTTAAGTTTATACACCTCAATATATATATACATTGTGGGATATCCAAAGTCAACACGGTTTCAATTCGCACATAACAACCCCAGAAACTCCACCATCATTGTGAAACTGAGAGACGCTACCAAATCCAGAGACAAATAAGGCCACAATTATCAACAATACTGAAAAAAATATTACACTGGGAAACCATAAAATAAGTGACAAAAAAATTAACACCCGTAAAATCATAGTCACAAAAAACTGTCACACAAGAAAACGCCAGAAAAACAACAACCCCACAGTACAGGAAAACTGTCAGATTGCCACAAACTGGATTATTAGCCATTCTTGGTAAAACTGTGGTCCCACACACACACAACAAGCATGCCAAGTGACAAAAGGTTTGCAAAAAGAAACCCCTTCTGTTGACAGAGAAAGATCCTGCCACAGGCTGTGCACAGGCTCTGTTGACATCAAGATCCTGCCACAGGCTGTGCACAGGCTCTGTTGACATCAAGATCCTGCCACAGGCTCTGTTGACAGAGCAAGATCTTGCCATAGGCTTTGCAAAGGCTCTGTTGACAAGAGTAAGATCTTGCCATAGGCTGTGCAAAGGCTCTGTTGACAAGAGCAAGATCTTGCTATAGGCTGTGCAAAGGCTCTGTTGACAAGAGCAAGATCTTGCCATAGGCTGTGTTGGCAAAAGCAAGATCTTGCCACAGGCTCTGTTGACAGAATAAGATCGTGCTATAGGCTGTGCAAAGGCTCTGTTGACAAGAGCAAGATCCTGCCATAGGCTGTGCAAAGACTCTGCTGACAAGAGAAAGATCCTGCCACAGGCTGTGCACAGGCTCTGTTGACGGAGAAAGATCCTGCCACAGGCTGTGCACAGGATTCACCTGTCCTGTGAGTGACTCAAATAGTACACCCTGGAGCTACAGGGGGGAAAAAAAGAGAAATATTTTTGCAGTACTACGGTGTGTGGCTGACCAAAATAAAAGTACTTCTTTATGAACCACATGTTATCACACCAGTTATGATACATACATGACCACAGTTTGCCAAAGAAAAATAATACTGTGCTGTACAAAAATCTAGAACACAGAAAACACATATGGATTTCAATACTTTTTAGTGTGGATGCCAGTTAGCAATACACAAACAACAATGGACTTGATTACTGAAATAATGACAGAGAAATAAATGTTAATGGATTTTATTACATAAGTGTGGGCAACAGAGAAATATACAGACATCAATGGATTTAATCACAGAAATGCAGACAACAGAGAAATTAACAGCAACGGATTTCATTACAGAAGTGTGGCAAAAGATAAATAAATAAACATCAATGGATTTCATCACAGAAAATGTAGAAAGCAGAGAAATAAATTCTTGGTAAAAAAAAATCAATGGATTTCATTAACAGAAGTCTGGACAACAGAGGCAGTAACAACATCAATGGATTTCATCACAGAAATGTGGAAAGCAAAGAAATAAGCATCAATGGATTTCATTTCAGAAGTGTAGAAAACAGAAAAATAAACAAACATCAATGGCTTTCATTACTGAAATTCCTTATCAACACATAAATATATTCCCTATCAACAAATGGGGATTCCCTATCAATGCCCGGAATTCCTCACTTGATGGGGATTTTTTATCAATGAATGGGGATTCCTATCACTTGATGGGGATTTCCTATCAATGAATGGGGATTCCTATCACTTGATGGGGATTTCCTATCAATGAATGGGGATTCCTATCAATACATGGGGATTCTGCTTCAATGCAAGGGGGTTTCCTACCAAACCTGACACCCCACTACCACCCTGATGTACCCTTCACATTTCTGGCCAGTCCATTCATTTATGAAGCTGACACCTTAACCAATCACACACAAATACCCCTCAGTGTGATGGCTGTTTTTTCATTAATTACAGCTCAAATAAAAACTTCGGACATTTAAAAAAAAGAAGATGAAAGCCACACTGAGTCGAATTGTCCATATTGAGGCCAAGCACAAGGATCATACACGGCGGGTAAAACCATGGAAAAGCATTATACCTAACCTGAGTGCTAATGCAATATGCATATCTACAGTCCTGCCAACTATGGCTTCATTAACACTATCCCTAATCTCTTCTTTCCCAGTACATGTGCACTGTGCACATGTGTATGCTACCGTAATCCAGTAGTGGGTGATACTAAGAGAAGGGTTAGTAGATGATAGTTGGTTACCCTATAGCGGGTTACCTGTAGGGAAAAGGTTAAAAAGTCTCTTTGATAAACAGTGCACTGTTAAAACTTTACACCACAACAGGCATGACAACAGGATCAAGATGAAAACGCTGAATTGGCTGGCCTCTCGTACATGTGTCGGTCCGCACCAGAGTCAGTCTACACATGTCCATTCTATTACGAGATAATGATAATGAATGAAATTTATATAGTGCTATATGTTGTAAAAACAAATCAAAGTGCTTGCATTCAACACTCTCCTCCCCTCCCCCCCCCCCCCCTACACACACACGCAACCAACAACAAGTAACATAGATCTATAGGCCTGCCCACTCAACAATTCCCATGAAAAAAGAAAAAAAAAACCCAACAAATTTAACTTTTTTTCCAATGCTAATCACAACAAATTCATCTTGGTAACTTGTTCGCTGGGGGCGGAAAATAGTCAGACCTGAATCTTTTTGCCTTTGGAAAAGCAAGTTCTATAAAGAGAAAAGAAAGCCTTAGTACACATCCACATCTTTGGCCACAAAAGCATGGAGAAAACCAACACTAACTAAGTGGACATACAACACTTCAGGCTTCAGAAGTGGTCTGTTTTTCCTTCTTGTGGCGAAGTGCTCTCCCCGGGAAGAGCAGCCCGAATTTCACACAGAGAAATCTCGTGACTTAAAGAGGTAAAATGAAAAAAAAAAAAAAATGTAGATATTCATGTTGTTCAAGTCAGGCAAATCACTTGCTATAGCTAGTCTGCCTCTTCTATGAAAAGTGTGGATGGGTCTTGGATATATGCACAAAATGTTCTGCATGCATTCACACACAAGACCTTAACTTCCAGTCTTCTTCTTCGTCAAACGCTCAGACAGCAACTATTGTTGTCCATTATATGAGTGAAAATGCATCACGCTGCCGTTAATAATAATAATAATGTATGGAATTTATACAGCACTGAATCTTGTAAAGCAACAAATCAAAGCACTCAGGTTTTTTATTTTTTATATCAAGGATAATGGAATAAGCACTCATGTGATTTTTTACATCCAGTCCCCGTGTGTATGTGGTTTTGTAAATTTTGTCATCTGTTCCCACCGGCACACAATGGCCTACTCTTTCGAAAAGCAGAACAGGATGTTCTGCATACGTTCGCACACGGGGCCTCGGTTTATAGTCTCATCCGAAGGATAGTCTAGATAGACAAGTCAGGCACAGCGCATCCAACTTCGGCATAAGAGAGAATTGTTATCTTTTTAAGTCTTTCTGGAAAAAATCAGGAGAATGGACCAAGAAGGCAGAAAATAGAAAAAAAGAGGTGACAGGAAGAAAAGGAACAAGGCAGAAACAAAGAGAGTGATAGAAAAGAGGAAATTTCTAGCACAGAATTTCCAGAAGGTGGGGATGCTGTTTACACTGAGAGGCCCCTGGCGATCCCACGGGGAAAACTTCCAGTCTCATCTGAATGACCTTCGAGGGGGTGGAGCTTCGCACCCATGTTAACTCCAGGTGAACAATCTCCTTGAACAGACACTGCAGTGGAGCTATGTACCCCTGGTCATCCTGAGACATGAGTATCACTCAGCTATTCTGTATCCTGTGGTCGATGGTATGGATGACAACAACACACCCAGCATGCATCCTGCTGCCTGGCAAGGGATGGGCTCTGTCAGGTTCAACTTGCCAACGACACACAGCCTAAGAAAAGTCAGTGCAGTGGCCCTCAGACTCCTCAAGGAGTTAAGAGGAGAAGTCGGTCACAATGAGAGGAGAGAAGAGGAGAGAGAGAAAAGAGAAGAGAAAAAGATAGATAGACGAAGGGGAGGAGAGAAAGAGAGAGAGAGAGAGAGAAAAGGGGGAGGAGAGAGAGAGAAGACAGCAATACAGCACTGCATTGATATCTCAGGGACAGACACCCCCTTGTTCCAGTGTTTTTACCTCCCAACAGTGCTGAGGTCATATACTACATATACCACTAGTGGGATCTACTTCATATCACGCCAAAGTTGGATAGGCTGGGCGTGACTTGTCAGGCGCTTTAACGGCAGCGCAACGCACTTTCTCTCATATGACAGGCAACCATAGTTGATGTCTGAGCGTTTGACAATGAAGAAGAAGAAGAAGATGAAGAAGAATCTACTTCGTATTGCTGATGTGATCTACAGGACATTTATAAGCAAGTGTTCTCATCCCCACGTAATACTGTGCTTTACCACACACTCTCTGTACAGTCACCATCTGCTGTATAAGTATTTCCCTGGCTACTACTGTCCCTAGCAACTGCTGGTCCCTAGCTACTAATGTCCCTAGATTCTACTGTCCCTGGCTACTGCTGTCCCTGGCTCCCTGGCTACTGCTGTCCCTGGCTACTGCTGTCCCTGGCTACTGCTGTCCCTGGCTACTGCTGTCCCTGGCTACTGCTGTCCCTGGCTACTGCTGTCCCTGGCTACTGCTGTCCCTGGCTACTGCTGTCCCTGGCTACTAATGTCCCTGGCTACTGCTGTCCCTAGCAACTGCTGGTCCCTAGCTACTAATGTCCCTGGCTACTGCTGTCCCTGGCTACTGCTGTCCCTGGCTACTGCTGTCCCTGGCTACTACTGTCCCTGGCTACTGCTGTCCCTGGCTACTGCTGTCCCTGGCTACTGCTGTCCCTGGCTACTGCTGTCCCTGGCTACTGCTGTCCTTGGCAACTAACGTCCCTGGCTACTCCCGTTGACTATGCTGCTAAAGGCCAATCCCCGCTGTTCAACTGCTGTTTTTCTCACAGGCCTCGGACACAGCGGCTGACGGTGGGTCAACATGGCCGCCACACTCCGCCGGGTCGTCAAAGTTGATGGGACTGTCATCTATTTCAGGAAAGAGGTCAGAGTGGTGGTGGTGTTGGTGGTGGTGGGGTGGGGGTGGTGTTCACCTGTGGCCCCGTAGTCCAGGATGTAGTCGTCTTCAATGAAGGCCCCTTCAGCTGACGACCCCTCTGACACACAACAGTTGATAAACGGTTTGTTACTTTGACATTCTGATGACACAGCAGTTGATAAACGGTTTGTTACTTTGACATTCTGATGACACAGCAGTTGATAAACAGTTTGACATTCTGATGACACAAGAGTTGATAAACAGTTTGCCATTCTGATGACACAAGAGTTGATAAATGGTTTGACATTCTGACGACACAAGAGTTGATAAATGGTTTGACATTCTGACGACACAACAGTTGATAAACGGTTTGTTACTTTGACATTCTGACGACACAACAGTTGATAAACAGTTTGTTACTTTGACATTCTGACGACACAACAGTTGATAAAGTTTGTTACTTTGACATTCTGACGACACAACAGTTGATAAACGGTTTGTTACTTTGACATTCTGACACACAACAGTGGATAAACGGTTTGTTACTTTGACATTCTGACGCACAACAGTTGATAAACGGTTTGTTACTTTGACATTCTGATGCACAACAGTTGATAAACGGTTTGTTACTTTGACATTCTGACGCACAACAGTTGATAAACAGTTTGTTACTTTGACATTCTGACGACACAACAGTTGATAAACAGTTTGCCATTCTGACACACAACAGTTGATAAACAGTTTGACATTCTGATGACACAAGAGTTGATAAACAGTTTGACATTCTGATGACACAAGAGTTGATAAACAGTTTGACATACTGATGACACGACAGTTGATGAGCAGTTTGACATTCTGATGACACAACAGTTGATAAACGGTTTGCCATTCTGATGGCACGACAGTTGATAAACAGTTTGACATGCTGACGACATGACATAACGAGTTCACATTCTTCTGTGCAAGACATTGCAGTTATTCTTGGCCCAGGCCAAAAGCTGTGTCAGTTATTGATGCCAGCTAATTGCAAAGGCCTACACTAAAATGTTGTTATGTTTTAAAATGTTGTGTTGAGATTGCCTTCAGCCATGACAAGCTCTTAACATAACAACCTGCACTCTTCTTTTAAAGGAGAAAAAAATCCTCTGAAGTCGGAGTATGGCTGCCTATGTGGCAAGGTACTTGAAAATAGTCATACACGCAAACTTCCATCCGGTGTGCTTTCTATCTCACAGTGATTCCCAGGTGGGATAAGTGAGTCAGAGTGCACGTTCTGGGTGACCCCCAGAGTGTAAAGCTGGGGAACGCACAACAACACCATAACACAACAACAACATTGCAGTTATTCCGTTCCTAAGGCTTGGCATATAGATCAAAGTGAAGAAACCATCTAAATAAGTATATCTCTCTCTCACGCACACTGACAGAGACAGACAGACAGGCCAGGACAGGAAGCAGTGATCAACAGAGTATCTATCTCTCTCTCACTGACTGACAGGACAGAAAGGACAGGACACAGTGATCTTTACCTAGAGTATCTCTCTCTCACACACTTACAGTATCGGAAAGGAAGCAGTGATCTCCAGAGTATCTCTCTCTCTCA
This sequence comes from Rapana venosa, assembly GCA_028751875.1. Classification (NCBI taxonomy): domain Eukaryota; kingdom Metazoa; phylum Mollusca; class Gastropoda; order Neogastropoda; family Muricidae; genus Rapana; species Rapana venosa. The sequence goes on along the minus strand of CM054143.1, from coordinate 17,521,478 downwards.
CACACTGACAGGACAGGATAGGAAGCAGTGATCTCTATGACTATCTCTCTCTTACACTGACAGGATAGTGCAGGACAGGACAGGAAGCAGTGATCTTCACTTTCAAATCTCTCTCTGTCTGTCTGTCTCTCTGTCTGTCTGTCTCTGTCTGTCTCACTGTCTGTCTAACTCTCTGTCTGTCTCTCTCTCTGTCTGTTGTCTGTCTAACTTCGTCTGTCTGTCTAACTTCTGTCTGTCTTCTGTCTGTCTAACTCTCTGTCTGTCTGTCTAACTTCTGTCTGTCTAACTCTCTGTCTTCTGTCTGTCTAACTCTCTGTCTGTCTAACTCTCTGTCTGTCTCTCTCTGTCTGTCTGTCTAACTCTCTCTCTGTCTGTCTGTGTGTGTTCCTGTCTCTCTGTCTGTCTGTCTCGTCTGTCTGTCTGTCTCTGTCTAACTCTCTGTCTCTGTCTCTCTGTCTGTCTCTCTCTCTCTGTCTGTCTAACTTTCTGTCTGTCTGTCTGTCTGTCTCTCCACCACACTGACCTGCATGTTCCCCTTCATCAGAGGACAGGACATCATCCAGTGCATTGTGGGATTGATCAGCGCCGCCGTGTTTCCTGTCCCTGTCAGCTGAAGGCTGGGTCTCCTCTGACACGTCTGCAGGCAGCAGCACACACACACGCACACACAGAGTTGTTCAACTCCAACATATGGAGCTCCTTCAACGTGTCTGTTCCTACTTTCAAGAGACATCCCTGCCTAATAGCATTGTGTGTGAGGGTATGTGTGTGTTCGTTCTTGTATTTACGTCTAACGTTTAACGTGTGTGTGTGTGTGTGTGTGATATCTTCTGTTTAACGTCTATTCACATTTAGTGATTTTAGACGGGAAAAATATAACAAGAAAAAGCAAAGGATAACTGAAAAATGTCAGATAACAGTACTGAATAAAAACCAACTTTAACATACTACAAAAACTGAGTTGTTGCACTTTTTATCAACCCTAACACAATGTCAAACAGTGTGTGTGTGTGTACATGTGTGAGTGTCTAAATTCGAAATATGTTCATCTTTTGACAATGGTCGCCTGTGTGTGAATGATTGCAATACGAGTGCTTTGATTTGTTTGCTTTACAAGACTCCGCACTCTAAAAATTATAACACACACATATGCATGCACGCACGCACGCAGGCATGCACCCACACACACACAGATGGCTTCACGAAAAAAAGCAAATGCATTGCTTATTCAACATACTCTCTGGAAATAAAAATTTGACTTGACTTTGCACACACACACACACACACACACACCACACACACACACACACACACCCACACACACACACACACACTCACACACACAGCTTGTTTACTTTCAGCAGACATTCATGTTATGTATCTTTCTCCACAAGTCTACAGGTATATCAATCAGACACACACCCTGTTGGTGTTATTTCAGCATGAACTGCTGACAACCACTGTCCGGATTCAACTGACAGAAAGAAGGGAACACCTCAGCAGACTGGTGACAAAGATCCTAAAGCCACACCACAACCCCACAACGACACCACTGTATAGAGAATGGCAGGGGAAATCGACATCTTGCTTTCTGTCCCTCTCTCTCTCTCTGGCTTATTGTCTCTATCTAGATATCTTGCTTCTCTCTCCCTCTTCTCTCTCTCTAAATATCTTGCTCCCCCCCCCCCTTCCTCTCTCTCTCTCTCTGCTTGTTGTCTCTCTCTAGACATCTTGCTTTATCTCCCTCTTCTCTCTCTCTCTACATATCTTGCTTCTCTCCCCCCTCCCCCTCTCTCTCTCTCTCTCTCTCTCTCTCTGTGGCTTGTTGTCTCTCTCTTCTCTCTCTAGATATCTTGCTTTCTCTCCCTCTTCTCTCTCTCTAAATATCTTGCTTCGCACCCCCCCCTCTCTCTCTCTGGCTTGTTGTCTCTCTCTTCTCTCTCTAGATATCTTGCTTTCTCTGTCTTTGGCTTGCTCTCTCTCTTCTCTAAATATCTTGCTTCCCCCCCTCTCTCTCTCACACACACACACACCTTGAATGAAACTATAAACCGAGGTCCCATGTGCAAATGCATGCAGAACATTTTGCACACATGTTACAACCTGTTCCACTTTTCAGAAGAGAAGGCCATTGTGCGCCGGTGGGAACAGATGACAGAATTTACAAAACTGCATACACACGGGGACTGGATGTAAAAAAGCACATATGAGCTTATTCCGTTATCCTCAATATAAAAGAATCAAATTAATAAATAAATAAAACACACATGCACACACACAAACACAGAGAAAATTCTATGAAAGCTTTTTATACGATTATGAAAATAAGGTGGTGGGGGGGAAGGGGGGGAGTGGGAGTTAAAAAAAGGACTGACCGTGAGATAGAGGAGGGGTGAGGTGGTCCATTTCTGTGACAACCACGCTGTGACCTCTGCCCTTTCTGCCCTCTTCCTTCTGCTCTTCCATTTCCTTCCGCTTCTCCCACAGCTTCTTCCACAGTTTTTCTGGACACGCAGCAACCGTTGATTAATGACCAACATCAACATCAACATAACTGCCTTCTCTCGAGAAATATCAACACACATCTAATGATGGAGATCACCGTCGATATAGAATTCCTGTGGAGCAATGAATGTCACCATTGATATGTAATTATTATTAACTTCCCTCAAATTTCAACATATTGACTACTTAACATTAAATAATATAAACCAACCATTAACTTCCCTCAAAACATATCAACACCCATTTAATCACACACACATACACATTTTATTCTTAAGGGTTGTGATAATGTTGTAGTTAAATATCATTATCGAGTAATTTTTGTTCCTAGATAGATGGCTTGATGAAGTAAAACAAATGCATTGTTTATTCAATGTAAAGGTAAAGGTAAAGGAGTCCCATAACCTATAAGGTCATAGGGGAGCGAGGCGTCAGAGACCTCACTTCTCTAGGGGCCAGCATATTGAGGGCGGCGCCCATCTCCTCTCCCTCGCTGCTTTACCTTCCCCGACCCTAAAGAGGGCAGGTACCCATTTACAGCTGGGTGAACTGGGGGACTGTACTGAAGCCAAGGCGCGCAAACGGTCACCCATCCAACTGGTAACCACGCTCGATGCTGCTTAACTTGGCTGGGGGAAAGCGAGTGCTCCGACCACTGAGCTATCCCGTCCCCATATTCAATGTACCATCTGGAAATAAACATTTGACTTGACTTTGACCTTGACTTTGACACACACACACAGACATACACCAAACACACATACACAATCGCATACCATCCGGAACCCCCCCCCCCAATCCACACCATACTAACCCCCCCCCCCCCCCCCAAAAAAAAAAAAAAAACCCAAACCAACCCCCCCCCCCCCCCCCCCCCCAAAAAAAAACCCACCAACAACCACCCCTGACAACACAAACTCACTCTTGACAGCCACAGCGTCAGCCTGTCGCGTCTTTCTGTACCGGCTCAGCTGGGAGTGGTGTGACGCCTGTTCCCTCCTCACCTCCTCCTCCTCCCTCACATCCTCCAGTCGCTCCAGCTCCTCCTCCACGGCGCGGAAATCTTCACGCAGCGACTCTGGGGTCGGGGGGGTCAACAGGTCAAGGTCACATCAGGCCGAGGTCAAGTAAGGGAAGTTGTTACCACGCACAAGTGAAAAGACTGATATAACATTTTAAAAAAAATGAATAAATGTATAAAAATAGTGTAAAATTTTAATTTTTTTAATGAATAAATGTATAAAAATATTTTACATTTTTTTTAAATGAATAAATGTATATATAAAAATACTTGGATGTCTTGATGTACAGTACGTTAAGTTGATCCCGTTACTTGGCTAGAGCTCCAAGGTTCACCAATGGCGAGATTTTGCGTATGCGGCCGTTTTTGCCTACACTACAGGTTAGCCGTGTTACAGCTTCGGGGTAGTTCAGAATAAAAGCATGATGTAACAAAACGAACGTAGCATCTTTTACGCTTCCATCTTCCTCTTTTTGCGCTACTACAGCTATTACCAGGACAATGATGATGATAATGACGATTACCTGTACTATTACTCACATTCACACTTAATATGATGAATAGAATAATACTAATAATGTATGGAATTTATACAGCGCTGAATCTTGTCAAGCAAAACAAATCAAAGCGCTCAATATCTATACTATGTTGTTTACATTGTTTCAACTAACCGCTGCTTACTAATGCTGTGATCATTATTATAAACAATGTTACCAATACCGTTCTCTTCATCATCTTTACTACTGATTTTTACAGTGTTGACTCTAGGATTTCAAAAGAAGGGGTTCCTTGGGCCCTCTAAAATGAAAAAAAAAGGGTCCCTTTCCCCCCTTCATAAAAAGGGGCACAAGTAGTATTTGCTTATAATACCATTAACACTACATGGTAAAAAAAAAAGAAAAAAAAGCAAAGCACATGAGTGCTTATTCCATTATCCTTGATAAAAAAAAAAGTCATCTGAGCGCTTCGATTTGTTGCTTTACAAGATTCAGCGCTATATAAATTCCATGCATTATTATGATTATTATTATTTTCCCCCATTTTCTGCTGGTCTCAGACTCTGGAACTTGACCCTTAAGGAGCTCATCTTAGCTCAGGCACTGACTGACCAGATGCAAAGGTCCAGTTTGGCGCCATCAAGATAGCGTGGCCTTCTTTCCACTGTTACAGTGGAGAAAAGTGGCCACACCGATTTGGATTTCCAACTTTTCAGTGCTTTGTGATACGTTTGCAATGTTCTTCAGCGCTATATTCAAGTGTATTCAGTGCAGTGTTTTCTTGTTGTTGTGAAGAAGTTAATCTGAATCAGTATGTAACTATTGTATGTATTGTATTGTATTGTATGTACAGGAGTTATAAACAAAAATAACAGATGGATTGGATGTTGGCACCAGATTGCTCTTCTTTGTTTAGGATTGAGAGTGGTAATTTCCGTGTCAGTGATGTAAATTGACTGCAATTTTCCTTCTGAATTCATTTAAGTTTCACTTCGCCAAAGTCAGGTTTGTAATGGTTATGTTTGATTTTTTAAGCTCAATCAACTTTTGTTGTGTCTAGGATATGTGTTCATCAGTTTTGAAGGGCTCAAATCTGGGTAAAATCTTGTCTGTTTGCTGTCTCAGTCTAGTGTGTGTATGTTGGGAGGATAGGCTTGCTGCACAAAGCGGGCTTGTCTCACGTAAGGTAAGCTTTGCCATCCTTCCAGCTCTTAGGCTAGTTTCTGATTCTCTGAGCGTGTGTGTGTGTGTGTGTGTGTGTGTAGCCCAGATCTGTGGCATTAGCCTAGGGGCGAGCGTGTATGTGTGCCACTAGGCTTGAGACGCTATGAGGAGGGCGGGTGAAGAGATGAGAGGGGTGTGGGGGTAAATGGACAGGGCGCGCTAATTTTAGCACTGGGCCTGGACCTTTGACTAAGTGCTGCTGGATAGGTGCACTGTGTGTACTCTAGTTTCTGCTATCTAATTAAAGAAGAGAGGTGAAAGCCAATATCAAAGTCTTGTCCTCCCCCTCCAGATGGTAGAGAAAGAGAGAGAGAGAAAATTGATTTTATTTTATTTTATTTTATTCAGAGGGTGTTATGGCATCAGCAAACATGCTCTTTTAAAAAAATTTTTTTTACAACCAACCCTCTGGGCAAAAAGAACAAAAAAAAAGAAAGAAAACCAACAAAACCCCTCTAAACCATACAATTTCTTTTTAAAGAAAAGGGCAAAAAATCAATTCATCCAAAATTTAAAGTACATCATTATTGTAAGCATATAACTTTAAAAACCTGAAAGAGAGGGAGAGAGAGAGAGAGAGAGGGAGAGAAAGAGAGAGCGAGTTTAATTTTGCAAATATTATTCACAAAAAAACACACACAAAAACATAGACATACAAGACAGACAGAGAGAGAGAGGGACACAGAGAGAGAGAGAGAGAGAGAAGAGAGAGAGAGAGAGAGAGAGAGAGAGAGAGAGAGAGAAGCGTTTTTTTTGGGTTTTTTGCATAATACTCAAAGTGCTTTTCTGTAATTAGTGCATCCTCCTTAAGAGGAGGCATTGTTCTTTCCATTTTTGATTCGCAACCGATACCACATTATATAATCATTGTTCTCTAGCCAGGGCCACTTGTTTATTTATTTATTTATTTATTCTTTATATCAAGGATAATGGAATAAGCACTCATGTGCTTTTTTTTTACACCCAGTCCCCGTGTGTATGCGGTTTTGTAAATTTTGTCATCTGTTTTCATTGTTTAGCCAGATCCAGAAAACTGTCTAGAAAACCGTTTCTTCTACTGGCTAAGAACCCTGCTGGGATGCCGCTTCTTCTGCTATCTTCTCAACCATGTTCGTCACAATCACCAGCTTAGTTTCCTGCTGTGCACTGTTAAAGTGAGCGCCGCTAAAGCCGCAGTCACTGATCATCTGGAGACTCAAACGTGTGTAAAGGTAAAGGAGTCCCATAACCTATAAGGTCATAGGGGAGCGAGGCATCAGAGACCTCACTTCTTAAGGGGCCAGCATATTGAGGGCGGCGCCCATCTCCTCTCCCTCGCTGCTTTACCTTCCCTGACCCTAAAGAGGGCAGGTACCCATTTACAGCTGGATGAACTGGGGGAGCTGTACTGAAGCCAAGGCGCGCAAACGGTCACCCATCCAAGTGGTCACCACGCTCGACGCTGCTTAACTTGGCTGGGGGAAAGCGAGTGCTCCGACCACTGAGCTATCCCATCCCCTTTTACCTTTACCAAACGTGTGTACATATCTCAAAAGTGGTTAGAACATTACGCTCGCAATCTGACGACCCGGGTTTGATTTCCGTTCAAGGGGATATTTTCCCCTGGAGTTAACATCAGTGCAGACTCCACTCTCCCCAAAAGTCCTTCGGATGAGACTATAAACCGAGGCCCAGTGTGCGAACGCACGCAGAACATCTTGCACAGACATTAAATCCTGTTCCGCTTTTCATAAGAGTAGGCCATTGTGTGCCGGTGGGAACAGATGACAAAATTCACAAAACTGCATACACACTGGGACTGGATGTAAAAAAACCACATGAGTGCTTATTCCATTATCCTCGATATAAAAGAAAAAATAAAATTAAAATAAAATAAAAGTAATAAAGGTAATTGAAATTTTTATCTGTCTTGTTTGAATGATCTCTTCTTTTTAGATTACTTTTTGATCTCATTTTCTGAATTTTGACCCTTATCCATGACTTTTACAAGCAGCGTCACATTTGTTTCAGGAACACAAGGGTTCTTAGAAGATGATGTAAATGGGTAGGAAAACAAGAGTCGGATGAGCCCATTTCATAACGACAATCGCTTGTAGGCGCTAATCAGTAAATCTTGCTCTCCCTAGGGTAGGCCTATCAATGTAATTACCGCTGAAGGGTCTGTAATAAAGTTGAACTGACAAGGGCAAACTTTTTAAAGAATTTTATTTAATTAATTTATTTTATTCTTTTATATCGAGGATAATGGAATAAGCACCCATGTGCATTTTTACATCCAGTCCCCGTGTGTACGCGGTTTTGTAAATTCTGTCATCTGTTCCTACCGGCACACAATGGCCTACTCTTACGAAAAGCGGATCAGGATTTAACGTGTGCGCAAGATGTTCTGCAAGTGTTCGCACACGGGGCCTCAGTTTATAGCCTCAACCGAAGTTTCTGTGACTGGTCAAAAGTGAGGCGCTTAGCCAATCAGAGGCATCCACATAAAAAGAGAGGCATCCACGTAAAGTTTGACGGAAGTAGCGCTTAATTTTAGAGATTATAGAAACGGCAGTTGCAATGGCGCACCGTTTGTTCAAATACGTGCTGTCCAGGGTGGATTTTTTCCCCCCTCACAGGGGAATAACCAGTTTATTCCAGTGGTGAACTGCCATGCTGCAAGGAAACACAGCTCGGAACACAGCATCAGACCCGGGTTCTTCAGCAAAAGGATATACTACGCCATCCACAGTGTGCCAATCCAGCACAACTAAAAAATCAAGGGTCCAGGGCTAAAATTAACATACCCCTTAGTTTTATCCCCCCCTGTCTCCCTTTTCTTCACCACCCTCCTTGTTTTCTACACGGTTACATTCATCAAGGAAGGTGCAAAGCAACCACAGAATCGTTATAACAATCTACTTTGTCATCACAGGGTTTTTGTGCAGACTGGAAGAGACGCTCTCATATTGAAGATATCTAATAATAATAATAATACATGGAACTTATATAGCGCTATATCTTGAAAAGACAAACCAAAGCACATGCATTCAACCTAATCTTACACAGTCATGCAATCAATGATAAATGATAAATAGTTTAAACAAACAGATATTTACAAACATAGTGCGCTGCAGACAAAAATCTATGAAATAAAATTTCAAAAGTCAAATTTGTACAAAAGCACACACACACACTCACTTAGGTCCAATACTTTAGCTTGGTGATAGGACATGGGTTAGTGAGGGTGGGATAGCTCTGATATGAAACAGGAGGGGGGAAATCTTAGGTTTGAAATAAATATGTCTTGAGGCTGGATTTAAAAGTGTCATAACTAGGTTTCTGGCGATGAGAGAGAGGGAGCTCATTCCAGGTTGATGGACCCGAAATAGAGAAAGAGCGGCGGCCAACAGTGGATTGGTTGAATCTAGGTATTCGAAGGCACAAGGTATCTGCAGTAGAGCGGAGGGAACGTGAAGGAGTGTACAGGTTAAGACATTCACAGAGGTAGGAGGGTGCAGTTTTGTGGAGACATTTGTAACAGAGGGTACTGATCTTATAATCTACTCTCTGTGGCACAGGCAGCCAGTGGAGAGATCGCAAGAGAGGGGTAATGTGCTCAGATTTTTTCTTTCTGAGAACTAGTCGAGCTGCGGAGTTTTGTATACGTTGAAGGGAGTGGATAGATGATGCTGGCAGACCAGACAAAAGAGAATTACAATAGTCCAGACGTGAAAGAATGAGAGAAGTGACAAGTTTGGCTGTTGCATCAGTGGACAGGTACTTTCGAATTGCACTAATACGCCGTAATTGATAGTAGCACGACTGACAGGTCTGAGTGATGAATTTTTTCATAGAGAGTGTGTTGTCGATAACAACACCTAGATACTTCATCATCACAAGCTTTCAGCTTTCATGGGATAGCCAAGTGGTTAGAACATTGCACTTGCAATCTGACGACCAGGTTCGATTCCTGTTCAAGGGGATATTTTCCCCTGGAGTTAACATCAGTGCAGACTCCACTTTCCCCAAAAGTCCTTCGGATGAGACTATAAACCGAGGCCCCGTGTGTGAACGCACGCAGAACATCTTGCGCACACGATAAATCCTGTTCCACTTTTCGTAAGAAAGGGGCATTGTGTGCCAGTGGAAACAGATGACAAAATTTACAAAACCGCATACACAAGGGGACTGGATGTAAAAAAAGCACATACGTGCTTATTCCATTATCCTCAATATAAAAGAATAAAATAAATAAAAAAATTTTAAATTTAAAAACAGGGCTTTTATGCGGACTGGAAGAAATGGTCTTATATTGAAGATAATTACCTACTTAATCATCACAAGCTTTTTTATGAAGAAACGCTCTCATATTGAAGATAATTATCTACTTAATCATCACAAGCTTTCATCACAAGCTTTTTATGAAGACACGCTCTCATATTGAACATATCTTCTTCATCATCACAAGTTTGCTGTGCAGAATGGAAGAAACGCTCTCACATTGAAGACACTTACCGATCACCTCTAACATGTCTTTCAATGTGGACGCAATGGTGGGCAAGATGGCTGCCTCCTCTTCCAGCTGATTGGCTGAATGTCTGCGCCTCTCCCATGTCTTGAAAAGGGCCCTAACTCTGTGGTCCACTTCCTGCTCACAGAATGTTATGAGGTGGGGCACATTACCCCGCTGCCTTCTGGCGTTCTGCTTTTGCTGTGAGGCCAGCACTTCAATCTGGTCCCCCCCCCCCCCCCTTTTTAAAAGAAAAATCTTCAGTCTATGAAAGAATTAATAATAATAATAATGTATGGAATTTATATAGCGCTGAATCTTGTAAAGCAACAAATCAAAGAATTCATTCTTAACAACTGGCAAATCTATTTATTGTCCATTGTTACATTATCGGTAATTTTGTGAAAATACATCTTCCACCGTTTCATCATTCCACACAGAGATAGATAATGAAAACAACATGTTGATGCTTGCTGATTTTCTAGTTCTAAAAGTCTCCAGTTCTAAAAGTCCATTGTTCAAAATCAAAGTGCATCATTACGTTCAACCTGCGCACAAGCACAAACATGCGCAAGTGTGTGAAAGAGCGTGTGTGTGTGTGTGTGTGTGGTGTGTAGTGATGGTGGTGGTGTGTGGTGTGTTGTGTGTTTGTGTGTGGTATGGTGGTGGTGGTGGTGGTGTGTGGTGTGTGGTGTGTGTGTGTGTGTGTGTGTGTGTGTGAAATGGTGGTGGGTGTGGACAGGATGTGGGTGGGTGGGTGGGTGTGGAAGTATGTAACTGGGATAGGTAGAGGAAAAAGATAACTTGGGGCGGCTGTACAATGGGTCATCAAGTATGGCCTCTTAGTCAATGTGACCAGGGTACTTTTCACTCCTTTTCTGCTTGCTGTCTTCAGTGTGTGTGTGTGTCAAAGTCAAACTTTTATTTTCAGATGGTACACTGAATACAGCACTGAAACCACCCTAGTTCACACCTTAAACATGCTTCTACTTGCTTCTGACTCAGGGAAAATCTCCCATCTCACTCCACTCGACTTATCTGCAGCCTTCGACACTATTGACCACTCTATCCTTCTCTCCCGTCTTCAAGAAACGTTTGGTGTTACTGGTACAGCCCTCACCTGGTTTAGCTCATACCTGACTGACCGGTTCCAGACAGTCACAGTAAACAAGATTCAGTCAGTACCTGCCAGACTGGAATGTGGAGTCCCGCAGAGATCAGTTCTGGGCCCTGTTCTTTTCACTCTCTACACCGCTCCACTGTTACATATAATTAACTGTCATCAGATCAACCATCACTTTTATGCAGATGACTCTCAGATTCTAAGCAGTGACACTCCTGAAAATCTGCCTTCCCTCTTGATCAATATGGCCTACTGCTTTCAAGATATCCAAAACTGGATGATAGAGAACAAGTTACAACTAAACGCTGATAAAACTGAAGCCATGCTTGTAGGGACCAAAAACAAACTCTCTTCCATTACAACAGCTTCAATAGAATTCGGCAATGCATCAGTCCCTCTATCCACTACTGTAAAGTATCTAGGGGTCATTATTGACAACACACTCTCTATGGAAAAATTCATCACCCAGACCTGCCAGTCCTGCTTCTATCAATTACGGCGTATTAGTGCAATTCGAAAGTACCTGTCCACAGACGCAACATCAAAACTCGTGGCATCTCTCATTCTTTCACGTCTGGACTATTGCAATTCTCTTTTGGCTGGTCTGCCAGCATCATCTATCCACTCCCTTCAACGTATTCAAAACTCTGCAGCTCAACTAGTCCTCAGAAAGAAAAAATCTGAGCAGATTACCCCTCTCTTGCGATCTCTCCACTGGCTGCCTGTGCCACAAAGAATAAACTATAATTTCAGTACTCTCTGTTACAAATGTCTCCACAAAACAGCACCCTCCTACCTCTGTGAATGTCTCCACCTTTACACCCCTTCTCGTTCCCTTCGCTCTGCTGCAGATTCCTTGTGCTTACAAACACCTAGATTCAACCAGTCCACTGTTGGCCGTCGCTCTTTCTCTGTTTCTGGTCCATCGATTTGGAATGGCCTCCCTATCTCTCTTCGCCAAAGGCCTTCTTGTGACTCTTTTAAATCTGGCCTCAAGACATATTTGTTTCAAACCTAAGAATTTCCTCTCCTGTTTCATTTCATAGCTATCCCTGCTTTTCAACAGCCAAAAATTCCATCACCCTGCCAAAGTGTATAACGTGTGTGTGTGTGTGTGTGCATTTGGACTTTGGTTGCATGACTGTGTAAGAATGAGTTGAGAACAAGCGCTTTGATTTGTCTGTGCAAGATACAGTGCTATATAAATTCCATTTATAATTATTATTATTATTATTATTAAGCAGTGTGTGTGTGTGTGCGTGTGCGCATGTTGTTGGGATATGATTTATTCCCCCAGTTCTTTCTTGTTTAAAAAAAATGTTAACTGCAAGTTTATGTATTACTACTTGTCTGTCTACAAGGGGGACGGGATAGCTCAGTGGTCGGAGCACTCGCTTTCCCCCAGCCAAGTTAAGCAGCGTCGAGCGTGGTTACCACTTGGATGGGTGACCGTTTGCGCGCCTTGGCTTCAGTACAGTTCCCCCAGTTCACCCAGCTGTAAATGGGTACCTGCCCTCTTTAGGGTCAGGGAAGGTAAACAGCGAGGGAGAGGAGATGTCCAGGTTATCAGTCAGGAAGCAACACTCAGACAATGTGGATAGAAAGCAACACACAGACAATGTGGATAGGAAGCAACACACAGACAATGTGGATAGGAAGCAACACACAGACAATGTAGATATGAAGCAACACACAGACAATGTAGATATGAAGCAACACACACAATGTGGATAGGAAGCAACACACAGACAATGTGGATAGGAAGCAACACACAGACAATGTGGATAGGAAGCAACACACAGACAATGTGGATAGGAAGCAACACACAGACAATGTGGATAGGAAGCAACACACAGACAATGTAGATATGAAGCAACACACAGACAATGTAGATATGAAGCAACACACAGACAATGTAGATATGAAGCAACACACAGACAATGTAGATATGAAGCAACACACACAATGTGGATAGGAAGCAACACACAATGTGGATAGGAAGCAACACACAGACAATGTGGATGAGGAGATATAAAGCAACACACAGACAATGTGGATAGGAAGCATTACACAGGCAATGTGGATAGGAAGCAACACACAGACAATGTAGATATGAAGCAACACACAGACAATGTGGATAGGAAGCATTACACAGGCAATGTGGATAGGAAGCATTACACAGGCAATGTGGATAGGAAGCAACACACAGACAATGTGGATAGGAAGCAACACACAATGTGGATAGGAAGCAACACACAGACAATGTGGATAGGAAGCAACACACAGACAATGTGGATAGGAAGCAACAGACAATGTGGGTAGGAAGCAACACAATGTGGATAGGAAGCAACACACAATGTGGATAGGAAGCAACACACAGACAATGTGGATTAGGAAACAACACACAGATAATGTGGATAGGAAGCAACACAATGTGGATAGGAAGCAACACACAGACAATGTGGATAGGAAGCAACACACAGACAATGTGGATAGGAAGCAACACACAGACAATGTGGATAGGAAGCAACACACTGACAATGTGGATTAGAGACAATGTGGATAGGAAGCAACACACTGACAATGTGGATAGGAAGCAACACACAGACAATGTGGATTAGGAAGCAACACACAATGTGGATAGGAAGCAACACACAGACAATGTGGATAGGAAGCAACACACAGGCAATGTGGATAGGAAGCAACACACAGATAATGTAGATATGAAGCAACACACAGGCAATGTGGATAGGAAGCAACACACAGACAATGTGGATAGGAAGCAACACACAATGTGGATAGGAAGCAACACACAGACAATGTGGATAGGAAGCAACACACAGACAATGTGGATAAGAAGCAACACACAGACAATGTGGATAGGAAGCAACACACACACACAATGTGGATAGGAAGCAACACACAATGTGGATAGGAAGCAACACACAGATAATGTGGATAGGAAAATAGGAACCATTATTAATTAATTAAATTTATACCACTTAAAGTCACCCAAATTTCTGTGCATGAAGTTCAGGCTGCTCTCCTCGGGGAGAGCGCGTCGCCACAAGAGCAGCGCTACCCTTTTTTTTCCTTCTCCTGTCTGCAACTGTATTTGTTTCCATATCAGAGTGGCTTTTCTCTACAGAATTTTGCCTGGGACAACTCTCTTGTTGCCGTGGGTTCTTTTATGTGCGCTAAATAATTATGTTTAACACACGGGATCTCGGTTTATTGTCTCATCCAAAAGACTAGCGCCCAGACCACCACTCATGGTCTTAATGGATGGGGGAAAAGTTTCGGGTCCAAACAGGATTCAAACTACTGCACACTTCCGACCCGGACTTTTTGCTTTCCAGACAGGTGCGTTACCTCTAGACCACCGATCCACCACAGACATCCACACAGACAATGTGGATAGAAGAAAATAGGAACCATTACACAGACAATGCATATTTATGTAGGGAAATAGAAGGCAGCGAGATGTCTTCTCACCTGAGCCCTGTGTGCTGACTGTGTAGTGTAGGCCATCGTCTGAGACCAGTCCTCATTGTACCTGCCACAGTCCACACATCACCTCCGTCACAATGCATAATGTACAGTATACATTCTCCACAATCAAAGAAAGATTCAGCATAAAAACCCTTAAAAAAAAGAAGAAGAAAAAGACAGTTGTTTTAACCTCAGAGAGAGAGAAAGAGAGAGAGAGAGAGAGAGAGAGAGGGGAGAGAGAGAGAGAGAGAGAGAGAGAGAGAGAGAGAGAGAGAGAGAGAGTGTGGTGTGAAGATAATTCAAGTTTTATTTTATTTTTATATATTTTATTTTATTCTTTTATTTCGAGGATAATGAAATAAGCACTCATGTGCTTTTTTTTTATCCAGTCCCCATGTGTCTGCAGTTTTGTAAATTTTGTCATTCATTCCCGCCGGCACACAATGACCTACTCTTCCAAAAAGCGGAAGGGGTCTTAACGTGTGCGCAAGATGTTCTGCGTGCATTCGTACACGGGACCTCGGTTTATAGGCTCATCCGAAGGACTTTTGGGGAGAGTGTGTCAGTGTGTGTGTGGTATGTGTGTGTGTATGTGTGTGTGTGTGTGAGCGAGTAAGTGAGAGAAAGTGTGCCTGCATGTTAAGTGTGCATTCACGAGTGCATAGATTTGTGTGCGTTTAGGGTAGATTGCTGTGAGTGACTCTTAATTCGCACTTCTGGTTGAAGATGACAAACAAACAAAAAAAGTCAGATAAAATGCGCCCCCCCCCCTCCCCCCCAGTTTCAAGTATATGTATATTATGCATTTTGTGGATGAATATGTATGTCACCATTTTTGTCTTACTCCTCCCTTCTCTCACCTCTCATCCCCTCCTGTATTTTAATTTACTGTATTCTGTTTGATATGTTTATCAATTAAGAAGATAAATCAGTTACACTAAAATTGTTTCCTTTTTTTTGGGGGGGGGGGGGGGGGGGGGGGGGGGGGGGGGGGGGGGAGGGGGGTAAAGACATGCTGCAGGTTTTGTCACATTTCTAAGTGCTTTATGACTAATGCACATCTACTGTGCTGCAGATTATTTACTCTTGTGTGTGCGTGGGTGCATGCATGCGTGTACATATGCATCCACACACACATGTGGATACACATGCACTTGCACCATGTGTGCATGCATACACATGTGTAAACATGTATGTATGTGCACATATATATTTTTTATGTGTTAGATACACACACAAATATATATATATATATATATATATATATATATTATATATATATATATATATATGAACTGCCCATGACAAGCAGAGAAAGGAGAAGAGGAAAGGTAGGTAAGGGACCTTACACCAACGTCATTAAAAATAAACTCATGTGGAGAAGGGGAACAATTCCCCAAGGGAGGTTACCTGTACAGGAGATCAGCTCCAGCATCCACACTGATGCCCTCCACCTCCAGGTCCATCAGTTTTCTCTGTCGTGTCGTCGAGTCCAACGCCCCCAATGCTCGAAATCTGCAACACACACATGCATACATTTTGACTGAAATGGTCGCCCTCTGTCTGAAGTGTACACGCCAATCTTTAGTTTAACTCTTGGTTTCAAAAGGCAGGATAATGATTAAATGAATTAACAATTTCAAAAGGCAAAATAATATTATTAACAATTCGATGAATCTTTTTTAATTTTTTCCTCAAGCTGATGACTTGGTTGAACATGGTTTTAGATAACCTAAACATCCCCATTCCCCACCTGAACATGAAAAACAAAATAAACAATAACAACAGCATTAACAATGTTCAACAAACAAACTTCCAAGATTCTCTGGACTACAATTACCAAACATTGTTATATCTCCAAGAATCTGTAATCAGTTGTCAGAACACATGAATCCTACTAACATTAACAACCAACCAACCTCAGTTCCTATTCACAGTATCTCATATTGTGTGCTATTTTCCATGATCATAAACCATAGCATAAGGTGGCTCAGTGGTCTAGAAGTAACACATCCATCTAAGAGATCATGGGTTCAATTCTTCATTTTCTTAATGTAAGAACCCAAACTTTTCCCTACACTCTATACTATACACTATGATGGTCTGGGTGACAAACCAGACCCCGTGTGCAATACACATTTAGTGTGCACACCTAACATAAAAAGAGAGATCATTTGTATAATGACTCTAATGTTCTAACTGCCTCAAATCCCAAACAAGCAAGTAAAGTTCAATAAGGCTAGAGCCTCTTGATGCTGAGATTTTTCTACTGAAATGCGTTTTGTGCTAAGTGCTTTGATTTGTTTTTACAAGATATAAAAAGTATGTTCTTTCGAGCCAGAAGGCCCATAGAGCCGGAGCTTATCCCGGTTTCTGTAGCGTTAAGCGAACTGATGGTTTTTCACCACCCCTGTGACAGGATGCTAGTCTGTCGCCAGATACTTCCTCAGCAGAGCTGGTACCCACTTGTACACCTGGGTGGAGTGAGGAAAATAGGAGTAAAGTGTCTTTCCCAAGGACACAACACCGAGCCGAGCGGGGATCGAACCCGCGACCTCTGGATCACGAGTTGACTGCCTAAACCACTCGACCACGGTGCCTCCTACAAGATATATAGCGCTATATAAATTCTGTTTGTTATTATTATTAAATGTGGAGTTAAAACCTATTTGTTTTTACAAGATATATAGCGCTATATAAATTCTGTTTGTTATTATTATTAAATGTGGAGTTAAAACCTCCTACATGCTGATCAAATCATATACTGCTGAAACTTGGAACTAATGCAGCTGACAGTCTGTGTGAAATTGGTGTTTATTTATTCAATGCACTGACTCCCCCCCCCCCCCCCCCCCCCATATAAATCCATGCTGCACTGGCAGAACACAAAATGTATGAGTTGGGTGAAACAGCATGCCATACAGTGCTGCTATGCCAAGTTTCTTGAAGCTTCATTTGTTTCAAATGTGCCCCCTCCTACCATCATATTGGAAACCCTACAGTGGCAGTTACTGAAGTGTTACTTAACCAAGATCATAATGAAGAGCTGGAGATGGAGCTGCCTATTTTAGAAATTGTGAGAGAACTGTTTGAGGGTGGTTGGTTGGATGGTACAGTCCCTAAAACAGATAGTCTCTACAAAGACTCTAATATTGTCAACAAACAGATTGCCTATTCAAAGTGTTCACAAGCCTCCGACCTGAAACTAGAATTGATAGTGACAACCTAAAATATGTGCCTCTGTCTCAAGGCCTGTTCATATACACTGTTCAGCTTATCATATCAATGATATCACTGACCCATGCATAATGTTGGTTCTATTTCACCAGCCCATCCTCTAAGAAAAATACCCTCATGTTAAGGTGTTTTATATATATATATATAAATATATATATATTATATATATATATATATGTGACACCATGATCAATGCACATTAATTTTTATATTTAAAATTATTTTGCTTTACCATCTCCAATGTCTGCTGAAATGTGTGTCACTACCCCTTGCAGAGAATCATATCTATGCCTTAAGAGTTTTGATTGGTGTTTGTTCTGAATATTTTATTGTCTTGTTTTCAGTACTACTGCACCTGCCAGGGTTTCTCTTTATGAGATCATAAGGTTGAGGCCCATTACTGTTAGAGAGTGAACCGAACTGAAGACAAGATTTGAATATCTTTTACTGCACTCTGTCTACTGCATTAAGAGGGATACTTCACAAACGAGTCTGTTATCATAATCGCTTCGCTTTTGTTTGAACAGTCACTGGTAGTCATCATGATGAACTGTACATAGTATGAACAGTAAGCCAAATCAACCAGTCAACCGTGTGAAGTCGAAAGCGCTCATCTCTGATTGTTCCACATCCAGTTCGATAAAACTCCACCGATCGCCTGAACTGACGAATCCACTTACCCATCCACGATGTCCTTTTGGACATTTTGAAAAGTTCCTTTCAATGACTGGAGGACACTCATTCTGCAAGGTCAAGCTATTTCAAAGCAGAAATTCAACAGATCAACTCCGTCTAGAGTTCGTCTGCTTTCTCTTGAAGTTAGCGTACCAGATTGTCACATGGCATCGTCACATGACTATCAGGTGTTAAGAAGGTCGGTGCATAGTATATGTACCCCTCACACAAAATTAAGCCCTGAGACATAGGCCTATAGGCCTAGGCCTAGTGGTTTTGCACTCTGGGTCTCGCGTGTTCGCACAGACATGCGAGAGAGCACATAATACGGTATGACAAATATATTCTGCCACAAAAGTAGTCTGTGATAATCCATGTAACGCCGCGGCCACCACGACTATGGTTGGTTTGATTATGATGTCCCAGCGAAGCCACCCGATTTGACTGCATCATCAATCTGACCCAGCTAACGCATATATATACAACAACGGTACTTAAGCAGAGACATAATTTATAGGCTATAATCTATTTATAGTTCAGGGAACACAACACATACGGGCCAGAACATGCGACTTTTTTGTTAAATTAAAAAAAATTTAGCTTACCCCACCCCCATAGTCAAAAATTTATGTGGTGACTTGGAGGACCTACAGTCTATTGCTTGCCTTCATTACAGAGTCGACGGCAAAAGAAAATGAAAGTTTAAAAAAAAATCATCATCATCATCATCATCATCTTTTTTTAAAGCTTGGATCATATAAATGATAATTGACAATGACACAGAGGCAGACGATTGAGGGGGGACGGCGTAAAAGAAAGCTACTGTCATTTAGGCCTAAAAGTATGCGGGCGAACAAGACTGGAATGATCCAATGTCTGCCAAACTGTCAGGTTCAACAGCTTGTTTCTTACTACAACCTACTAGGCCTACTATTAGTATTACAACTCCTACTACTCCTACTATACTTCTACTGCTGTTGCTGCTGCCGCTGCCGCTGTGCTGAAACAGTAGACTACATGTTCTCGTTGATAGATTCAAGTTGATTTTGACGAGTCAAAATATTATTTCAGAACAGCAACAGCAGCAGCACAACAACAGCTGTAGCAGCAGCAGCAGCAGCAGGAGATGTCTGCTGTAGGAATCTGATCTTGAGTTATTTTTCAGTCTATTCTGCAGTTCTCTCTCTCTCGAAAAAAAAAATTTGCCTCTATTACAATGTGTAGATGTTCTTTTCATGACTTTATTGGCTTTCCCCCCCTCTTTATTGTGTGAGTGTATGGGTATTGCACTTATTTTATTTTATTATCATGACATTCAATTTGTATGAGTATAATTAAAAAGTGTTTGTGTTGATGTGTGCTATGTGAGTATTACATATTTAGTATTATCCCTGAACCCCCCCCCCCCCCCCCCCCCACACACACACACACTCACTCACTCACACACACTCACTCACTCATCACTCACTCACTCATATTCTCTCCCTCAATGACTAAAATTATAGGTTTAGATTTCTTCTTTGTTTTGTTTTTTGTTTTTATTGTGTGAATGTATGGGTATTGAATTTATTTCATTATCATGACATATAATTTGAAACGAGTATAATCTAAAATGAGTGTTGATGGGATCGCATACTGTTTTGGGAATTATATATTGGATATTATCTCTGAAATACACACACTCTCTGTCTCTCTGTCTCTGTCTCTGTCTCTGTCTCTCTCTCTCTCACCTTTTATCGTCTTGCTTATAGTTATAGTGTATCCTGATGAAGGATTCATAAATTATTTTATATTTTCAATACTTTATTGGACTTGCCTCTGTACTTAAGTTTTAATGAGTGCCCTATTTCAATATCTTATAGTTATGTGTAACAAGTATGTGTACCTTTTGACAATGTGTAGATGTTTATCTTTACGACTTATTAAGTTTGGTTGTGTTATTTTTCTTGGCTCTGTTGTTGTTCTTGTTGTTGTTGTTTGTCTGTTTTTCTTTTTTTTTCTTTTGTTGGTTTGGTTTTTCTTTCTCTTTTGTTTGTTTGTTTTGGTTAGGTTTTTTTCGGGGGGTGGGTGCTTATTCATTATCCTCGAAATAAAAGAATTTGTCATTGTCATTGTCATTCTCTCTCTCTCTCTCTCTCTCTCTCTCTCTCTCTCCCGGAAACTATTCTTCGGAGCTTATAGCCTACATAATCTTTAATATATTATACTTCCATCCAGTGGGATTCTTCTAGTGTAAACACTGTGAAACCGTTATTAAGTCAATATAACTGTTCTGTAAACTGGTCATTTGAAGAAGACATGCTTGTGAGAAGTGGGCTAGCCTATATTATGTACATTTACATATTCTCCCCCTTCAACCCTACATAGCTGACAGGGTAGCTTAGTGGTCAGAGCACGCTTTCCCCAGCCAAGGTTAAGCAGCAATGGGTGTGGTTATTATTTGGATGGGTGACCTTTTGCGCACCTTGGCTTCAGTGGCTTCAGTGCAGTCCCCCAGTTCACCCAGCTGTAAATGGTTACCTGCCTCTTTAGGGTCAGGAAAGGTAAAGAGCGAGGGAGAAGAGATGGACGCTGCCCTCAATATACTGGCCCTAGAGGTCTCTGATGCCTCACTCCCCTAAGTCGGGACGGGATAGCCTGGTGGTTAGAGTGATGTATTTGTGATCTGCTGACCCAGGTTCGATTCTAATTCAAGAGGATTCTTCCTCTGGAGTTAACATCAGAGCCGACTCCACTCTCCCCAAAAGTCCTTCAGATGAGACTAGAAACCAAGGTCCCATGTGTGAACGCACGCAGAACATCTTGCGCACACGTTAAAACCCGTTCTGCTTTTGGATGAGTAGGCCATTGTGTGCCGGTGGGAACGGGAGACAAAAAATACAAAACTGCATTCACATGGGGACTGGATGAAAAAAAGCACATGAGTACTTATTCCATTATCCTTGAAATAAAAGAATAAATAAATAAATAAACAACCACATAGGTTATGAGAATACTTTTACCTCCCTACACCAAAGATCAAAATATATCAAAGGCATCATGATGTTTGATTAAGCTAATGACAGGAACTGCTTTCTCATCCTCAAAAGACCCAATGAATTGTTGCAGAAATACTGAAAAGGGATGTGTCCCAATCCCAAGAATAAATTTTATTTTCAAATCTAGTTGGCTTTACTCAGGCTGTACGCTGTGGAACTCCCTTTATTGATTAAATTAGATAACATCAATACTTAATTATTCCCTACCAGTAACCCGCTATAGGGTAGGCTAACCAATCATCTACTAACCCTTCCCTCCCTATCACCCACTTCTGGGTTACAGAAGCATACTAATATGCACAGTGCAAGTGTATTGGGAAAGAGGGGTTCTCTCCCTTAACCTAGGGAACTCTCCAAAAGTCACTTAACAACCCACTTGATGCATAACTAAAGAACCACACTCCATTGTATTGGAAACAAAAGGTTATAATATCTGCACTTACCTAGTTTCTCTTCTAACTTCCGTCTTAAATCACTAAACATGAATAGACGTTAAACTGTAGATATCTTCTCGTCTCTCTCTTCTTTTTGAATGTTTTGCTTATATGATTATTGTTGTGTAATTGCAAGAGAGTTTTATGAATACTTAATTTTTTTCCTCCTACTTTATGTAAGCAGCATATTTATCATAACTAAAGTATGGTTTAGTATTCAGAATTATAATCACAGAGAGTGTTGATGAGTTGGTGTTCTGAGAATTGTATTCAATTAAAAAAAAATCTGTCTTACAATACTCTCTCTCTCTCTCTCTCTCTCTCTCTCTCTCTCTCTCTCTCTCTCTCTCTCTCTTCTCTCCTCTCTCTCTCTCTCTCTATCTATCTATCTATCTATCTATCTATCAAATCTACTCTGCAGATTAATTCCTGTTTTATATTCTGTCATATAATTATACTCATATTAATGTTATACTTCTCCTCTTAACACATAGCCAATTGATGTTGTGTGTGTGTGTGTGTGTGTGTGTGTGTGTGGAGAGAGAGAGAGAGAGAGAGGAGAGAGAGAGAGAGAGAGAGAGAGAGAGAGAGAGAGAGAGAGAGAGTATTCTTTTATTTCGAGGATGATGGAATAAACACTCATGTGCTTGCTTTTTTTCTTTTTTACATCCAGTCCCCATTTTGTAAATTTTGTCATATGTTCCCACCAGCACACAATGGCCTACTCTTCCAAAAAGGGGGACAGGTCCTAATGTGTGTGTGCGCAAGATGTTCTGCGTGTGTTCACAGGACTTGGTTTATAGTCTCATCCAAAGGACTTTCGGAGTGGACTGGGTACTGACGTTAGCTCCAGAGGAAAATATCCCCTTCAACGGGATGGGAACGGGTCAGCAGATCACCAGTGCAATACGCTCTAACCAATCAGACTATTCCCTGTGTGTGTGTGTGTGTGTGAGATATTTTATTTCCGACATTTTCTTCAACCCATGTCCAGTTATAATTTTTGCAGGCTAATGAATTGCAAATCTCGAAAAGTTCTCCTGTCGCTCTCAAAATTCATAAGATTTGCAGGTATTTATTGAAATTTCAATTGTTTTTCTCAAGTGTGCATTATGTCTTTTAAAGAAATGTGTATTCTTAAAAATAGTATTGAGTCATTAATACTGTTTGCTTATCATTATGCGATGAGCTCTTGCTTTTCAGTTACTGTTAGTATTCAAATCATTTTTGGGTGTATTGCTGTTAGGTTTGTTCTCCTGTTCAATTTGTTTGTAATCCTCCATACCCCCAAAAGGGGTGAAAAGGAATTAAATCTGGAATCTTGTGTGTGTCTGTTGTTTGTGGGGGTGTGCCTTCATTTCTGTTACAGGTATGAGATGCCTTGCTTTAGAAATGATGCCCAGGAATACAATATTATTAGACAGATGGCAGGCTTGCCCATTTCTTTGTTTTGATTTATTATCACTTCCTCTTTCAAGTGTTATTTGTTTATTTATTTATTTATTTATTTATTAATCCGTTTATTTAATTTTATTTATTTATTTGTTTGTTTGTTTTAACAAATTAATCATTGCATCGATGGTACGGCAGTTTCCTGTTCTTTGTTTTTAATTCAGGTGGGTTCTTTTTCCTCTCCAGTTTTGTGTGTGTGGCGTTATTTTGATTTTTTTTTTAAAGGGGGGGGGGGGGGGGGGGGGGGGGGGGCGTGGGGGTATGTTGGTTGAGGCAGGAAAGAGAGATATTCATACAGCTTGGTCTTGAGTGAGGCAATAGGGTTTGTTTCTAGCATGACCTTGATCTCTGTCACTGTCATGAAGTGGGCTGTGTTGGAAGTCAGCCACTGATCCTCTGTGGGCAACTGACTCAGTGATGGAGGCCTTACTGGGTCAAAACCTGGGTTTTGTGCAGTCGTTGTCATAACCACAGTTTATTTTATTTTATTTATATCACTTTAAGTCACGTCAGATTTCTCTGCGTGAAATTCGGGCTGCTTTCCCCGGGGAGAGCGCGTCGCCACAGAGCAGCGCCACCCATTTTTTTTTCTGTCTACAACTGCATTTGTTTCCCTATCAGAGTGGCTTTTTTCTACAGAATTTTGCCAGGGACAACTCTCTTGTTGCCGTGGGTTCTTTTACGTGCGCTAA
>CM054143.1:17485096-17492596 GCA_028751875.1 Rapana venosa | reverse complement strand
TTAGATTTAAGTAACTCCATTCTTTCGGAAACATTCAGCATTACTGATCCAGACTTAGCCATAGAATTTTGGATAAAAACTTTTACTGTTATTTACAACAAACATGCCCCACTAAAAATCATTAGGATCAAATATATCCCCAAACCACTTGGCTCACTAAGGAACTAGAAGAAGCATGCTATCTTAGAGACCTTTTAAAAGAACATAAATATTATGAAGAGTCAAAAAAATTAAAAAATGCCATAAACTCACAAAAACGGCGAGAAAAAAAGAAATTGTGTGAGTATACGGGTATTGAGTTTATTTCATTATCATGACATATATATAACCTGCATGAGTATAATCAAAATAAGGGTTGACGGTGATCGTGCACTGTTTTGAGAATTATATATATATTTAGTGTATCCCTGAAACTCTCTCTCTCTCTCTCTCTCTCTCTCCCCCCCCCCCCCCCCCCCCCCTCTCTCTCTCTCTCTCTCTCTCTCTCTCTCTCTCTCTCTCTTTCTCTCACTATGACCTTATAGATTTGGCTGGTGTTTTCTCTTTTTTCTTTCTTTCTTTCCCTCCCTGTTTTTATTGCGTGAGAGTATGGGTATTGAATTTATTTGATTATCATGACATATAATTTGTATGAGTAATCAAAATAAGTGTTGAAAGTGATCGTGTACTGTTTTGAGAATTATATATTTAGTACCATCTCTGAAACAAACAAACACACACACACACACACACACACACACACACACACACACACCACACACACACACACACACACACACACACACACACACACACACACACACACACACACACACACACACACACTCTCTCTCTCTCTCTTCTCTCTCTCTCTCTCTCTCTCTCTCTCTCTGTATTGTGGCCTAAGGCCGATATGCAATTAAATCATTCTCTCTCTCTCTCTCTCTTTCTCTCTCTCTCTCTCTCTCTCTCTCTCTCTCTCTCTCTCTCTCTCTCTCTCTCCTCTCTCGCACTTTATTTTTATTATCATGACATTCAATTTGTATGATTATAATTAAAAAGTGTTGGTGTTGATCGTGTGCTCTGTGAGTATTATATATTTAGTATTATCCCTGAGACACACCACACACACACTCACACACACACCACAACACACACAACACACCAACACACACACACACACACACACACACACACACACACACACACACACACACACACACACACACACACACACACACACACACACACACTCTCTCTCTCTCACTCACATTCTCTCCCTCAATGACTGTACAGGTTTAGATTTCTTCTTTTGTTTTGTTTCTTGTTTTTATTGTGTGAATATGGGGGAATTGAGTTTATTTCATTATCATGACATACAATTTGAAACGAGTATAATCAAAAATGAGTGTTGCTGGTGATTGTGTACTAAATTTTGGGAATTATATATTGGATATTATCTTTGAAATACACACACACTCTCTCTGTCTCTGTCTCTCTCACCTTTTATCGTTTTGCTTATAGTTATGGTGTATCCTGATGAAGGATTCATATTTTATATTTTCAATACTTATTGGACTTGTCCTCTGTACTTAAGTCTTAATGAGTGCCCTATTTCAATATCTTATAGTTATGTGTAACAAGTATATGTACCATTTGACAATGTGTAGATGTTTATCCTTTTGACTTATTAAGTTTGGTTGTTATTCTTCTTGGTTTTGTTGTTCTTTCTGTTTCTCTTTTTTTTTCTTTTTTCTTCTTTGTTGGTTTGGTTTTTCTTCCTCTTTTGTTTGTTGTTTGTTTTGGTTATGTTTTTTTTCTTTCTCTGGGGTGGTGGGGGTGGTTGGGGGGTAGTGGGGGGTGTTTTTAGGGGTTTTTTTTTTATTAGTTTGCTTTCGGGGGGGGGGGGGGGGGGGGGGGGGGGGGGGGGGTTTTTGGGGGGGGGGGGGGGGGGGGGGGGGGGGTTGTTAGGGGGGGGGGGTGTGTTTTGAAAAGGGTTATTTCCCCATGTTTCTACTGTGAGACTGTATAAGTGTTGGGTTATTATTAAGATGTATCCCTACGGGCGGGGACTGGATGTAAAAAAGCTCATGAGTGCTTATTCATTATCCTCGAAATAAAAGAATTTGTCATTGTCATTGTCTATCTATCTATCTATCTATCTATCTATCTATCTATCTATCTATCTATCTATCTATCTATCTATCTATCTATCTATCTATCTATCTATGGGGACGGGACAGCTCAGTTGTCGGAGCACTCGCTTTCCCCCAGGTAAGGTTAAGCAGCATCGAGCGTGGTTACCATTATTTTGGATGGGTGACCGTTTGCACGCCTTGGCTTCAGTACAGTCCCCAAGTTCACCCAGATATAAATGGGTACCTGCCCTCTTTAGGGTCAGGGAAAGTAAAGCAGCGAGGGAGAGGAGATAGGCGCCGCCCTCAATATGCTGGCCCTAGAGAAGAGGTCTCTGATGCCTTGCTCCTCTACGATCACATAGATTATAGGACATCTATCTATCTATCTATCTATCTATCTATCTATCTATCTATCTATCTATCTATCTATCTATCTATCTATCTATCTATCTATCTATCTATCTATCTGTCTGTCTGTCTGTCTGTCTGTCACTGTCTGTCTATCTGTCTGTCTGTCACTGTCTGTCTGTCTACATTCATTCATTGATTCATTCATTCGTGCTTACACATACACGGAGACCATAACATAATACCATTCTGTTTTCCCCACAGGCAATCCTTCCATCCCGGCCTGTGACCTTGAAACCATCAATCATGACCCTTCAAGTTGGGCCAGGTGATCTGGATAATGATACTTTCATGTCTACAGTGACACCGACACTTTACCACGGGCCAAACAGTATGGATAACCATAAAGATGTGACACCAGCCTCCCGTCCCCTCTCTCTCCTCACCACCTCCTTCCCCTTCAACAGCACAGACTGTCTTCTTCAACAGCTGAGCGACGAGAGAGCGCTGCAGATCTTGCCTGTCTTCATCATCTTCGGGGTCATTTTTGTTTTGGGAGTCTTCGGGAACTCTCTCACCGTGTACATTTACTGGACCAAGTTCAAGGCCACTTGGTCAAGGACAGCCATTGTGACCTTGGGCGTCCTTGACCTGGTTAGCTGCCTGGTGGCTATTCCCGGAGAGGCGTTGGACCTTCGCTTTTCCTTCAATTACGACAGCGACGTCATGTGCAGGCTGTTACGGGCATGCGCCACTTTCCCCAACGTGGCTTCAGGGATCATGCTGACCATCGTGGCCTTTGACCGCTACCGCCTCATCTGCTTGCCCTTCAGAGCGTCAGCGTCCCGGAGGCAGGCGTGGAGACATGTAGCGGTGGTGTGCACCGCCTCTCTGATGGTCACGTGGCCCGCAGCCATCGTTTACGGCACCAAGGCCACAGCGACAGGCTTCAGTCACGTGACGGGGTCAGAGTGCTCCACCAGTGACCTGGTCAAGGACACCAAGTACCCTCTGGTCTACAGCCTCGTTCTGGCCTGCGTCTTCCTCTCGGCTTTCTTAGCCATGATCGTCTTCTATTTCTGCATCGGCCGCCAGATCTACCGGCAGGGCTTGTTCCGCAAAATGCTGCTCAGCATGCGAGACCACAGACGGAGGAACACCCTCAGCGACCTGGAAGCTTCCATGGGCTCTGACCCCGACGCGGGGGGAGATCTGTCCCACGGCAACAGTTCCGAGCATCACCAGCACTCCTCTAGCGGCGAGAAGTCCAGGGAGTGCGTACGGATGAAGAGGAGAGACTCGCAGCCTGCCTCGCCGACCCCGAACTCGACCTGTCCCGTCTCCCCAACCCTGCCTGGCTCCGACCACCGTCCACCCTTCAGTCGCGGACCCTCGGTCATCCAACGGATCCGCAAAAGCAGCTCCGTGGACTCGCGCACCCGCAAGACCACGTTGATGCTGTGTTTGATCTCCATCGCGTTCGTCCTCAGCTTTCTTCCTCATTTAGCCGTGAAACTGAGGAAGGCTTTAGATCGGGATTACCTGAAGGATGCAGGCACAGACCGTTTGATTCTGTACAACCTGTGTGCCCGCTCCTATCTGCTGAACAGCTTCGTCAACGTCTTCATCTACGGTTTCTGCAGCTTTCGTTTCCGTAAAGAGATGAAGAAGGTGCTGAGCAAAGCGCTGCTGTGGAAGTCCTGTTCGCGCCAGTAGGCTGCGTGGAGCTGGGAGTCACAGAAAATACTGCTGTGGAAGTCCTGTTCACGCCGCTGTAATTGTTATGTACCTGCAAAGCCATGCTTTGGGCTATAGGCTGGATTGGTTGTTGTTGGGGGAGGGGGTGGCTGTTGGTGTTTTAGTGCTGCTCTTGAAATATCCTTGCCCTGAACTTTACCCCCACCCCCTCTGCTCGAGATGTTTTCATCATTTCTGTTTGTAGTGTGGATGATTATCGAGGACAAGGTTTTTTTGGGTTTTTTGGGAGGGTGGTGGGGTGGGGTGGTGGTGGTGGTTTGGTTTTTTTTTGGTGGGGGGTGGGGGTGGGGGGTCATCCAACAACCGGCACTGCCTTCTTCCCTTGCGTCGTTTACTGGGTGGGTTTTTTCTCTTCTTGTTTTTGTTGTTGTTATTGATGATGACGATAGTGTTGTTGTTATAAGTATTATTGCTGTTGGTGGTGGTGATCTTCTTGTTCTTGTTCCTCTTCTCCTTGTTGTTGTTGTTCATCATCATCATCATCATCATCATCATCATCATCATCATCATCATCATCATCATCATCTTCTTCTTCTTCTTCTTCTTCTTCTTCTTCTTCTTCTTTTCTCCTCCTCCTCCTCCCCCCTCCTCCTCCTCCTCCTCTTTCCCCTCTTCCTCTTCTGGCATTGTCTTTTGCTGCACTTCCTCTTCCTTCTTCTAAATCGGAGTGTCGTCTCAGTTTGTCTAAATCATTCCTTTGGCAATAAGTTTTTTTTCTTTTACTTTAATAGCAGCTTCGTTTAATTTATCTGTTGGTGTGCTTTTAATTCGAGGATAATGGAATAAGCACTCATGTTCTTTTTTGTGCTTTTTTTCACATCCAGTCCCCATTTGTATACGCTTTTGTAAATTTTGTTATCCGTTCCTTCTAGCACACAATGGCTTACTCTTCTAAAAGACGGAACAGGTTTTAACATGAACAAAAGATGCTCTGCTTGTAGACGGGGCCTCGGGTTTTAGTCTCATCTGAGGAACTTTTTGTGCTTGGCGGAGGTAGACACGAAGAGAAAGAGACGTTGGAAATCCAGGCACACTGGCTAAAATTTAAAAAAGTAGTGCCGATGTTCCAAAGAGCAGTGTACAAAGTCTATGTGAATGAAACTTTGTTTGAATCCAGTCCAAAGAAACACCCCAACAACAACCGCAATAAAATCTCCAACCCTCCCTCAACTAGGACCCCCCCAAAAAAAAACAACACACCCCCCCAAAAAAAAAACCCACAACAACAACCCCAAACAAACAAACAAACACCCACCCCCCTTCCCCCGAAAAACAACAATACAATTCAACTACATCAACTCCCCTTCCCCCCACCTCCCCCCCTGAAAAAAAGCACAACACAAACGACCCCACGCACAGAAAATAAACAAGAACACGACAAAATTAATAATAGCGTGGCTCTGCATTGTGGCAACCAGCTCGTTCTCTGGTCAGAACAGCATAAAAAAAACAAAACCAAAAAAACAAACAAACAACAGCAAACAACAAAATTCCACGCAGACAAATTTGATGTAAGCACAATGCAAATACAAAGTACAGCCAGACAACGCAACACACTACAAGACAGTGTGTTTAAATGCGCTAACAACACAGTAAAGATGTAGGTAGGATGGTACAAGACAGGGCTACTCCATAGCAGGAAAGCAACTCTCAGGACTGAAATGACTCAGTGGCTGTGTCACAGCTCAACCAGCAGCACAGGGTTGACTGATGGGTGTAACGATGTGACTTGTTGATTTAGTGGCTGGTTGACTTAGTGACTTGTTCATTTAGTGACTGGTTGCTTTAGTGACTTGTTCATTTAGTGGCTGGTTGGTTTAGTGACTGGTTGATTTAGTGACTGGTTGGTATAGTGACTGGTTGATTTAGTAACTTGTTGATTTAGTAACTGGTTGATTTAGTGACTGGTTGCTTTAGTGATGGGTTTATATAGTGAATGGTTGATTTAGTGACTGGTTGATCTAGTGACTTGTTGATCTAGTGACTTGTTGATTTAGTGACTGGCACTGATTTAGTGACTGGTTGATTTAGTGACTGGTTGATTTAGTGACTGGTTGATTTAGTGACTGATTGATTTAGTGACTGATTGATTTAGTAACTGATTGATTTAGAGACTGGTTTATTTAGTGAATGGTTGATTTAGCAACTGGTTGATTTAGTGACAAGTTTGTTTAGTGACTGGTTCATTAAGTGACTGGTACTGGTTGATCTAGTGACTGATTGATTTACTGACTGGTTGATTTAGAGACCAGTTGATTAAGCGACTTGTTGATTTAATGACTGGTTGCTTTAATGACTGGTTTATTTAGTGGCTGGTCGATTTAGTGACTGGTTGATGTAGTAACTTGTTAATTTAGTGGCTGGTTGATTTAGTGGCTGGTTGATTTAATTAGTGGTTGATTTGGTAACTTGTTGATTTAGTGACTTGTTGATTTAGGGCTAGTTGATTTAATGGCTGGTTGATTTAATTACTGGTTGATGTAGTGACGGGTTGACTTAGTGATTGGTTGATTTAATGACTAGTTGATTTAGTGACTTGTTTATTTAGTAACTGGTTGATTTAGTAACTTGTAGATTTAGGGAATAGTTCATTTTGTGGCTGGTTCATTCAGTGACTGGTTGATTTAGTGACTGGTTGATTGATTTAGTGACTTTTTGATTTAGTGTCTTGTTGATTTAGTGACTGGTTGGTTTGGTAGCTGGTTCATTTAGTGACGGGTCTATTTAATGAGTGGTTGATTTTGTGACTGGCTGATTGATTTAGTGACTGATTATGACTGGTCTATTTAATAAGTGGTTGATTTAGTGACTTGTTTATTTAGAGACTGGTTCGTCAATTTATTGACTTGCTGATTTAGTGACTGGTTGATTTAGTGACTGGCTGATAGATTTAGTAACTGCCTGGTTGATTTTGTTGATGTAGTGATTGGTTCATTTAGTGACTTGTTGATCTAGTCATTGGTTGGTTTAGTGATGGGTTGATTTAGTGACTGGTTGCTTAATTTAGTAACTGCCTGGTTGATTTAATGACTGACTGGTTGATTTAATGGTTGACTGGCTAATTTAGTGACTGACTGGCTGATTTAGTGACTGACTGGCTGATTTAGTGACTGACTGAAGTATTTAGTGACTGAAGTATTTAGTGACTGGTTGGTGAATTTAGCGACTAACTGGTTGATTTAATGACTGGCTGGCGAATTTAGTGACTGGTTGCTTGATTTAGTAACTGCCTAGTTAATTAGTGAGTGGCTGGTTGATTTAATGGCTGACTGGTGAA
>CM054143.1:17397596-17480096 GCA_028751875.1 Rapana venosa | reverse complement strand
TCGTAACAAATTTTTTTTTGCATTTGCGTTTAAAAATAACGGCACAGGGGCGAATATTTCAGAACTGATAATTGAATACCAACCAAACCACCACCCCCCCCAACACACACAATAGCAATAATGACCAGGATGTGTGCACAGCTGTGATAACCAACAATAAGCGAGGTATGTGCCCACTTATTACTGAAAATGAAGTATCAACGAAGTCGCGACAGAAAGCACTGCTCAAGGATGCGTAGGTCACAGAAACTTGAACACTTGAACTGTCCCTGACACATCATGATTACTCTGGCCTCCTCCCTATCTCCTGGCTTCCTTTCGTAGCTAGGCTATAGATAGATGTAGCACTGACTGTCAATCATGTTCACTGTTCACTGTCCCTGACACATCATGATTGCTGGGGCTCTTTCCTATCTCCTGGCTTCCTTTCGTGGCTAGGCTATAGATAGATCTATGTGGCAGATTGTCAATCATGTTCACTGTTCACGGCTCATCATGGTTGCTGGGGCTCTTTCCTATCTTCTGGCTTCTTTCGTGGCCAGGCTATAGATAGATCTATGTGGCAGATTGTCAATCATGTTCACTGTTCACGGCTCATCATGATTGCTGGGGCTCTTTCCTATCTTCTGGCTTCTTTCGTGGCCAGGCTATAGATAGATCTATGTGGCAGATTGTCAATCATGTTCACTGTTCACGGCTCATCATGATTGCTGGGGCTCTTTCCTATCTTCTGGCTTCTTTCGTGGCCAGGCTATAGATAGATCTATGTGGCAGATTGTCAATCATGTTCACTGTTCACGGCTCATCATGATTGCTGGGGCTCTTTCCTATCTTCTGGCTTCTTTCGTGGCCAGGCTATAGATAGATCTATGTGGCAGATTGTCAATCATGTTCACTGTTCACGGCTCATCATGATTGCTGGGGCTCTTTCCTATCTTCTGGCTTCTTTCGTGGCTAGGCTATAGACAGATCTATGTGGCAGATTGTCAATCATGTTCACTGTTCACTGTCCCTGACTCATCATGATTGCTCTGGCCTCCTTCCTATCTCCCGGCTTTCTTCATCTTCATGGCTAGGCTATAGATAGATCTATGTGGCAGATTGTCAGTTATGTTCACTGTTCACGGCTCATCATGATTGCCGAGGCTCTTTCCTATCTTCTGGCTTCTTTCGTGGCTAGGCTATAGATAGATCTATATGGCATTCTATCAGTCATGTTCACTGTTCACTGTCCCTGATTCATCCTGGTTGCTGTGGCTCCTTCCTATCTCCTTCGTGGCTATAGATAGATGTGGCACTGACTGTCAATCATGTTCACTGTTCACTGTCCCTGGTACATCATGATTGCTGTGACCTCCTTCCTATCTCCTGGTTTCCTTCGTGGCTAGGCTATAGATAGATCTATGTGGCAGATTGTCAATCATGTTCACTGTTCACTGTCCCTGACTCATCATGATTGCCGTGGCTCCTTCCTATCTCCTTCGTGGCTAGGCTATAGATAGATCTATGTGGCAGATTGTCAATCATGTTCACTGTTCACTGTCCCTTACACATGATTGCTGCAGCCTCCTCCCTATCTCCTGGCTTCCTTTCGTGGCTAGGCTATAGATAGATCTATGTGGCAGATTGTCAATCATGTTCACTGTTCACGACTCATCATGATTGCTGGGGCTCCTTTGTCTTCTGGCTTCCTTCGTGGCTAGGCTATAGATAGATCTATGTGGCAGATTGTCAATCATGTTCACTGTTCACTGTCCCTGACACATCATGATTGCTGCAGCCTCCTTCCTATCACCTGGCTTCCTTCGTGGCTAGGCTATAGATAGATCTATGTGGCAGATTGTCAATCATGTTCACTGTTCACTGTCCCTGACTCATCATGATTGCCGTGGCTCCTTCCTATCTCCTTCGTGGCTATAGATAAATATGGCACTGACTGTCAATCATGTTCACTGTTCACTGTCCCTTACACATCATGATTGCTGTGACCTCTTTCCTATCTTCTGGCTTCTTTCGTGGCTAGGCTATAGATAGATCTATGTGGCAGATTGTCAATCGTGTTCACTGTTCACTGTCTCTAACTCATCCTGATTGCTCTGGCACCCTCCTATCTCCTGGCTTCCTTCGTGGTTAGGCTATAGATATTTTTCATTTATTTATTTATTTATACCTCATTAAGTCACGGCAAATTTCTCTGCGTGAAATTCGGGCTGCTGTCTCAGGGGAGAGCGCGTCGCCACAAGAGCAGCGCCACGGCCACCCATTATTGTCGTTGTTTTTCTGTGTGCAACTGTATTTTTGTTTCCCTATCAGAGTTGTTTTTTTTTCGACAGAATTTTGCCAGGGACAACTCTTTTGTTGCCGTGGGTTCTTTTACGTGCGCTAAATAATTATGTGTAACACACGGGACCTCGGTGTATAGTCTCATCCGAAAGACTAGTACCCAGACCACCACCCATGGTCTAATGAATGGAGGGGAGGAGAAGTTTCGGGTCCAAACGGAATTCGAACCACCACACACTTCCGACTCAGATTTTTCGCTTTCTAGGCAGGCGCGTTACCTCTAGACCACCGATCCACCATAGGTAGATGTGGGACTGACTGTCAGTCATGTTCACTGTTCACCCTGACACTCCACCCCTACTCCTGCAGCAGCAGCAGGCGACAGCTGTAAGCTGTATGTAGCTTGCCGCATTTATTTATTTATTTATTTATTTATTTATTTATTTAATTTATTCTTTTATATCGAGGATAATGGAATAAGCACTCATGTGCTTTTTTATATCCAGTCCCCGTGTGTATGCAGTTTTGTAAATTCTGTCATCTGTTCCCACCGGCACACAATGGCCTACTATTCCGAAAAGCGGAACAGGATTTAACGTGTGCGCAATATGTTCTGCGTGCGTTCGCACACGGGGCCTCGGTTTTTAGTGTCATCCGAAGGACTTTTGGGGAGAGTGGAGTCGGCACTGATGTTAACTCCAGGCGAGCGCAATGTTCTGTCCAGCCGCATGTATATGCATGGTGTCCTTAAGTGGTATCCATGTCGCTAACTGAATGAAGTCACTCAAGTGCTCAAACCCAGTCCAAAAGTAACTGGAATGTTTTTTAAAACTGCTTAGCACATCTTTTAAGTCAACACACTCGAACACACCACCGAAAATAACCCAGTCACCAAAGCGCAGCAGTGGTTAGTTCGCACCTTATGTTACGGACCGGAAAGTTGTGGGTTTGAATCCCGTGTCATAGGGATTTTTTGGACTCTGGCTGGCTCCCACCCAGAGTGAGTTTGCTGTGGGCTCATCGGAAAGACTGGGATCACATAGTCGAGCTTTATCCACTTTATTATTTTTTTTGCTGCCTCGTCTTCTGTGACGTTCCTGTCCTGCTGTTCCCACGCCGTTCATTTCAATTCCCCGCCCCAGCCCATACCCAGGTTCGTTGTCTCATCCTCAGTGGCAGAAGTCCATGGGAGCCCATCAATAGCCGGCCGCCGTGGGGCCACCAGCCAGATGGGCCCTGCGCTGCTGCTGGGTCACTTTGGTGGTGTTCAGTGGTGCCTGTTCTGAGCTAACATACGCAGGACACCACCTGCTCAGTCCCTTACAAATGACAGTACTAGTTCAGTCGCGGAGCCAGACTGAGTGAGTCACCCACTCGAGGTGGCGACCACCACAACGTCCTTCCAACGACTGTCTCCCGTGAACCTCCAACCCCCAAAGGCTTTGACACAAACTCACCACAGGCACAGAAGTGTATGGGGAAACCGAATCTGAGGTCACCACGATACCAGAGCAACAGGGGCCACCGAATCAAGGGCGTTTTTCTTTATTGCATAATGATTGATGATAATGAGGATGATGTAACGCTGCTGCTATGAAAGTGCATCTGCTTTGAGACTACTTGACAGGGTTGTACTCCACGTTTGCTATCATAATATATTCCTGCGTCAACTGGGCCTGAGAAATACAGACACCTGCAGTGTTGGTCGGTTAATCTGAGCAAGACTTTCAAACTCACATCTGTGAAGTGGATGAAGCCCAACCGTGTGGTCCCAGTCTTCCCAATGAGCCTGCAGTACACTCATTCCGGGTAGGAGCCAGCCAAAGTCCGAAAAATCAGTATATGTCTTTAAAAAAAAATTCTTTTGTATCGAGGATAATGGAATAAGCACTTACGTGCTTTTTTGCATCCAGTCCCCCCGTGTGTTTGCGTTTTTGTACATTCTGTCATCTGTTCCCACTGGCACACAATGGCCTACTCTTACGAAAAGCGGAACAGGATTTAACGTGTGCGCAAGATGTTCTGCGTGCGTTCGCACACGGGGCCTCGGTTTATAGTCTCATCCGAAGGACTTTTGGGGAGAGTGGAGTCGGCACTGATGTGAACTCCAGATGAAAATATCCCCTAGCACGGGAATCAAACCCGGGTTGTCAGATTGCGAACGCAATGTTCTAACCACTAGGCTATCCTGTCTCCCCCATGTCGCTGCATCTAGTGTACCATTTCAGTAGTGCTGTACAGGACCATCAGCAGTCATCTGCTAGAATGGCCTACGCTCTGATGTAACCATTCTGGCAGGACACCAAAGCAGGAAGAAGGCAGTTGTTTAGTGCCGTGCTTATCATTGTGGCGTGTTTGGTTTAATGCTTGATGTACCATTACGGTTTCTGCTTCTTTATTAACAAATTAAACAACCTATGAAAAAATAGCATCAGGCTATACTTCATACCAAACAGTATCTGTTTACACAAAAAAGTGAAGAAAAAAAATCGAGATGTACCATTCTGACTGGAAACCCTGTGGCTTAAAACCTTACGAGGCTACTATCCGCATACATACGGGGACTTGATGTAAAAAAGCACATAAGTGCTTATTCCATTATCCTCGATATAAAAGAATAAAAATAAATAAATAAATAAACGATGTAAATATTAAGTAAGGCCATTATGTTCAGACCATTCAAGGCTGTTACATAGATATTATGTAAGGCCATATGCACAGACCATACAAGGCTGTTATATAGATATTAATAATTATGTAAGGTCATATTGCAGACCATATATAGTATAATTTTTATGTAGGGCCATGTAAAGACCATGTCAAGCTATTTTATAAATATTATGTAAGGCCATATGTAAAGACCATACAAGGCTGTTATATAGATATGAATAATTATGTAAGGTCATAATACAGACCATATATAGCTAGTATATAAATTTTTTGTAAGGCCATGTAAAGACCATGTCAAGCTATATTATGTAAGACCATATGTACATTTCATACCAGGCTATCATATAAATATTACGCAAGTCCATATGTACAGTCCATACCAGGCTATCATATAGGCTAAATATTATGCAAGTCCATATGTACGAAAGGGGACAGGATAGCTCAGTGGTGAGAACACTGCTTTCCCCAGCCAATGTTAAGCAGCCTCGAGCGTGGTTACCACTTGGATGGGTGACCGTTTCCGCGCCTTGGCTTCAGTACAGTCCTCCAGTTCACCCAGCTGTAAATGGGCACCTGTCCTCTTTAGGGTCAGGGAAGCTAAGGCAGCGAGGGAGAAGAGATGGGCGCTGCCTTCAATATGCTGGCCCCCTGGAGAAGTTAAGGTCTCTGATGCCTAGCTCCCCTATGACCACATAGGTTATGGGACACCCTTACCTTTTTTATGTACAGATCATACAAGGCTATTATATAAATGTACAGACCATACATACAAAGCTATTACATGGATACTATGTGAAACAACATGTACAGTCAAGGAAAGCCGACATATTCAGGGATCCCTCAAGACGGGCTTTGTGTGGAGACTTTGGAATGCTCTTTGTTTGCACAGCTTATGTGACATGTAGCACATCGGACAGAAAGTCCTCATAGTGTACAATAGAGGCCATGGCCTAAAATGTTCAGTCCACAGTTTGTGTGTATGTTTGTGATTGTTGTTGTTGTTGTTGTTGGTGGTGGTGGTGGTGGTGGTGTGTGTGTGTGTGTGTGTGTGTGTGTGTGTGCGCGCGCGTGTGTGTGTGTGTGTGTGTTGTGGTTGTTAATTTTGTTTTAGATTTTTTGTTTGCTTTGTTTAATTGTTTGTTTGGTTAGGTTTTTTTGCGGCTTTTTGTCTTTGTTTTGGAGTGGTTTTTTGGTTTGTTTTTGGTGGATGTATTTTACAAGAATTTTTCCTTTTGTTTGATTTGTATGGCTTGTCATATTGTAGGGTTTAAAAATAAATTCTATGTATGCTTATATTAATTGTTTTTCTTTTGTTTGATTTGTATAGCTTATCATTGTTTAGGTTCTTTATCCTATCCAGGCATATATATTATCATTATTATTTTTACTTTTTAGATAGATGGCTTGATAAAAAAATTATTTAAAAGCAACTGCACTGCTTATTCAAGTAACATCTGAAAATAAACTTTTGACTTTGACTTTGTAGGGCTACAGACATTATATAGAAAGTCTCCACAGTGTACAGTAGACGACATGGCCCAGAGTGCTCAGTGCACAGCTTGTGTGACGTGTGCAGACATCAAACTGAAAGTACCCACAGTGAACAAAGGGACGCCATAGTCTGGCTGGTGAGTGAATGACCGGAAATCAGTCCTCCATTTTGACAGTCACCACTTCCGGTGGTGGCTGATGCTTGGGATGGCAACGCTGGTGAAGACGCACATATCATATATACTACATACATGTACACTGAGTCAGCTCTTCACATCCTGTCGTCTCCTTGTTCGGAGATGATCACTGTCAGGGATTGTTGTGTCAGTTGTTCTATTATCAAGTTGTAGTGCATTGTTTTTGGAAAGGGTTTCATAATTATTTAAAGCCCTCAGCTTGCTTTCCCACTGCCTCATAATTAATTATCAGAACTGGGGC
Organism: Rapana venosa; assembly: GCA_028751875.1. Classification (NCBI taxonomy): domain Eukaryota; kingdom Metazoa; phylum Mollusca; class Gastropoda; order Neogastropoda; family Muricidae; genus Rapana; species Rapana venosa. Next base: position 17,473,214 of record CM054143.1, on the reverse strand, counting down.
GATTCAGTTTTCGGTGAAATGACGTGTTTATTGACTAAATTGCATAATCTCTCTCTCTCTGCCTGTCTGTCTGCCTGTCTCTTTGTGTGTGACTGTCTGTCTCTATCTCTGTCTCCATCTCTCTCTCTCTCTGCCCCACTCAATTTTCAAACCACGGCAACACACACTGGTTCAGCTTATTCACTTGGCTGGCAGTAGCTTCCAACAACTTCCTGTTTCTTATTTCGACAGTTTTGTTAGGGCCAACACACAAGCAAGGCATGTTCAGTTGAGTTTTCCTCCATTGTTTGCAGCCCCTAACACCACCCCCCCTCCCCCCTCTCTCTCTGCCCCCCCCCCCCCCCCCCACCCCCATCCCCCACCTCTCCCTCCACCGCCGTTTCTTCTCTCCCGATAATTATTATGTGCAGCGTGTGTCTACTGTCTGGTTCAGAGAATAATTGCTAGAAGGAAACCGAAACATCCGTGTTCTCATTGTTCTTTCTCGAAACCAAAACTTTGATCCTCATTATTTATTATTGCTGCCTGACTGACAACAATTCACAATAAGTCTTGTGTGCTTTGTTTCTTCTCACACACACAAACCAAACACACACACTTTGTGCTCGCTGCTATTTTAGCGCTTCCTCGTATCTCTTATTTTGATATGTTTGAACATGTATCATTTTCATCTTAACGTTCAAACTGCTATCTTTATATCGTTTGATTCTTTTTAGCTTGGTGTGTGTGTGTGTGTGTGTGTGTGTGTGTGTGCGTGTGCGTGCAAGCATGTGTGTTTGTGTGCATGCGTGCGTGTTTGGGTACATGCGTGCGTGCGTGCATGTGTGTGCGCGCAATCGTGCACACGCGTGTGTGTATGTGTGTGCGTGTGTGATCGCGCGCGAGTGTGGTGTGTGTGTGTGTGTGTGTGTGTGTGTGTGTGTGTTTAACAAATGTTACCTTTTAGCATGTGTGTTCAAATTTATATTTGTCAATATATACTATTAGTTGTTTAAATATGTTTTAATCAGTGTAAAACATATTTCTTTTAATAGAGTGTGTTGTGTGTGTGTGTGTGTGTGGTGTGTGTGTGTGTGTGTGTGTGTGTGCGCGCGCGCGCGCGCGCACGCGTGTGTCTGTGAGTGTGTGTGTTTAAGAAATGTTTTATCACGTGCATTCATTTCTACATATGTCTGTATTCTATTACTTTCTTAGATATGTTTTAATCACTGCAAAACAAATTTCCTTTAAACAGAGGACAATAAAAGAATTGACACACACACACACACACACACACACACACACACACACACACACACACACACACACACACACGGGGTCGAATCTTGTTCAAGAGGATTTTTCCTTTGGACTTGTGTCTCCGTGTGCGAACGCACGCAGAACATCTTGCGCACACGTTAAAACCCGTTCTGCTTTTCGGAAGAGTAGGCCATTGTGTACTGGTGAGAACGGATGACAAAATTTACAAAACTGCATACACACAGGGTCTGGATGTAAAAAAAAAAGCGCACGAGTGCCTATTCTATTATCCTCGAAATGAAAGAATAAATAAATATACACACACATCAATGTAGGCATACAATGTAGTAAGGACCGACTAGAAAAGATACATATCCCAGCATCAACCAGGCTCGAGAGATACAGACACATGCAGTGTTGGTCAGGTAATTTAAGCAACACTCAAACTCGCATCCGTTAAGTGGATGAAGCTTGACAGTGTGGTCCCAGTCTTCCCACTGAGCCCACAGCACACTCACACTGGGTAAGAGCTGGCCAGAGTCCGAAAAATCCCTAGGACTCATATGGGGATTAGAACTCGCGACCTTCCAGTCCGTAACCCAAAGCACTAACCACTGCGCCAAGGCGGCTGATTCAACAAGGAATCTTTGTTGAGGGAAGCTGAATGTCACTTGTGTAACTGCCGAATTCAAAACAACCACCAGGAAAAAGCAGCCTGAATTTCAGGCAGAGAAATCTGCTGTGACTTTTCAAGTGGTATAAAGTGCAATTCAGTTGCATCAAGATAATGGATAATTAAAAAATACAAAGGCCCCTACTCCCCACACGCTTTCCACACAAGTATGTAAACACTTGTATTTTTCTCATTTTACATTTCATTTCTGTGCTGGTTTTTTTTGCAACCACAAAAGGCAAGAAACACACAGGCTCATATCACACACCACAATACTTATACAGCATTAATCTGTCATATACATTCTCTAAAGATGTGATGCTGTAAAATCTCCAACAAAATAAAACCCATAAAAATTCAAACAAAACAAGGGTAAACCTCTCCCCAAACACTTACTCCTACATTATTGTAGAGAATGCTTCATTTTTCGACAATTTACATTTCATCTCATTATCTAAAAAAGCTAATATAAAAAAAACACCCAAAATACAAAAGCAAAAAAAGCAAACTAACCCAAAAAAACACCAAGCAAAAATAAAACACAGGCACACTCTGTCCACTACTAGAATTAAAATCATAAACCATATTTTTTTTTGCTCACATTAGTTGGTGTAAAATCTGCCATCAATCTTCCAGCAGAAGATCAATACACAGATCTGCCACCAACATTAATGAAAAATATCTTTTGCATTATCAATGCTAATCACATAATGAGCTTTCCTTTTTTCTTTCACATTTCGTGTTATTTTACAGGAATAAAAAACAAAAATAAAGCCAAATATACATATCTATGTAATTCGGTTTGTGTGTTGTGTGTGTGTGTGTGTGTGTGTGTGCGTGCGTGCGTGCGTGCGTGCGTGCGTGTGTGTGTGTGTGTGTGTGCGTGCGTGCGTGCGTGTTTAAAAAGCCTCTTCTCCCCACACACTTTCCACATAATTATGTAAGCCCATGCATTTTTCTCAGCAATTTACATTTTATCTCTGGGCTGTTTTTTTGCAACAAGAAAAAAGCAACAAACATACAGGCACATATCACACACCACAATACTTATACAGCATTAATCTGTCATATACATTCTCTAGAGATGTGATGCTGTAAAATCTCCAACAACAACAAATAAAATGAAAAACAGAAAACCTCTCCCCACACACTTTCTTCCACACTATTGTAGAACATGCAACTTTTTCTTCAATTCAATATACATTTGATCTCATCACCTAGAATAAAAAAAATGAAAACAAAAACAAAACTAAAAAACCTCCAAGGAAAAAGAAAACACAGCCATTTTCTGTCCACTGCTTGACCTAAAAAAAATCATATACCATAATTTTTTTGCTCACATATGTTGGTGTATAATCTGCCACCAATCTTCCAGCAGAAGATCAATACACAGATCTGCCACCAACATCAATGAAAAATATCTTTTGCATTATCAATGCTAATCACATAATGAGCTTTCTTTTTTTCTTTCACATTTCATGTGATTTTACGAAGATACCAAACATTTAAAAGAGAAATACAAAACAAAATGTAAGGATGTATGTATTTTTTTTAAATTTAAAAAAGGCCCCTTCTCCCCACACACTTTCCACACAATTACATAAGCTCTTGCATTTTTTCTCAGCAATTTACAGAATAATAACATTCCTTGCATTCAGTCTCATGGAAAATCATTATCAGAACCTTTGCAGTATTCTGTTGCCTGCTGAAAAAACTTAGAAAGTCTGACTATTCTTGTGATTACCACAGGACCACATCATTTTTAGCTGGCATTTCATCAACATCAAAATAAAGAAGCTTTCCGGGGGAAAAATCAAAATGAGACCAGTTGCCAATCATAAACAAATGTTCATCGAAAGGTCATGTGAATATATGTAAACTTGAAATTCACACACACAAAGTATGCAACTGTTGTGCTGGTTTCACAACAGCATATACTAGTGACGAAATACCAGTGATATACCATTCCATTGATTTGCCCGCAGTATAAATTATTCCTCACACACACACACACACACACACACACACCACACACACACACACACAACAACCACACACATTTCCTATACTGCATACTCACTACCTCCATCCCTCCCTCCCCTGTCTCTCTGTGGCACAGGCAACCAGTGGAGAGATTGCAGGAGTGGAGTAATATGCTCAGATTTTTTTCTTTTTGAGGACTAATCGAGCTGCAGAGTTTTGTATGCGTTGAAGGGAGTGGATAGATGATGCTGGCAGACCAGCCAAAAGAGAATTACAATAGTCCAGACGTGAAAGAATAAGAGAGTTAACAAGTTTGGATGTTGCATCAGTGGACAGGTACTTTCGGATTGCACTTATACGCCGTAATTGATAATAGCAGGACTGGCAGGTCTGGGTGATGAATTTTTGCATAGAGAGTGTGTTGTCAATAACAACACCTAGATACTTAGCTGCAGTTGATAGCGGAACTGATGTACTGCCAAATTCTATTGAATCTGTTGGGATGGAAGAGAGTTTGTGTTTGGTCCCTATAATCATGGCTTCGGTTTTATCTGCATTTAGCTGTAACTTGTTTTGTATCATCCAGTTTTGAATGTCTTGAAGGCAAAATGACATATTTGTCAAGAGAGAAGGCAGATTTTCAGGAGTGTCACTGCTTTGAATCTGAGAGTCATCAGCGTAGAAATGATGGTTGATCTGGTGACGGTTTATTATGTATGAGAGTGGAACAGTGTAGAGAGTGAACAAGACAGGACCCAGAACTAATCCTTGTGGGACTCCACATCCAGTTTTGCAGGAATTGATATAATTTTGTTTACTGTGACTGTTTGGAATCGGTCAGTGAGGTATGAACTAAACCAGGTAAGGGCTGCACCTTTGATACCAAACGTTTTTTTGGAGACGGGAGAGAGGATAGAGTGTCAAATGCTGCAGATAAGTCGGGAAGAGTGAAAAGGGAGATTTTCCCTGAGTCAGAAGCGTTTAGAAGCGTGTTTAACGTATGGACTAGGGTGGTTTCAGTGCAGTGGTTGACGCGATAGGCAGACTGAAATGCGGGAAGGAGACTATTTGAATGAAGATGGCTGTTGAGTTGTTTCAGAACTACTTTTTCAAGGACTTTGGAGATGAAAGGTAGGTTAGAAACAGGTCTGTAATTTTTAAGTATGTTAGGGTCGAGGTCGTGCTTTTTGAGTAGAGGTGTAACTATTGCAGTTTTGAGTTCTGAAGGAAAAATTCCCGAAAGAAGAGATGAGTTTACAATCTTCGTGATAGTTGGTATAAGCTGCGGAAGGCACTGCGTGAAAATAGAAGCAGGCATAGGATCAAGATCACATGATTTTATGGTCATTTCATTTCGAATTTTCCTGATTTCTTCCTCACTTTTTGGACTGGGAGACCTGGCTATTGATTTGAGGCCTGTGTAGTGTCCCACCTTCTCTCACCTTACCTGTCCAGCATGCCTCTGTGAGCCAGAAGACTGGCAACTCAATGCCATGGCGTAGCTAAGTGTCCTCACTGTAGTGGTGGCTCAGCCTTTGTCTTTCACAGTCCCTTTGTCAGCTATAGTGGAGTCCTCTCTATTCATGGCCTGAGGCATTGTTTTAGAGTGTTCAATGGAACAGTCGTGTGATAAAACACCTTAGAGCTTGCTACAGCTGGTCTTATTCAACAGGCTTGTGGGGCCTCTTGATTAATTACCCCCCTTCCCTCTAGTGAATCAGCAGATTTTGTCACTGTTGTCAGAACATTGGTTGAGTTTAGTTTGAGAATAAATTTGTTTGTCAGCTGATTTGGATGTGTGGCCAGGATTTGCTAGTCTCAGTTTCCAAATGTACTGGTTGGTCAGTTGGAATCAGTAGTCCTGCAACTAAACTGATATAACAGGGTGTACACGGTGTTTTAAAGTCATTCTCTTGCTTGCTGTCTGGGGCAACATTCTCTTCTTGAGTTAGACAGGCTGTTGTGTGGTGAAACTGGACAGAATGACTTAGAAGGAAAACAGCTTTGTTCTTCTGCTCGAGCTGTGTGTTGTTGTGTAGATAAAAAAAAAAAAAAGTGTTACCATAACACCCCTGCGTGGCCTCGCATCATTCCTTTGAGTGTGGAGTGCCAGTGTCCTAACATCCCCTTCCCTGAAACCTACCACCTTCCTTCAAAAGTGTCATAGCTCATATTTTTCTCTATTAGTTTAGATTTAAGATGATTTGGTAACACTTTGGAACAAAAATTTGCATTTACTCCTTAAAGGCATAAAATATTCTAAAGAGAGAGAGAGAGAGAGAGAGAGAGAGAGAGAGAGAGAGAGAGAGAGAGAGAGAGAGATTGTATTTTCGTGTATTGTATTGTATACCATTTTTAAGTCAGGGCAGAGTTCTCTGCGTGAAATTCGGACTGCTCTCCCTGATGAGAGTGCGTCGCCACAAGAACAGCGCCACCCATTTTTAAAAAATTGTCTGCATGTGTATGTTTTTCCTATCAGAGTGGCTTTTCCCTCCCCCCTACAGAACATTGCCAGAGGATAACTCTTGTTGCCGAGTCTTTTACGTGCGCTATATGCATGTTACATAAGGGACCTCAGTCAATCGTCTCATCCGAAAGACTAGCACCCAGACCATGTATTGTGGGTGAGAGGTGCGACTGTTGTGTCGCCGGCACAAGTTCTTGTCTGAACTGAATTTCTAATTAAAAAAATAATTCATTTACTTATTCTTTTATTTCGAGGATAATGGAATAAGCACTCATGTGCTTTTTAAACATCCAATCCCCGTATGTATGCAGTTTTGTCATCCGTTTCCACCGGCACACAATGGCTCACTCTTACGAAAAGCGGAACGGGTTTTAACGTGTGCGCAAGATGTTCTGGGTGCGTTCGCACACGGGATCTCGGTTTATAGTCTCGTCCGGACTTCTGGGGGAAGTGGAGTCGGCACTGATGTTAACACCAGAGAAAAAATCCTCTTGAACGAGATTCGAACCCGATCTGTACGTAGGGGAACTGAGTGGGTCTTGATGTTCACTCTCTGGGGAAACGGCCCTTTGAATATGAAAAATGAACCAAGACTGGAACCCAGGTCCCTTAGTCGCAGTCACCTCGCCAGGCTGATGATCTAACCACTGGGACACCCCCTTCCTCCTACGCGCACGCACGCACGCATACACACACCACTCGCCCTAAAAGTCCTTGGGATGAGACTATAAAATAAACCGAGGTCCCGTGGGCGAGCGCATGCAGAATATCTTGCGCACATGTTATTTTTATTTATTTATATTTATTTTATTCTTTTATATCGAGGATAATGGAATAAGCACTTATGCTTTTTTACATCCAGTCCCCGTGTGTATGCGGTTTTGTAAATTCGGTCATCTGTTCCCACCGGCACACAATGGCCTACTCTTACGAAAAGCGGAACAGGATTTAACATGCACGCAAGATGTCCTGCGTGCGTTCGCACACGGGGCCTCGGTTTATAGTCTCATCCGAAGGACTTTGGGGGAGAGTGGAGTCTGCACTGATGTTAACTCCAGGGGAAAATATCCCCTTGAATGGGAATCGAACCCGGGTCGTCAGATTGCGAGCGCAATGTTCTAACCACTAGGCTATCCCGTTCCCCGTCCCGTTAACGCTTTTCGCAAGAGTAGGCCACTGTGTGCCGATGGGAACAGATGACAAAATTTACAAAACCGCATACACACGAGTGCTTATTCCATTATCCTCGAAATAAAAGTATAACAAACAAAACAAACACTACTGAACATGGAAAACATGTTTCTTCGCATCTTTATTGTTAATACCTGTTGTTATCAGTGCTTCTTGGTATCAAACATTTCAAAAAGATGACAGCTCTGTCAAGGTAAACATGTTTTCAATGTCAAGGTAAACATGTGTTATCAATGTCAAGGTACACAGGTGTTGTCAGTGTCAAGGTATAGGGATGTTATCAATGCCAAGGAATACATGTGTTACCAATGTTAAGGTATATCAATGCTAAAGTATACATGTGTTACCAATGCAAATATGCAAAGGAAGGATTACTTTGCAGAAAAACAAACTCCAGCAAAATCTGTACTCCTGCTGTCAACTCTCACCATTAATTTTAGATTTTGGAATCAACCCAAGATTTTTGGTCTGTCTGTCTGTCTACCTACCTCTCTGCCTGCCTGCCTCTCTATCTATCTACTGCTGACATTTAGGATGCCTGGAAGTAGTATCACAAAGCAACATTTGTTTTTACTATTAAGTCCTGACATATTATGTTCAAAAACACACGGTAGGGGTGGGGTGGGTAGGGGTGAACGCGGTGGAGGTGGGGAATGGGTGTGAATGATCAATTTTTTTTGTTCCTCAGCATCAACTCTATTCTCTTTTTGTTTGTTTTGTTCCTCGACTAGAGCTCCGCGGTTCACCCCATGGTCGGATCTTTTTTGCGATTTGCCACCATTTTCAACCTAAGATTATATATATATATATATAATATATATATATATAATATATATGTATATATATTGTACAGCTCAGCATTCCGACTTCAAGAATACGTTATCAATTTAAAGAAGCGTTTGATGGAGATGAGAGCTGGCGAGAATGAGCACACTGCAAAGTCTGCCTCTGACAATTGTAGGGATGCAAAGAGTCCTGTCACCTGGACCTTGCTTTCATGGTGATCACTGCTATGGGTGGCACCGACTGACAACGACTCCTGCTGTGCACTACTTTCTGACTACTGTCTTCACAATATGCTGACTGTGCACTACTTTCTAAATACCGTCTTCACAATGTACTGTGGTCTACTTTCTGAAGACCATCTTCACAATGTACTGTGCTCTGCTTTCTGACTACTGTCTTCACAATGTACTGTCTGTGCTCTGCTTTCTGACTACTGTCTTCACAATGTACTGTCTGTGCTCTGCTTTCTGACTACTGTCTTCACAATGTACTGTCTGTGCTCTGCTGACTACTGTCTTCACAATGTACTGTCTGTGCTCTGCTTTCTGACTACTGTCTTCACAATGTACTGACTCTGCTCTGCTTTCTGACTACTGTCTTCACAATGTACTGTCTGTGCTCTGCTGACTACTGTCTTCACAATGTATAGTGGACCCCACTTATAAGGACCTCCGATATAAGAACCATCGCTTATAGGAACACCCAAAAGCATGTCCCTGCCAAAGTTGTTCTTTGTGATCACTTATTAAAACTCGCATAAAAGAACCCTCTGATATAGGAACCATCGCCTATATGGACAGCACTTGCAAGGTCCCCACACGAACTTCCCTCGGATATAAGAACCGAAAGTAGGAATTATCATTTCCAGGAAGTCAGATTATTCCGTTAAAAGAACCCTCGCTTGTAAGAACACCATTTGCTTGTTCCCGACACGACCTCCCCTCGGATATAAGAACCGAAAGTAGAAGTTATGCTCGTTTTGTTACCGGTATGAGTCACTTCCAAGAAATTTTCTTCCAGAAAGGCATGATGGCGGAGCGTAAGAGAAAAGCATTGTCTCTCAAACAAAAAGTAGAAATTATCAGGGAGGTCCAGCGGAACCCTCACAAAAGCAAAAGTCTCATCGCTGATGAAATGAAAGTTCCCAGGACGACTTTGCTCAATATTGTAAGAGAAAAAGCCAAATACATTGGGCAGTTTGAAAGCGGCAGGAATGATATTTCCAGAAAGCGTGCAAGAGGCTCCGGGCATGGCACTGTTGACACTGCTTTGTTGGAGTGGTTTTCTGTGAAAAGGTGAGCTCTCTCTCTCTCTCTCTCTCTCTTAATTCATTCAGACAGCTACTGTTACATACGTTCTAGTGTTATTTGAATTGAATTCATGTTTTTGTTTGCAATACACCAAAAACGTAAACGAGATTGCATCGAGATATTCAACTTTTCAACCCAACCAGCAAGTTCCATTGCATTGATGCATAAACAAGCAAGAAGTTGCCGTGGACACACACACACACACACACGTATGCACGCACACACACACACCTCTCACACACACAGACCATTAGAGGCCGATATACAACTCTTTAGCTTGTCCACACTATTTTCTTCTTTCTTCGGTTATAAGAACATACACTTCCACAACTGACCTTATAACCGAGGTTATGCTTATAAGGACCCTCGCTTATAAGGACACCAGAATGCTTGCCCCTGCGGTGTTCTTATATCAGAGGTCCACTGTACTGTCTGTGCTCTGCTTTCTGACTACTGTCTTCACAATGTACTGACTCTGCTCTGCTGACTACTGTCTTCACAATGTACTGATTCTGCTCTGCTTTCTGACTACTGTCTTCACAATGTACTGTCTGTGCTTTGCTTTCTGACTACTGTCTTCACAATGTAGTGGTCTACTTTCTGACTACTGTCTTCACAATGTACTGTCTGTGCTCTACTTTCTGACTACTGTCTTCACAATGTACTCTACTCTACTTTCTGACTACTGTCTTCACAATGTACTGTGGTCTACTTTCTGACTACCGTCTTCACAACACACTGTCTATATGCAGTGTACTTTCTAACTACTGTCTTCACAATAACACTGTCTATATGCAGTGTACTTTCTAACTACTGTCTTCACAATAATGCACTGTCTATATGCAGTGTACTTTCTAACTACTGTCTTCACAATAATGTACTGTCTATATGCAGTGTACTTTCTAACTACTGTCTTCACAATAATGTACTGTCTATATGCAGTGTACTTTCTAACTACTGTCTTCACAATAATGTACTGTCTATATGCAGTGTACTTTCTAACTACTGTCTTCACAATAATGTACTGTCTATATGCAGTGTACTTTCTAACTACTGTCTTCACAATGTACTGTCTATATGCAGTGTACTTTCTAACTACTGTCTTCACAATGTACTGTCTATATGCAGTGTACTTTCTAACTACTGTCTTCACAACACACTGTCTATATGCAGTGTACTTTCTAACTACTGTCTTCACAATAATTTTCACTTCTATATGCAGTGTACTTTCTAACTACTGTCTTCACAATAATGCACTGTCTATATGCAGTGTACTTTCTAACTACTGTCTTCACAATAATGCACTGTCTATATGCAGTGTACTTTCTAACTACTGTCTTCACAATAATGCACTGTCTATATGCAGTGTACTTTCTAACTACTGTCTTCACAATGTACTGTCTATATGCAGTGTACTTTCTAACTACTGTCTTCACAATGTATCGTCTATAATTATACGGTCTACTTTCTATTATCTCAGAACGTCCTGTTGTGCACTTTATAACCAACTATCAGTGTATAGCTTACTTTCTGACTACCGCACACACACACACTAAAATGCTACAAAGATCTCTCACTCGCTGATCCAGAAAATCCACGTACAAATTTCTGTTTTAATGTATAATGTATGCCAGAATGACTATTCATACAATGAGCAAAGGAATGGAACACACACGCCCCAACCCCCAACCAACAAAAAACCCCCTACCCCAACAACAAAGCAAAAAAGCAGCAGCACCAACAACAACAACAACAGCAAAGGACGACGACATTTTTCCCGAATATTTGCTCATTTATTCAATCGACATGTCTTTATGGTGAAAAAAAATCAGTTGATTTATTATCTGTGAATGTTTAATGCTGCTATCATTCTATTGTTATTCTTTGCCCCCATTTTCTTCTTCTTTGGTCATTGTAGGAATCACTAGCCGCCATGTGAACATTGATGTTGTACTTGAGCATAATATAAGCTGCTGGCTTCTTGTTGCTACGCTGATTATGTTTGTCACGCTATATTTGTTCCGAGCTTATAATATTGAATGAATAAACCCAACAACAACCACAACAGTGTGTCGGCAACTCCCTAAGGAGAAAAGGGAGAAGTCAAAACAGTCATTTTTAGAGTCCATGAGTACTGGTCTGGTACTGAACCATATGGCGATTTTACAGCATGCGAATACATCGTTTTGGGGATATGTCACATCAGCATAGAGAGAGAGGGAGAGAGAGAGGGAGGGAGAGAGAGAGAGAGAGAGAGAGAGAGAGAGAGAGAGAGAGAGCTGAACTTTGAATTTGTTTAATGCACACTGGCCTTTGGCCACAATACAGAGAGAGAGAGAGAGAGAGAGAGAGAGAGAGAGAGAGAGAGAGAGAGAGAGAGAGAGAGAGAGAGAGAGTGTGTGTGTGTGTTTGGAGGGATAGGGTGGGTGGTAGGGGGAGATGGGAAGGTAGAACTTGAGCCACATACATTCCATTTTCTTGAACATCCCCCCCAAATAACAAACAAAAACCCAACCCCCCACAACAAAACAAAAACAATATAACAACAACTGAAAAATCCCACAATGAAACAACCCAGTCAGAGCCTCCTGCCATTCCACTCATCAGATTGTCACAGAGGAGGGACAGAAGGCTGCAGCAACATTGACAATGTCACAGACTGTTTGACAAAACACAATGCTACACTTTTCCCTTGAGCCAAAAAAAAACCCCAAACCAGTTTCATCTCTGTAGGAGTATATACTTTGAAAAGAACAAAACGCAGTTACATCTTGATTGTTGAACAGTCATTTTTGAGCTAACAGAAAAAAAAAATCACATGCACGCACACACGTGCATGAATACACCCACATGCATAAGATTCAAGATTTAATTCCTTTCACACATATACACATGCACGCTCTCCCGTCTGATATCACTATTTAGTGGAAGGAAGTTAAACTGAAGAACTTCTACTACACACACACACTCATACATGCACGCTCCAATACGAATTCAAGCTGCTATTTATTTCAGGAAAATATACTCAACTACACACATACCTACAACCACACCAACACACACACCACTCCCCTCTGCCCCCCCTCACACACACATGATGCTGATGCAAGAATGCAGTAATACAAACCTATATATATATATATACCAAAACACATGCTATCACATTTATGGATTTCTGGTTGAGATATGGCAACAACAACAAATCCTCCACATCATCATCCATATTAACCATAACAAAGATAGAGGGAGTGGGAGGAGTGGGGGGGTGAGGCAGAGAAAAAAACCAAACATGGGTGGGGGGTGAGGGAGGAGATCAAAGAGAAGCTGCTTTTCATTTCAAGAAATTGCATAAGACGACAACACATATGTTAAGTCAGTGTTAAATCAACTGGAGTTAGCTGAGCTGTGGACGTGCACTGTGTGAATACTGTGATAAATCTGTACATTAGTATACGATACACATGGACACCTCAGTATAAGACTATGCAGCCGACATGTACAATTTCATACAAAATAGTGTCAGACATGCACTTGTATACAAATGTTTCAACAGCAGAGAGGACAGACATTGTTGAAACAGATGTAACTAAAAATTATGTGTGCGACTGTACTATACAACTGAGCAAATAGTGTACAAACATGTACCACTGATTTCAGTCAAATTAAGATGGGACAGACAAGAGAGGAGGGGGAGAGAGAGGGAGGGAGGGAGAGAGAGAGGAGACAGACAGACAGACAGACATGTGTGTCGAGGACAGAAATTGTGTGACCCTCCACCATGAAATGAGTGGCACTGCACCTGATTTATTTTCTTGCAAGCAGCCATTTTAGGCAAGTGGGGGTGGGGGTGGGGGGGTCATGTTAATTTTGAGATTTTGACTGATTTTAAAACTATAAGCTTTCAACTAGCTGTAGAAGTATTAAGGCATAGTTTTGTTCTCATTTGCTTTAAAAGCATGTTAAAAAAAAACCCCACCTCCTCATCCTGAACATTTATTAGGATGCATAACTCGTCAACTGTTTCCATTTTGTCACTTTCTGGTGTCTAGCATTTCAATTTGCAACAGCTTTTTATAGAATTATCCAATTTTCTATCTATTTTCCCCATTGAATAACTTTTAATTTCTATTAACTGCATATGATCCAAAAAAATATTGACCTCTGGTGCAGTGTGACTCATTATGTGGGGGAGGGTCACATTTTTAACAGACAACTGCACAGACAGACAGACATTCACAGTGGTATCATTGGTATGTACAAGGAATGTCGTAATCCCTGTGCAATGCAGACCATGGTGACAGCTAGATCTATTTACGAGTCTGTGTTTAATCTGCAGTTAAGAGTTTACAACAATACATCAACTTAGATCTACCTATGAATCCGTGTTTAATCCGTAAGTTACTGAGTTTACACAATGAACTTAACATCAACTTAGATCTACCAATGAATCTGTGTTTAATCCGTAGTTAATGAGTTTACGACAATGCACTTAACATCAACTTAGATCTACCAATGAATCTGTGTTTAATCCGTAGTTAATGAGTTTTCGACAATGCACGTAACATCAACTTAGATCTACCTATGAATCCATGTTTAATCCGCAGTTAATGAGTTTATGACAATGTACTGAACATCAACTTTAACCTGTATCTGGATAAATAGCATTGACTGGGCTGAAAAAAAACCCCAACCAAATTTAAGGGCTACACTACACTGTTTTCTGATTACAGGTGAAAATGAAACAACCCTTTGTGCATAGTTTCATTCTGGTTTTTAGTGTATCAAACAATATCTATCACATACAGAAATACGAAAGGGGATATGTAATCACTGATATATATTTTTCAAATGTTACTTTCAGCCTTATAAAATACACATCGTAAAGGTTTTCCGTTTATTTGACATTAAAGCAGAGTGGTATTCCATTCACACAAAGTCACTGACAAACACCAAGTCCATTCCTATACATCACCACACATCAGTATTCATCAGTGCTATACATCACCATACATCAGTAAACAATATTCATTAACATACATCAGTTTTCATCACCCTACATCAGTATTCATCACTATACATCACCATACACCAGTATTGATCTCCATACATCACCCTACATCAGTAAACATCACACACCAGTACTCATCATTATACATCACCATACATAATTAATCACCACACATCACCACTCATCAGTATACATCACCATACATCACCATTCATCGCCATACATACAGACATGACTGAAAGACAGCGGGAACTTTTCCTCCTGACATCCTCTACACGTTACTTGACCACTTTTCAACAACGCTACTCCTTCGCTTATTTCAACAACACTAACAACAACAAAGTTGTGAGCAACAGTAAACCTGCAGTCCCATACAATCAAAGCCAATTTAGAAAAAAAAAAAGACAAGAAAAAAAAAGCCTGACCCAGAGTCCAGCAGAGATGTGATTTCTCATCCCAACATGAACACTCAAGGTTCTCACACCTTGTCCTGCACAAAACTGACCACCTTCTTCACACTATGTGAGCCCCCAGGGTTCTCACCTACCAATGGCACATAATTATGTCACCATCAGAGAGAGAGAGAGCAGAAAAGGAGACAACTGCTGACATGTTTATCAACTCACCAACAGCTGAGTGATGTCCCTTACACAACATGTCTGCTACAGTGATACAGTTTGTTAACTCACTCCCTACGAACCTCTGCAACCACATGATATGACCGTTGGATTAAAAAAAAAATTAAGCTCAATGATGTAAACTTTTGTACAAAAATCTGGTAGCTGGCTTTCGACTTTGACCTTTCACCTACATGTCGACAATAAACCCTGAACATTTCATGTACTTGTGTCAAGTATCTTTATAGTTATGAAATTAAAATTTTTTTAAATATTTTTTTTGTATACTTCTTCTTCTTCAAGTGTCCGGTCTGGTCCTGCAGACATCGACGATCATGGCTCTCCATTCTTCCCTGTTCTCGGTCCCTCTCATGAGCCCTTTATTCGTTGCGAATTTGTTTAAGCTGTCTGTGAATTTTGTGCGTTGTCTTCCTCTGCTCTTGTTTCCACAGATTTTGCCACTCCATAACAGTTTCTCTAGTCCGTCAGCCCTGATTATATGGCCGAAAAATTTGAGCTGTCTTTCTCTGATGGTGTTGAGAAGGGATCTCTTGTACCCAGCCATTTCCATTACTTCTGCATTAGTTTTTCTTTTTGTCCATGAGATTTTCATGATTCTCCGGACGAACCACATTTCCACTGCTTCTAGTCGCTGTTCTGTGTCTTTGGCTAGGGTCCAGCACTCACATCCGTACAGAAGAATGGACCATACGTAGGCTCTCAAAACATGGATCTTTGTCTTGAGGCTTATCTTACTGTTGGTAAAAATGCATTTCATGTTGTTAAAAGTTGCCTTAGATTGACCGATTCTCTTCTTGATTTCTGTGTCACACTTGCCGTCTGGGGTGATAGTACAACCAAGGTATTTAAAGGTGTTTACTTGTCTGATTCTCTCTCCTTTACAGGCTATGTTGCATTGTGGTATAACAGCTTTTTTCGAGATCACCATGCATTCTGTCTTCTTTGCATTGAGCTGTAATCCTTTCTTTTCGCTTTCGTCTGTTACTGTTGTTAAAATCTTTTGCAGTTTTTCTTCAGAGTCGGCGATAAGGACTGTGTCATCTGCATATCTCAGGTTGTTGATGTTGTGGCCACCTACACTAATTCCCTCATGATTCTCAATATTTCGTAGAATTATTTCACTATATACATTAAATAAATCAGGCGAGAACACGCAGCCCTGCCTCACACCCCTGCAGATTGGTCTATATTGACTGATGTTATTGTCGACCCTAATGGCTGCCTCCTGTTCCCAATATATGTTTCTGAGGACTCGAAGATCTTTCCCGTCGATGTATAGCCCTGCCAGAATATCAAACAAGTCGGAGTGTCGTACCTTTGTCGAACGCTTTTGAGTAGTCAATGAAGCAGAGGTACAGGTCTTTCTGGACCTCGATGGATCTTCCATGAGAGTTTTCAATGCGAAGATTGCATTTCTGGTGCCTTTGTCTGCCATGAATCCAAAATTTGCGTTTCTGATATTTCGGGGAGTATTTTTATTTCTCATTCTCTTCATGAGTATTCGTAAAAGAACTTTGGTGAGGTGACTCATCAGGCTGATTGTACGATGTTGGTCACATTCAGCTGTACCCAGTTTCTTAGGGATCGCAATGTAGATGGACTTCTTCATATCTGTCGGAATGTCTCCTGTGTCATATATATTGTTTAGTAGTTTTGTGACCGCCTTAATTCCCACTTCATCCAGGCTGTTATCAATTCAGATGGGATATCATCAGGTCCTGGCGCCTTACCACTTTTCATCTTGCTGAGTGCATGTCTCACTTCGTCTTCCATGATTATGTGGCCATCTTCGTTGCTAATATGAGGAGGTGGACCTCTGTCGTCGTGGTATAACTCTTCGATGTATTCTGACCACCTGTTAAGAATATCTTCTTTTTCCATGAGTATATCTCCATCTCTCGACTTTATACAACCTGTTTTTGCAAAATGATTTCTTCCCTGTCACATCTTTTATTTTTTCATGCATAAGTTTTCCATCAAAATTTGCATTCATTTCAATTTCCTTGCACTGCATATTGATCCATTCTTCCTTGGCTTCATTACACTTTTTCTTAACCAGTTTGTCGAGTTCTTTATACTTCTTTTCATCTACTTTTGCCTTTCTCCTGTTTTCCATTAGGTTTAAAATCTCGGAGCTCATCCACTTCTTATGTTCCTTTCTATTTATGACTGGTATATATTCTTTTGCTGCCTCGCTGATGCTATCTTTCATCATCTGCCATTTTTCCTCTGTAGTGGTGAGTTGATCTAGGCCATCGAATTTGTTTCCAACTTTGATCTTGTATTTTTCTTTGATTTCTTCGTCAGTTTGTAGCATGTTCATTTGCAGTTTTTGGTGTTCTTTTTGCTTTTGACAACTTTTTCAATTTTAGTCGCATTGTCCCGATAACTGGGACATGATCACTTCCACAATCTGCACCTGGCATGGACTTACAAGATGTTATAGAGTTACGAAGCGTTCTTGAATCAGGATGTAATCTATTTGATTCCTGGTTCTGTCGCCAGGGCTTTTCCAGGTCCAGCATCTTCTTGGATGGTTTTCAAACCATGTGTTCATAACAGCCAGCTTTTGTTCCTTGCACCATTCCGTGAGCCGCTCCCCTCTTTCATTTCTCACTCCTATTCCAAATGGGCCAACTGTGGTTTCATCTTTCCCTTTTCCCACCTTTGAATTGAGGTCACCCATTATTATTCTGATATCTATTTTTTATACTAATCAACTAAAAAGGCCAGTATGCAGTTATTCATAGTAAAAATCGGCCAGTATAGAGTGAGTTAAGTCACTGGGATGCCGTAAAACTGACCTGTCCATTCTGCTTTGATGAATGAATAATTTGGGCCATTTCTTAACAATCCAACATATAAGTTTACACAAAATGATAAAACTATACAAATTGAAACATACTTAAAAAGTTCGTGATATCTACTTTCACAGCACACACAGTTTTTGTTAGGAAAGCTCTGATTATTTTTTTGGGAGAGCCTTTTCAAAATATGGATCATTAAATGCAGAAAATAATAAAACATATGAATGTTTCTTCTTCTTCATCAAACGCTCAGACAGCAAATCACTGTAGTCTATCATATAAGCAAAAATGCGTTGCGCTGCCGTTAAGCGCCTGATGAGTCAGGCCCAGCGCATCCATATTAAATGCTTTATGAGGCATGCATCAAATGATCTACTGGGGAAAGTGAGACGACTTTACTCCAGTGTGAATGTTTCACGAGTCATGTGAACATCAATAGATCAGTTTGATGTTCTGCTAGCAGTATTTGCCTGCTGCCAGTTTTATAATGAAGTGTCTTGACTTTTGGTGAGTTGTAAAACGGCTTTGTTCTGGCACAATGTACATGGGTTTATGGTCAGCAGGAAAGAAATACGTATACATATTAACATTTTTCTAAATGCCTCTATTATAGTTTCCCTTGAATTGAACCTCATCCAGTGCAATCAAAAATCTTTCAGATAATGGAGCTTTGAGGCCTCATACTCAGCTGACTGTGAGGTAAATTTGGCACGAGAAAGACCATTCAAAGAGTACTGATTTTGCTATTAAGACCATTTTAACACTATCTCTACATTAAAGGAGAGAACCCCTTTCCCAGTACATGTGCACTTTGTATGCTACCGTAACCCAGTAGTGGGTGATACGGAGGGAAGGGTTAGTAGATGAATGGTTACCCTGTAGCGGGTTACCAGTAGGGAAAAGGTTAAGGTTATTCATTTTGCTATTATGATAATTCAAAGATTATTTTTCATTATTTGAGGTCAAGCAGTCTTTGTGCTCTGCATTCTAAACCACTGTTAAGAAATACGAAAAAAAAAAGTACACATCCTTAAAGAACTGACAAGAAAATTGATAAAACCGCATGCACACAGGGACTGAATGTAAAAAAGCACATAGTGTTTATTCCATTATCCTAGAAATTAAAGAATTAAAAAAAATATATATATCCAAAAAGGGGGTCAAATCATCAACATTGTACAGATTACAAAACTGGAACATCCTCCCCAATCAAAAAAATCAAACTCATCCAAAAACAAAACAAAACAAACCCACTCATAGCAATCTTAAACGAGCACTCTGCATTGTATTGAGGAAGAGGAAGAAACAGACTTTCAAACCCCTCTTGCCACACCAACTGCCATGACAACGCTGCCATGTTATACCATGTCAACGTCCAGGAACAACATCTGTATTATACATAGTAACAACGGGACAATGAAACGCATACAGTCTACACAAGAATGCCTACAGTAGTTCCAAAAAATGGCACGATAATGTACTGGTCAGCATGCTGTCTTTGCAGATTGGACCCAACCATGGATGAGGAAAAACAGTATTCTGAAATTCTCAGTGAACAAGAATGACAAACTATGTTTTGTGTCCTGAGGTTTTATATTGATGTTGTCATTTTGGTGATTCTTTATCACGCAAAAGTCCACCAGAAATTTAGTGGGATGGGTGGGTGGGTGGGGGTTAACGCTATCCCTATGATAAGGGAGAAAACCCCTCTTTCCCAGCAAATGTGCACTGTGCACATTTGTATGTTACTGTAACCCAGTAGTGGGTGATACGGAGGGAAGAGTTTGTACATGGTTGGTTACCCTATAGTGGGTTACCCGTAGGGAAATGGTTTAAAAACAAAAAAGAGTGATATGACAACAGACAGCAGTTTGAATCAGCCACCAGAGTGTAGTTAAAAGTATTGCACGGAATGGTGAACATGCTTGTCTTCAGTATGTATACATGCATACACCACCACACCTGTACTACTGACACTTTGTATCCTACGGTTTATACTACCAGTCAGTTCTCCCTCATTACAATGGCTGTGCAGTGTTCTTACTACAGTGCATTTGTGTTCTTTTGCTCTCTTTTGTTTGTTCCTTGGCTAGAGCTCCGAGATTCACCAATGGTAAGGTTTTGTGTTTGTGAGCGTTTTTGCCCACCATGAAGGTAGCTGCGTTGAATGTGTATTCTTACTTCAGAGTAGTTTGTCTCTTCAAAACAGACTACTATTTTACTCATCTTTTTCTGGTCTTATTTTCTTTTTTTAATCTACCCTCTGTCCTATCTTTAAAAACAAATTCCTCTATCTCTTTCAATAATTTGTATCTTCCATGTACCCAACCATAGAAATAAAAAAGAATCCCTCATGACATATTCCCTGATAAAGCTGTGATTTTTGGGGACTGCATGAAGCAGTAGTTTTCTGTTAAGTACTCCAATTTACTGTCATCGAGACTGTGCAGAAATACATTTTGAACGTCTACTGGCCTTGTCAAAAGTTTAGCTGATTAAGAAAAAAATTTGTACACATGTGTGTGTGTGTATATGTGTATGTACATGCATGCAAGTATGCATGCGGGCATGCATGTGTTTGTGTGTATGACAGGGGCAGTGGAATCCCCCGAGATGACTGTACCATGTAAAGTCAAGGAACCTCTCCACAGTCATCAGTACAATAGAGCAATTGTAGAACATCACTCCAATGAACACTGTGACAACATTACACAGAACATAGAAGACAGCTGCACCAGGGAGGGAGGGAGGGAGGGAGGGAGGAGGAGAGAGAGAGAGAGAGAGAGAGAGAGAGAGAGAGCGAGAGAGCGAGAGGCAGACAGACAGACATCAAGCAGACGTACTATCAAACTCTGGCTTTCTCTGTTCTAAACAGCACCATTGTATGTACACAATGTCACTAGACACACATCATGTAGCAGATATGTAATTTATATATTCAAAGTATATACGTGCACATCCACATCACTCACACACCCTTTTCATTAGCACAGAATTCATACACCGTTTCGTATCACCACTGGGAAAACGTATCACTGGAAACAAACCATGCACCCTGACATAAGTACATCACCATCATTTGACACATTTCACATACACACAGGGATAGCTTTCCACATATTTTTTAACAGTGGCTTTGGTTTTTGTTGTTTTTTTTTTTTTTTTACACTGTTCTGTCCCCTGTGTTTCACCCCATGTCTACTCTCATTTGTACGCACCATCTGGAGTAAACCACAGAGCGACTACGTTCCAAAAACACAGCTCTCTGAGTGACCACAGGCAAAATGTTTTTGTCCAACACACACCAGTCAGTCTGCAAATCCAACATCACTCAGTCAAGAGCGCTAAATTTAGTGCGCCCCTTCCTTTCACCTCGTCCAAGTGTGGTCAGTTCCTGCTGTTAATTTATTAGCACCAGCTGGGCTGGAATGGGCTGGAACGGATAGCAGCTGAGAGTGGGAGGAAACTGACAGCTGTGCAGTCTGAGTGACCCCGTAATGAACTCATTTCTGTCATCTGATGTCACACCACACCGAACTCAAGTCATGTCACACGGATTTAACACACTGCCTTTTTCGGGGGGTGGTGGTGGTCTGTTTTTGGTTTGTGGTTTTGCTGGGTCTTTTATGGGGATGGGGGGTGGGGGGTGTTGTAGTGACTAGTTTGTGTTCACACTTCATGGACACGAACCCTGAGCTGTCAACCCTGTGCCCGAGTCTGAGTGACTGATGCTTGAAGGCTCAGAGCTCACCTGAAGGCTGCATTGACTGACACCTGAAGGCTCCACACTGCACTAACACCTGAAGGCTCCACGCTGCACTGACTGACACCTGAAGGCTCCATGCTGCACTGACTGACACCTGAAGGCTCCACACTGCACTAACACCTAAAGGCTCCACGCTGCACTGCCCGACACCTGAAGGCTCCACGCTGCACTGCCTGACACCTGAAGGCTCCATGCTGCACTGACACCTGAAGGCCCATGCAGCAGTAACAGGGAAGAAGACAGACACAGTAGGGAGAGGTGGACAGCAGGACGTCTTCAGAAAAGCCACCCCCCCCCCATTTCCACACACATTTCTAGAAAGCCTTTCAGCCCTTCCCTTCTGACATTTCTATGGGGGTTTGGGCTGAGTTCAGATCGTAAACTCTGCACGCCCTGCTGCTGCTGCTGCTGAAGAGGTCACAGTCTGCAACTTTCTCTGGCCAGGACATCCAAGCTTCACACAGAAGAAGAAGAACTGCGAAGAAGACGAAGAAGGAGGAGTCTTTAATCCTTTCCTGACCCTGACGGCCAAAATGACATAATACAGCTTCTGTCTACTCCTGCTGCAGTCATCTGCAGGTTTGGGCAGCTGAGGACCTTGCTCTGTTCTGTTCTATTCTATTCTGCTGTGGATGGTGACAGGGAATGACAAGACTTCCTGCGGTGGTGTGGACAAGGGGCTCTCTTTGTGTCGGCCATCTGTCTGTCTGTCTGACAGCTGACTGAAGTCGTTCATGGACAGGTGTTGTTTGGGAGTGGTGACCTGACTGTCAGCTGACTGAAGTCATCCATGAACAGGTGACCTGTCTGTCAGCCAGTCATCCATGGACAGGTGTTCTTGGTGGGGGGTGGGGGTGTGACCTGTCTGCTAGCTGACTGAAGTGGTCCATGGAAGGTGTTCTTTGGATGGGTGACCTGTCTGCCAGCCAGTCGTCTATGGACAGGTGTTCTTTTGGGGTAGTGACCTGTCAGTCAGCCAGTTGTCTATGGACAGGTGTTCTTTTGGGGTAGTGATCTGTTCAGGCAGCCAGGTGTCTATAGACAGGTGTTCTTTTGGGGTAGTGACCTGTATGTCAGCCAGTTGTCTATGGACAGGTGTTCTTTTGGGGTAGTGACCTGTTCAGGCAGCCAGGTGTCTATAGACAGGTGTTCTTTTGGGGTAGTGACCTGTATGTCAGCCAGTTGTCTATAGACAGGTGTTCTTTTGGGGTAGTGACCTGTCTGCCATCTATGGACAGGTGTTCTTTTGGGGTAGTGACCTGTCTGTCAGCCAGGTGTCTATAGACAGGTGTTCTTTTGGGGTAGTAGTGACCTGTCAGCCAGGTGTCTATGGACAGGTGTTCTTTTGGGGTAGTGACCTGTCTGTCAGCCAGTTGTCTGTAGACAGGTGTTCTTTTGGGGTAGTGACCTGTCTGTCAGCCAGTTGTCTATGGACAGGTGTTCTTTTGGGGTAGTGACCTGTCTGTCAGCCAGTTGTCTGTAGACAGGTGTTCTTTTGGGGTAGTGACCTGTCTGTCAGCCAGTTGTCTATGGACAGGTGTTCTTTTGGGGTAGTGACCTGTCAGCCAGTTGTCTGTAGACAGGTGTTCTTTTGGGGTAGTGACCTGTCTGTCAGCCAGTTGTCTATGGACAGGTATTCTTTTGGGGTAGTGACCTGTCAGCCAGGTGTCTATGGACAGGTGTTCTATGGGGTAGTGACCTGTCTGTCAGCCAGGTGCCTGTAGACAGGTATTCTTTTGGGGTAGTGACCTGTCAGCCAGCCAGTTGTCCTCACATCTGAGAGAAGTAGCGGAACACCTGAAACATCAATGCTTCGTCAATCACCATCCAGGTGGACACATATCAAAGACATTGAGGAATAAAGTTTTGTCATATATATATATATATATATATCTGTGTGTGTGTGTGTGTGCGCGCACTGGCGAGACGCTCCACCACAGTCATAATGAGTCAGATTGCACCAGAGGTCAAATTTTAGTTATTGACACGATATTAATCTGCAATAAAATGGCTATTCAATAAAAAAACAACAACAGATTGAAAAATCAGACAACTCTATGAACAGTTATTACAAATTGAAATGATATGCTGTAAGACGTGACAAAATGAGAAATTGACAAGTTTATCATCGTAAAGGGAGGTCAGAATGAGGGCCTGGGTATTTTTAAAAAACACGGTTTAAAGCAAAAGGAAACAAAATTATGCCTTGGTATTTCATTATAAGGTAGAATAATGGCCATAGTTTTATAATCAATCAAAATCTCAACATCGACAACCTGACCCCCACCTGCCTAAAATGGCTCCTAGCAGAAAAGTGGGTCAGGTGCTAAGCGACTCATTTTGTGGTGGACAGTCATATATATACATCTATATATCTCTATCTATCTGTATACATAAATACATATATACACACACACATACTGTTCATTTCTTTGGTGGATGGTTCTGATTTTGTTTTTAATCATTTTGATACACATAATTTGGGTTTTTTTGCGTTTTAAAATTTTTTTATATTTCATATTGAAATTACCGCTTGTTTTGTCTCTAGCCTTTTTTGTTTTTTTAAACACCGGAATAATGAACTATAACGTTTCATTGTGCTTTATAAAGCATTTGTCTTTATTAGATTTCTTTTTGTGAAGAATGGAAAAAAAAAGCTATACCCTCAAAATCAATATAAAATTCAATTTGACAGGGCAGGGTGCTAGTCCTGCTAAGATGGAACTGGTCAAGGAAGGGTGCTGGACCTGCTACAACACCTACAGAACACTCGAGGTCAGGGTGCTAGTCCTACCCACATAACCCAGCAGTGCCTGCGTCATGCAAGAGGCGATGACTGTGACCTCAAGGTCACAGGTCACTGACCTTGATCTCATGGTCCTCTGACCCTGACAGCACCAGGTTGCCGCAGATGGCCAGAGCGTTGACGCCGGCCGTGTGTCGGGACAGGCTCTGGATGGGCAGGAAGTTCTCCAGGTTCCACACCTGACCACACACACACACACTAATCATAAATGATGATGACAATATATGGAATTTATATAGCGCTGAATCTTGTAAAGCAGCAAATCAAAGCGCTCAGATGACATTTTCTTTTTTTTTTTATATCCAGGATAATGGAATAAGCACTCATGTGCTTTTTTACATCCAGCCCCCGTGTGTATGCGGTTTTGTAAATTTTGTCATCTGTTCCCACCGGCACACAATGGCCTACTCTTTCGAAAAGCGGAACAGGATTTAACATGTGCGCAAGACGTTCTGCATGCGTTTGCACACGGGGCCTCGGTTTATAGTCTCATCGGAAGGACTTTGACATTCAGTTCGATTTTTTTGGGTCAAACTGGGAAGAAAGGGCGAGGCTGGGAATTGAACCCAGAACCTCACGGTTTACTTGTTGGCAGGCAAACGTCTTAACCATCCTGCCACCTTCCTTCCTTCACAATAAAGATTTGAAATTTACACACAAGCATACACACACACACGCACGCGTGGCACAAACACTTCGGATGAGACTATAAACCGAAGCCCCGTGTGCGAACACACGCAGAGCATCTTGCACACACGTTAAATCCTGTTCCGCTTTTCGTATGAATAGGCCACAGTGTGCCAGTGGGAACATATGACAAAATTTACACAGCCACATACACACGGGGACTGAATGCAAAAAGCACATAAGTGCTTATTCCATTATCCTTGATATAAAAGAATAAAATAAATTTTTTAAAAACCCTACTCACACATGCACGCGGTCACACACACACATGCATGTGTGCGCACAATGTCACGATTCATTTTGCTGCGATGTCATGTAAGACTTTCCAAATGTTAACACACGTGTGTATGGTTAACATTCACCCATCAACTCAGCAAGACTTTCCAAATGTTATCACACGCGGGTGTGTATGGTAAAGCATTCATCCATCCACACGTCATTCCCGCTGCGAAGTCATATTTAGCAACAGTCCAAACTCTGCAGCAGCACTCACGAAGATGTTGGAGTCCTGAGAGGCGGAGAAGAGGAACCTGCCGGAGAGAGAGGCGGCCAGAGCCGTGACTGTGCCCAGGTGACTGCTCAGCTTGGTCACAAACTCGTGGGTGGTGGCGCTGAACACCTGGATGTTACGGTTGTAGGTCCCTGCAGCACACACGCACAGATTCCTCCATGACCGACTTGAGGCTGCGGTTTAGCAGGTAGTAGAGAATGGGGTTGGGTTTTTGGGTGTGTGTTTTTCTTTCTTTTCGAAGGTGTCTGTTTTATGTGGGTATGGATGGGGGTGTTAGTGTGTGTGTTTCATTGACTTGGATTCTGTTATTATGAGGATAACTGTTTGTTGCTTTACAAGATTCAGCGCTATATAAATTCCATACATTATTATTATAATGAATAACCATTTGTGTGTTTTTCTTTAGATGTAGTCCCCTGTGTGCATGCTGTTTTGTAAATTTCATCATCTGTTTCCACCAGCATGCAATAGCCTACTCTTCTGAAAGATGGAGCAGGGATGGGTTTCTAACCCAATCAGATGTTATGAAAACATTCACACCAGGGCCCTCAGTGTCTGGCTTCATGAGATGGGTGTGTGGGGACATTAATGATGATGATAATAATGTATAGAATTTATACAGCGCTGACTCTAGTGAAACCAACAAATCAAAGCACTTACATGGAGTCCCATCCACCGATACATTTAGGGGACAATTCCCTCAGACAGCTTAACAGCCACTGACAGGGCCACCAACTTCAAACCATGAACCTGACTCCCTGAGCAATAACCCTGTCCTTCCTAAACTTACCATGAATAATAATAATAATGTATGGAATTTATATAACGCTGAATCTTGTAAAGCAACAAATCAAAGGGCTCAGATGACTTAAAAAAAAAAAAATGTATGCGTGTGTATGTGGTTTTTAAAATTTTGTCATCTGTTCCCACCGGCACACAATGGCCTACTCTTTCGAACAGTGGAACAGGATTTAACATATGCGCAAGATGTTCTGCATGCATTCGCACACGGGGCCTCGGTTTATAGTCTCATCTGAAGGCACACAGGTACACATTCTGGCAGCTAGCTTGTCAAACTAGGCAAAATATGTCGCAAAAGAAAATGAAAAAAAAAAGAGGAAAAATAAGCCTATACTAAAAGAAATCTTACAACAGACATGGATGATTGAAGTAAAATAAAGCAGATATCAAGATCACTCACTTTTAAAGTTCTAAATATCCCTGAAGTCAGAATGTGGCTACCTTAACGGCGGCTTAAAAACGGTCGCATTTGCCAAACCTCATCTTTGGTGAGCCTCGGAGCTCTAACCCAGGAACTAAAAAAATTATCTTAATATGCCTTATCCACCCCCATTTAAAAAAAAAAATGTAGTCTTCAAAAAGTGAACTTAAAAAAATTCTTTCGTTTTTTTTTTTTTAAAAAGAGAAAAAAAAAAGAACACTGAGTAATCACACACAAAAATAAAATCTAAACACACACACCAAAAAAAAGCTACATACTTAAAAAAAAAAAAATTAACCCCCCCCCCCCCACCCCCCAACCGAAACCAATGAACAACAGACACGATGACTCAAAACGAACAGCTGCCCTAAAACGGAGCAGCGCAGCAGCGCACCTGAATTACCTGCGATGATAAACAGCTTGGTGACCGCCAGAGAGTGCACGGACCCGCACTCGTGGTCGATCTTGCCCAGCGACTGAAAGCTGCCCGACGTCTCCCACACGTCTATGGCGTTGTGAGAACCGCTGTACAGCTTGTCCTGCACGCACGCACAGAGAGAGAGAGATTATTATAGTGTGTGTATAAGTGTGTGTAGGGGACGGGATAGCTCAGTGGTCGGAGCACTCGCTTTCCCCCAGCCAAGTTAAGCAGCGTCGAGCGTGGTTACCAGTTGGATGGGTGACCGTTTGCGCGCGCGCCTTGGCTTCAGTACAGTTCCCCCAGTTCACCCAGCTGTAAATGGGTACCTGCCCTCTTTAGGGTCAGGGAAGGTAAAGCAGCGAGGGAGAGGAGATGGGCGCCGCCCTCAATATGCTGGCCCTAGAGAAGTGAGGTCTCTGACGCCTCGCTCCCCTACGACCTTATAGGTTATGGGACTCCTTTACCTTTTATAAGTGTGTGTGTGTATGCAAAGTGTGTGCATGCGTACACACGTTTGTGTGTGTGTGATATTTTTTATTTGAAGTTATCTTGGAATGTACGTTTGTGTGTGTGTGATATTTTTTATTTGAAGTTATCTCGGAATGTATGTACCAATATGAAATGAAGCCTCTCTTGTGTCTTTTGAGATAATGATACTTTATTTTATTTATTTATTTTATTCTTTTATATCGAGGATAATGGAATAAGCACTCGTGTGCTTTTTTCCATCCAGTCCCCGTGTGTATGCAGTTTTGTCAATTTTGTCATCTGTTCCCATCGGCACACAATGGCCTACTCTTCCAAAAAGCGGAACAGGTTTTAACATGTGCTTATTCCATTATCCTCGATATCAAAGAATAAATAAATAAATGACACAGCTTAGGGCCAGATGATAAATTACTAGTTTTTGTTGCTGTTTGATGATACAGCAGCCTACAGAAGACAGCAAACCAAGCTATGATTATCACTGAGGATATGGAGGGAAGTGTATAGGAGGAGGGTGGGCTTATGGTGGATCGGTGGTCTAGAGGTAACGCACCTGCATGGGAAGCCAGAAGTACAGTTTCCATCCCCATTTGTGCCCAAAATTTTACCCTCATCCCCTACACCTTTGGGACAGGATAGCTCAGTGGTCAGAGCACTCGCTTCCCCCCAGCCAGTGTTAAGCAGCATTGAGCGTGGTTACCACTTGGATGGGTGACCGTTTGTGCGCCTTGGCTTCAGTACAGTTCCCCCAGCTGTCAATAGGTAACTGCCCTCTTTAGGGTCAGGGAAGGTAAAGCAGCGAGGGAAAGGAGATGGACACCACTCTCAATATGCCAGCCCCTAGAGAAGCTGAGGCCTCGCTCCTCTATGACCACATAGGTTATGGGACACCTTGAGTGGTGGTCTGGATGCTAGTCTTTTGGATGAGATGATAAAACGAGGTCCTCTGTGTAACAACCATTCAACAAGTGCAAAAGAATCCATGACGACAAGGGAGTTGTTTCTGGAAAATTTCTGTAAGAAACAAGCCACTCTACTAGGGAAACAACTACACATGAAGGAAGGATAAGAAAAAATACAACCATGGCAGTGTGTGTGTGCATGCACACACGTGCATCCGTGCACATGTGTGCGGTGTATGTGTATGCACGTGTGTGGGTGCCTGCATGCATTTGTCTTCGATTTTACGTCTGATCAGTTAGGGAAACAAATACACATGCAGGCAGGAAAAGAAAAATGCAATTGTAGCAGTGCGTGTGTGTATGTATGTGCGCGTGCGTGTATGTACATGTGTGTGAATGCGCGTGTGAACATGCATGCATGTATGTGTGCGTCCATATATATATATGTGTGTGTGTGTGTGTGGAATGTGTGTGTGCTCGCACGCGTGCAGTAACAATGTGAATGACAGACCAAACAGACAGAGAGACAGGCTACTGGCAAGACAAGAGGACAGACAGACCACTGGCAAGAGACAGACAGACAGACCCACCTTTGCTGGGTTAACAGCCAGGGCCCGTACCCAGTGATGCAGACCACTGAATGACGTGACGTAGGACAGCGACTTTAACTGCCACACCTGTTCAACAAGCACACCTTCAGTGTCAACTGACATGTCCACTGTCACATCAAGCACACCTTCAGTGTAAACTGATGTGTCAACTGTCACACTATGCATACCTTTAGTGTAAACCGACATGTCAACTGTCACATCAAGCACACCTTCAGTGTAAACCGACATGTCAACTGTCACACCTGTCCATCAAGCACACCTTCAGTGTAAACTGACATGTCAACTGTCACACTATGTACACCTTCAGTGTAAACTGACATGTCAACTGTCAAACCAAACACACCTTCAGTGTAAACTGATTGTCAACTGTCACACCTGTCCATCAAGCACACCTTCAGTGTAAACTGACATGTCAACTGTCACACTATGTACACCTTCAGTGTAAACTGACATGTTAACTGTCACACCAAGAACACCTTCAGTGTAGACTGACATGTCAACGGTCACACCTTCAGTGTAGACTGACATGTCAACTGTCACACCTGTCCATCAAGCACACCGTCAGTGTAAACTGATGTGTCAACTGTCACACTATACATACCTTTAGTGTAAACTGACATGTCAACCGTCACACCAAGCACACCTTCAGGGTAAACCGACATGTCAACTGTCACACCTTCAGTGTAAACTGATGTGTCAACTGTCACACTATACATACCTTTAGTGTAAACTGACATGTCAACCGTCACACCAAGCACACCTTCAGTGTAAACTGACATGTCAACTGTCAAACCAAGCACACCTTCAGTGTAACCCCCTAAAACTGGTGTGTGTGTGTTTTATTGCACGATGATCGACGACAATGAGGATGATGTCATACTGCTACTATGGTAGTACATGTGCTTTGAGACTACTTCACAGGGTTGTACTCTACGCTATCATAATATCCTTTGGATGAGACTATAAATCGAGGCCCCGTGTGCGAACGCATGCAGAACATCTTGCGCACACGTTAAATCCTGTTCCGCTGTTCGAAGGAGTAGGCCATTGTATGCCGGTGGGAACAGATGACTAAATTAAAAAACCGCATACACACGCATTTAAAAAAAAAAAAAAATCAAAATCTGAGTGCTTTGATTTGTTGCTTTACAAGATTCAGCGCTATATAAATTCCATACATTATTATTATTATTATAATATATCCCGGCATCGACCCAGCCTGAGCGATAGCGATACCTGCAGTGTTGGTCAGGTAATTTGAGCAACACATACATGCATGCACAAACGCATGCACACACACAGTCTTACACACACAGACACATGCGCGCGCACACACACAGATCAATACCCACACAGACACAAAAGACAGAGCAGTCTCTATCCTGACCTTGATGAGAGAGAAAGAGGACGTGAAGAGGTATTCCCCAGCAATGGCCATGGCACAGATGATGTTGTCGTGGGCCCCCTGTCACAGTGCACCATAGGATAATGATCATAGGCATCAATGATAATGACACATACACCCTAGGATAATGACACAGTCATCATGATAATGACACATACATCCCAGGATAATGAAGCAGACATGATAATGACCGAGACATCACAATGATGACACAGATCTCATGATCATGACAGAAAGAATAGTAATGACACAGACACACTCACAAAGTCACACATTCACGTGTATATACACACACACTCACAAAGACAGACACACACACACACTCACAAAGACATTGTGATAATGACACAGTCATCATGATAATGGGGGGGGGACGGGATAGACTGGTGGTTTAATGTATTCGTGATTTGCTGACCCGGGTTTGATTCTCGTTCAAGAGGATTTTTCCTCTGGAGTTAACATCAGTGCCGACTCCACTGTCCCCAAAAGTCCTTCAAATGAGACTATAAACCGAGGCCCCGTGACCAAACGCATGCAGAACACCTTGCGCACACGTTAAAACCCATTCCACTTTTCAGAAGAGGCCATTGTGTGCCGGTGGGAATGGATGACAAAATTTGTAAAACCGCACACACACGGGGATTGGCTGTAAAAAAAGCACATAAATGCTTATTCCATTATCCTTGAAATAAAATAAAAATTTTGGGGGAAAAGACACACACACAATCTTTTTTAAAATTCAATTTTTTTTTTAAAATAAATTTTTCATACTCACATAATCACACTTTTAAACACATCCCCCCCCCTCCCCTGCCACCTCCTCTCCCCTCACACACACATATCCTCACCTCTACCAGCGCGGTCTGTGTTCCTGTCTCAGTGTCCCAGCAGTGGATGGAGGTGTCGGCCCCCCCTGTGAACAGCTTCTTGCCCTGCATCACCATGGCGTGGATCTGTAGGGACATGTACACACCACTGCTGTCACCCCCCTTTTTTCACCCTCTTTCTCGTCTACCTCGTCTTTCCTTCTCTTTCTCCCTCCCCCTCCTTTATCTCCTCTCTTTAACACTATCCCTACAAAAACCATTGACGCTGGGGGCAACAGCAAAGCGAGAGGCTGTATGACCAGTGGCTTTCTTTCCCATTCATGGAATTCCACTTTACAGCTTAGTCTTTATAGTGATCGACTATGACTCTCTGACTAGGAGGCTTGACTCGCACAGTCCTTATGTGCTGCAGCCCTGGGGGCTGGTTGGCCTTTGGAGAACATCTCCAACGCTGACTGTCCTTATGCCCACATGGCCGAGAGAGTGGGGGATGTACTGCGGGCAAGGCATCTCCACTATAATCAAATTTCTGCCCAATTTCCGAAACAGCAGCTGCCTCCTCTGCTGTTTTGGAGGTCATCGTCGAACACGACGGACAAACATACATACAGGGAGAGAGCCCCTCTTTTCCAGAACACATGCACTGCATGCATTTGTATGCCACAGCACACACATCCAACATCACTCAGTCAACAGTGCTAAATTCTGGTAGAAGACCAGTGGTGCAGACTCCACTCTCCCCAAAAGTCCTTCGGATGAGACTATAAACCCGAGGCCCCCGTGTGCGAACGCATGCACAACATCTTGCGCACACGTTAAATCCTGTTCTGCTTTGCGTAAGAGTAGGCCATTGTGCGCCGGTGGGAACAGATGACAGACTTTACAAAACTGCATACACACGGGGACTGGATGTAAAAAAGCGCATAAGTGCTTATTCCATTATCCTCAATATAAAAGAATAAAATAAAAAAAATAATAAAAAAATAAATTCAGTGCACCTCTTCTATTTACCTACCTAGTCCACGTGTCGTCAATTCTTGCTATAATAAAGAACATTCAAAACATCTTGCGCACACGTTAAATCTTGTTCCGCTCTTCGAAAGAGTAGGCCATTGTGTGCCGGTGGGAACAGATGACAAAATTTACAAAACCGCATACACACAGGGACTGGATGTAAAAAAAGAACATGAGTATGTATTCCATTATCCTCGATTAAAAAAAAAAAATCTGAGCGCTTTGATTTGTTGCTTTTCAAGATTCAGCGCTATATAAATTCCATACATTATTATTATTTTTATTATTAATAATAATATATGGAGTTTATATAACGCTGAGTCTATAATTAGCACCAGCTGGCCCCCAGGCTGACTGGAATGGAATAGACAGCAGCTGTGAGCAGCTGAAAGCGGAGGAAACTGACAGCTGTGATGCTACCAGTAGTGGGTGATATGGAGAGAAGGGTTAGTAGATGGTTGGTCGTAACCCTACAGCGGTTACCCGTAGGGAGAAGGTTGATAGAACGATACTTCGTAACATTGCATGTTTGGGGTTTATTTGCATTGCATTTTTGTTTTTGTTTTTTTTGTTTGTTATTCCTTGGCTAGAGCCCCCCCCCCCCATCCCCCCCCCCCCCCCCAATGTTGGTAGTCGCATTCTGACTTCAGGGATGATGGTGTCTAAACAGGACACCAGTGTGCATGCATGCATGCATTTACCCTCCCAAAATTGTCATTGTTCCTACCAGCACAAAATGGCCTACTCTTCCAAAAGGCAGAACATGTGTTAACAGGTGCGCAAGATGTTCTGTGTGCATTCACACATGGGTGCCTTGGTTTATAGTCTCATCTTCAGGACTTTTGACATTCACCTTGATTTTCTTGTCAGACTGGGAAGAAAGTACAGGGCTGGAATTGAACCCAGAACCTCAGCGTTTACTTGTTATGCAGGTGAATGTCCTAGCTGTACTGCCACCTTCATTCTTACTGCATTCAAAATGGGGATATTTTGATGCTGAACCTTTTAAGAATGGGGATATTTTGATGCTGAACCTTTTAAGAATGGGGATATTTTGATGCTGAACCTTTTAAGAATGGGGATATTTTGATGCTGAACCTTTTAACCCTAGTGGTGCGGTTCCCGGAATATTCCGGTAAAGGCGGGTCTAGGCTGTGTGGCGGATCCCGGAATATTCCGGGATGACGTGGGTGATCATAGTTGAAAGCTTACTTTCGCTTTCAAAGGTCAGCCAATGAACGTTAAGGCCGTTGTAGGCCCGCAGAAAGGGGTGAAGGTCGTTTGACACACACAAGCAACGAAGAATCTGATTGGTTAAGAGTGTATTTTAATTTTTTGTCAGACCAGCCGAGATCGTCTTCAACAAAAATGGCGGCCAGCATTTGCACTAGAATTTCTTCAAGCGTTTTTCGAGCTTTTTTACAAAATTGACAGCGAGGAGGAGTTTTAGAGGCTGGATTTGGTTGAAATAAACAATGAGAGAGACGATGAGGTAAGGATTGTGGAATATTTTTGAAAAACTTGGTAAAAATCGATCGCGATCGGATTGAATTGAGCGGTGCTAGTTTTGCTGGATGGACTTCTTCCCTACTCGGCGATTTCGACGTCACAGATTGTTTTACTTTATTTTGACGCAATGAGGCTTCGAAATAACTGTTGTTGAGTCAAATCCCTATGCTGCTGAGTACTTCGCATCACATGAAATCAAGCGATCTTTGTATTTTTGTCATAGAAAGCCACCACTTCGCACATTCCGCCATGACGGTCGCGATGGCGTCGATCCTGTCGCTGAACTTTTCTGAGTATTCGGTGACCGATAAAGCGATACAAACTCCTTATTTTTTGAAAACTAATGTCAAGAAATAGTGTTTACCTAATCATGACATTTATGCACCGCAAGAACTTTGCTTATCGTGTTAAAATCGATCCGGGGCCCTGACAGTGGAACAGCGATCGGTAGTGCGCACATGATTTTTTTTTTTATACATAATCATAAACACTACACACTATTATAAAATTATACTCATTTAAAAGCATATTATCTCTACTTTCCAGTGATCTATAGCTTAACACATTTAATTCAGTTTTATATATCAATATCAAGGGTTGTTTGAGCCCACCCTGCTCCAAAACAATGCTAGCCAATGTTAATTCAGCCAATAGAAGTGAGGCTTGTTGCTGTTTATTTAGCGCTACTAGGGTTAAGAATGGGGGTATTTTGATGCTGAACCTTTCAAAACGGGGATATTTTGATGCTAAACCCTTTAAGAATGGGGATATTTTGATGATGAACCTTTCGAAATAGGATCCTTTTTTTTAAGGAAAATCATTTTAAAATTGGGATATTTTTATGCTACACCATTTCAAATTGGGGACATTTTGATGTTAACTCTTCTACTACCGCGTTCCGTTTCTCTTACTTACCACTGTATACCAAGTATTTTCTGCAGTGTCTTTCAGTTTCACACCTACTGACTTTAAAAAATAATAAAAAAATCGAAATAAAGACAGATCTACATGAAACTTTCTGTACTTGTTAAGTTGTGAATAAAAATTCAATATTTCTTCGTTTGACTCTTGTGTGACTTGTTGTTGTGGAATGCTGATGGCGATGATGTTGCGGTTGTTGTTGGCTAAGGTGGTTATGCAATAATTTTTAAAATATGACTATTTCAAGAGGTAAACAATTGTAAAGATGAAGTGAAATAAAATCAAACATGCAAAATAAGTAATAATGTTCAGATAATATTAGAATAACATGCAATCACACTCACAAACAAGCATACAGGCTGACGAACAAACAGCCATTGAAATCAGGTCACGGTTTGTTCCAATTTTATTTTGCACTTCGTCAGTGAAAAACAGAAGAAAAAACCCATCATACTACCCACGAGTCACTAGCATCATTTTGCAAGTTTCTGGAGCCACAATTTTCACGAAATTCTTTCATTTTAAGCCAGTCACAGTCATATGCCTCCCTCGGCAGGATCGTTGTTTACACCACTGTCATAGTCATCTTCATCACTCGAATCACCAATAAACACAGCACATCGATTCCACTCTGCAACTCTTGAATCCTCTGTTCAGCTTCTAAGTCCATTTCAGTCCACATAAGCTCAGATTCTGCCATTATTTTCACAGAAAATCCTCCAAAAAGTTCGTTGAAGCAGTCGCCATATTGATGCAGCTCCCTCCAAAAATTGTTACTCGATGACATCGCCGTAAAATCGAAAAAATCGGCACCAAAATCGTTCAACTGAAGCCAAAATTGCAAATGGCGGCAGCTACACTATCTGGGAGCTCACTGCGCATGTCTAAAGCGATAAGGGGTGTGAGACCATGGTATATAAATAGCACAAAGGGAGACACCGGGTGTCCCCAGGTATTCGGCGGGCACACCCGCCCGCGGCTTCGCGGACCAAGTAGTAAGAGGGCGGGTCAACCCGCCGACGGTAGTAGGAGAGTTAAACCTTTTCAAAATGGGGATATTATGATGCCAAACCCTTTTCAAATGGGGATATTTGGATGCAGATTGCTTTCAAAATGGGGATATTTTGATGCTGAACCCTTTCAAAACGGGGATATTTGGATGCTGAGCCTTTCAAAACAGGGATATTTTGATGCTAAACCCTTTAAGAATGGGGATATTTTGATGCTGAAACTTTCGAAATGAGATTATTTTGAAGAATTGTTTTAAAAATGGGATATTTTGATGCTGAACCCTTTAAAAATGGGGATATTTTGATGCTGAACCCTTTCAAAACGGGGATATTTTGATCCTGGACCCTTTCAGAATGGGGACATTTTTGATGCCGATTCCTTTCAAAATGGGGACATTTTTTGATGCCGATTCCTTTCAAAATGGGCACATTTTTGATGCTGAGCCTTTCAAAACGGGGATATTTTGATGCTAAACCCTTTAAGAATGGGGATATTTTGATGCTGAACCTTTCAAAATGGAGATATTATGATGCCAAACCCTTTTCGAATGGGGATATTTGAATGCTGCCTCCTTCAAAGCGGGGGGATATTTTTAAGAAGCTGCCCAGTTTGGTGCTCACCCTGTCGGTGTGTCCGCGGTAGTTGTCGATGCAGCCTTTGGCCAGCTGGTCCATGTTCCACACCTTGATCACCTGGTCATTGCCGGCGCTGTACAGCCGACCCCGCGATGCCGCCAGACACCACACGATGTCCTGGTGACCCCTGAAACATGACACAACATCACTGATGACCCCTAAAAGACTGTACAGCATTCTGATGACCTCTGAAACATTACACCATGTTTGATGACCCCTGAAACATTGCACATTACTATGACCCCTGAAACATTACTTATGACCCTCAAACACTACACATTGTTTGATGACCCCTGAAACATTATACAACATTACCGATGACCCCTGAAACATCAGACAACATTACTTATGACCCCTGAAACATTACATCATGATTGATGACTCATGAAACATCAGACAACATTACTGGTGACCCCTAAAAGATTGTACAACATTACTGATGACCTCTGAAACACTACACCATGATTGATGACCCCTGAAACATCACACAACATTACTGATGACCCCTGCAATATTACACCCCGATCAATGACCCCTAAAAGATTGTACAACATTACTGATGACCCCTGAAACTTTACACACCTGATGACCCTTGATCTATGCATCTTTAACCCCAAAAAATGAAATGTTAAAATTGGATCTGACAACAGAAAGCTAATGCACTCACACACAACCCTTCCATACAGTAACTATGGCAGCACAATGGACAGCTAACATGCAGACCGACCACAGAGCAACCATGACATATCCCACCAGAAAGCAAACTCACTAACACTCCGACCAACCATACAGTAACCATGACATATCCCAACAGATAGTAAACACACTAACACGCAGACCAACCACAGAGTAACCATGACATATACCAACAGATAGTAAATGTACTAACATGCAGACCAACCATAGAGTAACCATAACATATACCCACAGATAGTAAACGTACTAACATGCAGACCAACCATACAGTAACCATGACATATCCCAACAGATAGTAAACGCACTAACACGCAGACCAACCATACAGTAACCGTGACATATACCAACAGATAGTAAACGCACTAACACACAGACCAACCACAGATTAACCGTGACACGTACCAACAGATAGTAAACGCACTAACACGCAGACCAACCACAGAGTAACCATGACATATACCAACAGACAGTAAACGCACCAACACACAGACCAACCATAGAGTAACCGTGACACAACATTAAGCAAAGGCACTACCACACAGACCAACCATGACATATACCAACAGATAGTAAACGCACCAACACGCAGACCAACCATAGATGAACCACGACTTATTCCAACAGAAAAGCAGAGGCACTAACACGCAGCCTTACCTGAGAGTGCCGATACACTTGAACTGGAAAGGCATCTCCCATTTCTCCATGGAGTTGGTACTGGTGGGGCTGAGGTTGTAGCCGCCGCTGCCTCGTGTTGGCACCCCTGTCAGCATCAGCACAGTATTGTGTTGTGGTGTTGTCACAGGAGTGTCAGTTCGTGACCCTGCTGTCTTTATGTGCGTGTGTGTGTGTACACATATATGTAGATGTATGTGTTTAGTGCTAATGATATATCCATATGATGGATCGGTGGTCTAGAGGTAACGTGCCTGCCTAGAAAGCGAAAAGTCCGGGTCAGAAGTGTGTGGTGGCTCGAATCCCATTTGGGCCCAAAACTTTTCCATCCATTAGACCATGAGTGGTGGTCTGAGTGCTAGTCTTGACGAAAAACTGAGGTCCCGTGTGTTACACATAATAATTTAGCGCACGTAAAAGAACCTATGGGAACAAGAGAGTTGTCCCTGGCAAAATTTTGTAGAAAAAAGCCACTCTAATCAGGAAATAAATACAGTTGCAGACAGGAAGAAAAAAAAAAAAGGTGGTGCTGCTCTTGTGGCGATGTGCTCTCCCTGGGGAGAGCAGCCTGAATTTCACGCAATCTGCCGTGGTATACTTTTTTTTTGTAAAGTTTAAAAAAAAACCAAAAAAACCTTAGATAGCACTATTATGGGGTTGTCCCGAAATTGAATTACGTTGTACTCTCACCTGCCGCTTTTAATATTGTTAGTGTTATTGGTAGTGTGAGTAGGTGTGTGTGTGTGTGTGCATGAGATGCCAAATGCTACTTC
Source organism: Rapana venosa (assembly GCA_028751875.1). Taxonomy (NCBI): domain Eukaryota; kingdom Metazoa; phylum Mollusca; class Gastropoda; order Neogastropoda; family Muricidae; genus Rapana; species Rapana venosa. Next base: position 17,434,237 of record CM054143.1, on the reverse strand, counting down.
ATTTAAATATGTACGGTAGTCTTTTATCTCTATTGTTTATTTCACATTGTGTAATTCTAATATGCCACTCATATTTTCTCATTCTAAGAACATAAAGTATTCTTAAGTCTAGATAGAGTCTATCAGAAGTTTAAAACATGGACCCTAACACTGCTTTACAAAATGAACATAAAGAGAACACCCCTCCCTCCCCCCCCAGGAAATAATATAATGTTTTAAAGATATATCAGCACAAGAAATGCTGTTTAAAGTTATGTCAGGAAAAGTTATATTGTCTAGTTTGTCAGGAGAAAATATGTTGCATAAAATTATGTCAGCTAAAATAAATATGCTGTTTAAAGATTATGTGAGCATGTTAGAAAATGAAGAGGACAAGTTAGCCAAAGAAGAAGACAAGTTAGCCAAAGAAGAAGACAAAGTTAGCCAAAGAAGAAGACAAAGTTAGCCAAAGAAGAAGACAAAGTTAGCCAAAGAAGAAGACAAAGTTAGCCAAAGAAGAAGACAAGTAAGCCAAAGAAGACAAGTTAGGCAAGGAAGAAGACAAAGTTAGCCAAAGTTCACCAAAGAAGAAGACATAATTAGCCAAAGAAGAAGACCCAAAGAAGAAGACAAAGTTAGCCCAAAGAAGAAGACAAAGTTAGCCAAAGAAGAAGACAAAGTTAGCCAAAGAAGAAGACAAGTCAGCCAAAGAAGAAGAAGGGTACCTGACACGTTGTCTAAAGAGGTAGCAGAGCTGTACTGTGATTTGCGCAGCGGTTGTCCAGGAGAGGAAGACAGCTGCTGCATCTGAGAGGACAGCCGTTCACACTGCTGCTGCAGACTGCTGACCAGGCTGCACACACACACACACAAGCATGCACGCACACACACGTTGTTTACATTTATGTCAGGAAAAGATATGTCGCCTAAAATTATGTCAGCTAAGCGGGATAGCCTGGTAGTTAGAGTGATGCGCTTGTGATCTGCTGAGCCATGTTTGAATCTCGTTCAAGCGGATTTTCCCCCCGGAGTTAACATCAGTGCTAACTCCACTCTCCCCAAAAGTCCTTCAGATGAGACTATAAACTGAGGTCCTGTGTGCGAAAGCACGCAAAACATCTTGCACACACATTAATTTCTGTTCCACTTTTCGGAAGAGTAGGCCACTGTGTGCTGGTGGGAACTGATGATAAAATTGACAGAACTGTTTCACACCAGGGATGAATAAATAAATGAACACGCTCTTCTATTTGTCATTTTATTTCATGTTATTTATAGAATGACTAACCACAAAGGCCTAGTCAGGGGAACACTCTCTTTCATTAGGCATTGACTTTTCAGTATAAACACATTATGTCAAGTACCGTGAACATACATGTACATGATACACAACTTCCTAAGAATTGACTTTCCCAGCATGAATGCCGGGAGTCTGTCAGTGTATATAGCATCTCCACCTTCTGGAAATTCTATGCTATGAATTCCCTCTATTCCTTCCCTCTCTTTGTTTCTGCCTTGTTCCTTTTCTTCTCATTACCTCCTTTTTGTCTGTCTTCTTCCTTCTTGGTCCATTCTCCTGCCTTTTCTCCAGAAAGACTTGAAATATAATGATTCTCTCCCACACTGAAGTTGGATGTACTGGGCCTGATTTGTCAGGCACTTAACGGCAGCGCAACACATTTTCGCTGATATGACAAGACAATTAAAGACGATAAGGATGGACTTTAATAATAATAATAAATGGAATTTACATAGCACTACATCTTGTAAAAACAATTCAAAGCGCTTTCAGAACAAATACATGCTAAATACACACATGTATACACGATTCCATAAGAAACTGACTCTTAGAGAGAAAAAGAGACAACAGGTGATATCAACTTACCTGGCACATTTGTCCAGTCGACAGGTGGCGTCTGTCTTGAAGTGCTCCAGTTGTTCCACCTGCTCCGATAACCTGTCCACCTGAGCCTGCAAGGAGCTGTTGGTTGTTTCCAATGTGTCTACCTGTCATCACCAACATCATACATTATCATCATCATCACTGTCATCATCATCATATTTGTCATCATCATGACTGCACATCCGTCATCATTATCATCATTGTCATAATAAAAAAAATTATTGGAACTGAACCTTACTTCAGCCCTATGCATTAACCATAAACCATACATTCACAAATGCACATTGATTAAGAATGCACTTTCTCTCTCTCTCTCTGAATAAATAAATCTTTCTCTCTCTCTCTGAATAAATAAATCTCTTTCTCTCTCTCTGAATAAATCGATCTCTTTCTCTCTCTCTGAATAAATAAATAAATAGAAAAATCTCTCTCTAACACACCCCCTCCACACAAACATCTTACACATACATTAAAACCTGTTCTACCTTTCAGAAGAGTCAGTCATCACGTGCTGGTGGGAGCAGATGACAAAATTTTCAAAACGACATGCATGTGGGGACTGGTTGTAAAAAAGAACATGAATGCTTATTCCATTATCCTCAAAATAAAAGAGTGGTTAAACAAAATAAATACTTCCGCACAGGACCCAGCTGTCAGTTTGCCCCACTTTAACCCTAGTGGCGCGGTTCCTGCAATATTCCGGTAAAGGCGGGTCTAAGCTGTGTGGCGGATCCCGGAATATTCCGGGATGACGTGGGTGATCATAGTTGAAAGCTTACTTTCGCTTTCAAAGGTCAGCCAATGAATGTTAAGGCCGTTGTAGGCCCGCAGAAAGGGGTGAAGGTTGTTTGACACACACAAGCAACGAAGAATCTGATTGGTTAAGGGTGTAGTTTAAATTTTTTTCGGACCAGCCGAGATCGTCTTCAACAAAAATGGCGGCCAGCGTTTGCACTAGAATTCCTTCAAGCGTTTTTCGAGCTTTTTTTACAAAATTGACAGTGAGGAGGAGTTTTAGAGGCTGGATTTGGTTGAAATAAACAATGAGAGAGACGATGAGGTAAGGATTGTGGAATATTTTTGAAAAACTTGGTAAAAATCGATCGCGATTGGACTGAATCGAGCGGTGCTAGTTTTGCTGGATGGACTTCTTCGCTACTCAGTGATTTCGACGTCACAGATTGTTTTACTTTATTTTGACGCAATGAGGCTTCGAAATAACTGTTGTTGAGTCAAATCCGCTATGCTGCTGAGTACTTTGCATCACATGAAATCAAGCGATCTTTGTATTTTCATCATAGAAAGCCACCACTTCGCACATTCCGCCATGACGGTCGCCATGGCATCGATCCTGTCGCTGAACTTTTCCGAGTATTTGGTGACCGATAAAGCGATACAAACTCCTTATTTTTTGAAAACTAATGTCAAAAAATAGTGTTTACCTAATCATAACATTTATGCACCGCAAGAACTTTGCTTATCGTGTTAAAATCAATCCGGGGCCCTGACGGTGGAACAGTGATCGGTAGTGCGCACACGATTTTTTTTTTGGATTTTTTTTTACATAATCATAAACACTACTATAAAATTATACTCATTTAAAAGCATATTATCTGTTCTTTCCAGTGATTTATAGCTTAACACATTTAATTCAGTTTTATATATCAATATCAACGGTTGTTTGAGCCCACCCTGCTCCAAAACAATGCTAGCCAATGTTAATTCAGCCAATAGAAGTGAGGCTTGTTGCTGTCTATTTAGCGCTACTAGGGTTAAGCTAATCTCAGCTGCTAACTGCAGCTGGAAATGACCACACTAGGACTTGGTAAAATGAAGGGGTGCGCTAATATTATCACTGGGCCTTGGATCCTTGAGTGAGTTATGCTGGATTCACGCGCTGTGAGGATATTTCATTTGGTCTTCAGTTTGTCTGCCTTTTTCGAAACCACTATTTTCTTTTTCCATTACACAGGGTACTCCTTTCAGCTGTTAACCTGGACTGCGATCATGATGGCTTGCCAAACCACTTACTTCCCCATGACTCCTACAGTTCCAAGAACACACTTGCTTCAAGGAGACAGTATTGTTCCCAGCAGTTAAACTGCAAATGGTGCAAATAAACACAACCTCAGAATATTTTTTTTCCCATTTGATTATGATGCAGTTGTGGATATATACACTCTTGTATAACAACAACACAACAAATATCGCAGCTGCAAACTAAGCGTACGCGCTTACTAGAACAAAACCAACAATAAAACACAATCGCAAGGCTGTAAACAGCTGTAACTAGAGAAGAAGAGAAGAAGATACGCATAGCTTCTGCTAAACACACTGACTAAAACAAATACGAATACACAAATCACCCGCCTCTGCAAACTGTATCACACTGACACTACCCCAGAGCATACATATACCGACTCAACACTTACCACTACCTCCCCCTCAGTCGGCCATTACTCACGTGTCTGACATCGACTGCTAGAACGTGCAGTGGACACACAGCACAACAGCAGAACCACAGATCAGTTTACTTTATTACTTCTCATTTTATTATGCCACTTTTAAAGGGTGAGATTTCTGACACTGCGTGAAATTCGGCTGCTCTGCCGCACATCTGACACATGCCCACATAAAGACAATGAACCACAGGGTATATGTATTTATTTATTTTTTATTTACTTTATTTTATACCACTTTAAGTCACGAGATTTCTCTGCGTGAAATTCGGGCTGCTCTCCCCGGGGAGAGCGCTTCGCCACAAGAGCAGCGCCACCCTTTTTTGTATGTATATAACTACATCATCTTGACTATTATATATATATCTACCTTCCCCCAACTCACACACAGAGATCTATACACACACAATACATGCACGCAAACACACACGTATATGTGCGTGCACGCACACACGGAGATATGCACACTTTAAAATCCATTCTGCTTTTTGGAAGAGTACGCCATTGTGTGCCGGTGGGAATGGATTCATGACAAAATTATCCTAAAAATAAAAGAATAAAACAAAAAAAAAACCCAAAAAATAAAATACACACACATGTATGCATGCACACACATGAACACAAACACACAGACGTGCACAAACACACAGACGTGCACACACACACAAACACACAGACATGCGCGCACGCACACACACACACACACTCACCCACACATAAGTGCCATAAGTGGTTATTCCATTATCCTCGATATAAAATAATAAATTAAAATAAATTATAAACACACACACACACTCACAAACACATCAGGTAGACAAAAAACTCGAACAGTCTTAGGTTCAATTCCACCCCAACACACACACTCTCTGTCTCTCTCTTATATATCCCAAAGGGCGGGGACTGATTGTAAAAAAGCACATGGGTGCTTATTCATTATCCTCGAAATAAAAGAATTTGTCATTGTCATTGTCAAACACACACACAAACACATTGAACACCCCTACTGACCACACTGAGAGCTGCACAGCCTGGGTGTGTGCGCACAGTGCTGTCGATGGTCGTCCAGTGCCTTGCGTCTCATCAGACCGCACAGGTTGGAGTTAGGACAGGGCACCATGGCATAGGGGCAGCTGTCTTCATGGCCCTGCCTCTGACCTGTCATCATCACAGCCCAGTTAGGACAGGTAGTCAGGTCAAGTCAAAAACACTTGAATCATCCCACGAAGGGCAATTACGATACTGACAGGCACATTGATATGTATCATTATCTCAGAAGACACAAAAAAGGTACATTTCATATTGGTTAAAACATTCCGAGATAACTTCACACACACACTCACAATTGGGAACAGAATGTTATAAAAACCAAACGTTGACAAGAAAGATATATATAAACATTATTTACGCACGCACATGTATATGCAACGCACATGTGTGCATGAACATTCCCACACAATACACCGTTGTATAAATACGTTTTAAAGACCATTGACTAAGAAGACAGAGACTTATTTCACACACACACACATACAAACGCACACACACAACACACATGTATTGACTACACTCATAACAATGACAATCAGGCAAGTAATTCAGAGAAATGTAAAAACTAGGTAGTCAATGTCATTGTGAATTTAGAATTCGAATGATTACTGGCAAAAAAAATATTTCTTTTTCTGTTTGTTTTGCTGTTGAGGCACTGAAAACGGCGTCCTGAAGGCAACAACTGAAATTCTGAGAACATAGCATGGGAGGGATCCACCAAAATGGCAGTGGCTTTGCATACAAGCTGCTGATTGCAGAATGACTCGAGATCTCTTTGTTCTTCTCCAATTATTTATTTTTTTTAGCAGATTCTTAGAATTCTCTGCAGGCCATTCTTGTTTTTAACACTAAGGTTATTGTATCAACAGTTAGGACAGGGCACCATGGCATGGGGCAGCTGTCTTCATGGCCCTGCCTCTAACCTGACATTGATCATCACAGCACAATTAGGGCAGGGCACAAGAACAGGGCACTAGGACAGTTACCACACTGTGACAGGCCACAATAGCACTGAAGTGCTCAGTCCTGTTCCTGGCTCTTCTACTGACCCGAACGGCTGAAAATCTCATCACAGTGAGGACAAGCGACAGCATGACTCGACTTCCTGGACTTGCTAGGGAAATGGCAGGAATTTTTCAGCACTGCTGAATCTGATGGAGCCCATACCTCTTGAGGTCATAGAATGCATGCTGGGTACTTTCATGTCATCCATGCCACTGGCTATAGCTGGCGCCTTCTCTTCTACAAAAGATGTTTTTTTGTTTTTTTCTAAATGCATGTACAAGACAGCAAGTGTGCGTTTGCACACAAAACCTCAGTTTTGGGTCTTATGCACAGGGGTTGCAGGGGGGAAAGGAGAAAAAGTTTGCATTAAAAAAAAAAAAGACAAATTGCAACTCATGTTCACTAATGCCAGGCTGGGGTCAGTGGGGAGAAAACAGCTAGGATGGACACCGCAATTATCAATAGAACCTGCACCCTCAGTTCTTTACATTGTGAATTTGACTCTCTAGCCCCCCCTTGGCATAAGGACAATACAATATAATACAAGATCCACGGACAGTGATCTTCATGACTCACCCCCCCTCTGACGGGTCTAAAATCACAGCACACTCATTACTGGGCAGCATGAACAACAGCTCTGCAGTCCACTGTCCAGGCATGTCACTTTTTCATGCAGTCCACCCTTGGGTAAAAGTCTTACACATCTGCAAGCTCATGTCACTGCCACTGGAGACATGTCACCACTGGCAGAGGATAGGAATGTCACACTCAATGACAGCCTTGGTCAGTGGTGAGTTGACACCATATATGACATTTCTTAATAAGTCAAACAATTTCCTTGGTCAGTGATTGATCGACAATGACAGCATACAATGATACATGTGACGGGATGGGATAGCCTAGTGGTTAGAACATTGCGCTCGCAATCTGATGACCTCGGTTCGATTCCTGTTCAAGGGCGATATTTTCCCCTGGAGTTAACATCAGTGCAGACTCCACTCTCCCCCAAAGTCCTTCGGATGAGACTATAAACCGAGGTCCTGTGTGCAAACGCACACAGAACATCTTGCACACACGTTAAATCCTGTTCCGCTTTTCGTAAGAGTAGCCCATTGTGTGCCGGTGGGAACAGATGACAAATTTACAAAACCGCATACAGATGGGGACTGGATGTAAAAAAGCACATAAGTGCTTATTCCATTATCCTCGATATAAAAGAATTAAATTAAAATTTTTAAAAAGGGACTTGGCAGTTGCTGCTTTTTTTTCTTTCTTACCTAGGACGATAATTTCCTGGCAGCCATCGGGATCCAGGGTCAGCTGTCCATCGTTGTCCAGCAGTCCATGCTGACAGTGGATCTTCAGGTCCTCCACCTGTCCCACCACCAGTCTGCACATGCACACACACACCACCACGTCTTCCTTAGTCAATCATCACACAACACTCATTTTAAATGTTTACAAATTATTGCACATCACTATGGAGAGTGTGCAAAGTTGATGATCTGAAGTCTGTAGCTAGTACCAATAGACTGCGCTGGTTTGGGCACGTTCAACGGAAAGCAGACCACCACATCATAAAAAGAGCAATGAACTTCATGGTGGATGGAAAGAGACCAAAGGGAAGACCTAGCAAGACCTGGTCTGCCTGTATTGCAGATGATCTTAGAGAAAGGGGCATAAATAAGGAGGAAGCTCAAAACAGAGAGAGATGGAGAAGGCTCATCAATGCCAAACCTCCCCTGGGAGAAACATGACAAAAAAGGAAGAAGAAGAAGACTGTCATCCTTCAGTTCTAGAACACAAACCACTACAAGGCAACTATTGAGCTTTTTGGGGGGATCAGTCCATGTTGACAGTGGATCTCCAGGTCCTAGAGCTACCTGACCCGCAAGTAGTCTGCACACTCTGCCACATCTTCCTTAACACCACACAGCCTTATTTTAAGTTTTTAATTTATTGCACATCACTGTCAAATGTCATCCAACAGTTCCAGAGCACAAGCCACTACTACTGTCCTGTCTACAGCAGTCCCATGCTGACAGCGAATCTTCAGGTCCCAGACCTACCTGTCCCACCACCAGTCTGCACACACTGTCACATCTTCTTTACGACATTCTAGTCAACACCACACACCCTCATTTTCTCATTCATGAATTGTCATCTTACACTAAGTTACAGTTCCAGGATACAAGTGGATTTTTCCTCTGGAGTTAACACCAGTGCTGACTTGACTCCCCTGAAACTGAATGTCCTTTGGATGGGACTAAATCTGGGCCCTGTCCGTGAATGCACACAGAACATCTTCAGGACCTCCTGCACACATTAAAACCTGTTCTGCCTTTCAGAAGAGTAGGCCATTGTGTGCTGGTGGGAATAGATAAAATGGATTATCTCTCTCTATATATATATAGATTGATCCATCCATTCTTTAAAGAGGAACCCCAACTGCAAATCCAGACAAAAGATAAGGTCATTCTAGCTAATAATAATAATAATAATAATGTATGGAATTTATATAGTGCTCAATCTTGTAAAGCAAACAAATCAAAGCGCTCAGATGACGTAAAATAAAAAAAATTTTTTTTTGTCGAGGACAACGGAATAAGCACTCGTGTGCTTTTTTACATCCAGTGCCCGTTTATATGCGGTTTTGTAAATGTTGTCATCTGTTCCTACCGGCACACAATGGCCTACTCTTTTGAAAAGCGGAACAGGATTTAATGTGTGCGCAAGATGTTCTGCATGCGTTCGCACACGGGGCCACGGTTTATAGTCTCATCCAACTAACTGCTGAAAGAAATTTTAAGTTCATTGGTGACAGTGTAGCGATTTAGATAGATCTATTCAGGTGACAGTAAGTGAGTAACCTCTTCTTCAGTACACACATTTCTCACCACGTTTCTCTGAAAATGGCTCAGCACAGAGATCTATGTTATGCATTTTCAACTGTTTCTTCTCTGCGTTGCATTGCTTCTAAGTGGCTATCATGTTAAAACAATGGCTTGGATTCATGATGAACTTCTTGCTTGTGCGATGCAGAGAAACTATTACTGCCACACTCCTATGTTTCTCTCTCAGTCTACTTCTCTCAAACACAGGCACGCACAATCATAATCATCATGTATTAATTGTTAGACTACCATCCAGTTGTATTGATATGATTAAAAAAATTTTTTTTAATAGATGAAAAAAAAAGTTAAAACCTCAACAGAAAACTGTTTATCTAAAAATGAAGAAAAGTGTTAAAAAAATAAGGTCAAATTAAGAAAGAAAAAAGTATGTGAAAAGAATTTCCAAGAGAGAGAGAGAGAGAGAGAGAGAGAGAGAGAGAGAGAGAGAGAGAGAGAGAGAGAGAGAGAGAGAGAGCAAATAGGGGAAAGACACCTACAGGCACATATGCAACCTTAACTTTTCACTCACTTTTTTTCCCCCTCACCCTTCTGTCCATATTGTTCATCTTCTCACTTCTATACTAGCCTTGATTTATTTGTAATTTACGTTATTTATTATTTTTTTTTTTTTTTAAAAAGTTTTGAAAAGTCAGTTAAATGAGAGAAGTCAGAGTGTTTTCAGAATGTAGAGGGTGGGGTGAAACTTTCCTGGTGGCGGTGGTGGTAGGGGATTGAGGAGGAGGAAGTGAGGCCAGGAGCATAGTACTAATAACAATGGGTATCAAGTTTCATGAAAGGGCAGGTCCAGTAAAGGGGATGGTAGGAAGGGGGAGAGGATAGGGATGGGAAGCTGTCATCACTACCCCCCCCCCCCCCCCCCCCAACTCTCCCCCTTCTGCTTTGATCTATAGATACTACTATAGTCAGCACAATGTGTCTGCCTGTTGTCTCTCCCAGATCTGTAGGGAGTTCTTCACTTCCCTTGTGTGTGTGTGTGTGTGTGTGTGTGTGTGTGTGTGTGTGTGTGTGGTGACACACCTGGATTTACCTGGTTAGTAGTCTATACCAAGAAAAATAGGCAGATATCACAACACAAAGCATCACAGTACTCACATAGACCCATTTTATTGTTGATCTGGTAAAGTGGTGTCCATCCAATATTTCACTTTCAGGGTGCAAATTTTTTTAAACATAATTCAAATAAAATTTATGACATTCAACACCTTTGTACACTTCACATTTCACAACTTAATACACCTACATACATGTACACTTGTTTGGCGACTAATTCACATTGCTGACCCAGATTCAGTCTGTTTAAGGTTTTACAACATTTACAACTAAGTCAAGTCCAGGAAAAGAAGAAAGAGTCAGAAATCAGGTGTGGCAGCTAAGAAAGAGTGTGTCGGGACCTAAAGACCTACTGATGAAAGGAGCGGAAGCACCCGCGATCCTTGCACAACGCTACCTGGCATGTGACACACTCATATGATGTCTGGATGGCATGGCCTGCTGGTGTTTTCCTGCCCTCTTTCTTGCAGAACACACAATCCCTCTTTCCTCTGGCAGACTGAATTTTGCTGGGTGTGTGTCTGTCTTTGTCCTGGCCTGGAGCCCGAGTCCTCGGACGGCCCTTGCGCTTTCGGCCATTGAAACCATTCACCATGCCTGTGATGATTTCCATCTGAAAGTTCAAATGCTTTTTCAGTGGGGCAGCAGCACTGTTCTTGTATATGATGTAGGAATTGACACAGGCAGTGTCCAAGCAGAAGAACAGTACATATTTCCACCACTGCGAGAACTTCAACTGGGACCCATAGTACGAGCGCAATTGGTCATGCTTGTCGACACCATTGTAATTGCGACCGTACTCTGCGATTGCCTGGGGTCGAGAATACCTGGCTTTTACAACACCCCCAGGGCCTTTCCTGGCAACCTCTCCATCGGATGAGTCGTGGGCAGTAGTCAGCAGAGTCACCTTGCGACGGTCGAACCAAGCAATAGCCTGAAGCTTGCCCCTCTTGGCATCACTGCCGATCTCACGAAACCAGCGCAAAGTATCACCAGATTTCTGGACACACTTGGCTTCTTTCATCGCTTCAGGCAGACCTTTTCTGTTATTGCGCACAGTCCCACACGCCAGAGTGTTTTCTGCAAAAAGATACTCAAGAAGAGGGACAGACGTGAAATAATTATCGAAATAAATGGTGTGCCACTTGTTGAGATGTGGGGCGGACAGGTGTTTCACAACGCGATCCCCAAGGGCCTCACCATGACCAGCAGGCACATCATTGACCTTCCCTGTATACACTGAATAGCTGAGCATATAGAAAGAATCAAGTCACAAAGAGCCCAAACCTTCAAACCCCACTTTGTGGGCTTGGCAGGTACATACTGCAGGAATCCACAACGACCCTTGAATTTGATCATTGCTTCATCAACAGTAATGTTTTGCCCAGGATAAAATTGCTGAGCAAACCTACTCTGGGTCATTGAAATCAGAGGCCTGACTTTGAAGAGGGGGTCATAGCCAGGCTGACCTCTGGGAACTGCAGTACTGGAATCAGCCAGGTGAAAATACCGTGCCAACTGTTGGAATCGATTCCTTGGCATGATGGAAGAGACCCAAGCATTGAAAGTGGGGCTACCCACTTGCCAGTACATATTCATACTTGGAAGTGGAGAAATATTCATAAACATGAGAAGACCAAGGTAAGCCCTAACCTCATCAACAGTGGTGGGTTCGAATTTATTATCCACCATCTCCTCAGGCACACCTGACGCCATGAGTTGCTGCTTTGCGTACAGGTTGGTTTGAGTGGCCATGAGAACGAACAACTCGGCGGGAAACACTAGTGAGAAATAATCCATTGCTGACACAAGCTTTCTCTGTGGTCGAGGAGGTCCGCTGTAAGCACAAAACTTACGATTTTCAGAAGCGAAATCATCCTGACGCCACTGCGATGAATGTGCCAATCCAGTATTCGCCACACCTTCTCTGTCATCACCTGCGTCGATGTCGATAGGTTCGTAAACTACGATATCGTCGTCACTGTCTTCAGTCGCTTCATAGTCTCTGTCAGCAAGGTCCGGTTCATTCACGTCAATGTCAGACTGATTGTCTTCTGGAAACGTACTTTCAGGCTTAAACATCTCGTCAGTCGTCAAGCAAGCAGCACTTTCGTTGTCATTGTCACAAAACGCCATGTCGATTTTCTTCTGGGTCAACACTAAAACACGAAAAACATTCGACAGAAAATCGTAGACTGCATCCAGCATGTGCTTCTCCCGCCAAATTTTTTTTTAATGGCGAAGGCCGCACACCGGTACTAAAAAAAAAAAAAAAAAAAAAATCACTTTTCCTTCTGTTTTTTTCTATGTGATTCTTATATTCATACGGCACGTACTAATGCATCCACAGAAATAAAAACCACTTTTTGTGAAAGTCTAGCCTCTGACTCAAAACTCGTGTGATATTGAACAAATTTGGTAGGTTTGAAATGTTTTAATTTTTCAGCAAACACCCTCACAGCTTCCTTACCGCAATGTGCATGCGCGGGTCAATGCTGTAGGAATACAAGCAATCCTCATTTGATGATTATTTCCAACTTTCTTGTGACTACCTGGTCTTGCTCTATGTCCTCAATCCCCAAAACAAGTGCACAGTGCAATTTTTCATACTTTTTAAAAAAAAAAGTGAAAATCACCAACATTTTTTCCCTACTTGCACTCTATAGAAGATACATGATCCACAAATTAATACCAGTGTGCAGCCTGTATGCAGACTAACAAGTTTTTGCCAGCAACATTTTTCTTGATGTTACTTCTATAGGTAATTCCGAGCACAAGCACACTAGCCACAATGTTCTCAAACCAGTAGCACCTGAACTATGGCTGTTTGAAGATGCACACCTATACTGCCCAGGCCTGTATTCAGAGCTGCTTTGAACAAATGGCAACATACTACTTTGGATCCCAAATGTACAAAGTAAATGTAAAGATACAGACATAGTTTTATACAGCAATCTAGCCCTGTGTAATGGGCAACAGAAATTGTGTGGCAAAAGCTGACAGAATAAGAGGCAGTTTTTTTTTTTAACCTACCCCCTAAAACAGGCAATTTTTACCTGTTGCAGCATCTTTGGTACACTACCATGAGCACAAATGCACTCCAATCTTGTTTAAATTAAGTCAAGTATAAGTCCAAACACATTGAAACCCAAATATGTAAAGAAGTCTACTATTTTACTTCATAATGGAAAAGGAGGCCTTTTAATATCAACCCCTTATTTGAATTTCTCTCCCTTGGTGACAGGCCAACAGACTGGTTCTATAGTGATTCAAGGACTCCTCTTCCACAGCCAATATCTGGCATGAAATAAGGCAATGCAATCCACAGTTCAATGTCTACAGTGTCTCAAACCTATTTCATACCTGAATTTTTATTACTTTACTCCTAGTATTATCCCTTTTAAAAATGTGCTAACAGGGAAAAAACTGTTCTTTGCATGTGTAACTGTAAGTCTACTCTCTTTGAAAGTAGCTGCAATTTACAGATGTAGGTATTGGTATTTTCATTTTTAATTTATAAGAAAAGAGGATTCAAAGTGTTCATGAAAGGCTGAACACCTACCCAGTGGAGCCTCTTGGCTCAGATTTTACTTCTTCTGACAGTATGAAAAGCTTCTCAATTTTGTAAATACACTTAATAAGGAGGTGGGCATGAAACATAAGTTGCCTATCAAATATGTCTCAGGTTTGTTATTTACCTATTTCAATATTTACCTGTCCAGCCATTAATCATCCATGGATCTACTCCCACCCAGACTGCATAGTCACCTCCCCCCCTCCCCACCCTTGCATGTATGCACATATTTGTTTCAAACCTAAGAATTTTCTCTCCTGTTTCATTTCATATCTATCCCTGCTTTTCAACAGCCAAAAACTCCATCACCCTGCCTGTGTGTGTGTGTGTGTGTGTGCATTTGGACTTGTTAGAACTATTACTTGCTATTGGTTGCATGACTGTGTAAGAATGGGTTGAGTGCAAGCGCTTTGATTTGTCTGTGCAAGATACAGCACTATATAAATTCCATTTATGAAATATACATATATATATATACATTCATACATACATGGTGATACACAGATCAAATACAGGTATAACCTGCATTGTTTTGTGAACTACTCACCCTACAGACACACTCTTTATGTTCCTCCTCCCCCCCCCTTCTTTCCCCCCTCCACCCTCACCCCCTGCCTGCTGATTTTTGGATCTCACCCAATTTCTCTTTGCCACAATTGCCAATACTTCTTTATCATTCTGTGCGCACAGAATGAGCAGGCAGGAGGTGGAGGAATCATGTTGGTGAAGGAAAAACCATCAGCAAAACCACATGAAAAAAAAGAAAAGAAAAAAAAGAAAAGAAATGTAAGCAGTTGATATTACTCAATAAAACCTTAAAACATGTCTCTTTCAGGCTTCAGTCATTGTCTCACGATGTCTTTTTCTGTAGTATAATGTCCTCTACCCTCTTTAACACACAACACACACACACACACGCACACACTCTTGGGCTCTAACTACATCACCCATATTCCCATTCTCCTCCTCTCACCACATGATTTATTGACAATATTGACACAAAGGCTGAATGTAGAGCATCTTCATAATCACCGGCTGTTTAGAAAAAAGATTAGAAAAATACCTTTGTCATAATGTAAGGGTAAAAAACTTGTTTCCTTCAGCCAAATGATCTTTTACAGTTTCACTTACAACAGACATATTTATTAAGTAAACACTGCTCTTCCCCCCCCCCCCCCCCCCCCCACCTCCCACCCTTCATCCTCTTTCTTTTTATCTCAGTGAAGGTGTCTGGGCTCAAAACTGATATGAAAAACTAAAATATGCATGTTGATGAGGCAACCACACAAGGGAATATATATATAAATATATACCACTCTTCCACCCGCCCCCACCTCCGCTCAGTCCCAGTCTGCCCTATTCCACCCCACCGCCAGTCACAAACAAAGGGAAAGTCGTCTAATTAATTATAGACCCCATTCACTAGAGGGCTGGCTGACCTGCATCCAGGTATTTCTATTCCCCTTCAGCTGCATATCCATATTAATTTGTGCATTATGCAGTATCTTCTATAGAGTGCAAGTGGAAAAAAAATGTTGGTGATTTTCACAGATTTTTTTTTTCAGTATGAAAAATTGCACTGTGCTCTTGTTTTTGGGATTGAGAACATCTATGAGCAATACCAGGTAGTCAAGAGAAAGTTGGAAATAATCATCAATTGAGGATTGCTTACAAGTATTCCTACAGCGTTGACCCAGCCATGCATATTTTGAAAAGGAAGCTGGTAAATGACAAAGGACTGAGGCCCGTCTGAGGGGGCACAGTGTTTGCTGAAAAATTAAAACATTTCAAACCTACCAAATTTATTCAAAATCATGTGAGTTTTGAGTCAGAGCTAGTCTTTCACAAAAAGTGGTTTTTATTTCTGTGGATGCCTTAGTACGTGCAGTATGAATATGAGTCACATAGAAAAACAGAAGGAAAAGAGTGATTTTTTTTAATACTGGTGTGTGTGGCCTGTATATTCAGGATCTGTTTTGCAAGCTCTGTATTTTGGACACTGCTGGCTTAGTTTTGGGGCCAGTATCATTGCTGTAAGTATTTTAGAGCATCACAATCATTGAAAATGCTGTTTGTCAGCTGCTTCTTTCTTTTTAATGAAAACCTCTCTTGGACTGTTTACCATAGCAACAACGTTGATTAATGGTAGAACATATGAATACAAATACCTAGGTACTGTTATAGATGACAAACTAAACTTTAATGCCAATACAGATCTTGTAAATAGAAAATGCCATTGTCGCATCTTTTTCCTTAAAAAATTCCGGAATCTTAAAGTGAATGTTAAAGTTTTATAGAATTTCTACCATTGCTTTATCGAGTCTGTCCTTTCCTTCTCCTTAATTTGTTGGTAAAGGGGCCTGACTGTCAAAAGCAAAAATGCAAACAAAATTGTAACCAGATGTGGCCAAATTGTGGGCTGTGAGCAAATGAAACTGAATGACTTGTATGAAAAACGTGTGAGAGACAGAACGAAACAGATTGTAAATGGTGGTACTCATGTGCTAGCAAAATATTTTGAACTTCTGCCTTCTCAAAAGCGCTACAGAGTACCCAAGTCTAGAACCCTGCGATATAAAAATAGTTTTATTCCCACCTCAATTCTGCTGCTTAATAAGTTCTTTCGAGCCAGAAGGCCCATAGAGCAGGAGCTTATCCCGGTTTCTGTAGCGTTAAGCGAACTGATGGTTTTTCACCACTCCTGTGACAGGACGCTAGTCTGTCGCCAGATACTTCCCCAGCAGAGCTGGTACCCACTTGTACACCTGGGTGGAGTGAGGAAAATAGGAGTAAAGTGTCTTTCCCAAGGACACAACACCGAGCCGAACGGGGATCGAACCCGCGACCTCTGGATCACGAGTTGACTGCCTAAACCACTCGACCACGGTGCCTCCTATTGCTTAATAAGTACAGGACAATAAATCTGAACTGAACTAAAGTGCATGTGAAAAGAGAGAGAGGAGGGGGAGGGGGGGGGGGGGGGGGGGCGGGGAGAGACAGAGAAAGATACAGAGCTCAACTAGAAAAGGTATGAGACATTTTGAAGCATAGGAAAGGCTACCTTTTATTAGTTTAAACTGTGTTCAATATTTTAATAGAATAGAGTATGAATTTCATTGATATTTGTCTTATTATACATGTTATAACAATTGTGGATTATGTCATAAAAATGCGTGTGCATGCGTGCAAATGTTTTCGGTGTGTGTGTGTGTGTGTGTGTCTAAGTGTGCGGATGCATGGGTTTACTGGTGCGCACATGAGTATTCATGATTTTACTTGGATGAGTTTAAGACTAGCTGAGGTATTACTGATTTGTGGGTGCTTTTTATCTTATGATGGGTGCATGCTGCTGTTTGGATAGTGTGTGTGTGTTTTTATATTATGTTTACATGTTTATTGTTTTTATGTATGGCTCGTGACGCACCAGAATTTCTCTGTCTCTGAGATAATAAAGTTTTTAAATTTGAATTTGTGAGAAGTGTGAGCCAATCTTCAGCATACCTGGCACCTAATAATGATGTATATCATTATCAGTTTTTGAAATGTGGCTTTGTATCATGTAGATATATTTTAGTAAGCTTTGGGCATTGAAAAGTACATTCAGTAACCACTTTTTAGTGTGTGTTGAGTCGGCATGATGTCAACACAGGGATATATATACATCTATATGTTTGTGTGTGTGTATGTGTGTGTGTGTGTATTGGGTGCTTATACCATGATCATCAAAATGAAAATGAATGAATAAAAAAAAGAAGAATAATATACTATATAAAACCCCATCCAATTTACCAGACACAACATTAATGATCACCACTCCCTCACCAATCACCACACAGAGCAATGGACAGGACCACACATGTATAGAGATGTACATACCACAGTTGCCAGACCCAGAGGCTAACATTAGTAACAACTAACATAGTAACACTACAGTACAATCACACTGTTATGCTTTCACTGTCCAGCTTGATCGACATTTCCCCCCCTTTTTTTTTTATCTCACTCACTTCATCATTTGACAAGAGCATCAGTTCCACTTTTACTAAGTTTTATGTCAGTATGAAGTTTCTTGAACACAAACCACTACACCAGGCATCAACTTGATCAAGCCAACACAAACCACATCAACATAAAAGTCATAAGCCACCTCATCAGGCTCCAACACAAACCACATCAACACAAGCCACCACATCAGGTGTCAACACAAACCACATCAACTGATCAAGTGATCAACACAAACCATCACATCACATGTCAACACAAACCACATCATCAACAAAACCACTACATCAGGTGTCGACACAAACCACAATCAACACAAACTACCACATCAGATGTCAACACAAACCACCACACCTTTAAGTTAAAGTTTAGCTACGGCTGTGTATTCAATATTAATTGACTCTTCATCACACACTGGGGACGGGATAGCCTAGTGGTCAGAACATTGCACTCACAATCTTACGACCCGGGTTCGATTCCATTCAAGGGGATATTTTCCCCTGGAGTTAACATCAGTGCCAACTCCACTCTCCCCAACAGTCCGTCAGATGAGACTATAAACCGAGGCCCCGTGTGCGAATGCACGCACAACATCTTGCGCACACGTTAAATCCTGTTCCGCTTTTCGGAAGAGTAGGCCATTGTGTGCCGATGGGAATACATGACAAAATTTACAAGACCGCATACACACAGGGACTGGATGTAAAAAAACACATAGTCATAAGTGCTTATCCCATTATCCTCGATATAAAAGAATAATTTTAAAATAAAATAAAAATTTTAAAAACTGCTGACTGCACAACTGATCATGACACTACTTGTCACGATGTCAGTCATGAAAGAAGATGCAGAATTATATTGATCAACATGTGCAGTTGAAGCCTGAATCGTTCAGTTTCTTCTTGCCTGTTCCACTCTTGCACTCTGCTTACAACTAAGTCTGCTTCTGATGGAAAAGGCATGCTCCAGTCTAGGTCATCTAAAATGTAAAACGCAGACTTGCCATGACTTTTCTGATTGAGTGACTCCCACTAATGGCACTATACATATGAGGTAAGTAATGCTCAAATATGAATAAATTCATGCTTCAAGAAAACAATCTGTCATAAGACATTAACAATCTGTACTGTAGCAAAAACTTATCAGTCTTATGTCATGAAGATCTTTATCTTTTTTTCAATTTTTGCATTCCTTGGTGAGAGCTCCGAGGTTCACCAATGCGGGCAATAGTAAGATTACTGCATATTATGCGACCGTTTACCCCTCACCATTAACATAGCCGCAATCTGACTTCCAGGATAAAGGCAATGCATACAAATTACCAGGATGCTGCAATCCCCACCCAGACCTATTACTAGTATTAGTCTTATACATCACACAACCAGCAACCACACCAAAAGAAGATAAATTTTCAAAAGGTTCACTTATTATACTAATATTAAATACTGGCATACTTTCTCTTTTTCTGAGTTGGGATTCTGTGCTGCTCTGTGCTCAATAATTATAATCTTCTTAATTTTGGTGTAAAGATGCAATAGCATGCACTGATGCAGTCCCAACACTGTCATGCAGTTTAGAATTCCAACAATGCCTCATGGGATGACACCTCTATAACATATCATAGTCTACAAGTAACGTTCACCAAATGGTACCAACAACAAGGGTTGACAAAAAAACCACAACCGGGACATTAGTTTATAGTATTAGTTATCTCGAATGATCTAGCCTAGGTGACGAATGCGATCTACTTGACTATGACAGACACTGACAGTTAAGACCTTATCTTTGAGAGAACTCACAGACCTGTTAACAACCAGCTGTTCTTTGACACAGGCAGCATTATCTACGGGGCAGACGGAGATGTTGTCGGCACACGATCGGCAGAAGGTGTGGCCACACGAAATGTTGATCACTGGCTGACGATAAATCTCTCCACATACCGGACATTTTAAGTGTGGACTACCATCTTCAGCAAATTTCGTCCTTTCTTCTGTCGATGCCATTCTGAGCACATTGAAAATGTCTAGTCCATCCTTGCACAAATCTAACAGCTTGCACTTTGTGTTTTTTAGCTGTCATGTTTTTGTAGGGTGACACGGAACATAGTTGATCATTTCTTCTTCATCCAGGAAGAGAAACTGATCTTCGAACAGCATCATTCTGAACGGGCAAAATCCAAACCGACATAGGCCTAGCCTATGTTGGGATACCGATCTAAATAAGAATCTTTCGACTAAAAATGCAGAAAATCAGTACAATGACTTTGTGCATGATATTAATATCCTTATTTTCCACGTAAAATGCATGGGTGGTTTAGAGAATTCCAAACAGATTGGTTTCTGCACAAAGCATAACAATACCTAAATGGTTTGCCCTATAACTGGAGAGGAGAAGAAACGCCCATTCGAAAACAAGGATCCCCCATAGCAAAAGCTCCTCGGACAAAAATTTTAGATCATCGCCATGGAAGTGCTCGGTGATTGTATTGTATTGTATCGTATTGCGTTGTATTGTATTGTATCGTATTGCATTGTATTGTATTGCATTGTATTGTATTGCATCTTGTCGGTGTGTGTCATGTCGTGTCGTATTGAATGCTGTAAAGTATTGTAAAAATTGATGTTTCAGTCCCCCTGCCGGTAGCGTGACTGAATCCCTATTGCGATAGACGATAGACGGACCCCCCTTCTCCCCTTTAGTTATCCCAGTTCCTGTTTGCCTGTAGGCCGGTTGTAGCTTCCTTGTAAGAGGAGCTGTCTTAAACATTAGTTGTGATTTTTATTTTGGCATTTGTTTGTTTTGCTGTTGTTGTTTTGTTAGGTTGTTTGGTTGGTTGTCACCTCCAGTCGAAAACACATTAATCATCCCATAAAGGGCATTTACAACATCATCCACTACTGGGCGGCCCAGGCCAAAAGCTGTGTCAGTTATTGATGTCAGCTAATTGCCAAGGCCTACACTAAAATGTTGTTATGTTGTAAAATGTTGTGTTGAGATTGCCTTCATGCAAGCTCTTAACATAACAACCTGCACTCTTCTTTTAAAGGAGAAAAAAATCCTCTGAAGTCGGAGTATGGCTGCCTATTTGGCGAGGTACTGAAAAGAGTCATACATGCAAACTTCTCATCCGGTGTGCTTCCTATCTCACAGTGATTCCCAGGTAGGATGAAGTGAGTGAGTCAGAGTGTATGTTCTGGGTGACCCCCAGAGTGTAAAGCTGGGGAAGCACAACAACATCCACTACTGGTTGGTTGGTTAGTTTTTAACATTTTTCTCAACCTGTAATATATGCCCAAATGTTATTTTCAAACAAAAGTTGCATGTTTGTATTGCATTTGGTCTGTTATGAATGTATTTGAAACTCCCTTGAAGAGAAACTTTGATTTTAGTAATTTAGATGACAAAATAATGTGCCAGTCCCACTTTTTGGGACAGTGGGCTGAGAGGGTAGGGTTTCTAAAAACAACAACAAAACCCCCAAAACTCCAACTTGTTTACATTACACAAAAGCACAATATTTGGGTTGTTTTGACATATTGAAAAAAATAATCTAAAACAATGACAAACATTCACAAAGCTGTACTTCAGGCAAAACTTACTTTGATAAAGGGAAAATTATGCATTAAAAAATTGTCTCAAGAACAAAACAGCATTATCACAAGAAAAACTTCTTTTTTTTAAACTCAGGAGTCTTTCAATCTTTCTTCTTCTTTTTTGTGGTCACTTTGGCTTCAAATAAACTGCAGGATAGACTTCTAGTTCATAATAAGGGAATGCCATGTTGTATATCAATACAGTTGAAAGCATCGGTCATGTACTCCAAGCTTACATTTTGAATAACGGCACATGGTCTGCTTGCCACATGCAGCCCACCTCAGATGTGTGGGCCAGGCTTTCACCACACGATCCACCTGTCAAACCTGGCCTCATCTGGGACACTCTTGTCACTCTAGTCCTTCGGATGAGACTATAAACCGAGGCCCCGTGTGCGAACGCATGCAGAACATCTTGCGCACACGTTAAATTCTGTTCCGCTGTTCGAAAGAGTAGGCCATTGTGTGCTGGTGGGAACAGATGACAAAATTTACAAAAAAACCGCATACACACGCATATAATTTTTTAAAAAATAAAAATTGCTTTGATTTGTTGCTTTACAAGATTCAGTGCTTTATAAATTCCATACATTATTATTATTCTTATTCTTCTTCTTCTTATTATTATCATCATCATCATCATCATCAACATTATCATTATTATTATTATTATTATTAGAGACAACAAAGCCCACTGGATCACAGCCAGATCCTGTTCAGAAGCCTACAGGCTGAGCAGAGTAGACTCTGGCAATGCCCCTGTGGATGGCAAGAAAATCCATGGGGTCATTCTGTGCTGCCTCCATAGCTCTGCATAATTATATGCAGACATCAATAGAAGAGGAAAAGAGTGGCCCTCACCACATTTTTTTCCCCAGTTAGTGGCAACCCAATACGTGACAATTTTCTGGTCAGTGCAATCCTTACTTTGTTTTTGTTTAATGTTCATTCACTACTTGGTGATAAGGAATCCTCACTCTCCATCGTAGTGTTTAATAGCAAAAGGGTGTGTGATCCGTACCTTCTATGATTTGGTCAAGATCACCTCTGTGCTTCTCGAACTGGATGTAGACCAGCCTTGTTGGAAAAAACACACCCACAACAATATCAATGTTTTTGTTATTCCACCAAATGATGAAGATCCCTAACTTTGTGTCTGCGGCAAAGTCAAAGGATCTTCTTGACGTCTTCTGCACCTCCTTGGCATCCTTCACAGGGCAGTCCTGCAGATGGTTCCTCAGGATAATGCCTGTACATTTCTGTTCTTTTCTGACAGTGGCTCAGCGAGGGGTAGGCTGGTGTATAGGCTGTCGAAGGTGAGGTGATAGGATCATCCTTCTTCCTCCTGGATCTCCCATACCAACACCCCAGTACTCTCACAGCTGTCAGTTTCCCCAGTTTCAGCTGCTCTCAGCTGCTGTCCATTCCATCCCATCCCATCCCAGCTCACCTGGTGCTAATTATAGAAGGAACTGACCACACTTGGACTTTGTAAAAGGAAGGGGTTCATTTTAGCACTTGGCCCTGGACCCTCGACTGAGTTATGCTGGATTTGCACACTGTGTTCTGTCACTCGTCCTTTGGCGCTTTGAAAGGGCTGGAATTGAATGAAATATCCAGACATATCTACTACCTCGGCTAAAGACTTGTCACTCTACTACATACAGTGGCTGATGTTCACCCTTGTTGAATACTGTACAAAGCCCTAATTCAGACTATCCTGCTGTACGGAAGTGAAACCTGGACATTGACTGCTGAAACAGCAAAGGAATCCAGTCATTTGAAACAAAATGCCATAGAAAACTGCTGGGCATATCCTGGAGAGAACGAAAGACCAATGAATTTGTCAAGAGCCAAATAACACGGCTGGCAGGTCAACAGGAACCCCTTCTTACCATCGTCAAGAAGAAAAAGCTGACATGGTTCGGCCAAGTCACCCGCCACAACACTCTGCCAAAAACGATACTGCAGGGAACACTCGAAGGTGGCAGAAAGAGGGGAAGACAGAACAAGTCATGGATGGACAACATCAGAGAATGGACCAGGATGAATGACTCGGCACTACTGCGCAGAGCCGAGGACCGAGATGGATGGAGGAGGCTTACCACGGCATCGTCTTTCGTGTCTCCTCCACGACCGCCAAGGTCACGGGACTGATGTTGATGATGATGATGAATAGGTGCATACAATTGATGGTGATTGATGCTGGAGATTTCCTGCCCCGTCCTCTTTTCTGTTGTCTTCATCCATATCCTCATTCACTGGAGGTGGCTCAACGAAGAACATAGCTTCCAGTGTACTGCTGTCATCTTCCAGCATTGATAAAACATCAGGTACATTGTAGAGTCTGAAACACAAGAGACAAAAATTTCTTATTTGGGTGACTACAACCCCCCCCCCCCCCCTCACTCTACTCGTGCTCACTGTCCCAATTTTGGGAGGGTACCTCAGACACTCACAGATGCCAGTAAAACAGTTTTCTGTTAAATCTGTCAGAACCGTTTTTGATAACACCCCAAATCTCCATTTATTTGTTCTTGGTCAACTACAACAATGTGCTCCATGTAAAAAAACCAAACAGATTTACCTGTTATAGCTTGCCATAGCTTCTCAACACTTGGGTGAAAAAAATCTTAATGGCAGCTTTTCTTGAAAAATCAAAGGGAGACCAATGACCAAGAACACAATGGCTGGACATATATATCCGCCCTCCCACCCCTCCCCTCAACTTGTACTGCTTCAAATAAATCAATGAACTCGCCTCAGTATGAGTAGTATCATGGAAAACACATGGCGTCCCCAAAAACGAGATAGTGGACATAATTATAGGGGTTAAAATTGCTGCTGGGCAAAAGTAGGCTGAAGCAAACCATCTTCCCTCAGTATTGTCTCCCTAACAGCACTGCTACCAGTGCAGGCAGCTGGTACACACATGACACAGACAAACTGTCACAGCAGCAGTACATCACAGCTACATAACACGTGCGGGCCATCAGAGTTCTGGATGCTCAAAAGAGTTAATGGAGATACACTATTGTGAGTCATCATCAAACCAGAGGGCAGCACAAAAGAAGACATTCACAACAGACTGGGCAAGGCCAGGAGTGTGTTTAGGGAGATGAACAATATCTGGAGATCAACTCAGTACAGCACCAACACCAAGCTGAAGCTATACCAGAGCTGTGTTGTATCTACGCTCCTGTACGGTTCTGAGTGCTGGAGGATGACGGAAGCGGATCTTACCAAACTTCGATCCTTTCACACCATATGCCTCCGAAGAATTCTCCGGATCTTTTGGCCAGAGAAGATCTCCAATGAAGACCTGCTACGGAGATGCAGGCAGGAAGGCATGGGAACCATCAACACCAGACGACGGTGGAAGTGGATTGGGCACATCCTCCGAAGAGACCCGCAGTCAATCACAAGAACAGCATTGCACTGGACCCCAGAAAGAAGGAGAAAGAAAGGAAGACCAAAACAAACGTGGAGGAGAACTGTAGAAAGTGAGATGAAGGCCATGCAGCACTCTTGGGATCAGTGACTAGGTTGGCCCAGGATAGGCAGGAGTGGAAGCGCTTTGTTGCTGCCCTACACACCACTGGGTGTAATGGTTAATGATGATGATGATGAAAATTGCTTCTGAGCAAAAGTAGGCCGAAGCAAACCATCTTCCCTCACGGTATTGTCTCCCTAACAGCATTGCTACCAGTGCAGGCAGCTGGTACACACATGACACAGACAAACTGTCACAGCAGCAGTACATCACAGCTATTTATTTATCTATTTATTATTTTATATCGAGGATAATGGAATAAGCACTTATTGCTTTTTTTTTTTACCTCCAGTCCCCGTGTGTATGCGGTTTTGTCAATTTTGTCATCTATTCCCACCGGCACACAATGGCCTACTCTTACGAAAAGCGGAACAGGATTTAACCTGTGCTCAAGATGTTCTGCGTGCGTTCGCACCACAGGGCCTCGGTTTATAGTCTCATCCGAAGGACTTTTCGGGAGAGTGGAGTCAGCACTGATGTTAACTCCAGAGGAAAATATCCCCTAGAACCGGAATCGAACCCGGGTCGTCAGATTGAGAACGCAATGTTCTAACCATTAGGTATCCCGTCCCCTGTGTTATTGTTGTTGTTGTCTTCAATTTAACGTCTGTTCACTCTTAGTGATATTAGACAATTAGAGGTGTGTGTGTGTGTGTGTGTGTGTGTGTGTGTGTGTGTGTGTTGAATCCCGGTCGCAAACACAAAAATATCACTATACACTCGGAGCTCTAGCAACGACCCCCCCCCCCCTCAAAAAAAAAAAAAATCGAGTGCAGAAGATGCATGTCTCGTCCCCTGATTTTGTAACCGAGAAGAAACCGGTCAATCAGTAAATCCTCTCCTCCTGTCCCAGGCAATGGATACTGCTGTGCTCCCCCCCTCCCCGCCCCCATCGTGCACACTTATCCTCGTTAGTTTTCCACTTTTTCCAAATTAATCTTCCTAGCCTACTCTTCTACATTACATGAGTGGATCTGTTACGAGTGCAAAATGTTTGCACACCAAACACAAGTTGTTGTTTTTTCCCCCCCCCACAGTTTTTGCTTGCGGAACTGCTCCGCTTTTCGGAAGAGTAGGCCATTGTGTGCCGGTGGGAACAAATGAGAAAATCTACCCCAAAAAATGCAGACACACGGAGACTGGATGCAAAAAACCCCCACACATGAGTGCTTATTCCAATATCCTCGAAATAAAAGAATAAATAATCATCATCATCAATGCCTTTGTGCCTTATTGGCACGTAGGGCAGCAACAAATGTTCTCCACTCCTGTCTGTCCTGGGCCAGCTTCGGGATGGTTCCCCAGGTATGTTGGAAGGTCTTCAGCTCTGTTTCGACAGTCCGGCGCCAAGTGTTCTTGGGTCGTCCTCGTTTGCGTTTTCCCTCTGGTGTCCAGTGGAGGGCTGTTCGGGCGATGTTTCCCTGTTCCCGACGGCAGATATGCCCTATCCATCAGCAAAATACCTCACTTTGAGACGAAAGCGGGGTTCTTGTCTGGAGATTTTCTGGCGGTATTTCAATACTTCCAAATTCAAGATACTCCTTGCTCTCTCCCCACATTTCTGGTCTTCCATATAAAATATAGGATATTTATTTTGTTCCTCGACTCCGCCAGATTTCCGAGGTTTACCAAAGGTGAGATTTTTGCGAGTGCTCCGGTTTATAGTCGCTGGGAATATAACCCAGAATCTCACGGTTTACTTGTTGATGAAGAAGTTATCTGTAAGCACTTAAAGGCAAATAAATATTAACAAATCTCCCGGACCAGATGGTTTATGTGGAAGAACCCTGACATTCTGCGCTACTGAGCTTGCCAGTGTCCTTTAACACCTGTTCCAGGCCTCACTGGATACTTCTCAGATTCCAGTTATTTGGAAAACTTCCAATGTAATACCTCCTCCAAAGAAACCCAATCCTTCTCGGCCTAACGATTTTAGACATGTAGCTCTAGAAAAGATCGTAAAATCTCTCATTCTTTCTGCTACAGAGAAAGACCTTGACCCACTACAATTTGCGTTCAGGTCTCGAAGGGGTGTCGAACATGCCAAACTATTCATTTTGAACAAGTTGTATAGCCACTTGGAAACACCTGACTCTCATGCCAGAATATTGTTTGCTGACTTTAGTTCAGCTTTCAATACAATGCAGCCTTACGTTCTGGTTAACAAAATAATTTCAAAATTTGACGTAGACAATCAACTTGTTCTTGGCTGATTGACTTTTTAACCAACAGACCACAGGGTGTTTTTGCCAACAAAATATCTTCTTCAGTTAGATTTACCTGCAATTGTTCTCCACAGGGTTGCGTCCTCTCACCACTTCTGTACATTCTATACACAGATGATTGCAGAAGCAACTATGGAAATTTCTGGTAAAGTTCGCAGACCACAGTGCTCTGTATCTGTCTTATCCGGATCAGTCTTAGACCACGGTCCAGCCCTCACCGAGTTTGTACACTGGTGTGACGAGGCCTATCTAGAGCTAAATGTTTCTAAAACTAAAAATCTGCCTATTGACTTCAGAAGATCAGGGCATACTCCTAAGAATATTATTATCCATAATCAAGAAGTAGAAAACGTTTCGAACTATAAGTATCTTGGAACTGTTTTTGACCACAAGTTAAACTGGGACGAAAATTGAACTGGGACGTTAACACTGACGCTATTGTCAAAAAGGGACAACAACGCGTGTATTTTCTGAGGAAACTGAACTCATTTTTTGTAGACAAAAGGATTCTTTCCTTGTTTTACAAGTCTTACATAGAGAGTGTTCTAAGTTTTGCTTTCATTTGTTGGTACAATAACCTTAGTGTTAAAAACAAGAATGGCCTGCAGAGAATTGTAAGAATCTGCTAAAAATAATTGGAAAAGAAGAAAGAGATCTCATGTCGTTCTGCAATCAGCAGCTTGTAGGCAAAGCCACTGCCATTTTGGCCGATCCCTCCCATGCTTTGTTTCCAGAATTCAGAATTGTGCCTTCGAACGCCGTTTTCAGTGTCCCATCAGCAAAACAAACAGAAAAATAAATTCTTTTGTGCCAGTAAGCATTCGAATTTTGAAATCACAATGACGTTGACTACCTAGATTTTACATTTCTCCGAATTACTTTTCTGATTGTCATTGTTATGAGTGTAGTCAATACATAATTGTGTGTGTGTGTGTGTGTGTGTGTGTGTGTGTTGAAATAAGTCTGTCTTCCGGTCAATGGTCTTTAAAACATTGAATTCATACATTGGTGTATGGTGTGGGTGGGGTGGGTGTGTACGTTGTTGTTGTTGACTTCAGTTTTACGTCTGTTCACTTCAAGTGATATTAGACCAGCGTGTGTACGTGTTGTGTATGTGCATGCGTAAATAATAAGTTTTTATGTCTTCTAGTAAATGTTTTTTGTTGTTGTTTTTGTTTTGGGTTTTTTAACATTGTGTTCACAATTGGTGTGCTTGTGTATGTGTGAGTGTGTGTATGTGTGTGTGCGCATGCGTGCGCGTGTGTTTGTGTGTGTGTGTGTGTGTGTGTGTGTGTGTGTGTGTGTTGTGACATTTTTATTTGAAGTCATTTTGGAATGTTTGAACCAATATGAAATATAGCTTTTTTTGGTATCTTTGAGATTTTTGATGCGTATCAATCTGCCTGTCAGTATTGTAATTGCCCTTCATGGGATGATTAAAGTGTTTTTGACTGACTTTGGCAGGCGAAGGTCCTAACCATCCTCTCACCTTCTTTGGTGAGGGATTATGCAAACACATGGCGTATGTGATGAGGTGAAACAAATCAGTCATGTAATTCAGCCGGGGTTAAGCCGTGTATGTAAATTATACCGAGATGGCGATCGCTATCACCGCCTCGAGTGTCAGTCCTGTGTTATGCCTATCCACGCCCCAACTATTCTCGGAGGGGGCGATGTAATCAGTACATCTTTGGTGAGAAATGATACAACATCGCCCAGCTATTTATAAACAGCGTGACTTGGCATGTTGATGTAAGGTAGACAAGACCCTTTCTTAGGTGAGTGTTAACAAAACGTTTCATGTTCCTTTGACATACCGCCCCTCCCTCTCTCCCTCCCCCCCTTCACCCCCCCCCCTGTCCCTCCCTCCCCCATCCCCACCCCCTTTCTAAAACCTCAAGGTCGTATGTCAAATTTTGTCCCAGCTAATTTTATTTTCCCAGCTTTTTACCAGCGAATAATGGGGTCGGGATAGCTCAGTGGTCAGAGCACTCGTTTTCCCCCCAGCTAAGGTTAAGCAGCGTGGAGCGTGGTTTACCACTTGGATGGGTGACGGTTTGCGCACCATGGCTTCAGTGTAGTGCCCCAGTTCACCCAGCTGTAAATGGGTACCTGCCCTCTTTATGGTCAGGGAAGGTAAAGCAGCGAGGGAGAGGAGATGAACGCCGCACTCAATATGCTGGCCCTAGAGAAGTGAGGTCTCTGATGCCTCGCTCCCCAACGACCACGTACGTTATGGGACGCCTTTACCTTCTTCCTAACATTTCTATGATGGCCAGTTGATCTCACGTTTGAAACATTGCATGCACTGTACAGTTTTCACTGTGATCTAATGACTTCCATTACAGATAAATGGTTTTGTCCCCCAGAGCTCTAGAAAGACTTAAAAAAAAATAAATCTCCCACGCCCAAATCGATGCGCTGGGCCTAACTTGTCAGGCGCTTTATGGCAGCCCAACGCATTTTTGCTCACATGACAGACAGCACTAGTTACTGTCTGAGCGTTAAGTTAAAGAAAAAAAAGAGTAAACTAAAAACTCTAGAAAGAAAGATGTGGTCTACAATTGCCATCAAATTTGAAACCCCTGTCTGTTTTTCTTCTATAAAAGAACCTCTTAAGTTGATCACTTTGGATCACACAGTCACTAACTACGAAAGCCAATATAAGCATTTTTTGGGGTAAAGTTCGTTATTTCCTTCTCAGGAATGGGTGAAGCCCGCCTTCACTTTTCATGCAAAGAATTAGATAAATTATATCTGTGGTGTCGGAATGCGGCTACCTCCATGGTGGGCAAAAACGGTTGCAAACACAAAATCTCACCGTTGGTGAACCTCGAAGCTGAAGCAGATGAGAGAAAAAAATCAGTTCTGTCCCTCTCCAGCCTTTAAAGATTCAATCACTGCAGCCTTGCTACAGCCCTTTGACCCTCCCGGTGAACTTCTTTTCTCATACTTCGTCCAAGCTCAAAACAATAATTATTGCAAAACTCAGAGCTTACTCTCTCTTTTTTTAAAAACACTGGGCTGGCTACCCTGAAGGCATGCATGTAAACAGCACAATGTAAAAAAAAAAAAAAGCACGTGAGTGCTTATTACATTATCCTCGAAATAAAAGAATAAACAAAGTAAACAAATGTTTAATCATCGTCTTTTTCAAATGAGTGAAAGTGGAACAGCTGGCAGTTTTTCAATTCTCTTTTATCTCACAAAAGTGGGACCTCTGGCAGTTTTGACATGTTCTTATCTTACACACTCTGGTCGTACGTGAGTACGCACCTTCCACAATTGACCAGTCCCAAGACTGGTATCTTCTTTCTGCCTCCTTCCCCCCCCCCCCCCCCCCCCTTCCCCACCTCCCAACCATCTCCCTGGCTTCTTTTTACCCCCCTTTTCTCTTTGCCTCCTTTTCCGTCCGCCTCCTTTAATAATATTTCTGCTCCCAGTTTCTTTGGCAACAAGTCTTCCCACCAGGGGACGGGATAGCTCAGTGGTCGGAGCACTCCTTTCCCCCAGCCAAGTTAAGCAGCGTCGAGCGTGGTTACCAGTTGGATGGGTGACCGTTTGCGCGCCTTGGCTTCAGTACAGTTCCCCCAGTTCACCCAGCTGTAAATGGGTACCTGCCCTCTTTAGGGTCAGGGAAGGTAAAGCAGCGGGGGAGAGGAGATGGGCGCCGCCCTCAATATGCTGGCCCTAGAGAAGTGAGGTCTCTGACGCCTCGCTCCCCTACGACCTTATAGGTTATGGGACTCCTTTACCTTTTTTTACCTTTATTTTAACCGAGCCATGATGGTCAACTGGTATGTTTTATTTTAACTGAGCCATGATGGTCAACTTGCATTACTAACACAGAGGTAGATTATGATTGTGGCACCTTACCTAAAGTTACCATAGGGACAAAAACGAAGAGGGAGGGAGTGAGTTGAGAAAGGCTACACCTGCCCAAGCAGCAAAACAGCTGGTCTTCATGTGTTGTGCATATCAGGGATTTAATAGAACATGGCTGGCAGCAGGGTGACAGTCTCTGTGAGTTGAGGCCCACTGCTCTCTTTCTTTGTAGGTGTGTGTGGTAGCACTTGTAAGTATATCTCACACACACTACACACACACACACATATACAAACACACACACCACACACACACTACACACACACACACACACACACACACACACACACACACACAACTACACAAACACACACACACACACACATTATGTGGGGACAGAAGTCAGTATACGATCACACAGACTGTGTGTGTGTGTGTGTGTGTGTGCAAACTTGTGACAGGCCTTCTGGAAGTCCACAGCCTTCCAACCAGTCTTCCACACAACCACAGTCTTCCAGCCAGTCTTCCACACAACCACAGTCTTCCAACCAGTCTTCCACACAACCACAGTCTTCCAACCGCCTCCACAGCTTCGTGCGCTGCTGCTGCAGAAGGATATAAAGGAAGCAGCTGACGCCCAGTGCAGCCCAGTCAGTCAAGTCAGCTGCTTGACCAGCACTTTCACTGTGAGGGAGAGAGAGTCCCTTGGCTTGTCTTCCTTGTCCTAGCCTGGTTTTAGCTGTGACCATGAGGTATGGACCGTTTTGATGACACTTTTTTTGTTTGTTTGACCTTTAGTTTTGCTGTTGTTGTTGTTGATTAAACGATTGATATAGCCCTCAAAGCGAATTTACATGAGTAAAATTATTTCGGGGATGGGGATAGCGCAGTGGTCGGAGCACTCGCTTTTCCCCCAG
Organism: Rapana venosa; assembly: GCA_028751875.1. Classification (NCBI taxonomy): domain Eukaryota; kingdom Metazoa; phylum Mollusca; class Gastropoda; order Neogastropoda; family Muricidae; genus Rapana; species Rapana venosa. Next base: position 17,402,190 of record CM054143.1, on the reverse strand, counting down.
AGCCAAGTTAAGCAGCGTCGAGCGTGGTTACCAGTTGGATGGGTGACTGTTTGCGCGCCTTGGTTTCAGTATAGTTCCCCCAGTTCACCCAGCTGTAAAATAGGTGCCTGCCCTCTTTAGGGTCGGGGAAGGTAAAGCAGCGAGGGAGAGGAAATGGGCGCCGCTGCCCTCAATATGCTGGCCCCGAGAGAAGTGAGGTCTCTGACGCCTGGCTCCCCTACGACCTTATAGGTTATGGGACACCCTTTACCTTACAAAGGTAAATTGTATTACCATAATTTTTGTATCTGCACCATTCCTTCCGCAATCAACACCCCCCTTCCCACCCCCCACCCCCTCATCCGTCACTTTTTCCAACTCTCTGTCACTATCTTTCTAACTACACCTTTTAACAAACAGGAAAAGAAGTGGTACAAGTAGCATGTATAATAAACGTGTATGGACACTAAAATGACAATTCCAATACCCCCTCCCTCCGGCTCCCCCCCCCCCCCCCCACCCAAAGAACCACAATAAAGCCGTAATTTTCAAGATCATAAAAATTTATTGCATAGGCAACATCGTAATACAAGTTACAGGGAGTTCATAAATACACTTTCGAATATGGACAGAATTATTCCTGTGAGCCCAGGGGCTTTTGAGTGTTCGTTCAATTGCTTCTTTGCTTTTGGGGTGGTTGTTAAGAATAATAATAAAATACACATGATAGCAATGATGATGATGGCAACAGCAACAATGTTGATAATAATATTAACAACATTGACAACACACTCTCCATGCAAAAATTCATCACCCAAACCCGCCAGTCATGCTACTATCAATTGCAGCGCATCAATGCAGTTCGAAAGTACCGTCCACTGATGCAACATCCAAACTAGTCACGTCTCTCATTCTCTCACCTCTGGACTATTGCAATTTTCTTCTGACTGGTCTGCCAGCATCATCTATCCACTCCCTTCAACGTATACAAAACTCTGCAGTTCGCCTAGTCCTCAGAAAGAAAAAAATCTGAGCACATTACTCCTCTCTTGCGATCTCTCCACTGGTTGCCTGTGCCACAGAGAGTAAACTATAAGATCAGTACCCTCTGTTACAAATGTCTCCACCAAACAGCACCCTCCTACCTCCGTGAATGTCTTCACCTGTACACTCCTTCTCGCTCCCTCCGCTCTGCAGCAGATACCTTGTGCTTAAGAATACCTAGATTTAACCAGTCCACCGTTGGCCATCGCTCTTTCTCTGTTTCTGGTCCATCGATCTGGAATGACCTCCCTCTCTCCCTTCGCCAAAAGCCTTCTTATGACACTTTTAAATCCGGCCTCAAGACATTTATTTCAAACCTAAGATTCTCCCCTCTTGTTCCATTTCATTTTTGTCCTGCCCTCAACAGCCCAAACCCCATCACCCTGCCGAGTGTACAACCTTTATGTGTGTGCGTGAGTGTGTGTGTGTGTGTGTGTGTGTGTGTGTGTGTGCGTGCGTGCGCGTGCGTGCGTGCGTGTATGTGTGTGTGTGTGTGTGTGTGTGTGCGTGCGTGCGTGCGTGCAAGCTTGTGTGTATACATTTGAATTTCTAAGGCTGCATGTGAATGAGTAGGATGAATGAAAGCGCTTTGATTTGTTTTTTGCAAGATATAGCGCTATACAAATTCCATTTCTTCTTCTTCTTCTTCTTCTTATTGATAGTCAAAATAACAGTAATAACTGGAATTTATATAGCGCTTTATCTTGTAAAAACAATTCAAAGCCCTTGCATTCAACCTATTCTCACACATGCAACTAATAACAATGAATAGTGTTTAAAAAAATGATATAAGAGAGCCATTCCGAAGTGTGTGCGTGCGTGCGTATGTGTGTGTGTGTGTGTGTGTGTTGCTCGCGAGTGTGCGTGCCTGCCTGCTTTTGTGTCAGTCTCTTCATGTATTTCCTGCTCATTGTTGCTTGTTATTCAGTGTTATCAGGAATCTTTCTCTGAGTTATTGCCTGCTAAAACGTATGCTTCATTTTTTTCCATGACTACATGTCTATAAGCTATGAACAAGGACAGATGGTAGGATAAGTTTGTGACTTCTAAGTCTTGACTCGACTTAACCTGACAAGTACAGTTGGTAGGATAAGTCTGTGACTTCTAAGTCTTGACTTGAATCGACTTAACCTGACAAGGACAGATGGTAGGATAAGTCTGTGACTTATAAGTCTTGATTTGACTTGACAAAGACAGATGGAAGGATAAGTCTGTGACATAAGTCTTCACTTGACAAGGACAGATGGTAGGATAATTCTGTGAACTACCACCTGTATTCTGGGTCATGTGATATTTTCAGGACAATGTCATTGTAGCACTGGTATTAGTTCCACACCGACCCACTTTGTGACTCACACACACAGATACACACACACAAACACACATACACACACACACGCCACGCACGCACATACACACACTCATATATACACACACGCACGCACGCAAGCATACACACACTCACACACAGAGACAGACAGAGACAGACAGACACACGCGCGCACACACGCACACACACGCGCGCGCGCACGCACGCATGCATACATACACAAACACACACACACACAGACACACACACACACACGCACGCACGCACTCACGCACTCACGCGCGCGCGCACGCACGCATGCATACATACACAAACACACACACACACACACACGCACGAACGCACGCACGCACGCATGCACGCACGCACACACACACACACACACACACACACCACGCACGCACGCACGCACGCACGCACGCACGCACCACACACACACACACACACACACACACACACACACACACACACGCACTCGCTCACACACGCACGCTCGCACATAAGTTTACTAGTATAATGTGTTGACGAAGCTTGGATGCAATACAAATAATTATGTTCATATTTCTGCAATGTAACAAATATTTGTATGAATTATATGATTTTTTTGGATGCATGTTAATCTTCTGCTTAACTTAGCATCATGAAAGTGAGCAAGGCACTGACAAGTCTGCACCAAAGTTGACCTGGGAAATAGTCATCGAATCACAAGGCGCTTCTTGAGATTCAAGCCATTGACTTGAGGATTGTAAGCATTTGAAGTCAAATCAGTTTTTCCCCTTTAGCCAAAGAGAACGTATTATCTCTGGGACACCACAATCCGTAGGCGAACAAAACATTGACGTCCTTTCTGGGTGAGGTCAAAATATCGGCAATGTTACCTATGTAACCGTTCAGAATTGAGCCCAATACGTCAAACTGGGCACAGACACCACTGATGTGGAGACGGGATAGCCTGGTGTTTAGAGTGATGCGCATTGCGCTCGTGATCTGCTGACCCAGGTTCGAATATCGTTCAAGAGGGTTTTTCCTCTGTAGTTAATATCAGTGCCGACTCCACTCCCCCCCCAAAGTCCTTCGAATGAGACTATAATTATACCGAGGTCCCGTGTGCGAACGCACGCAGAACATCTTGCGCACAAGTTAAGACCCGTTCCTCTTTTCGGAAGAGTAGGCCATTGTGTGCTGGTGGAAACGGATGACAAAATTTACAAAACTGTATACACACGGGGACTGGATGTAAAAAAAATTACATGAGTGCTTACTCCATTATCCTCGAAATAAAAGAAAAGAGAAAGCAAAGAGAAAAAAAAGAGAATGTCCATATATAATGGTTCAGGAAGACAGTAGATGATAGTCCGACTTTCTTGGAGATATGACAGCCCAAGTCCCTGATTGTATCTGTCACACCTTGAGGCAGCCATTACAACATTCTGAATCCAGGCCCCTAGCTGCCCCAGTCCCTCACTATTTCTTATCTCGCTTCAAGGCAGCTCTTACATCATTGTGAATCCCAGACCCCTAACACGGAACTGTCTTGTCAGCTTTCCCCGATCAATGCATTTGATTATCGCACTAATCTTACCTTTACCTATCCAATAGTCCCTTGGACCCTAGGGGCACTAATGAAGATTTTGCAACCAGCTTCCTCCACCCCCCCCCCCCCCCCCTCGCTGCTTTCCTAGTAAATCGTTCCAACTCAAGGCCAGTCCACTCTCTGATGTTGTCTTCCCATGGTTTTCTCTGTCTGCCTCTTTGTCTCCCTCCTTGCACTGTTCCCTGTAGGAGAGTCTTGGCCAGTCCAGATGTTCATGTGACGTGCCCCTACCTCTTTAGTTTGCGTTTTTTCTCCAGTGAAGTCAGGAGTTCTTAGTATGGTCCGATGGCGTTTTTAACTCATTGAGGTTGTGCCAAACTCTTTTCCTTTACTGTGACGTGCCGAAGTCGGCAGACTAACGAATTAAAAAAACCACACAAAGTGATGGTTAACTCAAGGGAAAGTACTCTGGCCTGTAGGGCAATCATTTTTCTAAACACAGCTACTTTCCTTGACCATAAGCTTTCCTAGTTTTTGTCTGTTGGCCAATTTTGTTTTGACATGTCAACAAGTGATATCTTTGGGATTTCAGGCACTCCAGTGTTATGATCATTTAAAAAAAAATCTGATGTACAAAAAGTGACATCACATAGATTCAGCCAGCTTCAGGGAACTTTACTTGTGAAAAATCATCACATTGCTTCAAG
>CM054143.1:17390096-17392596 GCA_028751875.1 Rapana venosa | reverse complement strand
ATAAATCGATTTTTGTGGAAAAAATGATCATCTGTAGAAAACGATTATTATTATTATTATTAATAATGTATGGAATTTATATAGCGCTGAATCTTGTAAAGCAACAAATCAAAGCGCTCAGATGACTTAAAAAAAAATTATGCGTGTGTATGCAGTTTTTAAAATTTTGTCATCTGTTCCCACCAGCACACAATGACCTACTCTTTCGAACAGCGGAACAGGATTTAACGTGTGCGCAAGATGTTCTGCATGCGTTCGCACATGGGGCCTCAGTTTATAGTCTCATCCGACACTACTGGTAGTACAGTTTGTGAAATCACAACTTATCACCATGTTTATTCCAAATCTGATTTCCCCCCCTTTAGTTTCATCTCAAATCTACCCCTGCCTAAAACAGCCAAAAAATCCTATCACCCTGCCACAGTGTATAACCTTTGTGTGTGTGTGTGTGTGTGTGTGTGTGTGTGTGTGTGTGTGTGTGTGTGTGCGCGCGCGCGTGTGTATGTGCATTTGAATTTGAATTTGTGAACTCTGTTAATTGTTATTGGTTGTATGTGTAGGGGTGTGTTGAATGCAAGCGCTTTGATTTCTTTTTGCAATATATAGCGCTATATAAATTCAATTTATTATTATTATTTTTATCACTACTACTACTACTACTACTACTACTACTACTACTACTACTACTACTATTATTATTATTATTATTATTATTATTATTATTATTATTATCATCATCATTATTATTATTATCAAATAAACTTACTTTGAAAAAAGACAAATACTGTTTATTCAAATCCCGTAAATAAATTGACTTTGGAAAAAGGCAGCAAAAGTTCATTCAAATCCTAAAAGTGTCGCCACTACAGAAAGACCACACTGGAAAAAAGCTCGAATTTCAATTTCCCAAGGAGAAATCTGCCCTGACTTAAAGCGGTAAAAGGGTAAAAGTGTCCCATAACCTATGTGGTCGTAGGGGAGCGAGGCGTCAGAGACCTCACTTCTCCAGGGGCCAGCATATTGAGGACGGCGCCCATCTCCTCTCCCTCGCTGCTTTACCTTCCCTGACCCTAAAGAGACAGGTATCCATTTACAGCTGGGTGAACTGGTGGATTGTAATGAAGCCAAGGCACGCAAACAGTCACCCATCCAATTGGTAACCACGCTCAATGCTGTTTAACATTGGCTGGGGGGAAAGCGAGTGCTCTGACCACTGAGCTATCCCGTCCCATAAAGGGGTACTAAAAGCGGTATTCAAAAATACAAATACCAATTGAAAACAACGCCTTGAACTCTTTGAGCATTTCGCCATTATTGACGAAACAGGCAGCTGTAACTTGCCTGGAAACATAACAGGCAGATAATTAGTTCAGCAGACAAGCCAGTTGTTCTCTCTTTAAGTGCTGAGTCTTGTCACATAAAGGAGGAAGCGTGGGTGGTACAGACAGACAGACAGACAGACAGACATGGTGGATGGTGCAGACAGACAGACGGACATGGTGGATGGTACAGAGAGACAGACAGACAGACTGACAGGGTGAATGGATGCAGACAGACAGACAGATAGACAGACAGACAGACAGACAGATAGACAGACAGACAGGTTGGATGGTGCGAACAGACAAACAGGACGGATGGTACAGACAGACATACAGACTAACAGACAGACAGAGAGAGTGGATGGTGCAGATAGACAGACAGACAGACAGACAAATAGCAGACAGACAAACAGACAGATAGACAAGAGATACAGACAGACAGACAGGGCGGATGGTGCAGACAGACAGACAGCAGTCAGACAGTTAGACAGACAGACAACGTGGATGGTTCAGGAAGACGGACAGACAGACAGACAGACAGACAGACAGACAAACAGCAGACAAACAGATAGACAAGAGATACAGACAGACAGACAGTGCGGATGGCGCAGACAGCCAGCCAGATAGACAGCCAGCCAGTCAGACAGACAGAAAGACAACGTGGATGGTTCAGGAAGACGGACAGCCAGACAGCCATCCAGACAGATAGACAGCCAGCCAGCCAATCAACGGCAGATGGTGCAGACAGACAGACATCAGGGAAGGGTGCTATATGGCATATGGCGCGATGGTCATCCTTCGGATGAAACTATAAACCGAGGCCCCGTGTGCGAACGCACGCACAACATCTTGCGCACACGTTAAATCCTGTTCCGCTTTTCGTAAGAGTAGACCATTATGTGCCGGTGGAAACAAACGACAGAATTGACAAAACCCGTATACACACGGGGACTAGGATGTAAAAAAAAGCACATAAGTGCATATTCCATTATAAAAAAGGTAAAAGGTAAAGGAGTCCTATAACCTATAAGGTCGTAGGGGAGCGAGGCGTCAGAGACTTCACTTCTTTAGGGCCAGCATATTGCGGGCGGCGCCCATCTCCTCCTCTCCCTCGCTGCTTTACCTTCCCTGACCCTAAAGAGGGCAGGTACCCATTTACAGCTGGGGGAACTGGGGGAACA
>CM054143.1:17380096-17385096 GCA_028751875.1 Rapana venosa | reverse complement strand
TTTTGTACTCTCCTGTACCCCTTTTGTACTCTTTTGTACTCTCCTGTACTCTTCTGTACTATGCTGTACTCTTCTGTACTATGCTGTACTCTATTGTACTTTTTCGTAGTATACTGTACTCTGCTGTACTCTCCCGTACGTCCCTAAAATACTTTCGATGTATTCAGTATGTTCGTACAATTCTTGCAATTATAATACACAGTATGTCCTTACATCATTGTAGTTTATACGTAAAAGATAAAAAAGATCCCTCTGTCTTCCATGCTGAAGCCTGACTTGTCAGGCACTTTAACAAGCAACCCAACGCATTTTCGCTCATATGACAAGACAACAACAGTTGCTCCTTGTGCATTCGACGACGAAGACGAAGAAGAAAAGCTGTTGGTTGACAGAAAATGATATGGATCGGTGGTCTAGAGGTAACGCGCCTGTCTAGAAAGCGAAAAGTCCGGGTCTAAAGTGTGCGGCGGTTCGTACCCCGTTTGGACCGGAAATTTTTCCCCCATCCATTAGACCATGAGTGGTGGTCTGGGCGCTAGTCTTTCGGATGAGACGATAAACCGAGGTCCCGTGTGTTACACGTAATTATTTAGCGCACGTAAAAAAACCCACGGCAACAAGAGAGTTGTCCCTGGCCAAATTCTTAGAAAAAAGCCACTCTGATAGGGAAACAAATACAGTTGCAGACATGAAAAAAAAAAAAAAAAGAGTGGCGCAGCGCTTGTGGCGACGCGCTCTCCCGCTCTCCCCGGGGAGAGCAGCCCGAATTTCACGGAGAAATCTGCCGTGACTTAAAGTGGTATGAAATGAAATCTGAGCACTTTGATTTGTTGCTTTACAAGATTCAGCGCTATATAAATTCCATACATTATTATTATTATTAAAATGGGAGTAATCATGGATGTTGCCAACGCAAAACCCGCAGCTTATATATCCCACTGAATTGAATGATCTTAGATGTTGTCAACGGAAAAAAAACCCCGCAGGTTACATATCCCATTGAATTGAATGATTGATTGACAACGTGGGGGTGACGGTTGCAGTCTCCGCACGACAGCAGTCTTCTGCTGAGGGGTCTGAGGACCCTGCCCCTGAGGATGAAGAGACACAGCGACAACGCCTTGAAGGTGGCCCAGTTCCTGCAGCAGCATCCTAAGGTAATGTTGGTGTTGTTTGTCGTCGTTGTTGTTGCTGTTTCTGCAGTAGCATCCTAAGGTAATGTTGGTGTTGTTTGTCGTTGTTGTTGTTGTTCCTGCAGCAGCATCCTAGGGTAATGTTTTTGTTGTTGTTCCTGCAGCAGCATCCTAGGGTAATATTGGTGTTTATCGTTGTTATTGTTGTTCCTGCAGTAACATCCTAGGGTAATATTGTTGTTGTTCCTGCAGCAGCATCCTAGGGTAATGTTGTTGTTTTTTGTTGTTGTTGTTGTTTCTGCAGCAGCATCCTAAGGTAATGTTGTTGTTGTTGTTCCTGCAGTAACATCCTAAGGTAGCGTTGTTATTGTTGTTGTTCCTGCAGCAGCATCCTAAGGTAGCGTTGTTATTGTTGTTGTTCCTGCAGCAGCATCCTAAGGTAGCGTTGTTATTGTTGTTGTTCCTGCAGCAGCATCCTAAGGTAGCGTTGTTATTGTTGTTGTTCCTGCAGCAGCATCCTAAGGTAGCGTTGTTATTGTTGTTGTTCCTGCAGCAGCATCCTAAGGTAGCGTTGTTATTGTTGTTGTTCCTGCAGCAGCATCCTAAGGTAGCGTTGTTATTGTTGTTGTTCCTGCAGCAGCATCCTAAGGTAGCGTTGTTATTGTTGTTGTTCCTGCAGCAGCATCCTAAGGTAGCGTTGTTATTGTTGTTGTTCCTGCAGCAGCATCCTAAGGTAGCGTTGTTATTGTTGTTGTTCCTGCAGCAGCATCCTAAGGTAGCGTTGTTATTGTTGTTGTTCCTGCAGCAGCATCCTAAGGTAACGTTGTTGTTCCTGCAGCAGCATCCTAAGGTAATGTTGTTGTTGTTGCTGACATTTCCCCCCAGATGAAGAGACACAGTGAAACTCTCTGAATGTGGCCCAATAACAACAATACCGACAACAACTAAAAGAACAACAACTACAAAAATGATGATGATGATGATGATGATGATGATAATAATGATAATAATTGTAATGATAACAACAACAACTATACTACTACTACTACTACTACTACTACTACTACTACTACTACTACTACTACTACTACTACTACTACTACTACTACTACTACTACTACTACTACTACTTCGAAGAAGAAGAAGAAGAAGAAGCTGATGATAATGATGATGATGATGATGATGATGATGATGTATGGAATTTATATCGCGCTGTATCTTGTCAAGCCACAAATCAAAGCGCTTATATCTTGATGTTATTGTTAGTGATGGCAGTGGATAGTGGATAATTATGAGATTGGTGTTGTTGTTGCTGCTTTGTCTCTCAAAGATGAAAAAACCCACACACAGCAAAGGCCTAATATTGGCCGAGTTTTCTTTTTCTTTAATTTTCTTCTCAAGGGAAGGTCTAAACTGTTCGGCCATTTTGGTTGTTCTAAATGGTTCTAGAGAGTAAGAAATGAACAGTTTGTTCATTATGAACAGTGAACACCGTTCATTATAATCGATGACGCTTAAAACGATAGAGTATTCAGTTTGTATGTTATGTCTGTACTTTGTTGTTATTCTGTTGCTGGAAACACTTCTTTTAATTGAGGGGAAAAAATGACATAAACTACAATACAGAATAATAAGCAAGGTATTTTCTTTTAATCTTTCGTGGGTTCGGGCTCTGAGGTTTACCAATGGTGAAGTTTTTTTCTCTCTTTTTTTTTTTGGCATAATCGATCGTTCCTCCCTCCCCCCCCCCCCCCCCCCCCCCCCGAAGTAAGGTAGCCACATTCTGACTTCAGGGAACAACACAAAATAATTATTCAGTTCACAGAAAACATCTGCACTGTATCATGATTGCTACTTTGCTGTTATCACCACAATTGATTAAAATAATGAGTACATGATTACACAAAATCCAGCCTCAAGATATTAATATTTATTTCAAACCTAAGATTTTCCCTCTCCTGTTTCATCTCATAACTGTCCCTGCCTTCAACAGGCCGAAATCCCATCACCCTGTCAAAAGTGTGTAACATTTATATATGTGTGTGTGTGTGTGTGTGTGTGTGTGTGTGCGCGCGCGCGCGCCACATTTGGACTTGTTAGAACTATTGTTATTGGTTGCATGACTGTGTTAGAATGAAGTCAGTCCAATCGCTTCGATTTGTCTGTGCCAGATTTAGCGCTATATAAATTCCATTTTATTATTATTATTAGAAAATGTGACAAGGGAGATCACGCTCAATGTGTATTGCAGGTGCTGAGAGTGAGCTACCCTGGGCTTCCTTCACATCCGGGTCACGAGGTGGCCAAGCGTCAGATGACGTCATTCGGGGGCATGATCATGGCTGAAATAGCTGGGGGTGTCAACGGGGCAAATTTTTTGTGGAGGTGTGTGTGTGTGTGTGTGTGTGTGTGTGTGTGTGTGTGGTGTGTGTATGTGTGTGTGTGGTGTGTGTATGTGTGTGTGTGTGTGTGTGTGTGTGTGTATTCGCGTGCGGCAATCAAACAAAAGTACAGGTGAAGAACAACACAAATCGAAACAGACTCACAAAACAAACAAGCAAAACAAACAAGCAAAACAAACCGAAACCAAACACTCGAATGTCTAGATATAGCGTGTATGCTATGAATGGATTTTTCAATTCAATTCAATTAGCATACACTATGTGTATATAGCATACGCTATGACTAGATTTTTCAATTCAATTAGCCTACACTATGTGTATATAGCATACGCTATGAATGGATGCTCTCCTTACATATAAAAAGGGAAAGAACTCTATTGGTTTTAGGTAAAACACCAGGACTCTACTTTCCAAAGTTTCAATAAGTAATTGCTTTGTATTGATTCTCTAATCTTGCAAAATAGGGAACACACACACACACACACACACACACACACACACACACACACACACACACACACAGAGTCATGGACTACCTGTACAAAATGGGTGGCGCTGCTCTTGCGGCGACGTGGTTACCTTAGGCTACACACCGGTATTAATTTGGGGGTCAAGTAGTATCTTGTATAGAGTGCGAGTGGAAAAAAACTGTTGGTGATTTTCACAGATTTTTTAAAGCATGAAATGATGCACTGTGCACTTAGTTTTTGGATTGAGGACATAGAGCAATACCAGGTAGTCAGGAGAAAGTTGGAAATAACCATCAAATGAGGTTTGCCTGTATTCCTACAGCGTTGACCCCGCGCATGCATATTGCGGTAAGGAAGCTAGCAGACGACAAAGGACTGAGGGGGTACAGTGTTTGCTGAAAAATAAAAAAAAATTCAAACGTACCAAATTTGTTCAAAATCACATGAGTTTTGAGTCAGAGGCTAGTCTTTCACAAAAAGTGGTTTTTATTTCTGTGGATGCCTTAGTGCGTGCGGTATGAATATAAGAGTTACATAGAAAAACAGAAGGAAAAGAGTGATTTTTTAATACCGGTGTGTAGCCTTACTGGAATTTCATAAAGAGAAATCTGCCGTGATTAAAAGTGGTAAAAAATACAATACAGTGTAATGCATTACATTACATTACAATACAATGCAACGCAATGCAATACAATACAATAAAGAGCAATACAATACAACACAATACAATGCAATGCAAGGCAAGACAAAACAAGACAAGACAAAACAAGACAAGACAAGACAAGACATGCATGGCAAGGCAAGGCAAGACAGCGTGCGGCGGGGAAAGTGAAGCCTTATGTAGTGTTGGTGAGGTCACAACAGTACTCTAACCACTAAACGCACAATTATCTATCTTATCTTATTCTTTTATATCGAGTTTAATGGGATAAGCAATTATAAAACGTTAGATCCACTAGGCATATAGCGATAGGCTAGCGATGTGTTATGTGATG
>CM054143.1:17360096-17377596 GCA_028751875.1 Rapana venosa | reverse complement strand
TTGGCTTAAAAGTGATTGTACACTAAAAAAACCATGTTGCATTCTACTTGTGTGGTGTTGGGCGAGGGCAGAACCTTCAGCTGGGCAGGCTGGCGGTGTCACTGGGTGGGGTGGAGACTCTGGTGGAGCAGCCCTACACCATGACGCACGGCACCTACCTCCTGTCCCAGCAGGAGACCCAGGAGGCTGGCATCACGCCTGGCATGGTCCGCCTTAGGTTCGTGTGTGGGTGTGTGGGGGTTTGGTGGTGGGTGTGGGGGAGTTGTGTGGTGGGGGGTTGGGGGTGGTTGGGGTGGTGGTGGGGTGGGGGTTGGGGTTGGGGTGGGGGTGTGGGGGGTGGGGGTTGGGGTTGGTGTGGGGTTGGGGTTGGGGGGTTGGTGGTGGGGGTGGGGTGGGGTTGGGGTGGTGGGGGGGTGGGGGATGGTGGGTTGGGGTGGGTGTGGGGGTGTGGGGGTTGGGGGTTGGGGGTTGGGGTGGGTTTGGTGGGGTGGTGGTGTGGGTGTGGTGGTGGGGGTGGGTTTGGTGGGGGGTGGTGTGGTGGGGTTGGGGGTGTGTGGGTGGGGTGGTGGGGTTGGGGGGTTGGGTGGTGGTGGGTGGTGGTGGTTGGTGGGGTGTGGGTGGTGGGTGTGGGTGTGGGTGTGGTGTGGGGGTAGTGGTGTGGGGGGTGTGGGTGGGGTGTGGGTGTGTGTGTGTGGGGTGGGGGTGTGGGTGTTGGGTGTTGGGGGTTAGTGGGGTGGTGTGGGGTGGTGGTGTGGAGGGTGTGGGTGGGGTGTGTGTGTGTGTGGGGGGGGGTGTGGGTGTTGGGTGTTGGGGGGTTGGTGGGTGGTTGTGGGGGTGGTGGTGTGAGGGTGTGGGTGGGGTGTGTGTGTGTGGGGGGGGGGGGGTGTGGGTGTTGGGTGTTGGGGGGTTGGTGGGTGGTGTGGGGTGGTGGGGTTGGTGGGGGTGGTGGGGTTGGTGGGGTGGTATGTGGGTGTTGTGTGGGTTCATACTCAGATTCAGAATATTTTATTGCCGTTTAAGTCATGTAGACTTATTTGACACAACAAAAACATGTGGGTGTAGGTGTGGAAGTGGGTGTGGTGTGGATTTGGTGTGTGTGTGTGGGTGTTGTGGGTGTGGGTATGATGTGTGTGTGTGTGGGTGTTGGTGTTGGTGTGGGTGTTGGTGTGAGTGTGTGTATGGGTGTGGTGTGGGTTGTGTGTGGGTGTGGATTTGGGGTGGAGTGGTGGGTGCGTGGTGTGGGTGAAGATGTGATGGGGTGTTGGTGTCGATTTGGTGTGGGTGTTGTGTTGGTGTAGGTATGGGTGTGGGTGTGGTGTGGGTGTGGTGTTTTGTAGTGTGGGTGTGGATTTGGTGTGGTGTTGGTGTGGGTGTTGGTGTAGTTGTGGATTTGGTATCGTGTTGGTGTGGGTGTGGGTGTGGTGTGGCGTGGATTGGGTGTGGTGTGGTGTGGGTGTGATTTAATGTGATGTAGTGTGTATGTGGTGTGGTGTTGTGTGACTGTATTGTGGTGTAATCAGGGGCGGTGTAGTGTGGTGTAATCAGGGGCGGTGTAGTGTGGTGTAATCAGGGGCGGTGTAGTGTGGTGTAATTAGGGGCGGTGTAGTGTGGTGTGGTGTGGTGTGGGTGTGGTATGGTGCGGTATGGTGTGGTGTGGTGTGGTGTGGGTGAGGGTGTGATGTGGTGTAGTGTAGTGATTATTCTGTTTTGGTGTTTGTAGCAGTTTACATCATGGTAATGATGATGATGACTCACCTCCTCCTCCTATTCCTCTTCCTCCTCCTCCTCCTCATCATCATCACAACCCCCACAATTATTATCACCAGCAGCGTCACACGATGCCACACATTATATAAACATCAGAGTATGTCTCTGTCCTATATTTTGATATACATCCATCATGTACCTTAAGTAAAACAATTAAAAGCGCTTTGATTAGGGTTTTGTGTGTGCAAGATATAGCGCTATGCAAATTCCATGTATTAAAATTATTATTATTATTATTGTTATTATTATTGTTGTTATTATTATTATTATTATTATTATTATTATTATTATTATTATTATTATTATTATTATTATTATTATTATTATTATTCACATCACTGTGTGTGTGTGCGCGTGCGTTTGTGTGTGCGTGTGTGTGTGCGCGCAAGCGAGCGTGTGCATGGGTGCGTGCATGCGTGTGTATGTGCGTGCGCGCGAACGTGCATGCGTGCGTGTGTATGTCTGTGTGTGTATGCGTGCGTACATGCGTGTCTATCTGTATGTGTGTATCAGCGTGGGGCTTGAAGACGTGGACGATCTCATCAAGGACTTTGAGCAGGTGCTGGAGAAGATCAAGGTCTGAAGGCGGAGTGTGGCTGCCCAGTGTCACGTCTGTCTATCGTCAGATCAGGACAGCAAGCGCTGGGGTCTCACCATGCATGCTTGCAGCTGCCAAACTGTGATGTCCTGACTGCAGTTTAACAGCTGCGTAGCTGTTATATTAGTAGTAGTGCCAGCAAGTTCAGGCATCCATCTGTAGTTATTTCTGACTGCGATGTGTGGTTGGGTGTGGGTGTCGTTTGGTGTTGTGCGGTATTATCCTGTTCATAATAATGATGATGATAATAATAATAATAATAATAATAATAATAATAATAATAATAATAATAATAATAACTAACTAATAATAATGGTGTGGGACGGGGACGGGATAGCTCAGTGGTCAGAGCACTCGCTTTCCCCCCAGCCAATGTTAAGCAACATCGAGCGTGGTTACCAGTTGGATGGGTGACCGTTTGCGTGCCTTGGCTTCAGTACAGTCCCTCCGGTTCACCCAGCTGTAAATGGGTACCTGCCCTCTTTAGGGTCAGGGAAGGTAAAGCAGCGAGGGAGAGGAGATGGGCGCGCCCTCAATATGCTGGCGCCTAGAGAAGTGAGGTCTCTGATGCCTCGCTCCTCTACGACCTTATAGGTTATGGGACTCCTTTACCTTTTACCTAATAATTATCAGAATAAATGGAATCTATATAGCGCTATATCCTATATAAACAAATCAGAGCGCTTGCATTCAACCTATTCTTACACATGCAACCAATAACAATTAACAGTTTTTAACGAATTCAAATGTACACACACACATACACGCACACACATACACACACACACACACACACATACACACACACACACACACACACACACACAAACACACACACATATGTTGAATTTAAATGTTTACTCATGTTTAAGATTTCCCCCACCCCTTTAATTGCATGAAAATACCAACACACATGTTACCTAATCAGTCTTTTCTCTGTACATTCCCCTCTCTGTTTTAACTTCCACTACATTTTCCACATCCCTTGTCTAATATCACTAAGAGTGAACAGACGTTAAATTGAAGACAACAACAACACACACACACACGGTGTGTTGTATACTACTCCCCCCCCCCTCTCTTCCCCAAACACAGATGATACACTTCGGCAGGGTGATAGGAATTATGGCCGTTGAAGGCAGGGACAGATCTAATAATAATAATAATAACAACAACAACAACAATAATTAAAAAAAAAAAACATGGAATTTATATAGCGCTATATCTTGCCAAAAAAACACTCAACACCCCAAATCAAAGCGCTTTCATTTATCCTACTCATTCACATGCAGCCAGTTACAATTAATAGGTTATTTATTTATTTATTTATTATTATTATATAAAAAACCCAAACAAATTACAGATATGAGATGAAACAGGAGGGGAAAGTCTTAGGTTCGAAAAGTAGGTGTGGTTACGTGTCGTGTCGTGTGGTGTGGTATCGTGTTGCATGGTGTCTTATCGTGTTGTGTGATGTCGTGTTGTATGGTATCGCATCGTGTGTGTGGTGTGGTGTGGTGTCTTATCGGTTGTATAGTATCGTGTTGTGTGGTGTGTGTGGTGTGGTGTGGTTACGCGTCGTGTTGTGTCGTGTCATGTCGTGTGGAAGCGTGTTGTATGGTATCGTATTGTGTGGTATTGTGTTGTGTTGTGTGGTATCGTGTTGTATGGTATCGTATTGTGTGGTATTGTGTTGTGTGTATGGTATCGTGTTGTGTGGTATCGTGTTGTATGGCATCGTGTTGTATGGTATCGTGTTGTATGGTATTGCATCGTGTGGTGTGTTGTCGTGTCGTTTTGATGTAGAGAAACATAATTGTAGGGCATGGATTTTTTGTTTTTGTTTTTTGGTTTCAGAACAAAAGAAAAGAATCATTCTACCTTCCCTTTCCCAAAACAACAACAACAACAACAACACCACCAACTTCAACAACAACAATAACAACACCACCAACAACAAACATAGTGTCGTGCGCTGTATTTTAAATTAGTGTAGGGTAGGAATTTTTTTGTTTTTTGGGGGTGTTTCAGCCCAAAAGACAAGAATCATTTTACCACCTCACTCCTAATACAAGCAAACAAACCAACAAACCAACACAACAACAACATCATCAACAACAAACATCGTGTCATGTGCTGGTATCTTAAAAATAGTTAAGAGTTAGATTGGTTATTTTGTTGTTGGTGGTGGTGTGTTTCAGTCCCAAAGAAAAGACTCACATTGCCACAAGCAAGCAAGCAAGCAACCAACAAAACAACAACAACAACATCATCATCGTCGTCATAATAATAATGATAATAATAATGATGATGATGATGATGATGATGATGATGCATCATCATCATCATCAACGTCGTCGTCGTCGTCAACACCATCATCACCCATCATCCTCATCCATCCTCCTCCTACTCCTCATCATCACCCCCCCAACCACCACCACCACCACCATCGTCGTCGTCGTCGTCGTCATCGTCATCATAATAATAATATATGGAATTTATATAGCGCTGAATCTTGTAAAAAACAAACAAATCGAAGCGCTTCATCATCATCATCATCATCATCATCATCATCATCATCATCATCATCATCATCATCATCATCATCATCATCACCACCACCACCACCACCACCACCACCACCACCACCATCAACATCATCATCATCATCATCATCATCATCATCATCATCATCATCATCATCATCATCAACAACAACAACAACAACAACAACATCAAC
The DNA here is from genome assembly GCA_028751875.1 of Rapana venosa. NCBI lineage: Eukaryota > Metazoa > Mollusca > Gastropoda > Neogastropoda > Muricidae > Rapana > Rapana venosa. The sequence goes on along the minus strand of CM054143.1, from coordinate 17,372,491 downwards.
AATAACAACAATAACAACAACATCAACGAACTATGATCTAGTTAGTCTTTATCCACTTGGCTACAGTCATACTGTGGTGTTTATAATTATGTCAGCGTTAGATTTGTAAACATGATGAGTGTTGACATTAAAAGTAAAGACGGTCAATCTTTATGGTGTGTGGTGTGTGTGTGTTGTGTGTGTGTGTGTGTGTGTGAGAGAGAGAGAGAGAGAGAGAGAGAGAGAGAGAGAGAGAGAGAGAGAGAGAGAGAGAGAGAGAGAGAGAGAGAATGCATGCGCGCACGCGCGTGTGTGATTGAGAAAGAAAGAAAGCAAGAAAGAAAGCAAGACAGAGAGAGAGAGAGAGAGAGAGAGAGAGAGAGAGAGAGAGAGAGAGAGAGAGAGAGAGCGTGGGTGCATGCATGCGCGCGTGTGTGTGTGTATGTGTGCGTGTGTGTGTGTGTGTGTGTGTGCACGCACCTACGTGTGTGTGTATGTGTGTGTGCGTCGTTGCGTGTTTGTGTGTGTGTGTGAGTACGTGAGTGTATGCGTGCGAGCGCGCGTACCCGTGCGTGCGTGTATGTGTGTATGTGTGTGTTGCAATTTCTTCATCATTCACGCCCTCCCCCCCCCACCCACCCACCTGGGTCCCCAATCTCCCCACATGACTACATCCAGATTCCCGTTCTTTCTCTTTACACTCAACAGCCATCAGTCCACACACGTAGATTTTCAGTGCCCGGCCCCCAGAGGACCACCAGCAAAAGGGGGCCCTGCACTGCTGCTGTATCACTTCAGAGGTGGGCAGTAGTAGTCTGCCAGTGAGTACAGCCAGCAGTTCCTTGGCTAAGATAAAGAAGATATTCCCATGGTTATTACCTTCCCCCTTCCCCCTCCCCCCACCGCCCCACCCCCCCCCCCCAAAAAAAAAAAAGGAAAAAGAAATTCCAACAAAACAGAAACCCCACCTTCCCCGAGGATATACCGGGGGCCTGTCGGTATAAATAATAAAAAGCACCCTCACATTCTGGAAATTCTCTGCTAGAAATTCCCTCTTTTCTATCCCTCTCTGTGTTTCTGCCTTGTTCCTTTTCTTCCTGTCACCATCTTCCTGTCTATTTTCTGCCTTCTTGGTCCATTCTTCTGCCTTTTTTCTCTCTCTCTCTCTCTCCAGAAATACTTAATAAGATAGCAATTCTCTCTTATGCCAAAGTCGGAAGCGCTGGGCCTGACTTGTCAGGCGCTTAACTGCAGCGTGACGCATTTTTGTCTCATATAACAGACAATAATAGTTGCTGTCAGAGCGTTCGATCGACGAAGACGAAGAAGAAACTCTCACCACCAGTTCCAACTACAGTCATAATAGATTACATCAGCTCGTCGTGATTTTGCCGCTTACGTGTATGCGCGCACGCATGCTCGCGCGCGCGTGCCCACACACGTACACACATCTACACACACACACATACACACACATACACACGCGCGCGCACACACGCACGCACGCACGCACGCACACACACACACGTCCTTTGGATGAGACTAAACCCGTGTCCCGTGTGCGAACGCACGCAGAACATCTTGCGCACACGTTACAACCCGTTCTGCTTTTCGGAAGACTACTGCATGCAAACGGGGACTAAAGTAAAAAAAAAAAAAGGTGTGAAGTGTAAGGGACAAAACTTTTGGCATTCCATAAAAGTAAGGGTTGTAGTTATGTCCCTTGTACTCTCAATGCATTTTTGGGCAGCAGTCTATGAAAATAGTTTTCAATGTCAATTATCTAACACACACACACACCACGCACGCACGCACGCACACACACACACGTGAGTACTTCTGTTTAAAGACATACAGGTATGAATAGGAACAAAATAACTATTACTCTAAATAAAAGGTAAAGGTGTCCCATAAGCTATACGGTTGTAGGGGAGCGAGGTCAGAGACCTCACTTCTCTAAGGGCCAGCATATTGAGGGCGGCGCCCACCTCCTCTCCTTCGCTGCTTTACCTTCCATGACCCTAAAGAGGCAGGTACCCATTTACAGCTGGGAGAAATTGGGGGAACTGTACTGAAGCCAAGGCGCACAAACGCTCCAAGCTGCTTCACTTGGCTGTGGGAAAGCGAGAGCTCTGACCAGACCACTGAGCTATCTCGTCCCCATTACTCTAAATATGAATGTAAATTTACATTATAAAGTGGTACTGCATCTATCATCTAGTTCAGCAGGTGGACAGAAAAACTCGAACAGTCTTAGGTTCAATTCCACCCCAACACACACACACACTCTCTCTCTCTCATATATATCCCTAAGGGCGGGGACTAGATGTAAAAAAAGCACATGGGTGCTTATTCATTATCCTCGAAATAAAAGAATTTGTCATTGTCATTCATATCCGCACAGAAAATGACTGACTTCTTCTTCTACTTCTTCTCTGATAGTGTATTCATGTGTTTTTGTGTGCATGGTGTCGTACCTGTGGCTTCATACTGCTGACTTCAGCCCTCTAGATTTGTGTCAGGGTTACATTACCCCCCACCCTTACCTCCTGCTACCCCAGGGGCAGGCAGAGCTTTTATCCCGGCTCTTGATCGGTGATGTGATGTGTCCCTTCATAGGTCATAGTATGGGGGCATGTCATGGAGACAAGAGAGCCACCTGTTGTCCCCACCCTGTCCTGACAGGAACCCAATCCAATGCTGTCGTTTAAAGCCCCGCCCACCACAGAGGCCCTACTATCAGGGCTGTCATCTCGTCCAATCATATATCTTAGATTAAAACTGGTGCCAGCTATATACAGATTAAAACAAGGGTATAAAACCAACACTACTGTCGTTCCTCATATCTGGCCAACCATTAAGGGTCAACCCAGGACGGGCACCGCATTGTGGGAAAACCCACATCAACCACACATGAGATAAAACCAAAATGAGATTCCTTAAAACAACCTTGTTCTTAGTGACCAACTCATTATCAGACGAAAAAAGCCCCATTTTCTCAGGAACATTGCCAGTTGGTTTGGGGCTTTGCAGCTAACCCCCTATCGGCCACCCCAGGGACCCTCCTGCTTAAGGATGGTCGCCTCGCCAGGAAATGACTGACTGACTAACTGACTGATTGACTGACTGGCTGACTGATTGACTGGAAGTACGTGGGCTAACTAACAGATTATATCCCAGGAAAGCCTGACCATCCCTTACAAAGTCGCTCATCGATAATGACCACATGACCGATCAACACAATCAGTAGTACGAAAGCAACCAGCCGCCATGGCGCAGTGGTTAGCGCCTCGAATTTTGGACTGGAAGGTCACAGGTTCGAATCCCATTAGAGTCAAAGGGATTTTTCGGACTCTGGCCTGCTCCTACCCAGAGTGAGTGTGCTGTGGGCTCAGTGGGAAGACTGGGACAACACAATCGAGCTTCATCCACTTAACGGATGTGAGTTTGAGAGTGTTGCTCAAATTACCTAACCAACTCTGCAGGTGTCTGTATCTCTCTGGCCTGGTTGATGCCGGGATATAATTATCATGATAGTAAGCATAGAGTACAACCCTGTCAAGTAGTCTGAAGCACATGCTCCTCTACAGCAGCATCATTACACCATCCTCATTGTCATTGATCATCATCCAATAAAAAAAAATTGCCTCTGATTCGGTGGCCCCAGTTGCTCTGGTCTCAGGTTGACCCCAGATTTTGTGCCTGTGGTGAGTTTGTGTCAAAGACCATGGGGTTGGAGGTTGGGGGAGGGGGGGGGGTTGTTGGGGGGACGTTGTGGTGGTTGCCACCTCGGGTAGGCAACTGACTCAGTCTGACTCTGTGACTGAGCTAATACTGTCGTTAGTAAGGGGCTTAGTAGGTGGTGTCCTGCGTATGTAAGCTCAGAACAGGCACCACTGAACACCACCAAAGTGACCCAGCAGCAGTGCAGGGCCCCTCTGGCTGGTGGCCCACAGCAGCCTGATATTGATAGGCTCTCTGTGGACTTCCAACCCTGGGGATGAGACAAAACAAATCTGGGTATGGATGTGGCGGGGAGATTGGGATGAGCGGCGTGGGAACAGCAGGATGGGGACGTCAGAGAAGATGAGGCAGCAACAACAAAAAAAGTAGTATGAAAGGAAAGTTGATTAAATGACTGATAAACACAATCAGTATTACATAAAGAAACAAACCAACTCATTAACTGTAAAGAGAGGAGGGAAGGAAAATGACTAGAATCTTTTTCTGAATCCCCCCCCCCCCCAACCCCACAACTACAAGCATTAAAACAGGAAATATAATCATGAGGCACACTACCCCCCCCTCCCCCCCTCCCCACTTATCCATTGGAAAATTTCCATGTAGGTTATATATACCACAGATACTTATCTGACTTATCAGGCCCCGATCATAAACAAGCCGGTTCATTAACTAATTAAGCAGCCCTTCCCACAGCCCATAATGATACCAAAACAGATTACACAATAGTAATCAAAAGAAGTCAAGCAGTCAAATCTAGCCATGAAGGCTACACACCTGTATTAGCTTGCGGGGTCATGTAGTATCTTGTATAGAGTGAAAAATGTTTGGTTGATTTTCACAGATTTTTTAAAAAAGTTATGAAAAATTGCACTGTGTACTTGGTTTTTGGGGATTGAGGATGTAGAGCAATACCAGGTAATCACATGAAAGTTGGAAATGATCATCAAATGAGGATTGCTTGTATTCCTACAGCGTTGATCCCAAAGATGCGGTTAGGAAGCTAACAGATGACAAAGGACTGAGAGGGTACAGTGTTTGCTGAAACATTAAACAAATTCAAACCTACCAAATTTGCGCAAAATCACACGAGTTTCGAGTCAGAGGCTAGTCTCTCTCTCACACACAAGTGGTTTTGATTTTTGTGGATGCCTTATTAGTACTTATGGTATGAATATAATAGTAAAAAAAAAAACCCAGATAGAAAACTGCGAATTTTTAATACAGGTGTACAGCCGAACAGTGCCATACACATGGCAGCAGGAGGGATTCAAGGTTCTGACCGGAAGTGCGTCACACCCAATGAAATCAGAGGCTTGGCGAATGAATGGCGGCGGATGAAAGGGAGGCTTTGTCTGTTACTGGCAGCGCCCTCTACTCTCTTGGCACCCGCTCTCAGAGACACCCTGTGTGATCCCTTTCATAGCTGGCTGACCACGAGAGCCACTCACCCGTGCACGGTATCGGTCAGTTCAAAGGGCCATAATGCCTTGAACTGGATTGCAATCAGAAGCCTGGGGTCTTAAGCAGTTAGGCCACTATACTGTAGCAGCTGTGAATTAGTGAGTTAATGGTTGGGCCAGATAGGTGTGGGGTGGGGGCGGGGTGGTGGTGGTGGTAGTGGTGTGTGTGTTGTGTTGTGGTGTGTGTGTGTGTGTTGTGTTGTGTGTGTTGTGTGTGCTGAGTTTTGGTGAGTTGTGTTGTTTGTTGTGTTGGTGTGTGTGTGGGTGGGGGGGGGGGGGGGGGGGGGGGGGGGGAGGGGGGGTTGGGGGGGATATGGTGTGTTGTGTTGTGGTGTATTGTTTGTGTGTGTATTGTGCTGTGTTGTATGTCTGTGTGTGTGTGTGTGTGTGTGTGTGTGTGTGTGTGTGTGTGTGTGGTCTGTATTGTGTGTTGTTTGTGTATGTTGTGTTGTGTGTTGCTGAGTTTTGTTGAGTTGAGTTGTGTTGTGTTGTGTTGTGTGTGTGTGTGTGTGTGTGTGTTGTGTGTTGTGTTGTGTTGGTGTGTTGTGTGTGTGGTTTAGGTTTGTTGAGTTGGTGTGTGTGTGTGTGTGTGTGTGTTTATTTTATTTTATTTATTTATTCTTTTATATCGAGAATAATGGAATAAGCACTTCTGTGCTTTTTTTTAGTGTGTGCCATGTGGTAAAGTGTGACTGCTATAGATCTACATCATTGTGCCACATGATATAGTTTGACTGCCATAGAACTGATATCATTGTGCCATGTGATATATATAGTGTGACTGCCATATAAGCCACGACACTGTGCTATGTTATATACAGTGTGACTGCCATACAACCCACACCATTGTGCCATGTAGTATAGTGTGACTGCCATACAACCCACATTGTGCCATGTAGTATAGTGTGACTGCCATACAACCCACACCATTGTGCCATGTGATATAGTGTGACTGCCATACAACCCACACCATTGTGCCATGTGATATAGTGTGACTGCCATACAACCCACATCATCGTGCCTTGTGATATAGTGTGACTGCCATAGAACCGACATCATTGTGCCACGTGATATAGTGTGACTGCCCTACAACCCACATCATCGTGCCATCTGATATAGAGCTAATGCCACGGATGAGACTATAAACCGAGGCCTCGTGTGCGAACGTACGCAGAACATCTTGCGCACACGTTAAATCCTGTTCCGCTTTTCGTAAGAGTAGGTCATTGTGTGCCGGTGGGAACGGATGACAGATTTACAAAACTGCATACACACGGGGACTGGATGTAAAAAAGCACATAAGTGCTTATTCCATTATCCTCGAAATAAAAGAATACATAAGCTGGCTAACATGCCATGTCACAGATTGTGGCACGGGGTCACGTGACTGTGCCCCGCCACAATGTGTGTCATTGCGCTGTGTTATTGTGCCACTGTCACTGATATCTGACAGTGTGTCATGTCAGTGTGCTATATTGATGCTCAGCAACACTTTGTCACCTAGGGATCACTTTAAACCTTTGATATTAATTTGTTTTCTGGCTCAAGTGTGCATAAAGTGTGACTCTAGTTTGGGCACCTGGTTGAGCACTCTCTCAGAGGTCCCGGCAGTGATGGAAACCTCGCTCATCCTCTGTGTGGTACCTTACAGCGAAAACACTTTTCATAATTTGATCAGTGTCTTAATAAATTATCAGTGTCTTATTTTTTAAAATTTTATTTACTCTTTTATATCGAGGATAATGGAATAAGCATTCATGTGCTTTTTTACATCCAGTTGCCGTGTGTATGCGGTTTTGTAAATTTTGTCATCTGTTTCCACCAGCACACAATGGCCTACTCTTCCGAAAAGCGGAACAGGATTTAACGTGTGCGCAAGATGTTCTGCATGCGTTCGAACACGGGGCCTCGGTTTATAGTCTCATCCGAAGGTCTTTGACAATAAATTATTAAATAATTAATAGACAATGATGGTTAAGGTAAAAGGTAAAGGAGTCCCATAACCTATAAGGTCGTAGGGGAGCGAGGCGTCAGAGACCTCACTTCTCTAGGGCCAGCATATTGAGGGCGGCGCCCATCTCCTCTCCCTCGCTGCTTTACCTTCCCTGACCCTAAAGAGGGCAGGTACCCATTTACAGCTGGGTGAACTGGGGGAACTGTACTGAAGCCAAGGCGTGGCGCAAACGGTCACCCATCCAAGTGGTAACCACGCTCGACGCTGCTTAACTTGGCTGGGGGAAAGCGAGTGCTCCGACCACTGAGCTATCCCGTCCCCTTAATGATGGTTAGTTGGGTGAAAACAGAACACGGAACCGTAGAACAATGCAGTCATTCATTAGGTAAAAATGTTAAGGTGTCCCATAACCTGTAAGGTCGTAGGGGAGTGAAGCGTCAGAGACCTCACTTCTCAAAGGGCCAGAATATTGAGGACGGTGCTCATCTCCTCTCCTCTTGCTGCTCTACCTTCCCTGACCTTAAAGAGGGCAGGTACCCATTGACAGGTGGGTGAACTGGGGTACTGTACTGAAACCAAGGCGCACAAACCGTCACCCATCCAAGTGGTAACCACGCTCGATGCTGCTTAACACTGGCTGGGGAAAGCGAGTGCTCTGACCACTGAGCTATCCTGTCTCCAATGCAGTCATGAACACCCAATATAAGGTAACAGTTATGTTTATTCCGGCAGTGAAAGAACAAGACAGAACGGAACAAAACCATACAACGAGAAAAAAACCAAAAAAAACCAATCTTTATTCAGATAAGATCACAGCAAGAAACAAATAGAACAATGTACAGGGTAAAAAACCGATGACATTTATTTGGGTGGAAGCAGACCAAACAAACAGCATCAGAACAACAAAAAGACAAATCATCAATAAATAATGATGTATAATTTATTCAGTTGGGACAGAACTGGGAAATGTACAACAATGCAGCTTAAGATCAATAAATAACCATGTTTATTAATTAAGTGACAATAAGAGAGGGGGAGAGAGAGAGAGAGAGAGAGAGAGAGAAGAGAGAGAGAGAGAGAGAGAGAGAGAGAGAGAGAGAGAGAGAGAGAACAACCCCAAGTGCTGTGAATTCTCAATAAATAATGATGCATATGTATAAATGGGGTGAAGACAGTAAATAGAAAGAATGCAGTACACAACAACCAATATTAAAGAAGAACTAAGACACGACATGAACTACAAAAAACCAATACAGGACACAATAACTATTCCCATAGAATTGGGACCTGACATAACAGAGAAAAACGATGCAATACACAATAATTATTCACATAAAATTCGTTGGGGGACAGAGCATGAAACAGACACCATCCCCTGCCCCCCCCCCCCCCCCCCCCCAACAACAATATGGCATATAAAAAATATTGGTGCTGACTTAGCTTGACGAAGACATGAAATCGAAGAATAATAACAATAGTACAAAAAACAACTAGTATTAACATCAAACCAGATGGAGACAGAAGGGATACATCACTGAACAGCACTAACCAGTATTTGCACAGAGAGAGAGAGAGAGAGAGAGAGAGAGAGAGAGAGAGAGAGAGAGAGAGAGAGAAGAGAAGAGAAAAGAGAGAAAAGAGAGAGAGGAGAGAGAGAGAGAGAGATCAAATCAAATCAAATCAAATAAAATTCTTTTATTTCGAGGATGATGAATAACACATGTGCTTTTTTACATCCTGTCCCCAAAGAGAGAGAGAGAGCGAGAGAGAGAGAGAGAGAGAGAGAGAGAGAGAGAGGAGAGAGAAGAAGACAGACAGACAGACAGACAGACAGACAGACACAGAGACAGAGAGCAGATCTACACATGGTCCAAAAATGACCACACTATGTATCGCCTATCTCAGGCTTCGTCAAGAACTTTCCGGCTAAAACGTCTGCTGCATTGCAACCAAAATAAAATGAAAAAAACCCCCAACACAACCCAACAAACTGTCAAAGTGACTAGTGTCTGAATAGAGACATGAAAGGTAGCTGCATTCCTCAGCTGCTAAAACCAGCCCATAATTCAAGTCCAGTGCCAACCAAGAAGAAGACATTGACCAAACAAGTGACCACACTCTCAATGTCAGGGGGAAGGGGAAAAAAAAAGCTCATCACAACATCAGCACAGTTTTTGGAGACTCCAGCCATCTCTCTCTCTCTCTTTCTCTCTCTGGAGGTCAGGCTTTGTGTCACGTTTCTTCACAAAACAGCTGTCACATGGCGGAGCATCTGGGATCTTGCTGCCATCTTCTGCTATAACGTCGAAGTCGGATGCGCTGGGCCTGACTTGACTTGTCAGGCGCTTCACGGCAGCGCAACGCATTTTTCCCCCCGCTCGTATGACAGACAATTGCTGTCTGAGAGCTTTCCACGATGAAGAAGGGTCTTCTGGAATTGCTCCCCTGTTGCGGCAAAACCACCTCCCGACATCTTCAGATAATATCAATAAATAGATAACTGGGGATGACAACATCAATAAGTATGTAACTGGAATGACCACACGTAGTGTTTTTTCACAACCGTCTTGTTGGACTGAACAAACAAAAAAAAAGTCGGGTTAAGTTTAAAACCAATTCGGTGACATTGACATCTAACTTTAAAGCTGTTTTGTGTGTGTGTGTGTGTTAAGTACAACACCAGTCATTAGCGTCAAAATGAAACCAAGTAAACGCTTATTACAATATGTAATACAAGCCTCTTTGGATCTGATTCATGAAAAAAACAACAACCCAACAAAACAAGGGAAGTGTGCTAGAAAGCTCTATGTGGAATAAAGCACAGACTATTCATAATAAACACGAAGTGATTTGTGAGGAGGAAAAAAACAACACAACTACCAGATATAAATCAGACAAAACCTCAGCATTTGTGATTGTCGTTTTAGATCAAAGACTTCAAGTCATCACAGTAAAAGGGGAGTGGGGATGGGGGTGGGGGACACCCAATGACGTAGACACAGCGCAAATCTACGTCATGAACCAATCTTCCTCAGTCCTCCTCACACACAGATGAGGATCACTGTCAGTTCCTGGAGTCTCCATAGTCGGTAGGACACAGATAAAGGAGAAAGATAAAACAACTGAAGAGGGAACACCCACACACCCACACACAGCTGAAGAGATCAACTGAGGGACATTACAGGCAAACGTTGACGCCATCAGATGAAGGAGGAACCAAGTTTTCAAAAAATGACAAGGGAAGTGGTTGTGTGGCCGCCATCTTGTCACTTGCCCCTGCCCTGTCAAAAGGACAGACAACTCAACAGTGGAAGGAAGACTTCCAGTCAGGGGGGCTTCCATGATCTTCCATCATCGTCTTCCATCCTGCTGACTCTCCCATGGAAGCCAAGCCAGGCGTCCACACTTCTCAAGACGTTGCCCCCATGGAAGACGCTAGCCAGCCAGCCAGCCAGCCAGCCAGCCCGCCATCTTGTCCTGTCCCTCTACAAGCGCGGGCCTCTCGTTTGCGCCGAAGAGGGACGTCAGTCACGTGGTGTGAAGGGACCAATGAGAAGAAAGCGAAAGGTCATTGGTGAAGGGAGGCTACTGTTCGCAGACGGAGATGGCGTAGTACTTGGGCGGGGCGCGGAGGGCAGGGGGGATGTTGACACGGCGGATGCAGCCGTCATAGTGCGCTGTGGGGCCCTGCAACAGCACACGGCACAGCCCTGCCTGTCAGTGTCGGGCCTAGGCAGCTAGCTACGTTACTATAATTATCTCCTTAAACGCGGGGACTGGATGTAAAAAAGCACATGGGTGTGCTTATTCATTAACCTCGAAATAAAAGAATTTGTCATTGTCATTTGTCATTGTCACTGCTACAGCTGCTACCTCTACAGCTACTACTGCGACTATACTACCTCAGTTGTTGCTATTATTGTTACTGCTACTGCTTCTACTACTACTGCTGCTGCTACTACTACTATAACTATTAATACCGCTATTACTACTATTGCCACGGCTACTTCTACGACTACTACTGCTGCTACTATAACAATTACTACTACTACTACTACCTCTACTACTACTACTAATACTACGGTTGCTGCTACTGTTGCTGCTGTTGCTGCTGCTACTTCTGCTACTTCTACTACTATTAATACTGCTGCTTCTGCTACTGCTACTGCAGCTACTGTTACCACCACCACTACTTCTACTGCTGCTATAACTACTAAGTTCGCTACTGCTACTACTACTACTGCTGCTGCTGCTGCTGCTGCTGCTACTACTACTGCTACAACAACTACTACTACTACTACTGTTACTACGAAGACGACTACTACTACTTCTATTTGTTTGTTTTACAAGATTCAGCGCTAAATAAATTCAATATATTATTATTATTATATTATTATTACTGTAGATGATGACGATGATGATGGTGATGAATATGATGATGATCATGAAAAATATTATGGCTTGAATGAATATCCTTAAACCCTAAAAAAAAAAGGAGAAAATTAACTGAGACAACAAAAATCTAGTTAGCGATTTGACCCCCTTCCCCCTCCTCTACTACTACCACCACCACCACCAATAATAATAATAATAATAATAAAATAATAATAATAATGATAATAATAAAATAAATAAATAATAATAATAATAACATTAATAAAAAGAAGAAGTAAAACAACAACAACAACAACAACAACAAAGCACAACCAATACAACCGCACAACCCACCCCTCTCTCCATCCAATCGAAACGAAAAAATAAAATAAAAAAAGAGAAACTTCAGGTCTTTGTTCTAACTTACCTTGACCTCCCACCTCCTCCCCCTCCCCTTTCCTATTGCCTCTACTACCCCCCACCCCTCCCACCTCCCACCCCCAGCACCTACATCCATCCCAGATAGGAGACTGAAGGGAAGTAAAAAGGAAGAGAACGAAGGGAGGGAGGTAAGGGAAGAGGGTAGAGGTAGCTCTCTATGTTTGAGCAGTGTGACCCAGATTCCAATGGCTGACATGGTAGTGAGCAAGGGGACCCGGCCACGCACGCACATTACCTTCCTTGAGTCACCTCTGTATATATATGCACAGTGTCATACCCTTTACATGGCCCCCCTACCTCCCCCTCCCCCCCCCCCGCCCCCTTTCCCCCTCTTTCCCCCTCCCCCCACCCACCTCCTCTTCTGCAGTTTACTTTTATTTCACTTTTAACTATGTCATGCTTTTTAGGGTGATGGAAAGTTAGACCCCCATGACCCTACGATT
>CM054143.1:17342596-17357596 GCA_028751875.1 Rapana venosa | reverse complement strand
ATTATTGTCGTCGTTGTCATCATCATCGTCGTCATCATCAAGATTATCATCGTCGTCATCATCAAGATTATCATCGTCATCATTGTTGTTGTCATCGTCATCGCCATCATTATTGTCGTCGTTGTCATCATCATCGTCGTCATCATCATCACCATCCTCCTCATAATCTATCTATCTATCTATCTATCTATCTATCTATCTATCTATCTATCCTATCTATCTGTCTGTCTGTCTGTCTGTCTGACTCTCTGTCTGTCTATCTATTTTATGCCTCCATATCTGTTACAGGTTATCATCATCATCATCATCATCATCATCATCATCATCATCATCATCATCATCATCATCATCATCATCAATGACAACAACAGCTATTACTACTACTACTACTACTGCTGCTGCTGCTGCGGCCACTGTAGTGGAAAAGAAAAACTATAGTTTTGTTCAAAATCTTTCAGCATTTTAGGACGAGAAAGAGAGAGGCTCACTTCATTATCCGAATTGCAAACGTACAGTTTTTGCAGAGAAAAAGGCACATGGATAGGTTGACAGACAGACAGACAGACAGACAGACAGACAGACCAGGCACACATACAGACCAAGCACACAGACCAGACAGACAGACCAAAAACACAGAACAGAGACAGACCAGACGAGACAAAGAGACACACAGACCAGACAGACAGACCAGACAGATTACACAATCCACACAGACCAGACACCCAGGACAGACAGACCAAACAGACCAGACACACCGGACGAGACAGACAGACACACAGACCAGACCAGACAGACAGACCAAACAGACCAGGCAGAAACACCAGACGAGACAGACACAACCAGACGAGACAGACAGACACACAGACCAGACCAGACAGACAGATCACAACAGACCAGACAGACACACCAGCACACAGACCAGACAGACACACAGACCAGACATACCACACAATCCACACAGACCAGACACACAGACCAGACCAGACAGACTGACCAGACATACCACACAATCCACACAGACCAGACCAAACAGACTAGACCAGACACACAGAACAGACAGACCACACAATCCACACAGACCAGACCAAACCAGACCAGACATCCAACAATCCACACACACCAGACCAAACCAGACCAGACAATCCACACACACCAGACCAAACCATACCACACAATCCCCACACACACCAGACACACACACACCAGACCACACCAGACACACCAGACAAGACAAGACAAGACCAGACGAGACTGACCACAACGCTGTGCCAGTTGCCGTCATTGAGGGGGTAGGGGTGGGGGATGAGGACGTCGGCAGACACAGTGGAGCAGTGGATCTTGTAGTACAGGTCGCCGCCCATCAGCCTCAGGGCCAGCAACTCCAGCTGGGCCCGGCCCTCGGACCTTCGCTGTCGGCCGTAAAACAGCATGCCGTTGTCTCCCTTGGTGCGGAACTCGAAGCGGATGGCGTTCCTGAAGTGATGTGGTGTTATTTATTTATTTATTAATTTTTAAAAATTTTTTAGTTATGATCGATGGAGGTTAGGGTGGTGGGATGGTAGGTGGTGGTGGTGTGTGTGTGGTGTTGTTTGGTGGGTTGGTGGTGGTGGAGTGGGGTGGTGGTGGTGGTGAGGGTGGTGGTGGGTGGTGATGGTGGTGGTGGTGATGGTGGTGATGGTTGGTGTGGTGGTGGTTGTTTGGTGGTGGTGGTGGTGGTGGTTGGTGTGGTGATGGGGTGGTGGTGGTGATGGTGTTGGTGTTGGTGTGGTTGTTTGGTGGTGGTGTGATGATGGTGTGGTTGTTTGGTGTGTGGTGTGATGGTTGGTGTTGGTGATGGTGTGGTGGTGATGGTGGTGGAGGAGGTGGTGGTGATGATGGTGGTGTGTTGGTGGTGGTGATGGTGGTGATGGGGTGGTGGTGATGGTGGTGATGGGGGTGGTGGTTGTTGTGGGTGGTGGTGGTGGGGGTGGTGGTGGGGGTGGGGGTGGTGATTGGTGGTGGTGATGGTTGGTGGTTGGTGGTGGTGGTAGTGGTGATGGTGGTGAAGATGGTGGTGGTGATGCGATAAAATAGCAATACCTATCCAGTACAAGAATCACTACTACTACTACTACTACTACTACTACTCTACTACTACTACTACTACTACTGCTGCTGCTGCTGCTGCTATTTGTTTTTATGCGAGCTCTACAACAGTCATAACTAATGGTAGAGATTAACACACACACACACACACACACACACACTCGCGCGCGTGCACACACACACACTCGCGCGCGTGCACACACACATGCGCAAACAAGTGTATAGAGAGATGTGTGTGTGTGTGTGTGTGTGTGTGTGTGTGTGTGTGGTATGTGTGGTGTGTATGTTATGTGAGTGTATTTATATGCACACACACAGCATATCATTATTTGCTTATTGAATATACGAGTACTATCAGAAAATAAGAATTGGGCCTTCGATTGTTTGTTTTTCCCCCACTTTGACACATACACAGTCACCATTCCTCCCCTCCTCTATCATGATATCAAATGCATAATGACAATAAGAATTCAGAGAAGAAGCAAATTAAAAGAAAAAGAAGACAACAGACCCCCTTCCCCTCCCCCCTCAACCCCCCCACCCCTCCCTTCCCGTGCCTACCCTCACCGCCCCTCTCCGCCTCTGCAGTGGTTACCTGTTTCTGACTTTCTGGTCAGCAAGCAGTAGTTCCACATGGCTACGTTCAAAAGGCTCGATACGAACACCTTCGTCCGACATCAGATCTATGTCATTCTGCACACAGATACATAACATAGCACAGTGGAGCGGTGGTCTAGAAGTAACGCACCTATCTAGAAAAAGCGAAAAGTCCGGGTTGGAAGTGTTGCGGTGGTTCGATCCCCGTTTGGGTCCCAAGCTTTTCCCAGACCATGAGTAGTGGTCTGGGTGCTAGTCTTTCGGATGAGACGATAAACCGAGGTCCCGTGTGTTGGGAATGGTTATTTAGCGTACGTAAAAGAGCCCACGGCAACAAGAGAGTTGTTGTCCCTTGGAAAATTTTGTAGAGTAAAAGCTACTCTGATTGGAAGACAAATACAGTTACAGACAGGAAAAGAAAACAATAATGAGTGGCACTGTTCTTGTGGCGATGAAATCTACCCAGGAAGAGCAGCTCGAATTTCACGCAGAGAAATCTGCCGTGACTTAAGGTGGTGTACAATACAATAATTATTGTACATATTGTACATAACATACATAATACGTAGTTATACCACTGCAGTGTTGTACACCTTCGTCTGACATCAAGTCTATGTCATTCTGGATAGACATAAAAATCATTGCATATTCTACAATGACATACATAATACGGACGGGATAGCTCAGTGGTCAGAGCACTTTCCTCCAGCCAATATTAAGCAGCATCAAGCGTGGTTACTAATTGGATGGGTGACCGTTTTCGCGCCTTGGCTTCAGTACAGTCCCCCAGTTCACCCAGCTGTAAATGGGTACCTGCCCTCTTTAGAGTCAGGGAAGGTAAAGCAGCGAGGGAGAAGAGATGGGCGCCGCCCTTAAGATGCTGGCGCCTAGAGAAGCTGAGGTCTCTGATGCCTTGCTCCCATACGGCCACACAGGTTATGGGAACACCTTTACCTCATTCTGACTCCATTGCTCTCTGTTCTCATCCCGCTGAGTTCTTGAAGCTCTTCCCAGATGGATGGTCAGACAGCCATAGTCTTTTCAGTAAAAGAGGAATCGTGGTAGACTTTTGTTGCTCAACAGCCATAGTCTTTTCAGTTAAACACGAATCGCCATAGACTTTTGCTTTGACGTAAGTAAGAGAGGAATCGGCATAGAATTTTTGCTAGGATGCCTTTTCATTCTAGTATTGACTGGAACAATTATAGCAGACGAATAATTTATAAAGGAAAGCGTTTTGAGGAATTTATCAGAAGCTGCATTAAGACGAGATGTTTTCTGAAATTTATGCTACGTTGAAAAGATACATGCTATCTATATCTCTTTACTAAGAAGTGTGAAATATTCCCTTATTCTTGGTATATCTCCACTACAAACGTTGTGGGAATTCTTGGAAAAGGAAATATTCCCGAAAACGTAGCGTGCATTTGCTCTCATTCATTATCTCTTGAGCACATTCTTTTTTGATGTCCTGTTGTTTGATTGTTTATAATTATAACGACTGTGGCACTGACAATGAATTAGCAAAATCTGTTGAAATTTTTTTTAACGGACATCTCAAGTTATTGACATAGCAGAGCTCTAGCAGTAGTTCATCACTGCAGATTTCTCGATCTAGCATTAATTCATGATTGGAGATTTCTTGATGTAGCATTCGTTCTTCATTGGTCTTTCTCGATCTAGCATTCATTCATAACTGGAGATTTCTCGATCTAGCATTCATTCATAATTAGAGATTTCTCGATCTAGCATTAATTCATGATTGGCGATTTGTCGATCTAGCATTGATTTCTTGATCGGAGATTTCTCAATCTAGCCTTAAATTCATGATCGGAGATTTCTCAATCTAGCATTAATTCATGATCGGAGATTTCTCAATCTAGCATTAATTTATGACCGGAGATTTCTCAATGTAGCATTAAATTCTTGATCGGAGATTTCACAATCTAGCATTAAATTCTTGATTGGAGATTTAACAATCTAGCATTAAATTCTTGATCGGAGATTTCACAATCTAGCATTAAATTCTTGATTGAAGATTTCACAATCTAGCATTAAATTCTTGATCGGAGATTTCACATCTAGCATTAAATTCTTGATCGGAGATTTCACAATCTAGCATTAAATTCTTGATTGGAGATTTCACAATCTAGCATTAAATTCTTGATCGGAGATTTCACAATCTAGCATCAAATTCTTGATTGGAGATTTCACAATCTAGCATTAATTCATGATCGGAGATTTCTCAATCTAGCATTAAATTCTTGATCGGAGATTTCTCAATCTAGCATTAAATTCTTGATCGGAGATTTCTCAATCTAGCATTAAATTCTTGATCGGAGATTTCTCAATCTAGTAAATGCTAGATGCTAATGTTAGATGAATACAGGGAGAAAAGGGGGAAACGGATAAAGTTGAATCAAAGTGACTGAGCAATGAACTACTACAATGATGAATTAATGATTCATCTTTGTCAAAGTTAAGTGCTCAGACACTTTGATTCGATTTTATTCGATTTGTCCTTTATTTCTCTCTCCCTGTGTTCATGAAAATTATTTATTTTTACAAAAGTTGAAGTGTAAGTTCGCTTGAGGTGAATAGACTTTAAATAATAATTATCTTATTTTTCGTTCCTCGGCTAGAGTTTTGAGGTTGACCAATGGTGAAATTTTTGCGTTTGCGACTGGTTTTGCTCAGCCTCAAGGTAGCTGCATTCCGACTTCGGGGATAAACAAACTGAATGAAATCAAACCCTCTAAATAATAATAATAAAAATAAAAACTGACTGCGCACATTTACGCCTGTATCCAAACCACTAGCATGAAATACAATGTGGAGTACAGCGAAAGAAGAGATAGTTGTAGCCGTATTTCTCTCACCCAAGAGACAAAAAATGGAATAATGTTTTTCAGCACTTCATCTGAAAAATTAAAGTCCACAACTGTCCTGAAATTCTAGCATTTCATGATAATGTCTCTCGCCTTAAAAATCAATATACTTTTGGGAACTAAAGCACCGTTTGCGATTGTTTAGTTCGTGTGTAGTTTTTCTCGTTGTAATATAATGAGATTGCTGTCAAATATTTTTGGTTCAGGAAGTTTACATTTTTAAACGGAAGATTCCGCACTCGGTACATTTCTTAAAATTCGCTCAATGCTAAATCTCTTTCAATATTAGAATCTTTGAAAACAAAAAATCTTTTTCAAAAAGGAAAATATGTACACAACAATCATGGATAATAATTTACAGAGACCATTTTCAAATTAATATAAAAAAACAAACAAACAAAAAACGAAGAGTCGCGTGACTGTTAAAGTCTCTTTGATCTTGCTAAGGGTGTTTCATGTCGGTGATGAATAATAATGATGTGAATAGTTTTTTTTGTTTTACTCTCTCTCTCTCTCTCTCTCTCTCTCTCTCTCTCTCTCTCTCTCTCTCTCTCTCTCTCTCTCTCTTCACACACACACACACACAAACAGACACACACACACACTCACACACACACTGTTCAAAGAAACGCCTGGGGGAAAAAACCACTTCGATTTTTGCATACGCAAAATCTCACCATTAGGCATGATTAGGTAGAAGCGAGACCATAGGAACATAGAAAAGAATAACGATGGTAAACTGGAGATGACAATCTTCATCATAAAAACTTCCTGTTCAATGCATAGTGAAGACCGGATCTATCTTTATCGTGTCACGATTTCATGATAAAGAAAAATAACTATGCGAAAACTGTAAATGAAACTTCTTTTTGTAAGCGAAAAAAGCCATGCCAGTTTTTAAAAAAATAATTAAAAAAAAAATCTTTTATATCGAGGATAATGGAATAAGCACTTATGTGCTTTTTTTTTTTACATCCAGTCCCCGTGTGTATGCGGTTTTGTCAATTCTGTCATCTGTTCCAACCGGCACACAATAGCCTACTCTTACGAAAAGCAGAACAAGATTTAACGTGTGCGCAAGATGTTCAGCGTGCATGCACACGGGACCTCGGTTTATAGTCTCATCCGAAGGACTTTGGGGGAGAGTGGAGTCTGCACTGATGTTAAGTCTAGGGGAAAATATCCCCTTGAACGGGAATCGAACCCGGGTCGTCTGATTGCGAGTGCAATGTTCTAACCACTAGGCTATCCCGTCCCGTTTTCGTTTGGGGTGTGTGTGGTTTTGTTTTCTGGCAAGGACAGTTTCCTCGTGACTGCTGGATAAAGTAGACTTGACTTGGTTTGTAGGTGTGGAAAGCAGAGAGATAATGCAGTGACTGATAATTATTAAGATACTTGATTGTCAGGGCAAGGTTGAGCTGTACTTGAGCCGAGCCACACGCCTCACTGATAGATATAACTGCTATCTGTCCGTATAATGATGTCGTGCCGCTTCCTTTCACTGAGGACATCTGCCGGCAGAGTTACCGTTCTTGCTTGTTGATAACTTTCTCGCGTTCATATCATATGATTACTTACCGATTACTACGACTGAAATAGCTCGCCAACTTTTGATTATCAACACCTGTGTGTGTGTGTGTGTGTGTGTGTGTGTGGCGACAGTTACGTGAATTGCGACATAATGATGTTACATGTTGCAGCACACCTCTTCCCCATGGATGCCAACCCCATTTTTTGTTGAAATGACGTTTGTCTGGGTTTTTTGTGTGCGTCTTTTACATACGCAACACAGTCGTACGAAGACGTGCCTCCTTTAACTGTTGTGTGAATTGAGCAAGAATTCTCCTTTGTTATATCATCACCATCGTCGTCGTCATCATTATCAGGGGGGTACCAGGGGTGGGGGTGGGGTGTGGGGTGGGGTGTTGTTTTGGGGTGCTGGGGATGGATGGGTGGGGGTGGGGCGTCTCTTTCGTTTGGTGTGTGCGTGTGTGTGTGTGTGTGTGTGTGTGTGTGTGAGGAGGAGAGGAGAGAGAGAGAGAGAGAGAGAGAGAGAGAGAGAGAGAGAGAGAGATTTATTAATATTATCTTGTTTTCATTTATCTTATTTATTCTTTCATTTCGAAGATAATGGAATAAGCACTTGTGTGCTTTAAAAAAAAATGAATATGTGGTTTTGTAAATTTTGTCATCCTTTCTCACGAGAGATCGATCAAATCAAATCAAATCAAATTCTTTTATTTCGAGGATAATGAATAAATCTTAATGCGCTTTATTATTTTTTTTTTACATCTAGTCCCCGTCAGAGTGAGAGAGAGAGAGATAGAGAGGAGAGAGAGGGAGGAGAGAGAGATAGAGAGAGAGGGGAGAGAGAGAGAGAGAGAGAGAGAGAGAGAGATAGATAGAGAGAGCGAGAGAGGAGAGAGCGAGAGAGAGAGAGAGAGAGAGAGAGAGAGAGGAGAGAGAGAGAGAAGAGCAGGAGGAGAGAAGAGAGAGAGAGAGAGAGAGAGAGAGAGAGAGAGAGAGAGAGAGAGAGAAATAAACCCACTATGTTGTGTGGCGGTAGCAAAAACAACAACGACAACAACAAAACAACAACAACCAAACAGTGAATGAGTTGGAAACCAGCACACACACCAACATCTATCGCCTTTCCCTCATGTCACTGTCGCCTGCTTTTATGTCCAAGCTACTAATCAATCTTCGACGCCACTAGATTTCATATATGTAGTCAAGTGGTTTGTTGTGATGTTGTGTGTGTGTTGTTGTTTGTGTGTTGTTGGTGTTTGTGTGTGTGTGTTGTGTGTGTTTGTTGTGTTGTTTGGTTGTGTTGTGTTGTTGTGTGTGTGTTGTGTGTGTGTTGTTGGTGTGTGTTTGGTGTGTGTGTTTGTGTGTGTGTTGTTGTGTTGTGTGTGTGTTGTGTGTGTGTGTGTGTGTGTGTGTGTGTTTGTGTGTGTGTGTGTGTTGTGTGTGTTGTGTGTGTTGTGTGTGTGTGTTGTGTTTGTGTGTGTGTGTGTGTTGTGTGTTGTGTGTTGTGTGTTGTTGTGTGTGTGTGTTGGTTGTGTTGTTTGTGTGTGTGTTGTGTGTGTTTGTGTGTGGTTGTGTGTGTTGTTGTGTGTGTGTTGTGTGTTGTGTGTGGTGTGTGTGTGTGTGTTGTGTGTGTTGTGTGTGTGTTGTGTGTGTTGGTTGTGTGTTGTTGTGTGTTGTGTGTGTTGTGTTGTGTGTGTGTTGTGTGTGTGTGTGGTGTGGTGTGTGTGTTTTGTGTGTTGTTTGTGTGTTTTGTTGTTTGTGTGTGTGTTTGTGTTGTTTGTTGTTGTTGTGTGTTTGTGTGTTGTGTGTGTGTGTGTTGTGTGTTGTGTGTGTGTTGTGTGTGTTGTGGGTGTGTGTGTGTGTGTGTGTGGTGTGTGTGTGTGTGTGTTGTGTGCGTGTTGTTGGTGTTTTTTTTTTTAATTGTTTCGTTTCCCCTTAACAGGATGTTTCATGTCACCAGATATAGTTTACCATGAGTCATGGTGCACTCTATCTCATATACCTGCCTCCCCCCCCCCCCCCCGCCCCCCCCCCCCCCCCGCCCCTCCCGCCCCGTCTCTCTCTCTCTCTTTCTCCTTCGGATAAGACTATAAATCGAGGCCCTGTGTGCGAACGCACGCAGAACATCTTACGCACACGTTAAATCCTGTTCCGCTTTTTCGTAAGAGTAGTGTGCCATTGTGTGCCGGTGGGAACAGATGACAGAATTTACAAAACAGCATACACACGGGGTCTGGATGTAGAAAAAACAGAAGAAGAAGAAGCACATAAGTGCTTATTCCATTATCCTCGATATAAAAGAATAAAATCTCTCTCTCTCTCTCTCCTCTCTCTCTCTCTCTCTCTCTCTCTCTCTCTCTCTCTCTCTCTCTCTCAGTGTTTTCTGTGTTTTTAGTCCCCCTCTCTCTCTCCACCACCACTACTACCTTCCTTTCCTTAACTAACCCCCCCCCCCCCCCCCGACTCCCCTTCCCTCCCCCCCCCCCCCTCTCTCCCTCTATCTTCTGATTTGTCAGCGTTCGTATTTCCTCTGTTTGAGGGGTGGAGGGAGGGAGGACAATGCAGTGACATTGACACTGACACTGAGAGAGTGACAGTGACACTTGACAAGTGCACATGCCAATCACCGCCTCCGCCACTGCGTGTGCTGTCCTCATTCTCTTTCTCTCTTTTCCTCTGTTTGTTCTGTCTGTGCAGTTCAAATTTGAAAGAAAACAAAAAGTTCTAACACTGGTGTGTACTGTACTGTACTATAAAACCCCTTACACCTTGGGTTTTCCAGGCCTTGTTTCGCACTGACAGGGCCACTTTAACGCCCGAGTCCTTTGTTTTATTTATCATTCCTCCCCCCCCCCCTCTCTCTCTGTCTGTCTGTCTCTCTCTGTCTGTCTCTCTCTCTGTCTTTGTCTCTCTCTCTCTCTCTCACTCTGTGTGTGTGTGTGTGTGTGTGGTGTGTGTGTGTGTGTGTGTGTTGTGTGTGTGTGTGTGTGAAGATTCAGATTCAGAATATTTTATTGCCATTTAAGTTCCGTAGACTTATTTGACACAACAACAACAACAGTGTGTGTGTGTGTGTGTGTGTGTGTGTGTGTGTGTGTGTGTGTGTGTGTGTGTGTGTGTGTGTGAAGATTCAGATTCAGAATATTTTATTGCCATTTAAGTTCCGTAGACTTATTTGACACAACAACAACAACAGTGTGTGTGTGTGTGTGTGTGTGTGTGTGTGTGTGTGTGTGTGTGTGTGTGTGTGTGTACGTGTAGTGTGTGTGTGTGGTTGTTGTGCTTCAATTACACGTCTGTTCACATTTTAAGTGATATTAGACACAAAAAGGCCAACAATTCAGAAAAAAAAACCCGGTTAAAGAGCTGTCTAGCTACTGTAACCATAATACAATGAAAGAAATGAATTTACCTTGTGAATAACTGTATAACGGATTAAACGTGTGTGTGTGTGTTGTGTGTGTGTGTGTGTGTGTGTGTGTGTGTGTGTGTGTGTGTGTGTGTGTGTGCGAATGCAGTCAATTTTTTAATTTTTTTTCCAGATGGTACACTGAAAGTGTGTGTGTATGTGTATGTGTGTGATTGTGTGTGTGTGTATGTGTGCGTGTGTGTATCTGTGTGTATGTGTGTGTGTGTACGTGCGTGTGTGTGCCGTGCGTATGCGCGCTTGCGCGCGCGTGCCCGCGTGTGTGCACGCGAATGTCAAACTTGTATCTATAGGCAATTTAGGCTATGCGTTGTTTGCATAGGGGACGAAATGCAGTTGATCTTGCATAGTACTGTAAACTCTGTGATAACATGTTGGCTATTTATTTATTTATTTATTTTATCCTTTGATGTTTAATCTCTTTGCTCGCTGGAAACCTACATAAAGGCTCTCTGATTTGAGAGAGTAAAGTATTTGAATTTGAATTTGTTGTCGTCTGCTTCTGCCCACACTGTTTTCTTCCTTCTTTTTTATATATTTATTTTTTATTTTATTTTAGCGGCTTTTCTTTTCCTAGCGTATAATTCTATGTTACTTTTATAGGCTGGGTTTTATATCTATATCCTTCGGATGTGACTATAAACCGAGATCTCGTATGTGTAGGCGTAGAACATATTGTGCGCACATTTACTGTCCGTTCCGCTTTTTGGGGGGAAAGTAGGCCATTGCGTGCCTGTCGGAACGGATGCCATTAAAAAACAACAACAAAACGCATGCACACCGTGTTGAGTTTAGACATCATCCCCGAATTCGGAGTGTGGCTACCTTCAAGGTTTGGGGGCGGATGGGGGAGGGGGGGGGGGGACCGGTCTCATAGGCAAAAAAAAAAAATCAACAAAAAACCCATCATTGGTGAACTTTGGAATTCTATCCGAAGAATGAAAAAAAGGTATAACAGACCTATATTTAGTGACTTTTTCATTTTATTTCTTTCTTTCTTTATTCTTTTATATCGAGGATAATAGAATAAGCACTCGTGTGCTTTTTTACATCCAGTCCCCGTGTGTATGCGGTTTTGTAAATGTTGTCATCTGTTCCCACCGGCACACAATGGCCTACTCTTTCGAAAAGCGGAACAGGATTTAACGTGTGCACAAAATGTTCTGCGTGTATTGACTGTACTGATCAGTGGGGAAAGGCCCGTTACCCACCTGTTTCACGGTTCTGCTTATCTGCCCCTAGAAACGGAATGGTAGCTTTCCGCTTAATGACAGTGCTTTATTATTTTGTTTTCAATCAGTGTATGTCTAGTGTTGTGTGTGCCTTTGTTGTCTTTTGCCGTTAAGCCCCCACCCCCACCCCACCCCCTCTTCCACACCCCCTCTCTCTCTGTGAATATGGATAAAACAGAAATTATTGCTTTCACAATGGGTAAACTTTTATCTGTACGTAAAAAAATGGTTTTTATGGAAATATTGAAATAAAAATAGTTGATACTAATGAATAGTCATGGATGATAATTATTTTCAACAAAACTAAGTCTAAAATTTCATTGGCAGGAATCTTGTAGAGAAGAGGAAAGAAAGGAGTGACAGAAATCTTAGAAACATTACGAAATGTTCATTCACTAGAATGTTCCTTGCTCTGTAAATTATTTGACACACCAATAGAACCTTTGCTTCCGTACGCTTCAGAAACAGGGGGACTATATCTAAATCCACAAACTAAAAAAAGTTCATACATTTGCCATGAAACTTGTTCTAAAATTAATGCGTTAATTCATTTATCTAAATCTTTACACTATGGATAGACAGGAATATATATATATATATTATATATATATATATATATATATATATATATATAAAGAACTTTCGTCAAATGTATTTAAGACTGTTGAAACTTCCACAAACTCGTTTAATGTAGACAGTCATAATATGTTGATTATACAGATGGAAAGAGAACTGGGCATATCAAGTTAAAAGAGTTTTGTCAGAGCATGGCTTCGGGATTGTGTGGATGTCTCAGGAAGTAGGTAATGAGCGTCAGTTTCTTTCGGAAATAAAGATAGGCTTATTTGCTCTTTTAAACAAAACCGGCACTCAGTTATGGAGAGTAAAAATACATATAGCTGGTTCTTTTCGTTTAAATGTGTCTTTCATACGGAAAAATATCTTAAAATAATTACTGATAAATGACACAGACTTAATCATGCTGGTTTCCTATTGAGAACGCTGGGCATTAATGCAAATAAAAAGATAGTTCCAGCACGAGACATCCATGCAACGATCATGTCCATCTTGTGGTCACTGTGTTGATGATGAAATTCTTTGTCCTTGGTTTCAATGTAAAGCACATGACGCTATACACAAGAAACATAATTTTCTGGGCTTACAATTACCAGAGAGTCAAGATATTGTTTCTATCTGTCGTCTGAAAATGAACGTGCAATGAAATCTGAACCTAAATTTATCGCAGAAGAACAGAAAATAAGACAAAGCCAAGTCAGCATCAGTTCTCTATCAATATATGATGACAAGTCAACAAAAAGAATAATGTACTTGTGACCAAGAATTGTTGACATTTCATACATGCACTTTGAATAGGTGGTCGATTCTGAATCTGTTATTGCATTTGCTTGATTTTTCTTTTTCTTTTCTTTGTATTTTGCTTTGTATAATTATAGTTTGATGACAGTATTAAGAATAGTTTATCAGAAATAGGTCATTTTTTTTATCTCTCATAAAAGTTGTCCTTATATTCATTTGCGTCTTCACAAAAGACATTTGCGTTACCTCCCTTGTCAAAGCAAAGTTGGGCGATGACAACAAATTGTTAAAGCGTTAACCCCCCCCCCCCGCCCCCTCCTCTGTATCCCCCACAACCCTTTATGTGCGCTTGCATCTTTGTTTTTAGTGAGATATTGATATGTTACAAATTTATTATTGTCATAATCCAACTGGTTTACAGATTTTGTCTTCTTCTACTGCTTCTTGGAAGATATCAATCAATCAATTAATGAACACACGAGTAAATGATCTATAGTGCGCATACAAATGTTCACACCCTTGAGCTATTA
The DNA here is from genome assembly GCA_028751875.1 of Rapana venosa. Lineage (NCBI taxonomy): Eukaryota > Metazoa > Mollusca > Gastropoda > Neogastropoda > Muricidae > Rapana > Rapana venosa. Next base: position 17,343,990 of record CM054143.1, on the reverse strand, counting down.
TACGACAGAGAGCGTTTATAAATAAAACAATTGGTAGTCAGACAGCATTTCTAAACAAAGTCGTGGGCAGCTATATAAAACTAGAGAAGAAAACAAAAACTGAGAGAGAGTCCCGACATCCCGAGCACTGATGGCACTAAATACACGAAGACAGACGAGACAGACGGGCAAACTGACAGACAGACACACAGACAGACAGACAGACAGACAGATGTCAGGCCTACCTTGCACAGCCTTCGCACTGAGCGGCCTTGAGTGAGGTGCGTGAGGAAGAGAACGTACACCACCGACAGCAACTGTTGCATCACCCCTCTCTGCTGCATCACCTTGCTGCTGCTGCTGCTGCTGCTGCTGCGCGTCATGTTTGCTGTCTCTTGCCCCTGCTTGCTCTCTGGTCAACTTCTTCTTGTCAGTCCTTTATCGATATCTTTGCTGTTTGTAAAAATTTTTTTTCTCTATCTCAGAGCCTTTTTTGCCCCAGCTTACACAGAATAGTTCAAAAACACCTGTAGGCCCAAATATCTGTATACTGTCACCTTTTCCTTTCAAATTCTTAAGCTTGAACGTTTTTTGGCTTCTGTACTGTAAGGTTTCACGTCGACGTAGTGAAGAAGCGTAGTGTACTAGTGGAGCAACTACGGTTGGCGTGAGAGGCCCCAATGTCTTACACGGACTTGGCTGTCAAAAATGGGTCTGGGTTCAACTGTCACAGTTGTTATCTATCAGATCGGTCAGCCCCCCCCCCCCCCTTCTTATATATACTGCCGTCTGTTTTGCCACCACACACACGCACACGCAGAGAGCTAGCGTAGGTAGGCTTGAATAATAGAGGCTGGCCCACTGGCGGGAAACAACCAAAAAAAAAAAAAAACCCCAAGCTTTGGCAGGCCGCTCACACACAGGCCCCTTGGCTGAGGGCGGGGGTCCTCTTGCTTGCTTGCTTGCTTGCTTGCTTTGCCGGCAGGGAACAGAAGGATTAAGCCTAAGGGCAACACTGGCGGTGGTTGGTGGTGGTGGTGGTGGTGATGGTGGTGTTACCTTGCGTGGCCTCAAAGGCTGAACTCTGGTGGAGTGGCCTCAATGGGTCAACGACGCTGGTGGTGGTGGACTCGATGGCTCAACTCTGGAGGTCAGGACTCGGGATGGATCAGCTTTGGTGGTCAGGGACTGAATGGGTCAAAACTCTGGTGTTGAGTGGTCTCAATGGCTCGACTCTGGTGTTGGGTGGTCTCAATGGTCCGACCTGGTGTTGAGTGGTCTCAATGGATCAACTCTGGTGTTGAGTGGTCTCAATGGATCAACTCTGGTGTTGGGTGGTCTCAATGGATCAACTCTGGTGTTGGGTGGTATCAATGGGCTCGACTCTGGTGTTGAGTGGTATCAATGGGCTCAAC
>CM054143.1:17327596-17340096 GCA_028751875.1 Rapana venosa | reverse complement strand
TTGTCTGTGTACTGTATAAGACAGTTATCTGGCAGTAGATAATGATTATAATCATAATTTGTATTGCCCACATGCGACAACATAGTGCCCTTTGTACCACACCCCTTACTTTCCCTATTGTGTAATATCCCTTGCAATAAACAGACGTAAAATGCAAGATAGCCGTAATAGAAGTAGTAGTAGTAGTAGAAGTAGTAGTAGTAGTAGCAACAGCAGCAGCAGTAGCAACAGCAGCAACGACAACAGCAACAACACTCTCTCTCTCTTTCTCTATCCTCCTCTCTCTCTCTCTCTCTCTCATCTCTCTCTCCTTTCTTTCTTCTCATCTCTCTCTCGCTCTGAATTCTCGTGTTATCAAGTTAAAAAGTATTAGACATTGCGCATCATCTCCCTTCTCTGTCTGTCTGTCTCTGTCTGTCTCTCTCTCTCTCTCTCTCATCTCTTCTCTGTCTCATGTGTCTGTATCATCTCTTGTCTGGCATCTGTCTTCTGTCTGATCTGTCTGTCTCTATCCTGTCTCTCCTTCTCTCTCTGTCTCTCTGTGTCTGTGTCTGATTCTCTGTCTCCCTGTCTGTCTGTCCTCTTTCTCTCTGCTCTTCTGCCTTTCTCCGTCCTCTCTCTGCCTCTCGCATTTTCTGTCCTCTCTCTGCCCTTCCTGCCAATTTCTCTGCCCTTCCTGCCACTTTTCTGCCTCTCTCTCTGCCTTCCTGCCACTTTTCTGTCCCTCTCCTCTGCCCTTCTTGCCATTTTTTCTGCCTCTCTTTGCCCTTCTGCAACTTTTCTGCCCTCTCTCTGCCCTTCCTGCCACTCTCTTTTCTGCCTCTCTCTGCCCTTCTTGCCATTTTTTCTGCCTCTTCTTTGCCTTCCTGCACTTTTCTGCCCTCTCTCTGCCCTTCCTGCCATTTTCTGCCCTCTCTCTGCCCTTCTCTGCATTTTCTGCCCTCTCTCTGCCCTTCCTGCCATTTTTCTGCTCTCTGCCTTCCTGCCATTTTTTCTGCCTGTCTCTCTGCCCTTCCTGCCAATTTTCTGCCCTCTCTCTGCCCTTCCTGCCATTTTTTCTGCTCTCTGTGAGCACTTCCTGCCATTTTTTCTGCCCTGTCTCTCTGCCCTTCCTGCCACTTTTCTGCCCTCTCTCTCTGCCCTTCCATTGCCATTTTTTCTGCCCTCTCTCTCCTTCTGCCCTCCCTGCCACCATTTTTCTGCCCTCTCTCTCTCCCCCATTCCCTAGCAGCCATTTTTTCTGCCCTCTCTCTCTGCCCTTCCAGCCATTTTTCTGCTCTCTCTCTCTCCCCACCCAGCCATTTTTCTGCCCTCTATCTCTCCCCACCCAGCCATTTTTCTGCCCTCTCTCTCTGCCCTTCCAGCCATTTTTCTGCCCTCTATCTCTGCCCTTCCAGCCATTTTTCTGCCCTCTCTCTCTCCCCACCCAGCCATTTTTCTGCTCTCTCTCTCTCTCCTCCTGCCATTTTTCTGCCCTCTCTCTCTCCCCTCCCTGCCATTTTTCTGCCCTCTCTCTCTGCCCTTCCAGCCATTTTTCTGCTCTCTCTCTCTGCCCTTCCAGCCATTTTTCTGCCTCTCTCTCTGCCCTTCCAGCCATTTTTCTGCCCTCTCTCTCCCTTCCAGCCATTTTTCTGCCCTCTCTCTCCTGCCCTTCCAGCCATTTTTTCTGCCCTCTCTCTCTCCCCACCCAGCCACTTTTCTGCCCTCTCTCTCCCCTCCCTGCCGTTTTTGTGCCTCCTCTGTGCCCTTCCTGCCATATCTGTTGCCTTCCTTGTATTTTTTGTATTGTATTGTATTTTTTGTATTGTATTGTATACTACTTTAAGACACAGCAGTTTTGTCTGCCTGAAATTCGGGTTGCTCTCCCAGGGGAGAGCGCGTCGCTACAAGAGCAGCGCCACCCATTTTTCTATTTTTATTTTTCTGTTTCTGTCTGCATATGTGTTTGCTTTCCTATCAGAGTGGCCTTTTTCTCTACAGAATGTTGACAGTGACAACTCTCTTGTTGCCGTGGGTTCTTTTACGTTTACTACATGAGTATTACACACGGGGCCTCGTTTTATTGTCTCATCCTAAACACTAGCACTCAGACCACCACTCACGGTCTAGTGGTTGGGGGAAAAGTTTTGGGCCCAAACGGGGATCGAACCATCACACACTCGAAACCTGGACTTTTTGCTCTCTAGGCAGGTGCGTTACCTCTAGGCCACCTATCCACGATTGCCCTTCTTGCTAATTTTCTTCCCTTTCTGTGTACCATTCCTGTCATTTTTTTGGCCCTCTATGTGTCATTCCTGCCATTTTTCTGCCCTCTCTGTGCCATTTTTGCCATTTTTCTGCCCTCTATGTGTCGTTCCTGCCATTTTTTCATGCCCTCTCTGTGCCCTTCCCGCCATTTTTCTGCCCTCTCTGTGCCCTTCCTGCCTTTTTATGCCCCCTCTGTGCCATACCTCTGCCCTCTCTGTGCCCTTCCTGCCATTTTTCTGCCTTCTCTGTGCCCTTCCTGCCATTTTTCTGCCATCTCTGTGCCCTTCCTGCCATTTTTCTGCCACCTCTGTGCCCTTCCTGCCATTTTTCTGCCATCTCGGTGCCCTTCCTGCCATTTTTCTGCCATCTCTGTGCCTTTCCTGGCCATTTTTCTGCCATCTCTGTGCCCTTCCTGCCTTTTTTCTGCCCTCTCTGTGCCCTTCCTGCCTTTTTATGCCATCTCTGTGCCTTTCCTGCCATTTTTCTGCCCTCTCTGTGCCCTTCCTGCCTTTTATGCCATCTCGGTGCCCTTCCTGCCATTTTTCTACCCTCTCTGTGCCCTTCCTGCCATTTTTCTACCCTGTCTGTGCCCTTCCTGCCATTTTTCTACCCTGTCTGTGCCCTTCCTGCCATTTTTCTACCCTGTCTGTGCCCTTCCTGCCATTTTTCTACCCTCTCTGTGCCCTTCATGCCATTTTTCTACCCTCTCTGTGCCCTTCCTGCCATTTTTCTACCCTGTCTGTGCCCTTCCTGCCATTTTTCTACCCTGTCTGTGCCCTTCCTGCCATTTTTCTACCCTCTCTGTGCCCTTCCTGCCATTTTTCTACCCTCTCTGTGCCCTTCATCAGGGAAGGGATAGCTCAGTGGTCAGAGCGCTCGCTTTCCACCAGCTAAGGTTAAGCAGCATCGAGCGTGGTTACCACTTGGATGGTTTGCGTGCCTTGGCTTCAGTACAGTCCCCCAGTTCACCCAGCTGTAAATGGGTATCTGCATCTTTAGGGTCAGGAAAGGTAAATCATCGAAGGAGAGGAGATGGGCACCGCCCTTAATATGCTGGCTCCTAGAGAAGTTGAGGTCTCTGATGCCTCGCTCCCTTACGACCACAGAGGTTATGGGACACCTCTGTGCCCTCCATGCAGATGATGGCATGAGCGGTCTCAGAGATGACGACGGATGGAGCAGTCTGAAAGATGACGGCTGGAGCAGTCTGAGAGAGGATGATGGCTGGAGCAGTCTGAGAGATGACGGCTGGAGCAGTCTGAAAGATGACGGCTGGAGCAGTCTGAGAGATGATGGCTGGAGCAGTCTGAAAGATGACGGCTGGAGCAGTCTGAGAGAGGATGATGGCTGGAGCAGTCTGAAAGATGACGGTTGGAGCAGTCTGAGAGATGATGGCTGGAGCAGTCTGAAAGATGACGGCTGGAGCAGTCTGAGAGAGGATGATGGCTGGAGCAGTCTGAGAGATGACGGCTGGAGCAGTCTGAGAGATGATGACGGCTGGAGCAGTCTGAGAGATGATGATGGCTGGAGCAGTCTGAGAGAGGATGACGGCTGGAGCAGGTTTTAGAGATGACGATGACTGGAGCAGTTTTAGAGAGGATGATGATGGCTGGAGCAGTTTTTAGAGAGGATGATGATGACTGGAGCAGTCTGAGAGAAGATGATGACTGGAGCAGTCTGAGAGAAGATGATGACTGGAGCAGTATTATCTAAGATCTGATGGCTGGAGCAGTCTAGGATAGAGGATGGTGATGACTGGAACAGTCTGGAGATGAAGATGGATGGAGTAGTCTGGAGCAGTCTGGAGCAGTCTGGAGCAATCTGGAAGCTGATGGAGCCTGTGGCAGCCGTGGGAACAATGAACGGCACCAGTAGTGGCTGGAGCAGTCTGGAAAGGGATGGATCTGCTTTCCCCAGAGGATGTCTAGTGCCTAGTGCATTAGTGATGGCGCCATGAGGGCACGGCTATTGCCAAGACGTCTTGTCTTCTTTTCGTTGTCACTGGTCTGCCATCGGTGCAAAGAGAAAGAAAGAGATCGACCTTGGCACTGCCATTGCAAAGCTTTCAGCCTCTGATTCTCACTGTGTGGCTGGTGGCTTCGGCTTCCTGCCTTTAAACTGCTAGCTGACAGTTTCCTGAGGGGTGGGGGGAGGAGGGGGTGGTGGCAGATATTGTAAAAGGTAAAAAGGTAAAGGTGTCCGAAAACCTATGTGATCGTTGGGGAGCGAGATGTCAGAAACCTCAGCTTCTCTAGGGGCCAGCATATTGAGGGCGGCTCCCATCTCCTCTCCCTCGCTGCTTTACCTTCCTTCCCTGACCCTAAAGAGGCAGGTATCTATTTACAGCTGGGTGAACTGGGGGACTGAAGCCAAGGCGCGCAAACGTCACCCATTCAAGTGGTAACCACGCTCGATGCTGCTTAACATTGGTTGGTGGAAAGCGAGAACTCTGACCACGGAGCTATCCCGTTCCCTAATGGCTGATATCCACCCTGTAAATCCCGAAGGTTTAGTCAGCCTGGCAGTAAGATTTTGGCCGCTCAGTAATCTTGTCTCAGAGACGACGTTACCTCCCCCCCCCCCCCTCCTCGCCTCTGTCCCCCCCCCCCCCCCCTCCACCCTCCTCTGTAAACCTGACGCTCTATTTAGTCTAGCGGCGAGATTTGACAGTTCTTCCTTTCTTTCTCTCTTTGATATTTTGACAGTTTAGATTCCCTTTTCAACAGATCAGAGTCTTGGGCATGTTTATCTACTGAACCCTCCCCCCCCCCCCACACACACACACACACTCTGAGGAGGATACCAGGGGCCTGTCACGTCAGTATAAAATAGCATCCCCACCTTCTGCAAAAATTCTGTGCTAGGACTTCTCTCTTCTCTTACTACCCCTTCTCTTTGTTTCAGCCTTTTAAGCACTGGACAATGCAAAAAACAAGGTGTAAGTATGACGAGAGAGAGAGACAGAGAGAGAGAGGAGAGAGAGAGAGAGAGAGAGAGAGAGAGAGAGAGAGAATCAAATCCTTTTTTTCCGAGAATAATGAATAAACACCTATGTGCTTTCTTTTCTTACATCCAGTCCCTGGAGAGAGAGAGAGAGAGAGAGAGAGAGAGAGAGAGAGAGAGGAGAGAGAGAGAGAGAGAGAGAGAGAGAGAGAGAGAGAGAGAAAAAATTGAATCAAATAAACTAATTTTTTTTCGAGGATAGTGATTAAACACCTATGTGCTTTTTTGGCATCCAGTTCCTGAGAGAGAGAGGAGAGAGAGAGAGAGAGAGAGAGAGAGAGAGAGAGAGAGAGAGAGAGAGAAAGACAGAGACAGAGAGAGAGAGAGAGAGAGAGAGAGAGAGAGAGAGAGAGAGAGAAGTGGCAGAATGATCTCCACACAGAAATGTCCAATCATGCTGTTTATTCAGACGTATTCCAGTTTTTAAGTTTTTGTATTCCAATTTCTTTTGTTTACATAATGATCATCGTGTTGTTTGTTGTTGGGTTTTTTTTTTACTCCTTAAAAGTATGAGTCAGCAATCTTTGTGTACGTGCAAAATTTGAAATGCCCTCGTGGCAGAGAATAAAAGGAAGGGCATGGAAGGTGGATAAAGGGAGGGGGGGGGGGGGGGGGGGGGGGAGGAGGGGGACAGGTAGAGGGGAAGGAGGAGGGAGGGGGAGCTCGCCAACAACACAATAGCATTACAGTGCGCGGTCACAGCGCCACTTCAAACAGAAAAGGGTTTTAGACCCATTGTGCCAACCTACCTGCTTGCAATTTTAATTGGTGTCCTTGTGTCCTTTACCTAAGGGTCGCTCTGCTGCTGCTTGTGTGTGTGTGTGTGTGAGAGAGAGAGAGAGAGAGAGAGAGAGAGAGAGAGAGAGAGAAGATACGGGAGAGAGAAGAGAGAGAGAGAGTGTGTGTGTGTGTGTGTGTGTGAAAGAGAGAAGAGTGTGTGTGTGTGAGAGAGAGAGAAGAGTGAGAGAAAGAGTGGGGAGAAGAGAGAGAGAGCGAGAGAGAGAGAGGGAGCGAGTGTGTGTGTGTGTTGTGAGAGTGTCAACGACTCAACGAATTTTTATGTAAGGCCACCTACCTGTTTACAAAGTGACACACACGCAAATCTACCCCCCCCCCTTCCAAAAAAAACAAAAAAAAAAACAAGAAAGAAAGAAAGAAAAAGGAAAGGGAAGCTGAAATCAAAGATCAAAAGCCTGCTATGAGTCAAACAGAATTTGGAAAATACCTCATTGTATTTCTGTTGTAACTGTTCATACCTGTTGTCCTCAAAATTTTAATGTCTTAGATCATAAAGAATAAACATAGCGCCATCTCCCGTCATGGGGACGGGATAGCTCAGTGGTCAGAGCACTCGCAGCATCGAGGGTGGTTACCACTTGGATGGGTGACCGTTTGCGCGCCTTGGTTTCAGTACAGTTCCCCAGTTCACCCAGCTGTAAATGGGTACCTGTCCTCTTTAGGGTCAGTGAAGATAAAGCAGCGAAGGAGAGGAGATGGGCGCAGCCCTCAATATGCTGGTCCCTAGAGAAGCTGAGGTCTCTGATGCCTCGCTCCCCTACGACCACATAGGTTATGGGACACCTTCACCTTTACCTTCCCTAGTCATTACACAGCTATCACTTTGTAGTAAAGGTTATAAACAGCGGTTACAGTGTATGATTAGACAAATATTTCTGTAATAAATCGGACAATAGTTGTTTAAAAACAACCCAATCTTATCGATATTAATCATACAATTTATTCTCAAGTCTGTTACAGAAAGGATGCATTTTCAAAGCATTCCTAAAACGCCAAAGTCGGATGCGCTGGGCCTGCTTGGTCAGGCGCGTAACGGCAGCACCATGCATTTCCGGTCATGTGACAGACAACAGTAGTTGCTGTCTGAGCTTTGAAGAAGAAGAAGAAGAAGAAGGAGGAGGAGAAGAAGAAGAAGAAGAAGAAGGAGAATAAGAAGAAGGAGAATAAGAAGAAGGAGAAGAAGAAAAAATGCTGACTGGTATTTAGTTCAATTGCACCAAAATGAAACTGACTAAAAGCTGACCTGAATTTACCAACTGTCGGACAGGTATGTGCAGGCTGCTGTAAAGATTGAAAAAAAGGCCCCACACTGTTTTGTATTGATCATGGCTGCTGCCGTTCGATTGTCTCGCTCCATCTTGGTTACAATAGTTATAGATCGTGCTCTTGCCTGGGTTATTTTTTTATGACTTCCCCTCCCCCTCGCCAACTCTGTCAATTATCCAAACTTCAGAGAATCCATTAATATCTCAGCACCTTTTCATTGCATCTGCCCAGGTGATTTTTGCTATTACAGGTGATTTTTTTTACCATGTTATTATCATTCATCCTGCTTGCATTTATCAGATAAGCCTGCAATAATCAGAATAAACAGTAATTGACCAAAGGTCTCTGATTTGATCAGAACCAGTATGGTTGCACGTTAGTCAAGCAATCAATATAAAGAAGAAATTTACCAATACTATCATGTCATTGTAATAAAAATGTTATGAAATCATTTTTTAAGTATTATTTTGGGGTCTTTGGACGTGTAGTGGGGAATATTTTGCATGGAAATAAGTGCAATGATTCAATGATTCTCTCCATTTTACCTAGGTTTTACATTGTTCTCATTCCTTTTGACAGAACCAGCAAAGTCTTTTTATGTAGAAACAAAGGGTAGCCTGACCATCAACCAAATTTCCGAATATGTTAATGATTTTAATTTTCTTACCATCAAGAAACCATTAATTTCTCTGGTTCAGCTAGATAACTCCACTTTCTACCAACCACCAAATTAATTTTATTTAGATGATTGTACTGCCAGTCCTAGAGCTTTTGATACTTTCCCAAGACTTTTTGACTGATTCTGCAATCCATTGGCCTTGATGGGAACACAACAATATCATCTGCAAATAACAACAAGAACAGTTTTTGCAAACCAAGCAGAAATTGAAAGCCATGTTCCATTTCTGTTTACTTCATCTGCAACTTCTGATATTGGTAACAAAAAAAGTAGGGCAGATAGTACACACCCTTGTTTTACACCAAATAGATAGTATAAAAAAATGCAGACACACAGGGACCTCACTGAACACAGAACTGAACAAACCTATACATGGCCTTGAACGTGTAGATCATTGTGGTGGATGTGTTTATCTTTTGGAGTGTTTTCTACAGATTATTCTTATCAACATTACTTGTCAAAAGCCTTCCTATAGTCAATGAAGGTGATGAACAGTTTGCTCTTTCATGTATCTTTGGATCATATTACAAAGAATAACAGTAACACTGCAGAACAAAAAACCTGATGGATGCTTGTTCCTCTGAAAGTTCATTCTCGTTTTCTGCCCAACTATAAAAGATAAAGGTGTTCCCATAACCTTTGCGGTGTAGGGGAGCAAGGCATCACAGACCTCAGCTTCTCTAGGGGCCAGCATATTGAGGGCGGCGCCCATCTCCTCTCCCTCGCTGCTTTACCTTCCCTGACCCTAAAGAGGGCAGGTAGCCATTTACAGCTGGGTGAACTGGGGAACTGTACTGAAACCAAGGCGCACAAAACGGTCGACAATCCACTTGGTAACCACGTACGATGCTGCTTAACCTTAGCTTGGAGAAAGCGAGTGCTCTGATCACTGAGCTATCCTGTCCCAATCTATGCAATCTTTTATTCAGGACAGAAGTGAACAGTTTAATCTCAGTAATGCTCTGTTGGTTTAGAAGTGGAGTTATGATTTAGCATGTCCAAATCTGTTAGAGACCCCCCCCCCCCCTTTTAAAAAAATTATTGAATAATTTTGATAAAATGAAACCTCTCCAGAAACATCATAGAGAGAGAGAGAGAGAGAGAGAGAGAGAGAGAGAGAGAGAGAGAGAGAGAGAGAGGAGCGAGAGGGAGGGAGAGAGAGAGAACTCGAACATGACTCGAATATTTTAATGAGGGTAATTGGATAAGCTAGAGGCTTCTTTACACCAGGCCCTCATTGGGAAAAAAAGAGTGAAACAAACCCGAGTAAATCATAAAGTGATAAACAGGTTAATCTGAGTCATTCAAATAGCCATTCAAATATTGATAAATTTAGAGATCAATGAAAGACCACAAAAATGAACATATATATATATATAGAGAGAGAGAGAGGGGGGGGGGAGGGAGAGAGAGTACATTCTGATTGAGGTCATTGCCCTATCTGAAGGGAGCTACCCACAGATATGATAACACCCAGGAGCAACCACTTCCCCAACAGCTGCACTATCAAAAGGCACCTGAAGACTGGGACAAACTTTGATCAACGTTCAATTAACACAGGTGTGTGATAGCACAGCCGCCAAGGATTAAATTCTGACGTGCAGAGTGACAGCTAGCCAGTTTGCCTATATATATATATATACCTACAATTATAATGACCAATATTAGCGTGGGAAACAATGAATCTGTGCCTCCCCAACTGACCTTAGCTACCCCTCCCTGCACCTACATCCACCACCAGCTACCTTTTCCTAGCTACCCCCCTCCCAAGCTACCCCTCCCCCATACCTGTACTCCCCTCCCAAGCTACCCCTTCCCCCACCCTCCCAAGCTACCCTTCCCAAGCTACCCCTCCCCCCACCTGTACTCCCCTCCCAAGCTACCCCTCCCCCCACCTGTACTCCCCTCCCAAGCTACCCCTTCCCCCCCCCTCCCAAGCTTTTTCCTTCTCCTCCACACCAAGTTACCCCTCCCTCCCTCATTTCCCCAGCTACCCCTTCCCAAAATAAAATGGAAAAAAACTGCACAAACATGGGAAGATAGACAACACATCTCCTCCAAACTTCAGAGGATTAGAAGTTAGGGGGTGATCCTCATAAAGATCACAAATTCCTATAGCTCATAGCTAAGTTGCTGTATTTATAGTTTTACAACGTTTTATTGAAACTAACAGTTCCAAACTGTAAAGGTGTCTTTTCCTATATTAGTTCGGAAATAGAAAAAATGCTTATTCTAAATACTCAGTTTCACCCTGTCTTCGTTTCAGACAGGTAAACAGTAAAGTATGCAATTCTATATAAAAATCGCTGCTTTATTTCCATTAGATACAAACTTTTATCTGGACTTCTGATCAATGTCAAACAATGAAAAGGAATGTAACTGTTTGTGATAGCCTATGAATGGGAGGTAATACTGCCATCAGATACAATGAAGGCTTTACTTCGCACATATTTGTCCAAAAGCTAAATACAGTTGAGCAACGTTTATATGCAGCATAACTTAACACACGTAAAATAACTTACACCTTGAAGAGAGTTTAGGAGGATTAGGAGGTTTTCATCATAAATTGAAGTGGAAGTTGTTACAGTTATTGAAACTAAGTGAGGTGACAGTCAAAATATGACATTCATGGTCAGTAAGGCTTTAAACAACACGAAATGAAATAATATCAATGATAATAATAATATGTAAATTATATTGCGCTTTATCTTGTAACAACATATCAAAGCGCTTGTATTCAACCTATTCTTATACATACAACCAAGTCACAAATAGTTTTACAAATTGAAATTCTCTCTCTCTCTCTCTCTCTCACACACACACACACACACACAAACACACACACACACACACACACATGAAGGCTGTATACTTTGGCCGGGTGATGGGAATTTTGGCTGTTGAAGGCAGGGACATATATGAGATGAAACAGAACGCGAAATCTTGTATTTGAAATAAGTATGTCTGGAGGCTGGATTTAAAAGTGTCATTAGTAGGCATTCAGTGAAGAGAGAGAGAAGAAGGTTATTCCAGATCAATGGATCAATAGAGAAAGATAAACACACACTATTTATACTGACAGCCCCCCCTCCTCCCTGCATCCCCATGGAGTAAATCCCACCGATCACCCCTTAAAAATGTTAAAACGTCATATTAAATCCATCCCCTAAGTCTGAATGTTCCTACAACCTTAACGGTGCGTAAATGGCTGCATACAGAAAATCTCTCCATTGGTGAACCTGGGAGCTCTACAGAAAAAAAGCCACGCACTTATTTACAATTAAAATAAGGTTAAAACCAGCTCTTCCATCGTTTCTGGTATCAACGCCCCAGCCAACCATAAGGGTCAAACAAAGATGGTAACTGCGTTGTAGGAGACCCCATTAATGACACGTAGAAGTGAGATGAAACGTGAAAACCCCCCAGACAAAAAACAAATCCCCAAAATAAAAACAAAAACAAAATGTGTTCCTGATAAAGACTGACATGCTAACCCTGTTAACTAATATAATCATCCTCTTTGACTGTGTCTTTATATCTTGAAGATGTTCATTTTCATTGTCTCAAAAAAGTTAATTGTGTCCAGAGTATTTTATTTAGCTGACACTTTTGTGACATTTTAGGAAACAAACCCCCCACCCCTATAATAAGAATAAATGTTAACAAACAAACATGAAACGAAATTAGCTGGCCACCACAAAGGCAGTGCGACCAAATTGTTTCATTATATTTTAATTTATTTAGCTTGCACCTGCATGTGTAAATGTTTTGCTTTAAGGGTGACAGTTTCTACAGAAACTTTGCAAGTGACCACTGTCTTCAAGCTGTGAATTATTTTACTGCATATGAACCTTGTTTACTTGTGTTTAGATTGACAAACACGCTGTGTGTGCTATTTCAAGTCAGTATTACTTCTCCTTCACAGGAATCTTAAACAATTACATCCCTTTTAATTGTTTGAAGTTGCTTCATAGTCCAGATCAAAGCTCCCATCTGATGGAAATGAAGCAACAATTTTTTTTATGACATTGTACAAATTGCTGTTTACCTGTCTGAAACAAGTGATGGGTGAAGTTAAATTATTGTAATTATGACTTTTTAAAAATTTGCAAAATGATATACAAAGACACCTTCAAAGTTTGGAGTTGTTACTTTGATAATATATCATAAAAATTGGGATGCCACAACTTAAATTGTGAGTTAGGATTTTGTGATCTCTACGGGATCACCCCCTAACTTCTAATCCTCTGAAGTTTGGAGGAGATGTGTTGTCTATCTTCCCTTGTTTGTGCCGGTTTTTTTTCTCCCCATTTCTTTGTAAGGGAGGGGTAGTTGGGGAAGAAAGAATCAAAAGAGAAGGGAGTTTCTGAAAGGAGGGGGAGAGTACGAGGGTGGGGGGCGAGAATAGAAAGGGGATAGGGGCAGCTTGGGGGTGGGGGAGAATAGAAAGGGGGGGAGGGGAGAAATAGAAAGGGGATAGGGGCAGTTGGGGGGGGGGGATAGGAAG
>CM054143.1:17307596-17320096 GCA_028751875.1 Rapana venosa | reverse complement strand
TAGGAGCAGTATATAACACTTCTGTAGAATTCCTGTGTGTGTATGTGTACAATATAGGGGCAGTATACCACATTGCTGTATTATTCCTATTTGTATCTGTATGTGTACAGTATAGGAGCAGTATACAACACTGCTGTATAGTTCCTACCTGTGTCTGTATGTAATGTGTATACAATATAGGAGCAGTATGACACACTTCTTTATAATTCCTACCTGTGTTTGTATGTGCGTACAGTGTAAAAGGAGCAGTATACAACACTTCTGTAGATTTCTTAGCTGTGTCTGCATGTATACAATATAGGAGCTTTATATCAGACTTCTGTATAATTCCTATATGTGTCTGTATGTGTGCACTGTGTAATACGAGCAGTACATAACAGTTCTGTATAATTCCTACATGTGTCTGTATGTGTATACAATATAGGAGCACTATACAACATTTCTTTATAATTCCTATATGTGTCTGTATGTGTACAATATAGGAACAGTATGCCACATTTCTGTATAATACCTATCTGTATCTGTATGTGTGTACAGTTTAATGGGAGCAATATACAACAGAATTCCCGTTGTACAAAATAGGAGCAGTATACTACACTTCTGTATAACTCCTACCTGTGTGTGTATGTGTACACAGCGAAATAGGAGCAGTATATCACACCACTATATGATTTTTATCTTATTTCTTTATTTTTTTTATATTCTTTTATTTCGAGGATAATGGATAAAGCACTCATGTGCTTTTTTTTTTTTTACATCCAATCCCCGTGTGTAAGCAGTTTTGTAAATTTTGTCATCCGTTCCTACCGGGGTTTAAAGTGTGCACAAGATGTTCTGCATGCGATTGAGAAACACATATACAGATAGGAATTATACAGAAGTATGGTACACTACTCCTATATTGTACACACACAGACATGGATAGGAATTATAATGTATGGTATAATGCTCCTGTATTGTACATATACAGACACAGATAGGAATTGTACAGAAGTGTTGTATACTGCTCCTATAATTATTGTACACATACAGATACAGATTTTTCCTCTGGAGTTAACATCAGTGCCGACTCCACTCCCCCCCAAAAGTCCTTGAGATGAGACTATAAACGGAGGTCCCATGTGCCAACCCCCAGAACATTCCTATCCACCTAGTGTGACTTGACACACAGTCACTGCAGTTATTAAATATCTTGAGTATTTGTTCTAAATTAGATGCAAATTCTTCTTTGTCAAACGCTCAGACAGCAACTGTTGTTGCCTGTCATATGAGGAAATAGCCCTGCCCTTAAGGGACGCAAAGCAGGCCCAGTCTATCCCACTTCCATGTAGGAAGGAATTATCTTTTAGGTCTGTGTAAAAAAGGCAGGAGAATAGACCAAGAAGGCAGAAAATAGACAAGAAGGAGGTGACAAAAAGAAAAGGGGACAAACAGAAACAACGAGAGAGGGATAGAAAAGAGGGGATTCCTATTACAGAATTTCCAGAAGGTGGGGATGGTATTAATTTTATACTGACAGGTCCCCAGCATCCCCACAGGGGAGGCATGTTACACCAACATCTGGACTGACCAAGACTGTCCTACAAGGAGGGAGACGAAAGAGGCAGACAGTAAAAACGATGGGAAGACAACATCAGAAAATGGACCAGCCTTGAGTGGAACGACTTAGTATAGAAAGCTGAGAATCACCAGGAGTGGAGAGGGTTGGTTGCAAAATCTTCAGTGATCCCCAACAGTTTGCTAGAGTACATGACAGGTGAAGGTGAAGAAGAAGAGAGGGACCAGCCTTGAGCAGAACGACTTAGTATAGAAAGCTGAGAATCACCAGGCGTGGAGAGGGCTGGTTGAAAAATCTTCAGTGATTCCCAACAGTTTGCTAGAGTACATGACAGGTGAAGGTGAAGAAGAGGAGAGGGACAAAAGGGAAGCAGTTAAGGAACCATGTGATGACAGGCAGTTGCCAAAGTTGTCAGAGTGGTTCAGTGTCAGGTGGTCAGTGTTTCTGCCTGCCTGCTTTCCCCCCTGTGATGTGGACAAAGGCCGCCAGCTGGTCCCCCTCCAGCGAAGACCCCTCACCTGGCCCAGGGCAGAAATCAGCGCCAAGCATAGAGCCTGCCAGCAGTGTTCCAACTTTTTATTCTGGTGTGCCAACAGTGCAGGTGTGTGTGTGTGTGTGGTGTGTGTATGTGTGTGTGGTGTGTGTGTGTGTGTACGTAGGGGTGCACTGATGTGTGTAAGTTTACCACTATTAACCGCAATTGTCTTGAAGCGTCAATCATTTCTCTGACCTCTTATTCATTGTTTTCATTGGCTGGTGCAGCCGTCAGTGTTGAGGTTATGATTGGAGGTGAAGGCATTTCCTCAATTGGTGGGCGGGGCTTACTGCAGATGATTGGCAGTTTCAGTGACCTAACTGTTCCAAGAGGTGTGGAAAGTTACTACATAGTGGTGGTCCACTGCCAAGAGTGTGTGTTGTACTTGCAACAACAACAACTACAACACACTTACACACACACACACACACACACACACACACACACACACACACACACACACACACACACACACACACAGAACCAACATTTAACATTATTGATCAAACTGCACCCACACCAGTGTTGTGGAAAAACATCATCCTTGAAGTCCGAATGTGGATACCTAAATGGTGGGCAAAAAATAGTGGCATATACAAACGTGTCATGTCACCACTCATCTACCCTACTAATCTACCTTTTTTTCCTTTTAATTCAAAACTGTGGATGCAAAATTGTCCATTTCATCTTGTGCTGAACAGCATCAAATTAATGAGAACAAGATGAGGAAGAAGAGTGTGAACAAGAAGATTGTTGTGAAGAATTGCAAAGAAGAAGAATTGCAAAGAAGAAGAAGAAGAAGAAGAGTTCCAAAGAAGAAGAAGAATTGCAAAGAAGAGGAAGAAGAAGAAGAAGAAGAGTTCCAAAGAAGAAGAAGAATTGCAAAGAAGAGGAAGAAGATGAAGAAGAGTTCTGAAGAAGAAGAATTGCAAAGAAGAAGAAGAAGAAGAGTTCTGAAGAAGAAGAAGAATTGCAAAGAAGAAGAAGAGTTCTGAAGAAGAAGAATTGCAAAGAAGAAGAAGAGTTCTGAAGAAGAAGAAGGAGGAGGAGAAGGAGGATGAGAAGAAGAAGAATTGCAAAGAAGAAGAAGATGATGAAGAAGGAGAAGAAGAAGAAGGAGGAGGAGGAGGAGACATCATCAACAGTATATTTACAACAATAATGACAATACCTAAAAAAATCATACTAACAAGAAAACATAAAATGTCATAAACAAAGAAAACAAGCAAACAAACAACAGCATCATTTACTACTACTACTACTACTACTACTACTACTACTACTACTACTACTACTACTACTACTACTACTACTTGTCTGTCATGTTCGATGATGACCTCCAAAAGAGCAGAGGAGGCAGCTGCTGTTTCAAAAATTGGGCAGAAATTTGATTATAGGGGAGGTGTTTTGCCTACAGCACACCCACACTCTCTCTCGACCATGTGGGCATAAGGACAGTCAGCGTTGGAGATGTTCTTCAAAGGCCAACTAGCCCCCAGGGCTGCAGCACATAAGGACTGTGCAAGTCAAGCCTCTTAGTCAGAGAGTCATAGTCGATCACTAAAGACTAAGCTGTAAAGTGGAATTCCATGTGTGGGAAAGCTCTTGCTGAGGAATGTAAAAAAGAAAAAGAAAGAATTTACACAGTAAAAAGTAAAAAAGTCAAGGTGTCCCATAACCTATGTGGTGCGTAGAGGAGCGAGGCATCAGAGACCCCAGTTTCTCTAGAGGCCAGCATACTGAGGGTGGTGCCCATCTCTCCATCACTGCTTTACCATCCCTTACCCTAAAGAGACTGGTACCCATTTACAGCTGGGTGAACTGGAGCACTGTACTGAAGCTAAGACGTGCAAAGGGTCACCCATCCAGTTGGTAACCCCATCCGATGCTGCTTAACATTGGCTTGGGGAAAGGAAGTGATCTGACCACTGAGCTATCCAGTCCCAATTAAACAGAGAAAGTCAAGTGGTCAACCTTTAAGAAAATAACAACAACAAACATGGACTAATCCCTCTTACTATTATTTTTTAATGTGTTTTCATAGGATAAGTGCAAAAGGAACAACAATCGGATTAGAAAATTCTGATGTCAGACACCTTAGCTGTTTTGGGTTGGGGGGCTTTGTTAATTTAAATCTCTGCTAATGTTTGCTGCCATGTTTTTTTTCTAGTTGGTGTTGATGTGTACAATTTAGAAGAAGCCAGGTACATCCACAAATCTTTGAAGAGAGTCAGGTATAGTGGTTGAGCTGAGATGGGAGGGGGGTGGGAAGGGAAAGATGACGATGAGAAGAGAGAGAGAGAGAGAGAGAGAGAGAGAGAGAGAGAGAGAGAGAGAGAGAGAGAGAGAGAGAGAGAGAGAGAGAGAGAGATGACAGGCAGTTGCCAAAGTTGTCAGAGTGGTTCAGTGTCAGGTGGTCAGTGTTTCTGCCTGCCTGCTTTCCCCCCTGTGATGTGGACAAAGGCCGCCAGCTGGTCCCCCTCCAGTGAAGGCCCCTCACCTGGCCCAGGGCAGAAATCAGCGCCAAGCATAGAGCCTGCCAGCAGTGTTCCAACTTTTCTCCTGGTGTGCCAACAGTGCAGGTGTGTGTGTGAGTGTATGTGTGTGTGTTTGTGTGTGATGTGTATGTGTGTTTGTGTGTGTGTGGTGTGTGTTTGTGTGGTGTGTGTGTGTGTGTGAGTGTGATGGGTGTGTGTGTGTGTGTGTGTGTGTGTGTGAGTGTGTGTGTGTTGTGTGGTGTGTGTGTGTATGATGTGTGTGTGTGTGTTTTGTGTGTGTTGTATGTATGTATGTATGTGTGTGTGTGTGTGTGTGTGTGTGTGTGTGTGTGTGTGTGTGTGTGATGTGTATGTAGTGTGTGTGTGTGTTTGTGTGTGTGTGTTTGTGTGTGTGTGTGTTATGATGGTTTGTGTGTGTATGATGGGTTTGTGTGTGAGTGTGTGTGTATGTGTGTTTGTGTGATATAACTATTTACATAATTATTATGAAATATTATATATAATATTACACACATATCTATCTATCTATCTATCTATCTATCTATCTATCTATCTATCTATCTATCTATCTATCTACCTGTGTGTGATGTGTGCGTGCGTGTGTGCGTCTGTGTGCTTGTGTGTGCATGTTTGATGTTGTGCGCGCATGTGTGTGTTTGTGTGTGCGTAGGTGTATGTGTGTGTGCATGGGTGTGAACACAGGCACACACACACACACACACACACACACACACACACACACACACACATCACAACACACTACACACACATATATATATATATATATATATATATATATATATATATATATATATATATATATATATATAGAGAGAGAGAGAGAGAGAGAGAGAGAGAGAGAGAGAGAGAGAGAGAGTGTTGTGTTTGTGTGTGTGTGTGTGTGTGTGCCTGTGTTCACCTCTACACTAGAGGTGTTGATGCCTTAGGTCAATTACAGCTTTGAACTTTTCATTCATCATTACTGCTGGCTGGGACAGGACAGTGGTCAGTGCTGGGGTGTGATTGGTCAGTGAGGGAGTTGGACACCAAGAGGTGAGAAGGCACAGGGCCAGCTGTAGTGACCAACAGTCCAGCTAAGCTGCTTTGGTCAGGGATTACAGGTCCAGGAAAAGTAATGCTCTGTGGGTGACCTATGTCTTGTTGTAGCTACTATCATTATGCGTTGTGTGTGTGTGTGTGTGTGTGTGTGTGTGAGAGAGAGAGAGAGAGAGAGAGAGAGAGAGAGAAACGGAGAGAGAGAGAGAGAGAAACGGACAGAGAGAGAGAGAGAGAGAGAGAGAGAGAGAGAGAGAGAGTATTTTCTTTTTCCATCATATTCTTTCGAGGATAACCAAAATAAGCACTCATGTAATTTTTACCTTTTATCCCCTGTGTGCATGTGGTTTTTAAAACAAAAAAAAATTGTCATCGCTCCCACTTAGCACAAGTGGCCTACTCTTCTGAAAGGTGGAACAGGTTTTAATGTGCGCGGAAAATGTGCTGCGTAGGTTAGGACATGGGACCTCCTTATGTAACCACATCCCAAGACTTTAAGAGGAGTGAGCCAGTACTGAGGTTAACTCCCAGGGTTAAAAATGAATATCCCTTTGAATGGGCATTTGGGTGTCAGCTTTCTGGAGAGAGTGAGTGAGAGTGAGAGAGAGAGAGTGAGTGAGAGAATTGTATGCTAATCATCCTGATACTGAAGGGTATATATATATATATATATATACATATAAAATATATATATATATAAAATATATATATATATATATATATATATAGTAAAGATGACATCCTGTGAAAAGAAAAGACTGTTAGATACCCGCCTTGGTCACTTCATCAAAAACACACCCCCATTTCCCCTCACCCCTCCCTCCCCCACCCCCACCCCACACCCTTACTACCAATTAGCTCCTTTACTAGTTCAACGGTAAAAAAAAGATTAAAAAGAAAACACTATATATTCAAAAACATATTGGCGCTAATATAGTAGCCATGCTCATGGTAGTGGTGGTAGTGGTGATGGTAGTGATGATGATGACAGGTGAAGATGGTGGTGGTGGTGGTAGGGGGTGTATGCTTTAACTTGCTGCCCATTGGTCAGCAATCTCCAGCGAGGGGTCAGCTGACCCTGTGCAGCCTATCCTGGACACCCTGAGGACGTGCAGGGGGTCAACACTGATAGATAGATAGATTCAAAAACATATTGGCGCTAATATAGTAGCCATGCTCATGATAGTGGTGGTAGTGGTGATGGTAGTGATGATGATGACAGGTGAAGATGGTGGTGGTGGTGGTAGGGGGTGTATGCTTTAACTTGCTGCCCATTGGTCAGCAATCTCCAGCGAGGGGTCAGCTGACCCTGTGCAGCCTATCCTGGACACCCTGAGGACGTGCAGGGGGTCAACACTGATGGCCGGGGATTGGTTGTTGGTTCAACATGGTCTCTGGAGGGCGGGGCTTGCTGCGCGTGATTGACAGGTCTCCCTTTAAGCTGTTTGAAAGTCCAACAGGCTGTGACAAAATTCGTCTTGGCTGCGGTTTGTGTTGCTGTGTGCGGTGTGGTGTGTTGTGTGATTGTGATGGGTGTAGTGCGGTCGTGTTGTTAGCTGTGTGGTGATGTACTTGCTGAATTGCCAACAGCGCAAACACACACACAACCACACACACATCACATGCTGGCACACACCACCACAACAAGTACATGCCACATCACATTACACAGAACACCAGACACCACACCACATACAACCATACATACAATACTCACACAGACCCCCACACACACACACCATTACACGCACACACACACACACACACACACAACTCACAACCCACACACACACACATCGCCATGCCACACACCACTTAACACCCACCACATTCACAAACCCACACCCACCCACATACACACATTATGTGTACACAACATGACACTCACACCCACACCACGCATGTACCCCCCCCCCACACACACAACACAACACACATGTACACACAACACACACAAACACACACACCAAACATCACACCACACACACCAAACACAACACACACACCACACACACACCACACCCAAACACCACAACCCACCTAAACACAACACACACACCACACCACACACACAACACAACACACACAAACAAACACTCAACCACACACACTTACAACACACCACAACAACACCACACCCACCCACAGCCCAACCTGAACCAACACACACCACCACCCTAAGCCCATTGCCGAGTACCTGCCGAGAAGAATGGCGAGCATAGTGCAAGGAGGGTTTTCCAAGAGCTTATGAATAGCAAGGGCCTTTACTCTGCTTACACACCAAGGCCCCTTTCCACACCTTCACAAAGCTTCCCCTCTCACAGATCTCTCTCTCAATAAACCTCTGGCTTACCCAATATATTAAATTATCATTCGAGTTCCTCTCTCTCTCTCTCTCATATAAACCTCTGGCTTACCCAATTACCCTCATTAAAATATTCTAGTTGAGTTCTCTCTCTCTCTCGCTACTTATGGCTCTTCTGCTCTCCATTCCCTCTTCAATTCTTCGACTGATTCCTCTCTCTTCTCTCCTCTCTCTCCTCTCTCTCTCTGTCTGTTGTCTTTCTGTGTAAATTGGGAAAAAAGTCGGGTAAAAAACAATGCATAACTATTACTCCTTCATTTCATAAAAAAGTTTTTTTCCAAAGATTCCAGAAGAAAAAAGTCCTCGGGCCTAGGCCACAGTACAACAGTGCACCCCCCCCCCCCCCCCCCTAGTTCACCCAGCCGTAAATGGGTACCTACCCTCTTTAGGGACAGGGAAGGTAAAGCAGCGAGGGAGAGGAGATGGGCGCCACCCTCAATATGCTGGACCCTAGAGAAGCTGAGGTCTTTGACATCTCGTGCTCCTACCACCTTATAGGTTATGGGACACCTTTAGCTTTACCTTTTTATATATCAGTTCCCATTTTGGATTATTCCCCTGTAAAATGTCATGTCTATTTATTTATTTTATTTTATTTTAAAATAAACTTCTGTCATTGCTTTCGTTTGTTAACAACATGTTTCCTTTAGATCTGAGCACGAAATAGACTCTAAACTGGTTGTTGCTTGAAATGGTGTGCTGTATGATTTTGTGTATGATGCTTTTCAAATAAAATATGTTTAAAACACACACACATATCTATCTATCTATCTATCTATCTATCTATCTATCTATCTATCTATCTATCTATCTATCTATCTATCTATCTATCTATCTATTTTTATTTTATTCTTTTATATCGAGGATAATGGAGTAAGCACTCATGTGCTTTTTTACATCCAGCCCCCCTGTGTATGCAGTTTTGCAAAATGTGTCATCCGTTCCCACTGACACACAATGCCGACTCTTCCGAAAAGCAGAATGGGTTTAAACGTATGCCCAAGATGTGCGCGTGTTCGCACACAGGACCTTGGTTTGTCTCATACGTGGACTTTTAGGGGGAGTGGAATGGAACTGATGTTAACTCCAGAGGGAAAATCCTCTTGAACATAATTGTGTGTGTGTGTGGTTTTTTTTTGGGGGAGTGGGGGGGGCAGGCTGTGTGGGGGGGGGGGGGGGGGGGGGGGGTAAGTGGAATGGGCACTGATGTTAACACCAGAGGAAAAATCGTCTTGAACATAACTGTGTGTGTGTGTGGCAAGTCTATACCATACCTGAAGTTGACCTAAAAAAAAAAGGTAAAGGAGTCCCATAACCTATAAGGTCGTAGGGGAGCGAGGCGTCAGAGACCTCACTTCTCTAGGGCCAGCATATTGAGGGCGGCGCCCATCTCCTCTCCCTCGCTGCTTTACCTTCCCTGACCCTAAAGAGGCAGGTACCCATTTACAGCTGGGTGAACTGGGGGGAACTGTACTGTAGCCAAGGCGCGCAAACGGTCACCCATCCAACAGGTAACCACCCTCGATGCTGCTTAACTTGGCTGGGGGAAAGCGAGTGCTCCGACCAAGTTGACTTAGGAGATGGTAAAAAAAAAAATCCTCCCCCCCCACCTCCTTAATTTTACCAGGCGCCACCGAGATTCGAACCCACGACTACATGGACCCCTGATATTGAAGTTTAGCTGTTTTAACCACTAAGTTTACATCACACAATCATAATATAACTTAGGTGTTGAACACCCACCACGGCATACTACACGCAAAAAAAGAAAATGATGGTGTGGAAAGCGTGGGCAGCAGAATTGTAAGGAAGTCTTCTTTCTGTCCAGCATTGAGTTTTCTCCCCCTCTTGCCTCTTTCTTCACTCAAGGAGCGAATAAAAGGGAAACAACTGAACACGAGAACTTCCGCCCGCCCACACCACAGCACCACAGCAGACGACACATTTCCTCCACAGTGATGTACGGTAAAGTGAGGTTTTTCATCCGATCTTTTTCTTTGTTTGGCTTTTTTTGGTTGTTGCCTCCCCAAGCTTTCAGAGAAAGTAGCGGGGTGAAACTGGCCGGAAAAGGAATAATGTGTAATGTATTATATATATATATATATTGAAGGAAGAAGATATAGTTATATATTACATAATATTATATATTCATATTAATTATATATAGTCATTATATACTAATACTATAATCTATATAGTATATATTATTGAAGAGAGGAGGTGTGATGAGTACAAATTGCTGCTGTTGCTGCTGCAGTTCTGCTGCTGCCTGTCTCAGCATTTCTTATTGAAGCCTCTCCAGTCTTCTCACGCTCCACTCACCTCCCACCCCCTCCTTCTCCACCCACACACACACACACACCTTTTCCATTAATTTTGTTGTTATACGGCCGTCACTATCTTTTTACTTTATTTTATTGATTCCAGGCTCTCTCTCTCTTCTCTCTCTCTCTCTCTCTCTCTCCTCATCTCTCTCACTCTCTCTCTCTCTCTCTTTCTTTCTTTCTTTCTGTCTCTGTCTTTTGTCTTTGTCTCTGTCTCTTTGTCTCTGTCTGTCTGTCTCTCTAACTTCTCTGTCTCTCTCTCTCTCCGTCTCTGAATGTCAGTCTGTCTGTTTTTTCTGTCTGTCTTTCTGTCTCTGTCTCTTCCTCTCTCACTCTCTCTCTCTCTCACCACTCTCTCTCTCCTTATCTCCTCATCACACACACCACACAACACACACACACACACACACACACACCCACGCACTCACACCAAATGCCCCCCCCCCCCCTTACCCCCCCCTTACCCCCCCCCCCCCCCCCCCCCACACACACACAACACAGGCAATGCCCACACCGTCTGGCCCTATCATACCCCAGGGCACCTCCCCTCCCCCACTTCCGATGCCAAGATGGCTTCCACAGCCCATTTCTGGCGGGAAGAACTTCCGACCACTCTCCGGACGTGGAGGCAAGTTATGTCCCTTGGCCGGAAATGGGGGGGAGGAGTGGGCGGGTGGCTTTCCTTCAGGTGCTGTAGACCTACGGCGGCCATGTTGATGTCTGTAGACATTTTGTTTCTTTGTTTGCTTTTTCCGTGTTCGTAGAGTTTGTGGCCATTTTTTTTTTCTTTCAAGCCGTTTTATTTTATTATTATTGTGTTTTTTTGTGTGGTAGTGGCTGTTTTGAAATTCAGGGAAATTTGACCAAGCGCCAAATTGTGCAGGCAGTGCATTTTCTACTCTCTCTCAACATTAAGTGCTCTCTCTCTGTCTGTCTGTCTCTGTCTGTCTGTCTATCTGTCTCTCTCTCTCTCTGTACATGTACACTGAATTGTTGAACTGCGTTTTGTCTGTCTGTCCGTCTCTCTATCGTCTCTGTTCCTTCCTATCTCTATCTCTCTGTCTGTATGCATGACTGTTTCTGTCTCTGTCTGTCTTTCTGTCTGTCTGTTTGTCTGGCTATCTGTCTGTCTGTCTTTCTCTGTTTGTCTCTGTCTGTCTGTCTCTCACTCTAAATGATTGTAGCTACTACTACTGCCACTGCTGCTACTACTACTGCTGCTGCTGCTGCTGCTGCTGCTGCTGCTGCTGCTGCTGCTACTACTACTACTACTACACACAAATGGGATGTTGGGCGCAAAAGTAGTAGAACAGCACTGTAGGTAAGCGTATTTCTTGATGGATGGACAGTGCACAGTCATAGTACCTGTACAATGATGATGATGAATGAAATGGGAAGGGGGAAGGGTAGCCTGGTGGTTAGAGCATTGTTCTCGCAATCTGATGGCCTGAGTTCGAGCCTTGATACGAACGAGCCACCACGGAGATACACGTTCAAGGGATTTTTTTGTCCTGGGGTTAACATCAGTAGGGACGGGGTAGCTCAGTGGTCAGAGCACTCGCTTTTCCCCAAGCTAAGGTTGAGCAGCATCGAGCGTGGTTACCAAGTGGATGGGTGATCGTTTGCGCGCCTTGGGTTCAGCATAGTTCCCCAGTTCACCCAGCTGTAAAATTGGTACCTGCCCTCTTTAGGGACAGGGAAGGTAATGCAGCGAGGGAGAGGAGATGGGCGTCGCCCTCAATATGCTGGCCCCTGGAGAAGCTGAGGTCTCTGATGCTTTGCTCCCCTACGACCACATAGGTTATGGGACACCTTTACCTTTTATTTTTTCAACATCAGTGTCGATTCCCCTCCCCCCAAATCTTCGAAAATGACTATACACCAAGGTACCAAATCCTGCAGAGTACCTTGCGTGCACGTTAAAACCTGTTCCACTTTTTATGGGAGTAGGCTACTGAGTACCGGTGGGAATGGATGACAAAATTTACACAATCGAAAGTGTTTTTGTACGCATGTGAAACGTGAACCATAAACCATAACAACAGACATGGAAATAAGGATACAGGCAATGGAGATGAGGCGCTTTCGCAATCTCCTTGGTATCTCATATGGAGATAACATCACTAATGAGGAAGTGAAAACCAGAATTAAAAACACCCTCGGA
>CM054143.1:17300096-17302596 GCA_028751875.1 Rapana venosa | reverse complement strand
TGCCAAAGGCGTTTCAGACCACATGGTATGTGTGTGCCAAAGACGTTTCAGACCACATGGTATGTGTGTGCCAAAGGCGTTTTAGACCACATGGTATGTGTGTGCCAAAGACGTTTCAGACCACATGGTATGTGTGTGTGTGCCAAAGGCGTTTCGTACAACAATGTTTTGTGTGCCAAAGACGTTTTAGACCCCTGTGTGTGCCAAACACGTTGCAGACCATTCAGTGTGGTGTTGTGTTGTTTTGTTTACTGTCCATACACTGCTTGGTGATATCGATCACTTTCCTCCCCCTCACCAATGCATCCATACACACCCCATCTCTGTCTCCGTCCATGTGGATATCAATATCTATCTATCTATCTATCTATCTATCTATCTATCTATCTATCTATCTATCTATCTATCTATCTATCTATCTATCTATCTATCTATCTATCTATCTATCTATCTCACAAATTACGGTGGAGGTATTACAGGAGAAGAGTATTATAGCTCCAGAAACTTATGAGTTGCTGAATCCTATAAACTTCTTGAGCTGTGGTATATTTCAATGAGCAGTCCAGTCCTCCCCTTTTATGCATGTTAACAAGAATTGGGCAACCAAACAAGTCCCCCAGTTCACCCAGCTGTCAATGGGTACCTGCCTCTTTAGGGTCAGGGAAGGTAAAGCAGCGAGGGAGAGGAGATGGGCGCCGCCCTCAATATGCTGGCCCTAGAGAAGTGAGGTCTCTGACGCCTCGCTCCCCTACCACCACATAGGTTATGGGGCACTTTTACATGTGAACATTTACCTGATATATTCAAGCTTTTAGTTTCCGTGAGCAAGAAATATCATTTTTTTCCCATCACTTTAGAATGCATAGAGTTTATTGATTTAGATTTAACTCCATCCTACGACAATGCGAAATTGGAATCAAATACTTCAGTTCTGCAATCAGAGGCACCTTGCTTTGCCAAAGGGGGACGGGATAGCCTAGTGGTTAGAAAATTGCGCTCGCAATCTGATGCCCCGGGTTAGATTCCCGTTCAAGGGGATATTTTCCCCTGGAGTTAACATTAGTGCAGACTCCACTATCCCCAAAAGTCCTTCGGATGAGACTATAAACCGAGGTCCCGTGTGCGAACGCACGCAGAACATCTTGCGCACACGTTAAATCCTGTTCCACTTTTCGTAAGAGTAGGCCATTGTGTGACGGTGGGAACAGATGACAGAATTTACAAAACCGCATACACACGGGGAATGGATGTAAAAAAGCACATAAGTGCTTATTCCATTATCCTCGATATAAAAGAATTTTAAAAAAAAAGAAAAAAAGAATCAACCAGCTCATTTCAATAAATTACACAATGAGAAGGGATCCAGCAAAAAGTTATTTTGATGCCTCTGCTTACAATACAATGCTGTATCAGGAAGTGCGCGCGCGCGCGCGCGCGCGTGTGGTGTGTGTGTGTGTGTGTGTGGTGAAAGGTATTTTGGACCATTGTGTGTGTGAGTGTAATGAGTGACGCGCGCGCGCGCGCGCGCGCGCGCGCACACACACCACACACACACACACACACACACACACCACACCACACACACACACACACACACACACACACACACACACTGTCAAAATTAAGGAGAGGAAAGTGAGGGGCAGGGGTGGGGGTAAGGAAGCACACATGTTCAACAGAGGAGAAAGGTTACGGAGTGCAGCCGCTGAATGACTCCTCACTGAAGGAGAACCCGCAAAGACAGAGGGGGAGTTGGCTCTGAGGTCAGCGGGTGTAATTGGGGCCACAGAAAGTACGTCTCGAGGTAATGGCCTGTTTTAAGTCAACGGCACAAGAAAATCGGACTTGTCCTGATATTATTATGCTTGTACTGTTGGAGTGTCTGGGCCGAGCATTGATTTGACTTACCAGAACGGGAACGGATGACAACATGTATACAAAACTGCATACACACGGAGACTGGGTGTAAAAAAAAAAGCACATGACTGCTTATTCGATTTTCATTGAAAGAAAAGAATAAAAGAATTCTTTAACAAAAAATAGTAGAGAAAGTGTGTGCGTGCGTGCGTGCGTGCGTGCGTGCGTGTGTGTGTTGTGTGTGTGTGTGTGTGTGTGTGTGGTGTGTGGTGTGTGTGTGTGTGTGTGTGTGTGCGTGCGTGTGTTGTGTTTATTTTATTTTATTTTATTCTTTTATTTCGAGGATAATGGAATAAACACTCATGCACTTTTTATTTCCATCCAGTTTCCGTGTGTATGCAGTTTTTCAATTTTGTCATCCGTTCCCACCAGCACACAATGGACTACTCTTCCCAAAAGCAGAACGGGTTTTAACGTGTGCGGAAGATGTTCTGAGTGCGTTCACGCACGGGACCTCGGTTTATAGTTTCATCCGAAGGACTTTGGGGGAGAGTGAAGAAGAGAGAGTGTGTGTGTGTGTTTATTTATTCATCTGTCTAGGAACAAAAACAATTTCATAGGAATACTTAACAATAGCATCATT
>CM054143.1:17270096-17295096 GCA_028751875.1 Rapana venosa | reverse complement strand
ATTGTCGCTGTTGCCTTTGTAGTTGTTGTTTTTGTTGTTGTTGTTGTTGTTGTATGTTAATGATCTTGTAGTGGGTGATATGTGTTGTCATTGCTGTATTGCATCAGATGGTGCTATTTCTGGCAGTACTGTTTTCACAGGACTTGTTATTGTTGCTGTTGTATTAGTTCTGCTGTCTTTATTGTTGCTGTTGTATTATTTCTGCTGTCTTTATTGTTGCTGTTGTATTATTTCTGCTATCTTTATTGTTGCTGTTGTATTATTTCTGCTGTCTTTATTGTTGCTGTTGCATTATTTCTGCTGTCTTTATTGTTGCTGTTGTATTATTTCTGCTGTCTTTATTGTTGCTGTTGTATTATTTCTGCTGTCTTTATTGTTGCTGTGTATTATTTCTGCTGTCTTTATTGTTGCTGTTGTATTATTTCTGCTGTCTTTATTGTTGCTGTTGTATTATTTCTGCTGCCTTTATTGTTGCTGTTGTATTATTTCTGCTGTCTTTATTGTTGCTGTTGTATTATTTCTGCTGTCTTTATTGTTGCTGTTGTATTATTTCTGCTGTCTTTATTGTTGTTGTTGGTGTTGCTGTTGTTGTTGTTTGTTGGTGACCTTGTTGTGGCTGAGATGTTGTCATTACGTTGCATCAGATGGTGCTATTTCTGGCAGCCCTTCATTCAAAAGACTTGTTATCGTTGCTGTTAATGTGGTCGTTGTTGTTCTGGCTTTATTGTTATTGTTGTTTTGTCTTTACTGTTGTCGTTGTTGTTCTGTCTTTACTGTTGTGGTTGTTGTTCTGTCATTATTTTTCCTGTTGTCTGTGACGACCTTGTTATGGGCGAAGTGTCATTACTGTATTGCATCAGAGAGGGCTAAGTTCTGGCAGTACTCTTTTATGTGACTTGTTATTGTTATTGCTAGTGTTGCGGCTTTGTTGTGGTTGTTGTTGTTGTTGTTGCTGCTGCTGCTGTTGTTGTCAGTTGGTGACCTTGTTGTTGGGTGAAGTGTCGTCACTGCATTGCGTCACAGTGTGCTATTTTTGACAACACGAGTTTCAGACTTGATAATGTTATTGTTATTGTTGTTGTTGCTGTGCGCTGTTGTATTGTCGCTGTTGCCTTTGTAGTTGTTGTTTTTGTTATTGTTGTTGTTGTTGTATGTTAATGACCTTGTTGTGGGTGATATGTGTTGTCAGTCCTGTATTGCATCAGATGGTGCTATTTCTGGCAGCACTGTTTTCACAAGACTTGTTATTGTTGCTGTTGTATTATTTCTGCTGTCTTTATTGTTGCTGTTGTATTATTTCTGCTGTCTTTATTGTTGCTGTTGTATTATTTCTGCTGTCTTTATTGTTGCTGTTGTATTATTTCTGCTGTCTTTATTGTTGCTGTTGTATTATTTCTGCTGTCTTTATTGTTGCTGTTGTATTATTTCTGCTGTCTTTATTGTTGCTGTTGTATTATTTCTGCTATCTTTATTGTTGTTGTTGCTGTTGTTGTTTGTTGGTGACCTTGTTGTGTGGCTGAGATGTTGTCATTACGTTGCATCAGATGGTGTTCTTTCTGGCAGCCCTTCATTCAAAAGACTTGTTATCGTTGCTGTTAATGTGGTCGTTGTTGTTCTGTCTTTATTGTTATCGTTGTTTTGTCTTTACTGTTGTCGTTGTTGTTCTGTCTTTACTGTTGTTGTGGTTGTTGTTCTGTCATTATTTTCCTGTTGTCTGTGACGACCTTGTTATGGGCGAAGTGTCATTACTGTATTGCATCAGAGAGGGCTAAGTTCTGGCAGTACTCTTTTATGAAGACTTGTTATTGTTATTGCTAGTGTTGCGGCTTTGTTGTGGTTGTTGTTGTTGTTGTTGCTGCTGCTGTTGTTGTCGTCAGTTGGTGACCTTGTTGTAGGGTGAAGTGTCGTCACTGCATTGCGTCACAGTGTGCTATTTTTGACAACGCGAGTTTCAGACTTGATAATGTTATTGTTATTGGTATTGTTGCTGTGCGCTGTTGTATTGTTGCTGTTGCCTTCGTAGTTGTTGTTGTTGTTATTGTTGTTGTTGTTGTATGTTAATGACCTTGTTGTGGGTGATATGTGTTGTCAGTCCTGTATTGCATCAGATGGTGCTATTTCTGGCAGTACTGTTTTCACAGGACTTGTTACTGTTAGTGTTGCTGCTGTATGCATTGTTGTTGTTGTTGTTATTGACTGTTGGTGACCTTGTTGTGGGTGAGATATTGTCATTACGTTGCATCAGATGGTGCTATTTCTGGCAGCCCTTCATTCAAAAGACTTGTTATCGTTGCTGTTAATGTTGTTGTTGTGTCTTTATTCTTGTTGTTATTGTTGTTGTTGTTGTTGTTGTATGTTAATGATCTTGTGGGTGATGTGTGTCATTACTGTATTGCATCAGAGGGGGCTAGGTTCTGGCAGTACTCTTTTATGAAGACTTGTTATTGTTATTGTTGTTGAATTGTTGCTGCTGTCTTTGTTGTTGTTGTTGTTGTTGTTGTGTTGTCTGTTGGTGACCTTGTTGTGGCTGAGATGTTGTCATTACGTTGCATCAGAGTGTGCTATTGCTGACAGCGCTCGTTTCAGAAGACTTGTTATTTGTTATTTCATTATTGTTAGTGTTGTTGTACTGCTTGTCACTGTATTCTGTTGTTGTTGTATTTGTTGTTGTCTGATGGTGACCTTGTTGTGGGTGTGATGTCATCTCAACATTGCATTAGATAGTGCTATTTCTGACAGACAGTATTCGTTTCACAGGACTTGTTATTGTTGTTGTTGTTGCTGTTCATGTTGCTGTTGTTGTTGTTGTGTCTTTATTGTTGTTGTTGTTTTTGTTGTTCTGTCTTTATTCTGTTGTTATTGTTGTTTTTTGCTGTTAATGTTGCTGTTGTTGTTGTTCTGTCTTTATTGTTGTTGTTGTTTTTGTTGTTGATGTTCTGTCTTAATTGTTGTTGTTTTTGTTGTTGATGTCCTGTCTTTATTCTTGTTGTTATTGTTGTTGTTGTATGTTAATGATCTTGTTGTGGGTGATGTGTTGTCATTACTGTATTGCCTCAGATGGTGCTATTTCTGGCAGCACTGTTTTCATAGGACTTGCTGTTGCTAGTGTTATTGT
This sequence comes from Rapana venosa, assembly GCA_028751875.1. Classification (NCBI taxonomy): domain Eukaryota; kingdom Metazoa; phylum Mollusca; class Gastropoda; order Neogastropoda; family Muricidae; genus Rapana; species Rapana venosa. The sequence continues at coordinate 17,291,981 of CM054143.1, read as the reverse complement.
TAGTGTTGTATTGTTGCTGCTGTATTAATTGTTGTTGCTGTTGTTGTTGTCTGTTAGTGACCTTGTTGTGGGGATGATGTGTGGTCATTGCATTTCATTAGATGGTGTTATTTTTGGCAGTACTGTTTTCATAGGACTTGTTATTGTTAGTGTTGTATTGTTGCTGCTGCGTTTATTGTTGTTGTTGTTGTCTTTTGGTGAAACTTAATGTAGGTGAGATGTCACTGTATTGCATCAGATGGTGCTATTTCTGGCAGCGCTCGTTTCATACGACTTGTTATTGTGATTGTCCGTGTTGTATTGTTGCTGCTGTCTTTATCGTTGTTGTTTGTTGTTTTTGTGTCTTTATTGTTGTTGCTGTTGTTGTTGTTGTCTGTTGGTGACCTTAATGTGGGTGAGATGTTGTCACTGCATTTCATCAGATGGTGCGAGCATGGGAAGGGGATGGAACCACCACATTTAATGTACCACTACAAATGGGGTTCGAACCTGGAATCTCCGCTTACTAGGTAGGTGCATTGCCTGTAGAGACACCGACCCACACTGGTTTTTCCGCAGGCATGACACAGATTGTGTCAAAGAATTCTGGTGGGTTTTTTTCTTCTGGAACGGTTTTTTCCCCCATTAATTTTTGCATCTCCACCAAAGTGGAACGAGCATGGATACTACTGTGAGAGAGAGAGGGAGGGAGGGAGAGATAGAGGGAGGGAGAGATAGAGAGAGAGACAGAGAGAGAGAGAGAGGGAGGGAGGGAGATAGAGAGAGACACAGAGAGAGAGAGGGATGGAGAGATAGAGAGAGAGAGAGGGAGGAGGGAGAAACACAGAGAGAGAGAGACAGAGAGAGAGGAAAGTGCACACACATACACACAGACAATGACACGCACGCACACACACACACCCCACACACACACACACACACACACACACACACACACACACACACACACACACACACACACACACACACACACACACACACCACACACACACACACACACACACACACACACACACACACACACACTTACAACCTGAAAAAACCCAGGAAGCAGTTGACTAGTCATGTTCAATTCCGAAGATTGAAAAGGACAACAACAGAAAAACAACAAAAAACATCCAAACCCCCCCCCCCCAAACCACAAATCACCTGAAAAACAAATGTCCTTGGTGACTCATTTTTTTCTTACATCATTTTGAAATTTCCCTGGCCTCGTCATTCACACAACACACACACACACTTAGACACACACACACACGCACACACACACACGCACGTACGCACGCACACACACACACACACACGCACACACACAGAAGCACGCACGCACACACACTCACATACATACACAACAACAACAACAACAACACAGCACCACACACACACACACAACACCACACACACACACACACAAAACCACACACACACACACAAAACCACACACACACACACACACACACACACACACACACACACACACACACACACACACACACACACACACACACACACACACACACACACACACACACACACACTCTCTCTCTCTCTCTCTCTCTCTCTCACACCACAAAACAACCCCCTCCACACACACACCCACGCCACCCCCCCCCCCCCACACACACACAACACAACAAAGCCCCCTCCCCCCATCCATCCACAACCCTTCCCCACCCCCCCGACAACCACACCATAACACAGGTATCAAGGTCGCGGACTCTCTTTACTATTCTCTAGCACCACTCCCAGCGAGCTCAAAGACACAGGCTTGCATGCGGTAAACCACAATAGATGTTTACTACCGACTGACAAGCCAGTCACCGTGACGGTGACGGTGATGTGAATCACCAGCCACCACACTCACCATCCACCCTCCCCTCCCTCATCCATCCATTATCCTCCTCCTCCTCCTCCTGCCCCTCCCTACCCTACCCCACCCCTCCCCTCCCTTCTCTTCATCAATAACACACACTGTCAGCACTGTCAAGCCAGTTCATCAAACAGAAGAAGAAAAAAACCAGCAAACACACGAGCATTGTTGCACGTAGGCATAGAGTATAGATACACAGACATGTGTGCACGCGTGCGTGCACACGCGCTTGCGCGCGCGCGCACACACACATACACGTGCGCGCAGGTGCACATTACACACTACACACAGACACGCACACACTCACTGACACACACACATATACATACATGTGCGCGCGCACACACGCATGCACGCACGCACTTTACTACACTAAACTACATTACACTACACTACATTACACTACACTACACTACAATATATATATATATATATATATATATATATATATATATATATATATATATATATATATAACAATACACCACACACACACACACACACTCCACTCCACCTCACTCCACACCACACCACACTACACCACACTACACTACTCTACACCAAACTACACTATACTATACTATACTACACTACACCACACCACACAACATTACACCACACCACACCACACTACACTACACTACACCACACCACACTACATTACACCACACTCCACTCCCCCTCCACTCACACACACATACTACACTACACTACACCACACCACACTACACCACACGACACCACACTACACCACACCACACCACACCACACTACACTACACTACACTACACTACACTCACACACTACACTACACTACACCACACCACACCACACTACACTACACTACACTGCACTACACTCACACACACTACACTACACTACACTACACTACATTACACTACACTACAATACATTACACTACACTGCACTACACTACACTATACCACACCACACTACACCACACCCCACCACACCACACCACACCACACCACAACACTACACTATACACATACACACCAACCACACCACACCACACACACACACACACACACACCACACACACACACACACACACACACACACACACACGCGCGCGCGCGCGCGCGCGCGCGCGCCACACACATACACTACACACTACACACACACTACTCTCTCTTTACACACACACACACACACACACACCACACACACACACACACCACAACACACCACACCACACTCCACTCCACTCTCTCTCTCTTACACACACACACACACACACACACACACACACACACACACACACACACACACACACACACACACACACACCCCACACACACACACACACACACACACACACCACACACATATACACACCACACTGACACACACACACACACCACACTGACACACACACAAACACACACACATAGAGGTAGACTGTAATCCATCTTTAATCAAGGAACGGGATGATGGCTCACTCCCAGGAGACCAATATCAAAGACACAGCGATCGAACCATGACGAGTGATTCAAACACACAACACTCACCGACCTGCCCCCCCCTCCTCCCCCCACTTCACCCTCACTGTCCCCCCCCCCCCCCCCCACTACCCCCCCCCCCTCTCTCTCTCTCTCTGACGCGCGCGCGCGCACACACATACACACAGTCCTTCGGATGAGACTATAAACCGAGGCCCCGTGTACGAACGCGCGCAGAACATCTTGCGCACACGTTAAAACCCGTTTCGTTTTTGGGAAGAGTAGGCCATTGTGTGCCGGTGGGAACGGATGACAAAATTGACAAAACTGCATACACACGGGGATTGGAAGCAAAAAAGCACACAAGTGCTTATTCCATTATCCTCGATATGAAAGAATACAATAAAATAAATAAATAAATATATAAATAAACAAACAAACATACATACATTCATACATACATACATACATACTTACACACAACTCACCGATCCCCCCTTCACCCCACCTCACACACACATACACACACGCGCGCGCACGCACACACATATACACACACAAACAAACATACACACACACTACTCTACGATCACCCCCCACCCCCACCCCACCCTTTTCTTCACCCCACCCTCTCTCTCTCTCACACACACATTAATACCAGCTAACAATTCTCACCGACACCCCCTCTTCACATCCCCCCCCCCCCTCTCTCTCTCTCTCTCTCACACACACACACACACACACACACACACACACACACATTCACACACACACACACACACACACACACACACACACACACACACACACACACACACACACACACACACACACACACACACACACACTCATCACATCACATCACATCACATCACATCACATCACATCACATCACATCACATAATTATTACGTTAACTACTGATTACTAAGACATTGAATGCAATATTGCTGCAGGTAACTCTGTGTGTGTGTGTGTGTGTGTGTGTGTGTGTGTGTGTGTGTGTGTGTGTGTGTGTGTGTGTGTGTGTGTGTGTGTGTGTGTGTGTGTGTGTGCGCGCGCGCGTGCGTGTGTGTGTTGTTATTGCTTCGATTTTACGTTACTTAAAGTGATATCACTCAAAGTGATATTAGACGAAAGCCTGTGTGTGTGTGTGTGTGTGTGTGTGTGTGTGTGTGTGTGTGTGTGTGTGTGTGTGAGTGAAGGGGTGGGGGCAGGGAATGAGGGGGTGGGGTGGCATTGGCATGGAGTGGGTCAGGGGTGTGTGTGTACCTGCCCTGCCATGTCATCCACACACACAACCAGTCAAGCGGAAAGCCACTGTTACCACCACCACCAGGGCTGACGTCATCAGCGCAGTGACGTCACTGCGCAGTCACTGTTTGTGATATGACATATGGCTGTAGCTAACTCATTAGGAAAACAGTGACGACACAGACAACAGTCATCAGTTCTGAAGCATGTATCATCTCATGCCTACATTTTTGGTTTTGTTTTGTTTCGTCAATAAATTATTTAGAAAACTGAAATAACTTATCGGTTAAGATCAGCACTTGAAATCCAGGCTGTACAGCCAACAGAAATGTAGAACCCCCTCCCCCCTTGCCCCCTCCCCCCTTCCCCCCTCACCCCCAAACATACATGCATAAATTATATATCTGTCCGTCGTGTGCGACGATGACCTCCAAAACAGCACAGGAGGCAGCTACTGTTTCGGAAATCGGGCAGAAAATTGATTATAGTGGAGATGCCTTTCCCACCCAACTCTCTCAGCCTTGAGGGCATAAGGAGATGTTCTCCAAAGGCCAACTAGCCCCCAGGGCTGCAGCACATAAGGACTTTGCAAGTCAAGCCTCCTAGTCAGAGAGTCATAGTTGATCACTAAAGACTAAGCTGTAAAGTGGAATTCCATGAGTGGGAAAGCCACTGGTCATACAGCCTCTCACCTTGCTGTTGCCCCCAGCGTGAATAGTTTAATCAAGAACTGTGATAAAGCCTAGGTATATAATCCATATACATACATACATACATACATACATACATACATACATACATACATACATACATACATACATACATACATACATACATGCATACATACATACATACATACATACATACATACATACATACATACATACATACATCCCATCACCTTAACACAAAGTCCTTCAGATGAGACTATAAACCGAGGCCCCGTGTTCGAACGCATGCAGAACATCTTACGCACACGTTAAATCCTGTTCCGCTTTTCGGAAGAGTAGGCCATTGTGTGCTGGTGGAAACAGATGACAAAATTTACAAAACCGCATACACACGGGGACTGAATGTAAAAAAGCACATGAGAGCTTATTCCATTATCCTCGATATAAAAGAATAAAAGAATAAAAAAATAAAATAAAAAATACAGTGCTTTCCTTGCAGCAGCAGGAGCAGCAGCAGCAGTAGAGCAGCAGCATTAACAAACGGGGTTAATCCATGCTTCAGTGGATCAGAAGACCAGAAGTACAGTTCGATCCCTGTTTGAGCCCAACAATTTCTCCCATTCACTAGACCTTGAGTGGTGGTCTGGGTGCTAGTGTTTTGGATGAGACAATAAAAACACATTCAGCGGACGTAAAAGAACCCACAGCAACAATGGAGTTGTTCCTGGCAAAATTCTATTGGAATAAAACCCCAACAATCTCTTAGGAAAAGATTATTATGCAGACAAGAATTTTTTTATAAAAATAGGCAGTGCTGTTCTTGTGGTGATGCCTTCTCCCGGGGAAGAGTGGTCCGTTTTTCACGCAGGGAAATCTGCCGTTACTAAAAGTGGTATTCACTATATTACACTCACCACACCACACCACACCACACCACACTACCACACCACACCACACTACACCACACTACCACACCACACTACACATACACTACACTACACTACCACGCCACACCACACCACACTACACTACACTACACTACACGACACGACACGACACTACCACACCACACTACACTACACTACACTACACTACACTATACTACACTACACTACACTACACCACACCACACCACACTACACTACATTACACTATACCACACTACACCACACACACTACACCACACTACACCACACCACACTACACCACACACACACACCCACACCACACCACACTACCACACCACACACACCACCACACACACACTACACCACACCACACACACACCACACACACCACACCACACCACACCACACCACACTACCACACCACCACACCACACCACACCACACACACACTACACCACACCACACCACACCACACCACCACACCACACCACACCACACCACACCACACCACACCACACCACACTAAACCACACCTTCGGATGAGACTATAAACCGAGGCCCCGTGTGCGAACGCATGCAGAACATCTTGCACACACGTTAAATACTGTTCCGCTTTTCGGAGGAGTAGGCCATTGTGTGCCGGTGGAAACGGATGACAAAATTTACAAAACCGCATACACACGGGGACTGCATGTAAAAAAGCACATGAGTGCTTATTCTATTATCCCAGATATAAAAGAATTAAAAAAAATAAAATAAAATAAACTTCACTACACTACTCTACGCTGCAATGCAAAAAAATATACAAGACAACACAATCCAATATACATTACAATGCAACGCAATACAATACAATACAACTCAATACAACACAATACAATACATCAATGTATCAACCAAAATCATGGCTTGAAGAAGCATAGGTCTTATGAGACAGTTCCAGAGCTGTGTTAGTCTTCTTTTTCTCTTGCTCTCTCTTTCTTTTTTTACACCGTCAGATGTGTTTGGGAAAAAGTAATGGCAAGTCCTTTCCAGCTCCTCTCGTGGGCCGTACACCAATTACAGGGTTATCTCCATGCTGTACAAGTCGACGGCTGATTGGTAAAAATGGAAGCAAGTCTTCAGACTCACCTGCACATCCGTCACCATCACCGTCACCGTCACCGATCCCTCAGATTCCGAATCCTTTTGGGGCGCCTTCGAAGCTTTGTCAACCACCTTTCTCCAGTCCTCGCGTCTCTCGGCCGTTCTCAGGGTGTCTCTCAGCTCCATGTCTGTCTACTCTCGAATGTTGTCCTCCCATCTCTTCCTGTGTCTGCCTCTTCTTCTTCCTTCCTTCCCTCACTGTGCCTTGTACAGTGCACAGTACACCGGCACATCATGGATTTTGAAAAGGCCTTTGACAGAGTGATCCCTACCCCTCAGGTTCATGAGATCCACCAGTATGATGTCTGAAGAGATGTCAGCTAGCTACCTCTGCAAGGACAGGCAACATGCTCTTCTATTTTCCATGTTCAGTATTTCTTTTGTGGTCAAAAACAGGAGTCCCCAAGGGTTTGACTATAGGTCCCTACATGTTGCAATCTAAATCAGTGAGCGGACAATAAATCACATATGTATGTGTTAAAAGTGGGAGATGGTTCCAGTTCGCAGTATAACCACATAGTATACTATCTTCACTGCAGTCATTGCAGATTTACTGCGCAATATTGGGACTGCTCTTTCCATTAAGAGCACATAGCCACAAGAGCTGCACCATCTATTAACAAAAGAGAACAAACCCAACAAAAACAACCCAGTGCTGACTGTTTGTGTGTTGGCTTCCCTGCAAGAGTGACTTTTTCTACAGAGTTTTGCCTGGGACGGTTCCTTTGTTGCTTCAGGTTCTTTTAAGTGCGCTGAATGTATTTTAAACAGGGGACCTTGGTTTATTGCCTCTTCCTAAAAAAAGCAACTAGCACCCAGACCACCTCTCAAGGTCCAGTAGATAGGGAAAAAGTTAGGGTGCAAACATGGATCAAACCCACACCTTTGGGCTTCCTAGATCCATGTAAAACATCTAGACCTCCTAGCCACCAGTTTAACGGGGACAGGATAGCCTGTTGGCTAGAGTGATGTATTCGTGATCTGCTGACCCGGGTTCGAATCTCATTTAAGATGATTTTTTCCCCTGGAGTTAACATAAGTGCAGACTCCACTTTCCCCAAAAGTCCTTCGGATGAGAGTATAAGCCGAGGTCCAGTGTGCGAACGCATGCAAGAACATCTTGCGCACATGTTAAAATCCGTTCCGCTTTTCGTAAGAGTAGGCCATTGTGTGCCGGTGGGAACGGATGACAAAATTGACAAAAACACATACACAGGGGGACTAGATATTTAAAACAAAGCACACGAGTGCTTATTCCATTATCCTCGATATAACAGAATAAAAGAATGAATAGATCCATATAGCCACCAGTTGAACTGTGATGGAGTTACATCAAAACCAGTTCAGTGCTGGCTTCGATCTGTTGTGAGAGGAGAGGAGCTGGAACAGTGGGTCAGATCTGGTGGTGGACAATGGTCACACAGTGAGTGCGCCGTGTTGCTGACCATTTCCAGTCACAGCAGGTTTCTGCGTATAAAATTCAAGCTGCTCTCTTTGGGGAGAGTGCAACGCCACAAGAACCACATAATTATCTTTTTGTAAAAATCCTGTTTGCTTGTGTATTTGTTTCCTTGTGAGTGTGGCTTTTGTACAGAAATTTGTTAGGAACGATGCTCTTGTTTCTCTGTGGGTTCTTTTCTGTGCGATAAGTGTGTGTTCCGCACAGGATCTCAGTTTATGATCTTATCGAAAAGACTAGTACCTAGACCACTAATGAATAATAATAATGTATGGAATTTATATAGCGCTGAATCTTGTAAAGCAACAAATCAAAGTGCTCAGATTTCATTTCATACTTTAAGTCACGGCAGATTTCTCTCCGTGAAATTCAGGCTGCTCTCCCCGGGGAGAGCGCGTCGCCACAAGGGCAGCGCCACCCATTTTTTTTCTTCTTTTTCCTGTCTGCAACTGTATTTGTTTTCCTATCAGAGTGGCTTTTTTTCTAAGAATTTTGCCAGGGACAACTCTCTTGTTGCCGTGGGTTCTTTTACGTGCGCTAAATAATTACGTGTAACACACGGGACCTCGGTTTTTCGTCTCATCCGAAAGACTAGCGCCCAGACCACCACTCATGGTCTAATGGATGGGGGAAAAGTTTCGGGTCCAAACGGGGTACGAACCGCCGCACACTTCAGACCCGGACTTTTCGCTTTCTAGACAGGCGCGTTACCTCTAGACCACCGATCCACCATACTCAAGGTCTAGTGGATGAGGGAAAAGTTTTGGGTTCAAACAGGGATTGAACCCATGACTTCTCCCTGTTTCCCTGTGCGTTGTGTTACCTCTAGACCAAACATCCACACCTGGGTCTCAGCAGAACAAAGGGAGGCTATCACTGTGACCTATACAATGGGGAATATGCCTATAATGCTGTGTTCTTTCTACTGCAATCACAATCATGGCAACTTGTGATCTTCCACAGACTGTCCTCACGCTGCCATGCTGCTTGATCTACCAATCCATGTGTTCCATCTCTCTCTCTCTCTCTCTCTCTCTCTCCCATCAATGACCCACTTCTGCGACATCTATATCAGTGACCTACTTTTGGGGGTTAGGTCACATGACTGTGATGTTATCTATGATTGGCTGTTTGTTTAACCACTTTGACCGACTTGACGAAAATGGATGCCCTGTTGTCAATCTTTTAAGACAGGTTGAATGGAATTACACCCAAAGAATTTTCATCTCTGTTTACATAGTCTACATTTCGGCTACACTCTTCCTTTAGCTTGCAGTTCATGTAGTACCTTCTATAGAGTGATAGTAAGAAATTTTCTGGTTGATTTTCAGAGTTTTTAAAGTATTTTTTAAAAAGCACTATGTGACAGCTGTGACGGACCCTCAGAGAACTGCTTTTCTCCTCATGCTGCTGTCACTATCCTGCCACTGGATTTTTAGCAGCCGAGACTTGATACCTTGCTTTATAAAGAAAAAAAAGGTGGGGTGGTGCACTTATAAAATGGGGGGAAAACCCCCAGTGGGTTGGTGTACTTATAACAAGTGATGTGCTACACAGGGTAAAATAATAGCAGAGTGAAGGGGTGACATGGAACCAAAATTGATTTCCAAAAGGAAAGCAAGCAAGAACAGAGCAAATTTTTTTCTTTTCTGTTTTGTCTTTTTTAAGAAAAAGGGGACAGGATAGCTCAGTGGTCGGAGCACTCGCTTTCCCCAGCCAAGTTAAGCAGCGTCGAGCGTGGTTACCAGTTGGATGGGTGACCGGTTGCGCGCCTTGGCTTCAGTACAGTTCCCCCAGTTCACCCAGCTGTAAATGGGTACCTGCCCTCTTTAGGGTCAGGGAAGGTAAAGCAGCGAGGGAGAGGAGATGGGCGCCGCCCTCAATATGCTGGCCCTAGAGAAGTGAGGTCTCTGACGCCTCGCTCCCCTACGACCTTATAGGTTATGGGACTCCTTTACCTTTACCTTTTACTATGTACTTGTTTTGGGGAGGGGATTGAGGACATAGAGCAATGCTGATAAGTTATACAAAAGTTGGAAATGATCATCAATAGAGGATTGCTTGTTTTTTTTGTGTTTTTTTTTTTTTACAGTGTTGACCCTGCGCATGCATGTTGTGATTAGGAAGCTTAGCAGACGACAAAGGGCTTAGAGGGTAGACCAGACCTGTACTGTCTGCTTCATTTATTTCATTTTCAAAATTTCATTTAAACCACTAAGTCACGGCGCCACCCTTTTTTTTCTTTCTTAATTTTGGTTTTTTTGTGTTTTGTTTTGTTTTGTTTATTGTCTATTCACTACATGGTGATTTAGATTTTCTTAATTTGTCTGCAACTGTATTTGTTTCCCTATCAGAGTGGATTTTTTTTTCCTACCAAATTTTGCCAGGGGCAACTCTCTTGTTGCCGTGGGTTCTTTTACGTGCGCTAAATAATTATGTGTAACACACGAGACCTCGGTTTATCGTCTCATCCGAAAGACTAGCGCCCAGACCACCACTCATGGTCTAATGGATAGGGGGAAAGTTTTGAGCCCAAACGGGGATCGAACCACCGCATACTTCCAACCCGGACTTTTTTTTTCGCTTTCTAGGCAGGCGCGTTACCTCTAGACCACCGATCCACAAAATGGAGATCCCCTCACGAAACAAATGCGATCTCTAAACTGAAATATGAAAGCAGGTTACGAAAACACGAACATAACCCAGCATACATCCTCCCCAAAAGTCTTTCGGATGAGACTATAAACCGAGGCCCCGTGTGCGAACGCATGCAGAACATCTTGCGCACACGTTGTTAAATCCTGTTCCGCTTTTCGTAAGAGTAGGCCATTGTGTGCCGGTGGGAACGGATGACAAAATTGACAAAACCGCATACACACGGGGACTGGATGTAAAAAAGCACATACGTGCTTATTCCATTATTCTCGATATAAAAGAATAAATAATCAAAATTAAAAAAAAAAAGAAATAAAAAGAAGTTGGAATGTGGCTACCTTCATGGTGGGAAGGGAGGGGGGGGGTGAGGGGGGAGGGGGGAAGGTCGCATACGCGAAATCTCACCATTGGTGAACCTCAAAGCTCTAGTCGAGGAACAAAACCACCACCACCACCACCACCACCACCACCAAAAGCAGTTCACTATGTAATGGAGATATTGGTACAGAACAGAAAGCGACGAGTCGAAAAAATAAAAAAAATATAAAAAAGCCATAAATAGGGAGTGGTAGTTTGGTTGACGGTACAATCCCTACCTAAACCAGAGAGGTCCGCTAGGACTTTATGTAATCAAAGCAAGCAAGAAAATAGGCGAGGAGAGATAAAGGTGGGAGAGGTAGGAATGTCAGAGAGGAAGAACATGGAAGGGGAGGATGGAAGGAAGGAAGGAAGGAAGGGAGGAAGGAAGGAAGGAAGGGAGGGAGGGGAGGAAGGAAGGAGGGAAGGGGGAAGAAAATTGAAGGGAAGGAAGGAACGGAGGGAGAAAATAGAAGGCAATTATTATTATTATTATTATTATTATTATATCATTTATTATTATTATTATTATTATTATTATTATTAATTCTTTTATATCGAGGATAATGGAATAAGCACTCGTGCTTTTTAAAAAAACAAACATGCAGTCCCCGTGTGTATGCGGTTTTGTAAATTTTGTCATCTGTTTCATTTTTATTTTATTTTTCGACTCGTCACTTTCTGCTCTGTACCAAACATCTTCAAGTACACAGTGAACTGCTTTTGTTGTTGTTGTTTGTTTTGTTGTTGTTGGTTTTGTTGTTGTTGTTATTGTTGTTGTTATTGTTGTTATTGGTGTTTGTTGTTGTTGTTATTTGTTGTTGTAATTATTGTGTTGTTATTGTTGTTGTTATTGTTATTATTGTTGTTATTGTTGCTATGTTGTTGTTATTGTTGTTGTTATTGTTGTTACATTGTTGTTGCATCTTTCACCTTCTAAGTGTTGTTCCATGTGTGTTGTGTGTGTGTGTGTGTGTGTGTGTGGTGTGTGTGCGCGCGCGCGCGCGCGGTGTGTGTGCGTGCATGCGTGCATACGTGCGCGCGCATGGTTTTGAAATCTGTTGTTCATTATGTTTAAGGAGAGTTGCATGCCTGTAAATGTTGAGTGCAAGCGCTTTGATTTTTTTTTTACAAGATTCAGCGCTATATAAATTCCATATATTATTATTATTATTGTTATTGTTGTTATTATTTTATTGTTGTTGTTATTGTTGTTTTGTTGTTGTTATGTTATTGTTGTTGTTATTGTTATTGTTCCTCGACTAGAGCTTCGAGGTTCACCAATGGTGAGATTTCTCGTATGCGACCGTTTGTTTTTTTTTAACCATGAAGGTAGCCACATTCCAACTTCAAGGATATGTACTGGGTTATGTTCGTGTTTCTGTTGAAGGGAGAAAAAAGTATGTTCTTTCGAGCCAGAAGGCCCATAGAGCCGGAGCTTATCCCGGTTTCTGTAGCGTTAAGCCAACTGATGGTTTTTCACCACCCCTGTGACAGGACGCTAGTCTGTCGCCAGATACTTTCCCCAGCAGAGCTGGTACCCACTTGTACACCTGGAGTGTGGAGTGAGGAAAATAGGAGTAAAGTGTCTTTCCCAAGGACACAACACCGAGCCGAGCGGGGATCGAACCCACGACCTCTGGATCACGAGTTGACCGCCTAAACCACTCGACCACGATGCCTCCTGAAGGAAGGAAGGAAGGAAGGAAGGAAGGAAAGAAGAAGGGTGGTGGAGAAGAAGAAGGGCGGGTGGAGAAGATGAAAAGGGGGCAGGCACACAGTCATAAAAAGAAAGGGTAGGAAAAGTACTAGCTTGACCTTTGACTTGCGGTGGTGTCACCATCTTTAATAACCCCCCCCCCCCCCCTTCCCCTTCAGTCTGCCACAACCCGGATACTTGTCACACAACATGAAAGACAGAGGGGAGTGGTTGCTGCTATAAAGAGACAGAGAGGAGGGAGAGGGAAGAGGGAGAGAGAGGGAGAGAGAGAGAGGGGGGGAAAGGAAAGAGAGAGAGGGCAGAGAGAGAGAGAGAGAGGGAGAGAGAGAGAGTGGGAGAGAGAGAGAGAGGAAGAGAGAGAGAGAGAGGAGAGGGAGAGAGAGAGATGAGAGAGAAGAGAGGGAGAGAGAGAGAGAGAGGGAGAGAGAGGAGAGGGAGAAGGGGAGAGAGGAGAGAGAGAGAGGGGAGAGAGAGAGAGAGAGTGGGGAGAGAGAGGGGAGAGAGAGAGAGAGAGAGTGGAGAGAGAGAGAGAGAGGGGAGAAGAGAGAGAGAGAGGAGGGGTGGGGAGAGAGAGAGAGAGAGAGAGAGAGAGGGGAGAGAGAGAGAGAGAGAGGGGAGAGAGAGAGAGAGAGAGAGTGGGAGAGAGAGAGAGGGAGAGAGAGAGAGAGTGGGAGAGAGAGAGGGAGAGAGAGAGAGAGAGAGAGAGAGAGGAGAGAGAGAGAGAGAGAGAGTGGGAGAGAGAGGAGAGAGAGAGAGAGAGAGGGAGAAGGAGAAGAGGGGAGAGAAGAGAGAGAAGGGAGAGAGAGAGAGAGAGGGGAGAGAGAGAGAGAAGAGAGAGAGGAGAGAGAGGAGGGGAGAGAGAGAGAGGAGGGAGAGGGAGAGGAGAGAGAGAGAGACGAGGAGAGAGAGAGGAGAGAGGGGGAGAAGAGGAGAGGAGGAGAGACGACAGAGAGAGGGAGAAGGGAGAGAGACAGTGGCAGAGTACAGAGAGAGAAGAGAGAGGGGAGAGAGAGAAGAGGTGAGAGAGAGAGGAGAGGAGAGACAGAGTGAAGGGTGGGCGGAGGAGAGGGGAAGAGGGACGAGGGGGGATAGAGACGAGAGAGAGAGTGAGGGGCTACAACAGCAGAGAGATGAGGGACGAGACAGACAGAAGGAGAGAAGAGAGCGAGAGAGAGAGAGTTTAGTAGAAAGTGAGGCGAAGGGAGAATAGAGAGGAGCGGCAGAGAGAGGAGTGGTGAGGGGGGTGGGAGGGGGGGGGGGGGTGCTACTATCAAAGAAAGCTCTCAATTTTGTCCGCCAATATATCACAGGGACTGATTGGTACAGACATAAAGAAAATGCGGTCACTTGAACTATTGGGACCATGTTGTTGAAGGGATCAGTGTGGTGGGTGGGGTGTGGGGGTGGTGGGGTGGGAGGTGGAGGTTTGAGATCGAGGGACATTTCACATTAGTTTGAATGTTGTGGGCTGTGCTTCTGACCTACTTTTTATTTCATTTATTAGTATCCTATTTATCATTCTTTTAGTTTGAGGATAATGGAATAAGCACTCATGTGCTTTTTTTTGTTTACATGCAGTTCCCTTGTGTATGCATTTTTGTCAATTTTGTCATCCGTTCCCACCGGCACACAATGGCCTACTCTTCCCAAAAGCGGAACGGGTTTTAACTGTACGCAAGATGTTCTCTGTGCGTTCACACACGGGACCTCGGTTTATAGTCTCGTCCAAAGGACTTTTGGAGGGAGTAGAGTCGGCACTGATGTTAACTCCAGGGGAAAAATCTCCTTGAACGAGAATCGAACCCGGGTCAGCAGATCATGAATACTTCACTCTAATACCAGCCTATCCCGTGTGTTGTGTGTGTGTGTGTTTTGTGTGTGTGTGTTTGTTGTGAGTTGTGTGTGTCAATTCAAGTCAAGTCAAACTTTTATTTCCAGATGGTACATTGAATAAGCAATGCATTTGCTTTTTTTCATCAAGCCATCTATCTAAGAACAAATTTCTAATTATGTGTGTGTGTGTGTGTGTGTGTGACACTTTTACCATTTATAGTGGATCGCCGTTTTACCATTCAAAGGGAAAAAAGATTTTGTAATAAAAGCGATATGCTTCAGATTCATGAGGAATTTGATTTTATAATGGGATGTTCACTGTATGCTAACTTGCGAAACATATTTTGTAAAAACAATTTCTTACTACAGTCAGTTAATACTTTTTGTCCGACAAGGTCTCTTGTTGATCAGAAATAAATACTTCAGTTATCAAAATATTGTAATTGTCTAAAGTTGTGAAATTAATTGATTTATATTATGCTGTGTTGAATTCTTGTTTGTTATGGTATTGCTTCTTCTTTTCATTACTTGGTGTTCCCCCTTCCTCCATACCCCAAAAGGGGCAACAAGAATAAATACTGTTCAATTGTGTGTGTGTGTGTGTGTCTGAGAGAGAGAGAGAGAAAGAGGGAGAAAGAGAGAGAAAGAGAGAGAGAGAGAGAGAGAGAGAGAGAGAGAGAGAGAGAGAGAGAGAGAGAGGGGAGAGAGAGAGAGAGAGAGAGAGA
This sequence comes from Rapana venosa, assembly GCA_028751875.1. NCBI lineage: Eukaryota > Metazoa > Mollusca > Gastropoda > Neogastropoda > Muricidae > Rapana > Rapana venosa. Next base: position 17,275,921 of record CM054143.1, on the reverse strand, counting down.
GAGAGAGAGAGAGAGAGAGAGAGAGAGAGAGAGAGAGAGAGAAGAGAGTTAAAGGGAAACAAGTAAGTTAAATTTTAACAAGACACGACTTTATTTCCCTTAAGCTTCTATCACTTCGTGATTTTCGGCATCCAGTGAACCCCCTCCCCTCTCCCTCTCTCACGCGCGCGCGCGCGCGCGTGTGTGTGCATGCATATGTGTGTTTGTGTGCGTGTGTGCGTGCGTGTGTGTGTGTGCGCACGCGCGCGCGTGAGTGTGTGTGTATGTGTGTATGTGTCTGACACTGCAGTAACAGCTTGTCAATGTCACTGTTGACATGTCATGTGGAACGTGTCACACTGCAGTGTCAGGTATATGCGTCACTGTCTTATTTCTTTTTCTTTTTTTATATTTTTATTTCGAGGGTAATGGAACAAGCACTCATTTGCTTTTTTTCACCCAGTCCCTGTGTGTATGCAGTTCTGTAAATTTTGTCATCCGTTCCCACCGGCACACAATGGCCTGCTCTTCCAAAAAGCGGAACGGGTTTTAACGTGTGCGCAAGATGTTCTGCATGCGTTCGCACACGGGGCCTCAGTTTATAGTCTCATCCGAAGGATGTTATATTTTGGGGTCCAGGACACAGCCATCCCTGTGTGTCTCGTTGTTGTTAATTTGTGCCATGCCTTTCCATTAAACCACCTCTGATATTTAGTCTCTGGCGTCCATGTTTACTATCACAGTTTGTAGTCTGTACGGATCATTGTATGGTGGGTATATGGGATGCCGAGGGCCTGTCAAGATAAATAGCATCCCCACCTTCTGGAAATTCTATGCTAGCATTTCCTTCTTTTCTATCCCTCTCTTTGTTTCTGCCTTGTTCCTTTTTCCCCTCTCACCTCCTTCTTGCCTATTTTCTGCCTTCTTGGTCCATTCACCTGCATGTTTTCCCCCAAGAAAGTCTTAAAAGAAAACAAGTCTTTTCCACGATGAAGTCGGATGCGCTGGGCCAGACCTTGTCAGGCGCTTGACGGCAGCAAAACGCATTTTCACTCATATGACAGACAACAATAATTGCTGTCTGAGCGTTCGACGACGAAGAACTGTAGTCTTTTCAAGGACCATGCACAACTCCCGTCTCCTTTCATCAACAATTTTGTTCTAAAAATCTGCTTCCCTAAACCACCTAGTAGTGTAAAGGCAAACAGGTAAAGGTGTCCCTTAACCTATGTGGTAGTAGGCGAGCGAAAAGTCAGAGACCTCAGCTTCTCTAGGGGCCAGCATATTAAAGGCGGCGCCCATCTCCTCTCTCCCTCGCTGCTTTGCATTCCTTGACCCTAAAGAGGGCAGGTACCCATATTATACAGCTGGGTGAACTGGGGGACTGTACTGAAGCCAAGGCGCACAAACGGTCACCCATCCAAGTGGTAACCACGCTCGATGCTGCTTAACATTGGCTTGGGGAAAGAAAGCGAGTGCTCTAACCACTGAGCTTAGATCGTCACCTAGTAGTGAATAGACGTTAAACCAAGGGGAAAATCCCGACATGTTTATAATAATCAAAGTTAGGCAGTCCGTAAGGGTCTGTGTATGTATTGTAGGGTTTTTAAAACATTTTTTCAAGTAAGAAAAAGAAAAAAAAGCACAAAAGAAACGCCATAACGGTGTGAACAGAGCTTTAATAATAATAATAATAATCAATGTCCTGGATTGTGCAAATAGTACACCGAGGTAGTGCAGGCAAAGGCCATGTTTGAAACAAGACTGGTAAGCCTTAAGAGATAATACATCCACTATCGCTTCTTCACTGAGAAAACCCATAGACGACAGTAACAGCAGCAGCAACAGACATATACGGACAAACACACAGACAGAGACAGACACAGACAGAGAAACAGACATAGGCACACTTTCTCTCTGATCTACCCACCCACCCACCAACACACAGAATGAATGAGTGATTGAATGAATGACTAAACAAACGAATGAATGAATGAATGAATGAACGAATAAACGAATGAATGAATGATCTTTAACACGCAAAGATGAAGATTTTACGCCAAGCCCAATCTTAACAAGTTGTCCTTGTAAACTACACAAGTCAGAAGCAATCAAGAGAAGACAAAATTCAGAGAGAGAGAGGAGAGGAGGGGGGGGGGGAGGAGGAGGGGGGGAGGAGGAGGGGGGAGAGAGGGAGGGAGAGAAAGAGAGAGAGCGAGCGAGGGGGGGAGAGAGAGTGAGAGAGAGAGAGAGAGAGAAGAGCAAGAGAGAGGAGGGAGAGAGAGAGAGAGAGAGAGAGAGAGGAGAGAGAAGAAGATATATTGAGAGAATGAGAAGAGCGAGAGAGAGAGAGAGAGAGAAAAATCAAATCAAATCAAATTCTTTTATTTCGAGGATAATGATTGTCACCATATGTTTTTTCACATCCAGTCCCCGAACAAAGAGAGAGGAGAGAGAGAGAGAGATGAGAGAGAGAGAGGAGAGAGAGAGACAGAATCAACAATCATCTTTTTTCCAGGATATGAATAGCATCCATGATATTATTGATTTTGTACATCCGTCCCTGAAAAGAGAGAGGATAAGATGAGAGAAAGAGAAAAGAGAGAAAAGGAAGAGGAGAGAAGAAGAGAGAAGGAGGAGACAGACAGACAGACAGACAGACGACAGGCAGACATGGCAGGAATGTGGGATACTTCCTCACTGGTAAGAAGCGCAGTGATTACATAGCTGGAAAAAAAACTAACAAGAAAAGGAAGGATGGACAGACGAACCGAAGGAAGAAAGGAAGGAAGGTAGAAAAGAAGAAAGGAATGAAGGAAGGACGGAAGGAAGGAAGAAAGAAAGAATGGAAGGAAGGAAGGAAGGAAAGAAGGAAAGAAGAAAAAGAGGAAGGAAGGAAGGAAAGAAGGAAAGAAGAAAAGAAGGATAAAGGCAGGAAGGAAGGAAAGAAGAAGAAAGAAGAAAAGGAAGGAAGAAAGGAAGGAAAAGAAAGGAAAGAAGGAAAAGAAGAAGAAAGGAAGGAAGGAAAGAGAAGGAAAAAAGGAAAGAAGGAAGGAAGGAAAGAAGGAAAGAAGAAAAAGAGGAAGAAAGGAAGGAGAAGAAGGAAAGAAGAAAAAGAGGAAGAAAGGAAGGAAGGAAGGAAAGAAGGAAAGAAGGAAAGAAGGAAGGAAGGAAAGAAGGAAAGAAGAAAAGGAGGAAGAAAGGAAGGAAGGAAGGAAAGAAGAAAGGAATGAAGGAAGGACAGACGGGAGGAAGGAAGAAAAGAATGAAGGAAGAAGGAAGGAAAGAAGGAAGGAAGGAAGGAAAGAAGAAGGGAATGAAGGAAGGACGGAAGGAAAGAAGGAATGAAGGAAGGAAGGAAGGAAGGAAGGAACAGAGAAAGAATCAGTCAATTAGTTAATTAATAAATCAATCAATGACTGAAGGTGCGAACCCTTTGAAGTACAGCCAGTAGGTGATGTTGGAGATAAGGAAGAAAGAAAGAAAGAAGAAAGGAAGGAAGGATGGCAAGAAGGAAGGAAGAAAGAGGAAAGAAAGGACCAGTCAATAATTAAAAAAAAATTATAATAATAATAATAAATGGAATTTATATAGCGCTATATCCTGCAAAGACAAATCAAAGCGCATGCATTCAACCTAATCTTACACAGTCATGCAATCAATGATACATAATCAATAGTTTAAACAAACAGATATTACAAACACGGTGCGCTGCAGTCAAAATTTATGAGCTAAAATTTCAATAGTCAAATGTTTTTCAAAAGCACACACACACACATACACTCACACAGGTCGTATATTTTAGCAAGGTGATAGGACATGGGTTAGTGAAGGTGGGATAGTTCTGATAAGAAACAGGAGGGGGGAAATCTTAGGTTTGAAATAAATATGTCTTGAGGCTGGATTTAAAAGTGTCATAACTAATCAATCAATCAATCAATCAATCAATCAATCGATCAATCAATCAATCAATCAATCAATCAATCAATCAATCATTGGAAGTATAAACCCCGTGAAGTAAACCAGCAGGTGATGTTGAAGATAAGGAAGGAAAGAAGAAAGAAAGAAAGAAGAAAGAAAGGATTCAGTAAGTCAATCAATCAATCAATCCATCCATCCATCAATCAATCAATCAATCAATCAATCAATCAATCAATCAATCCATGACTGAAGGTGAAGACCCTTTGAAGTACAGCCAGTAGGTGACGTTGAAGATGAGGAAGGAAGGAAGGAAGAAGAAGGGAAGGAAGAATATAAGCAGGGAAAGAAAGAAAGGAAGAAGGAAAGAATCAGTCAATCAATCAATCAATCGTTGGAGGTGCAGGCCTCGTAAAGTAGAGCCAGCAGATGATGTTCAAAATAAGGAAGAAAGGAAGAAATAAAGAAGGAAGAAAGAAAGAAGAAGAGGAAAGGAAGGAAGGAGGAAGAAAGAAGAAAGAAAGGAATCAGTCAATCAATCAATCAATCAATCAATCATTGAGGTATAAACCACCGTGAAGTAAACAACAGTGAGTTCAAGATAAGGAAGGAAGGAAGGAAGGAAGGAAGGAAGAAAGAAATAAGAAAAAAGAATCATACCAATCAATCAATCAATCAATCAATCAATGATGAAGGTGCAGACCCTTTGAAGTAAAAGAGGTGAGTTCAGATGGAAGGAAGGAAGGAAGAAGAAGGAAAAAGAATAGGAGGGAAAGAAAGAGGAAGAAGGAAGGAATCAATCAATCAATCATTGGAAGTACAAACCCTTGAAATACAGCAGCAGGTGACTTCGAGATAAGGAAAGAAGAGAAGAAGAAAGAAGAAAGAAAAGAAGAAGGAAGGAGGGAAAGAAAGATTCAAAATGCAATCCAATCAATCAATCACCAATCAATCAATCATTTGTAAGTACAAAGCCCGTGAAGTACAGCCAGCAGGTGATGTTGAAGATAAGGAAGGAAGGAAGGAAGAAAAAAGGGAATCCATCCATCCATCCATCCATCCATCCATCCATCCATCCATCCATCCATCCATCCATCCATCCATCCATCCTTCATTGGAAGTACAAACCCGTGAAATACAGCCAGCAGGTGATGTTGAAGATAAGGAAGGAAAGAAAGAAAGAAAGGAATCCATCCATCCATCCATCCATCCATCCATCCATCCATCCATCCATCCATCCATCCATCCATCCATCCATCCACCCATCCATCCATCCATCCATCCATCCGTTCATCAATCAATTAATCAATCAATCAATGACTGGGGGGAGGAAGAAAGAAAGGAATCCATCCATCCATCCATCCATCCATCCATCCATCCATCCATCCATCCATCCATCCATCCATCCATCCATCCATCCATCCATCCATCCATCCATCAATCAATCAATCAATCAATCAATCAATGACTGGGGGGAGGAAGAAAGAAAGGAATCCATCCATCCATCCATCCATCCATCTATCCACATCCATCCATCCATCCTCCATCCATCCATCCATCCATCTATCCATCCATCAACCAATTAATCAATCAATGACTGAAGGCACAGACCCGGTAAAGTAGAGGCAGTAAGGGATATTCAAGATAAGGAAGGAAAGAAAGAGAAAAGAAAGAAAGAAAGAGAAAAGAAAGAAAGAAAGAGACAAGAAAGGACTCAGTCAATCAATCAATCCATTAATCAATCAATCAATCAATCATTGAAGGCGCAGACCTAGTGAAGTAGAGCCAGTAGGTGATGTTCAAGATAAGGAAGGAAAGAAAGAAAGAAAGAGAAAAGAAAGAAAGAAAGAGAAAAGAAAGGATTCAGTCAATCAATCAATCCATCAATCAACCAATCAATCAATCAATCAATGACTGAAGGCACAGAC
>CM054143.1:17255096-17260096 GCA_028751875.1 Rapana venosa | reverse complement strand
CTGGCAGACCAGCCAACAGAGAGTTGCAATAGTCCAGACGTGAAAGAATGAGAGACGCAACAAGTTTGGATGTTGCATCTGTGGACAGGTACTTTCGAATTGCACTAATACGCCGTAATTGATAGTAGCAGGACTGGCAGGTCGGAGTGATGAATTTTTGCATAGAGAGTGTGTTGTCAATAATGACCCCTAGATACTTCACAGCAGTGGATAAAGGGACTGATGCATTGCAAAGTTGTATTGAAGCTGTTGTGATGGAAGAGAGTTTGTGTTTGGTCCCTAGAAGCATGGTTTCTGTTTTATCTGCATTTAGCTGTAATTTGTTCTGTATCATCCAATTTTGGATATCTTGAAAGCAGTGGGCCATATTTGTAAAGAGAGAAGGCAGATTTTCAGGAGTGTCGCTGCTTAGAATCTGAGAGTCATCTGCATAAAAATGATGGTTGATCTGATGGCGGTTAATTATATGTGACAGTGGAGCAGTGTAGAGGGTGAAAAGAACAGGGCCCAGAACAGATCCCTGTGGAACTCCACATTCTAATCTTGCAGGTACTGACTGAATCTTGTTTACTGTGACTGTCTGGAATCGGTCAGTAAGGTATGAACTAAACCAGGTAAGGGCTGTACCAGTAACACCAAATGTTTTTTGAAGACGGGAGAGAAGAATAGAGTGGTCAATAGTGTCAAAGGCTGCAGATAAGTCGAGTAGAGTAAGAAGAGAGATTTTCCCTGAGTCAGAAGCGAGTAGAAGTGTGTTTAAGGTATGGGCAAGGGTAGTTTCAGTGCTATGGTTGACGCGATAGGCAGACTGAAACGCAGGAAGGAGACTGTTGGAGAGAAGGTGGTTGTTGAGCTGTTTTAGAACTACTTTTTCAAGGACTTTAGAGATAAACGGTAGGTTGGAAACAGGTCTATAGTTCTTCAGAATGTTGGGGTCAAGGTCATGCTTTTTGAGTAGAGCTGTGACTATGGCAGTTTTTAGAGCTGAAGGAACATTTCCAGAGACAAGAGATAAGTTTACTATTTTCGTAATAGTGGGAATAAGTTGTGGCAGGCACTGTGCAAAAAGAGAAGCAGGTATGGGGTCAAGATCACATGATTTTATAGTCATTCCTTTCAGAATCAGTTCGATTTCTTTCTCGCTTGCGGGATGAAAGGAAAGGAGGAGTGCCAGAGAATTGGGGATCAGAAGTTGCTGGCTGAAAAGGAGTCTGATCCAAACTGGAGCGAATGTTGCGCACTTTGTCAGAGAAGAAAGCAGAAAATATAGAAGGAAGCTCAGAGTGGTTGTGAATAGAAGGCAGAGGACTAGCCTTCTCAGATCCAAGAAACGTGGATGTGAGGGAAAAGAGAGATTTCATAGACGTGGCATCAAGAACTTGAGAAGAGTAGTACTTTGTTTTTGCTGAACGAATTAAGGTGATCAACAACACCTAGATAATCCCCATCATCAACACCTGGATAATCTCCATCCCCATCACCTGGATTATCCCCAATCACCAACACCTGGATAATCCCCAATCTTCAACACCTGGATAATCCCCAATCTTCAACACCTGGATAATCCCCATCATCAACACCTAGATAATCCCCATCTTCCACACGTGCATGACTAAAACTGCACTATACACTACACCGGAGCGTGAAATTCGGGCTGTTTGTTATTTATTTTCTTTTTCCTGTCTGCAAATGTATTTGTTTCCCTATCAGAGTGGAGGTTTTTTCCTACAGAATTTTACCAGGGACAACTCTCTTGTTGCCGTGTTGTTGTTTGTTGTTGTTTTTATTTTACGTGCGCTAAATGACTTCGTATAACACACGGAACCTCGGTTTATCGACTCATCGGTAAGACTAGCACCCAGACCACCACTTACGGTCTAATGGACTGGTGGTGGGAGATGGGGTGAGCGCAGGGTGGGGTGGGGGGGGAGGGAGTAGAAGAATTTCTGGTTCAAAAGGGGATCAAACCCTCCAACAAACTTCGAACCCGGACTGTTTGCTTTCTAGGTAGGTGCCTTACCTCTAGACCACAACCATGGGGGTGGGGGTTAGGGGTGGGGGTGGTGGCGGGGTGGGGGGGGGGGGAGGGGGTGGGGATGGGGGGGGAGGGAGGGGTGTAGATCTAAAGGTCAGGTGGAAAGCAGCCAGAAGTGCTGTGTACCTGCCAAGGTGTGCTCCCCGGCAGGTGTGGGGGAGCCGTGGTGCCCCTCCCCGCCCCTGTGCACAGCGTTCAGCTTGTCCTCCCATTTCAGGCGATGGTCGCTCCACTGCACCCGCAGGAAGATCGTCACCGAGTAGTCCTGGTAGCGATATATCTATATGTATATATATATATATATAATATATATATATATATATATAATTATTATATATATATATAATATCGATATATATATATATATTAAAAATATAATTATATATATAATATATATATATCTACTATCTATCTACTATCTTCTATCTATCTACATCTACTACTATCTATCTACTATCTACTATCTATACTATTATCATATCTATCTATCATCTATTATATCTATCATTTTAATATATATAGTCTAATTTTTAATTATATTTATCTATATCAATCTTCTTCTATTTTATCATCTATCTATCTATCTTTATCTATCTATCTACCCTTCTATCTATCCATTTACTTTCTATCTATCTACTACTATCTATCTATCTACATCTATCTCTCTCTCTCTCTCTCTCTCCATTATAATATAATATATTTTTTATATTATATAATATATATAAAAAATATATAAAATATATAATATATAGACACCAACATCAAAACCCCACACATGAAAAACACACAAACACACCACAACACACATACAAACACACGCACGCGCGCGCTCCAAAAACACAAAAACACACACACACAACACACAAAAAACACACACACAAAACAAACACAAACGCCCCCGCCGCCCCCAAAAAACACATAAAACAAACAAAAAACCCCTAAAAAAACACGCAGCGCGCCATACATACGCCGCATCCCCGCCACATGCACGCGAATACACACGCACCACGCACGCGCGAACACACAAAATAATAATAGAATAAAATAAAAAAACATACACAGACCCGGGGCGGCGCACGCACACAACACACCCTGCTGCACGCACGCAAAACCACCAGACAAAAAGACAACATACACAACACACGCACATGCATCACCCCGGCAAACGCCCCCAAACACTCACATGCGGCGTGGTACGGGGAATGCACACACCACAGAGTCAGACAGAACACAACATACACACCACCACACGCACACACACGAAAGCACCAGCACGCACGCACACACAGAGACACCCCCCAAGAATAAAAAGAGATAAATAAAAAACACACTACCGAAAAAAAAAAAAAAAAATTTTATAAAAAAATAAATAAATAAACACACACAAAAACACCACAAAACAACAACCCCAAAACACACACAACACCCCAAAACACACCACACACACACACGCACCACACACCACACACACACGCACAACACGAACATCCACACACACACACACACAAACACAGACACACACACACACACACCACACACAACACCCCAACACACCCCAACCACAAAAACACTGATCAATTGTATCGTTTGCATTGTGTTTTTTTATTTTGGTTGATCATTCTGTACAGAAACCTCGTGGAATGCCGGGAGTCGTCAATATTAATAGCCCCCCCCCCCCTCCCCCCCACCTTCTGGAAAATCTTCCTAGGAAATTTCCCCCTTTTTTCACCCCTCTCTTTTTTCCCTGTTCTTTTCTTGCTGTCACCCCCTTTTTGTCAAATGTTTCCCTTTTTTGTCTACTTCCGCTTCCCCCCCCCCCCCCCCCCCGAAAGACTAAAGACAAAATTCTCCCCCACGCCGAAATCGGATGCGCTGGGCCGACTTGTCAGGGTTTAACGGCAGCCAACGCATTTCATTCGTTTGACAAACAACAATAGTTCCCCCTGAGCGTTCGCCCAAGAAAATACTGTGTAATACTGTACTGTATTTTATTTTGCTGATTTTATGTACTGTTTCTATGCTGATTGCAATGGTTGAGTTTTCTGTACGGTTGTATTGTATTGTACTTATTGTGTTGCATTGTATTGTACGTATTGTGTTGTGTTGATTGTACTATGCTGATTCATTTTTTTTGTATTTTAATGTTTTTTGTTTTATTGAATTGTATGTATTTTGTTGTATTGTACTCATTGTGTTGTATTTTGTACTGTATTGTGTTGTGTTTTATTTTTTAAGTATTGTGTTTATTTTTATTGTCTGTATTGTGTTGTATTTTTTTCTGTTTGTGTTGTATTGTTTGTATTTTTACTGTATTTTGTTTTTTTGTATTGTATTGTGTTTTTTTGTACTGTATTGGTTTTATTTTAAATTTTAGTATATTATACTGATTGTATTTTACTGTATTGTGTTGTGTTGTATTTTACTGCTTGTTGTATTTTATTGTACTGTATTTTTGTTTTTTTGTACGTATTGTGTTTTTATTGTCTGTATTGTGTTTTTATTTTACTTATTGTTGGGATTTTATGTAATTATGGTTGTATTGTATTGTATTTTTACTGTTTGTTTGTATTTTTATTGTGTTGTTTGTATTGTACTGTTTGGTTTTGTTGTATTGTACGTATTGGTTTTATTGTATTATATAATTATAGATTGTATGTATTTATTTTAAAAAATTATACTGGATTTGTTGTATTGTATTATGTAAATAACGTATTTTATTTGGATTACTTTCTATTCCAGTCACGAGTAAATTTGGCCATTTTGTCCGGTGGGAAAAGAGCAGAATTTAAAAAACTGCATACACATGGGGACTGGATGTAAAAAAGCACATAAGTGCTTATTCCATTATCCTCGATATAAAAGCATTAAAAAACACGCAACAAAACAACAACAAGAACAACAACAACAAAAACCAACAGATTTCTCTGCTTGAAATTCGGACTGCTCTCTATTTTTTAAAATTTTC
>CM054143.1:17247596-17250096 GCA_028751875.1 Rapana venosa | reverse complement strand
ACAATGTATGATTTACCCAGTTGGGGATCAACAGAGAGAGAGAGCGAGAGAGAGAGAGAGAGAGAGCAATGTATCTATAGATCCACCCCCCCCCCCCCCCCCCGACCGATTTGACAAGGGAAGCGATATTTGCTCTGGCCTCTTGTCAAAGCTGTGAGAGTTGTGGGCCCTGTGCCCCCCCCCCCCCCCCCCACCCAGGGGGCGCCAATTAGCATGCGGGATGAATCGGAGGACGCCACTGGGGAGGATTGCTGCATGGCAGTGTTTTAGAAAGTCAGATCAGCACCCCTTGCTGTGGCTGTACTGTCCGCTGTCCTTCAGCCCATCTTTTATTCACACTGGCTTGCTGGCTGGTCGTACGTACAGCCAGCCGCTTGTACAGCCAGCTGGCCTTTTGTTCATTGGCTCCATTCTATTGTGGTGGGGTTGGGCTGTGGAGCAGCCACATGATGATGAATGAACAGGACTTACGTACTAGCCTAATCAGGTCAGTTAACACAGATCGTCCCATCATTTTTAGAGTAGTGCTGGAGCTTTTTGTCAAACTACTGTTGACAACTGGTAAAAAAGAAGGCGTGTAAAGGTGTCCCGTAAGCTATAAGGACGTAAGGGAAGCGAGGCATCAGAGGCCTCACTTCTCTAGGGGCCAGCATATTGAGGGCGGCGCCCATCTCCTCACCTTCCCTGACCTTAAAGAGGGCAGGTACCCATTTACAGCTGGGTGAAATGGGGGACTGTACTAAAAGTCAAGGCGCGCAAACGGTCACCCATCCAAGTGGTAACCACGCTCGATGCTGTATTCTGTGCTAGATATTTTATTTTCATTTCATTTCATGCATACCACTTTAAGTCACGGCAGATTTCTCTGCGTGAAATTCGGGCTGCTCTCCCCGGGGACAGCGCGTCGCCACAAGAGCAGCGCCACCCATTATTTGATTATTAATTTTTTTCTCTTCCTGTCTGCAACTGTATTTGTTTTCCTTATCAGAATGGATCATTTCTACAGACCTTTCTCAGGGACAATCCTCTCGTTGCTGTGGGTTCTGTTACATGCGCTAAACAATTATGTGTAACCCACTGGACCTCGGTTTATCGTTTCGTCTGAAAGACTAGCACCCAGACCACCAATCATAGTCTAATGGAAAGCATATAAAGCACATGAGTGTTTATTCCATTATCCTCGTTATAAAAGAATAAATAAATAAATAAACATTAGATGGGGGAAAAGTTTCAGGCCCAAACAGGGATCAAACCACCACACACTTCTGACCCGAACTTTTCTCTCTCTCTCTCTCCTCTCTCTCTCTCTCTCTCTCTCTCTCTCTCTCTCTCTCTCTCTCTCTCTCTCTCTCTCTCTCTCTCTCTCCTCGTATGACAGTCATCGTCATTGTATCTAGTTCTCATCTATAGTGTTCGATTATAAATAATCATTTTTGAATTTTTATTTGGGTGTGTTTCAAATTGTTGACAATGATTGTTTGCGGGGGGTTGTTTGGGGTTGTTGTTGGTTTTTTTGCGATTGTTTGTTTGTTTGTTGTTGTTTTTTGAGAGCATGGTGTAAAAAAAAAGCCCTGAGCTTATCCATATTTACTTTCAATAAACAGTTCGAGTTCGAGTTCAGTTCGAGTTCTCTCCTGTCACTCGCTGTATCTAGTGTTATGATCTGGTTTTGATCTGATGGTGGAACGGCTTATTCAGTGTTGGCCGTTTTACAATATAGGTCATTATACTCTCCGTCCTTTTTCTGTGGGGATGCTGAGGGGGGGGGGGGGGGGGAGGGGGTGCTGTCAGTATAAATAGCATCTCCACTTGCTGGAAATTCTGTGCTAGTAATTCCCTATTTTCTATCCCTCTCTTTGTTTCTGCCCTGTTCCGTTTCTTCCTCATGCCTTATTCTTGTCGGTTTTCTGTGTTTTTTGTTTTGTGTGTTCATTCTTCTGCCTTTTCCCCCAATGATAGACTTAAAAGATAGTGAATCTCTTTCAAACGTTGAAGTCGGATGCGCTTGGCTCTATCTATCTATCTATCTATCTATCTATCTATCTATCTATCTATCTATCTATCTATCTATCTATCTATCTATCTATCTATCTATCTATCTATCTATCTATCTATCTATCAATCTATCTATCTATCTATCTATCTATCTATCTACCTACCTTCCTATCTATCTATCTATCTATCTATCTATCTATCTATCTATCTATCTATCTATCTATCTATCTATCTGTCTGTCTGTCTGTCTGTCTGTCTGTCTGTCTATCTATCTATCTATCTATCTATCTATGTCTTTCTGCCAGTATAATACGCGCGAGTCATGCTCGCACATGTGTAGTATGGGGTGTTGTTGCTGTGTAATTTCGTGTATTGGAGATGAAAGGCGTGAGCATAACGCCACACATTGCTAATGCAAGATTCTGCAACTCTATGATTCTTTCCTTCCTTCCTTCCTTCCTTCCTTCCTTCCTTCCTTCCTTCCTTCCTTCCTTACTTCCTTCCT
>CM054143.1:17222596-17230096 GCA_028751875.1 Rapana venosa | reverse complement strand
GTGAGTGTGTGTGTGCATATGTGCGTGTGTGCATATGTGCGTGTGTGCGTGCGTTCATGTGTGCGTGTGTGTGTGTGTGCACGCGCGTGTGTGTGCGTGTGTGTGTGTGTGCGTTCGTATGTGCGTATGTGCGTGTGTGTGTGTGTGTGTGTGTGTGTGGTATCCGTGTCCTTAAGTAGTTTTCTTGTCGCTATCTGGCTACAGACACTCAACTGCTCGAAGCAGGTCCGAAAGGGTTCGAATCTCGTTCAAGAGGATTTTCCCCCTGGAGTTAACATCAGCGCAGACTCCACTCTCCCCAAAATTCCCTCGGATGAGATTACAAACCGAGCTCCCGTGTGCGAACGCACGCATAACATCTTGCGCACACGTTAAAACCTGCTCCGCTTTTCAGTTGAGTAGGTCATTGTGTGCCGGTCGGACCGGATGACAAAATGTAGAAAACTGCATACACACGGGGACTGGGTGCATAAAAGCACATGAGTACTTATTCCATTATCATTGCTATAAAAGGGGGGGGGGGGGGAGAAAACGAAAGAAAGAAAGAAAGCAACTGGAAATTATTTTGAAACTGCTTAGCACGTCGCTTTAATATCAACACAGATGAAAAACTACAACCCGAAATGACGGCGACAAATTATGAATTATATATTTTTTTTAAACCAGTCAATTTATGGAGAAAACTTGTTTTATGTTCGCAATATTGACTGAAAGTATTGTTATTTCGCAGTATTGAAGGAAAGGAGAAGGTAAGCAGGCCTACATTCATCAATTGTTCAGCATTTAACATTTACAAATACATTCAGCTCAGGACTTAATTATATTCATATCGTAACCAGACTGGCAGGGGTGTGGTTGTGGGTGTGGGTAGTGGTGGTTAGTGGGGGCGCGGAGTGGGGGGTGGGGGTGAAGGAGGCTTGCCTTTACTCTGGCATTCCGTCATTGACCAAATATGGTACAGAGCATTCCCCAGACAGTTACAAGACCAGGGTAAAGGGGATGGGGATGGGGAGGTGGGGGGAGGGTGGTAGTTTTTCTTTCTTTCGAGCTTGTTCCACTGTCATGGCATGTTTGGATGTTGGTATATATAGTCACTAAATTGGATGTGTACGCTGGGACTCCAATAACATCAATCAAACCAATCCACTTTACGGTAAAATAACCTATGTGGTCGTAAGGGAGCGAGGCATCAGAGACCTCTGCTTCTCCAAGGAGCCAGCATGTTGAAGGCCGACGCCCATCTCCTCTCCCTCGCTGCTTTACCTTCCTTGACCCTAAAGAGGGCAGGTACCGTACCCATTTACAGCTGGGTGAACTGGGGGACTGTTACTGAAGCCAAGGCGCACAAGCGGTCACCCATCCAAGTGGTAACCACGCTCGACGCTGCTTAACCTTGGCTTGGGGGACAGCAAGTGCTCTGACCACTGAGCTATCCCGTCCCGTATCATTATGGTACCAACCAGTTAATGACAGGACACCCGCGTCACGTGTATAGGCAGACGTTCTCTGCACACAATGGACATGTGTATCCTGTATGGGGGACAGGTCAGGTCAGGGGCTTTCCCCAGCCCACAGCCCTACAGCACACAGCCTGGCTGAGTCACTGTGCCCAGTTGTACGCTTACTTCAACATCTACACAGACACAACCTTCAAGTGCTACACAATGCAACACAATGCAACGCGGGCCTAGGATTTTCCCTAACCCTGCTGGTCACATGCAAACAAAGCGTGATGCAAAAGTCACTTGTGGTGTCAAACCCGGACAGTGGATATGACGGGAAGTTAAGTCTGTTGCAGTTGTTGTGTTGATTTTGCTGAAGGTTTGTCGTGTTTGATTATAGCTTTTATGTAAAAAGTTAGCTTTTCTGATACCTTCAGAGAAGCTGAGGTCTCTGACGCCTAGCTCCTCTACGACTTTATAGGTTATAGGACACCTTTACCTAATACCTACTGTGAAAGAATTTATCCTATCAGTTGTTGTTTTGCTGTGATGTTAGTGTCTGGAATGACAACGCGCTGTGCATATTATGTTACTGTAGGATAGAAAACAGACACACACTTTTTGTTAGTAGTGCATTTTGTCTGCGTCTTTTTTGTTGTTGAAAGATTACAAATGAAAACGCCATCAGGCCACATTAATTAAGAGCCTCTGGCTTTATACAGCACTGCATCTTGTAAACACTCATCAAAGCGCTTGAATTCCGCACATGCTACCAATCACAAATAGCTTAAACAAATTCAGATTTACACACCCACACACCCACACACACACACACACACACACACACAGAATGAATAAAGAGGACCATGCATGGCTGGATGACTGGCTTGCTGACTGAGTGACTGACTGATTGACTGGATAACTGGCTGACTCGCTAACTAGCTGACTGGCTTGCTGACTAACTAGCTGACTGGCTGACTGGCTGATTGACTGACTGGCTGGCTGACTGGCTGGCTGACTAGCTGACTGGCTAACTAGCTGTCTGGCTGACTGACTGGATGGCTGGCTGGCTGGCTGACTGACTGACTGACTGACTGACTGACTAACTGGCTGACTGGCAGACTGGCTGGCTGGCTGGCTGACTGACTGACTGACTGGCTGGCTGACTGACTGACTGACTGACTGACTGACTGACTGGCTGGCTGACAGACTGACTGACTGATTGGCTGGCTGACTGACTGGCTGGCTGACTGGCTGAGTGGCTAACTAGCTGACTGGCTAACTAGCTGACTGGCTAACTGGCTAACTGACTGACTGGCTGAATTATTGACTGACTGTAACTAATCTTCAGGGCTAAAGGGACGCTGACGTTTGACAAAAAAGGAAGATAAGAATAAAATTTTAAAAAAGGCAGAGAGAAAGAAAGGAAGGAAGGAAGAAAGATGTCAGAGGGGACGGAGTGGGACCACCACCCTGGCTCCCCAGTGCCACAGCCTAGCGCCACCTCCGCTTGCTGCCCTTCTCCCCTTCTTCAGACACAGGTTAGTAAATCGTCTTTTTTCTCTCTCGTTCGCTTTTTACACCGTCAGAAGTGTTTGGGGAGAAATAGTGGCAAAGTCTTTTCCAGCTCCTCTCGTGGGCCGTACTGGAGTCAACATCAGTGCCGACTCCACTCTCCCCAAAAGTCCTTCCGATGAGACTATAAACCGAGGCCCCGTGTACGAACACACGCACAACATCTTGCGCACACGTTAAATCCTGTTCCGCTTTTCGTAAGAGTAGGCCATTGTGTGCCGGTGGGAAGAGATGACAGAATTCACAAATCCGCATACACACAGGGACTGGATTTTTTTTTTTTTAAAAGCCACACGAATGCTTATTCCATTATCCTCGACATAAAAGAGTAAACAAATAAAAAATAAATATCTGACATCATATGCCAAGTGATACCTGTATTGGAATGGTGTCGAGTTGGTCTCTACGTTTTCCAACCGTTGTGTCATTTGTTGAGATGTTTGTATGAGCCACCCGTTTCTGTACACACTTTGTACTGGATAGAGACTTGTATACAGATATTCCATCGATCTGGAATGACCTCCCTCTCTCTCTCTCCGCCAAAAGCCTACTTATGACGCTTTTAAATCCAGCCTAAAGACACATTAATTTCAAACCTAAGGTTCTCTCCGCTTGTTTCATCTCATTTCTGTCCCTGCCCTCAACAACCAACTCCCCCCCCTCCCCATCACCCTGCCGGAGTGTACAACCTGTGTGTGTGTGGGAGGGGGGGGGGGGGGAGTGGGGCACGCGTGCGCGCGTGTGTGTTTACATTTGAATTTGTAAAAACTATGAATTGTGCGCGCGTGTGTGTTTACATTTGAATTTGTGAAAATCTATTAATTGTAACTGGCTGCATGTGAAAGACTAAGATGAATTATAGCGCTTTGATTTGGGGTTTTTTTGCAAGATATTGCGCTGTATAAATTCCATGTATTATCATGATGATGATGATGATGATGATGATGATTATGATTATTATCATCATCATCATCATCATCATCATCAGTATTATTATTGTTATTGTCATTATTATTATTATTATTATTATTATTATTATTATTTAAAGATGGAATGGCTGATATTCAAAACAATTGATGTGAGAAAAATGTGGGATGATGAGGTGTGTGATGTGTCAGTTGACGTCGGAGGGAAAGGAATGGTGCACCCTAGCCCCCTCCTAACTCCCACCCCCACCCCCCCCCCCCCACCACCACCACCACCACCACCACCACCACCACACCTCATAATTATCACACACTTTTCTTCTTTAGCCATAGACTCTCTGAGGACAGAGGCAAGGCCTGACGTGTGGAGTAGCGGGTGGTTTATAATAATGATAATAATAATAATAATAATAATAATAATAATAATAATAAGATAATGTATGGAATTTATATAGCGCTGAATCTTGTAAAGCAACAAATCAAAGCGCTCAGATGACTTTTTTTTTTAATATCGAGGATAATGGAATAAGCACTCATGTGCTTTTTTTACACCCAGTCTCCCCGTGTATATGCGGTTTTGTCAATTTTGTCATCTGTTCCCACCGGCACACAATGGCCTACTCTTTCGAAAAGCGGAACAGGATTTAACGTGTGCGCAAGATGTTCTGCATGCGTTCGCACACGGGGCCTCGGTTTGTAGTCTCATCCGAAGGATGTTATGTGTTATGGGAATTATTGGCTGATGTTTAGTGCTGTGGTGCGGCGAAATGTGGGAATGATGTGGTACGTTATTTACTAACTGACGTACGAGTACAAGCAATGGCTGAAATTCAGTGTTGTAATGTGGTGAAATGTGTGAGAATGTGGTGTGATGCCAGAGGGAAAGGAATGGCTGATTTCTTTTCAGTGCTGTGATGTGGAATAATGTGGTTTGATGTCAGAGGAAAAGGAATGGGAGATTTTTTAGTGCTGTGATGTGGTGAAATGTGGGATAATGTGGTGTGATGTCAGAGAAAAGGGAATGGCTGATATTCAGTGTTGTGATGTGGTGAAATGTGTGATGATGTGGTGTGATGTCAGCTGACGTCGGAGGAAAAGAAAAAAGAGCTGATTTTTCAGTGCTGTGATGTGATGAAATGTGTAATGATGTGGTGCAATACGTCAGAGCAAAAAAAGAATGGCGGATGTTCAATGCTGTGATGCGGTGAAATGTGTGATGATTGGTATGATGTCAGTTAACTTCAGAGGACAAGAAATAGCTCATAAATATTCAACGCTATGATAAAATGTGGGATGATGTGATGTGACGGTTAGACGAAAAGGAATCTCTAGCTGATGTTCAGTACTGTGCTGTGAGAAAATGTTGTGATCATGAATGTGTGACGTTGGAGTGAAAGGAAGGAATAGCTGATGTTTAATAATGTAATGTGGTGAAATGTGATGATGATGATGATGATGATGATGATGATGATGATGATGATGATGATGATGATGATGATGATGTGGTTGGTGGGATGTGTCAGCTGACGTCACAGGAGAAGGAATGGCTGGTGGCCAGTAATGTGATGTGGTGAAATGTGATGATGATGATGATGATGATGATGTGGTTGGTGTGTGATGTGTCAGCTGACGTCACAGGAGAAGGAATGGCTGGTGGTCAGCGCCACAGCCGACTGCCAGGGTCTGCAGCGACTCCTGGCTGTGAATGGACGACTG
Organism: Rapana venosa; assembly: GCA_028751875.1. Lineage (NCBI taxonomy): Eukaryota > Metazoa > Mollusca > Gastropoda > Neogastropoda > Muricidae > Rapana > Rapana venosa. Next base: position 17,224,437 of record CM054143.1, on the reverse strand, counting down.
GCTTCACTGCAGGTGAGTGTGTGGGGGGGGGGGGGGGGGGGGGGGGGTAGGGTGGGTGGTGTGTGGTGGTGTGTGTGTGTGGGGGGGGGGGGGGGGGTAATGTAGTGTAGTGTAGTGTGTGTGGTGTAGGTAGGTGGTGTGTTGTAGTGTAGTGTAGTGTGTGTGGTGTGTGGGGGGGGGTAGTGTAGTGTAGTGTAGTGTGTGTGTGGGAGGGGGTAGTGTAGTGTAGTGTGGTGTGTTGTAGTGTAGTGTAGTGTTAGTGTGTGTGTGTGTGTGTGTGGGTAATGTAGTGTAGTGTAGTGTGAGTGTGTGTGTGTTAGTTTTGTGGTGTTTGTGTGTGTGGAGGGGGTAGTGTAGTGTGTGTGTAGGTAGTGTAGTGTAGAGTGTTGTAGTGTGTAGTGTAGTGTGTGTGTGGGAAGGGTAGTGTAGTGTAGTGTAGTGTGTGTGTGTGCGTGTGTATGTGTGTGTGTGTGTAGTGTTTGTGTGTGTGTGGGGGGGATAGTGTAGTGTAGTGTAGTGTGTGGAGGGGGTAGTGTAGGTGTGTGTGTAGTGTGGTGTAGTGTAGTGTAGTTTGTGTTGGTGTGTGTAGTGTAGTGTGTGTGTTGTGTGGTGTGTATGTAGGTGTGTGTGTGTGTGTGTGTGTGTGTGTGTGTGTGTGTGTGAGTGTAGTGTAGTGTAGTGTAGTGTTTGTGTGTGTGAGGGGGTAGTGCAGTGTAGTGTGTGTGGGGGTGTGGGGGTGTGTTGGTGTGCGTGTGTGTGTGTTTGTGTAGTGTGTGTGTGTGTATGTGTGTGGTGTGTGTGTGTGTGTGTGTGTGTGTGTTGTGTGTGTGTTGTGTGTGTGTGTGTGTGAGGGTGTAGTGTATGTGTAGTGTAGTGTAGTGTGTGTGTGGGGGGGGTAGTGTAGTGTAGTGTAATGTAGTGTAATGTAGTGTAGTGTAGTGTAGTGTGTGTGTGTAGTGTGTGTGTTGTGTATGTAGCGTGTGTGTGTGGTGTGTGTGTGTGTGTAGTGTGTGTGTGATAGTTGTTGTGGTAGTTGTGTGTATGTAGGTGTGTGTGGTGTGAGTGTGGGGTGTGGGTGTGTATGTGTGTGCGCGTGCGTTGTGTGTGTGTGTGTGTGTGTGTGTGGTGTGTAGTGTAGTGTAGTGTAGCGTAGTGTATATGTAGTGTGTGTGTAGTTTAGTTGGTAGTGTAGTGTGGTGTAGTGTAGTGTAGTGTAGTGTGTTGTAGTGGGTTGTGTGTAGTGTAGTGTGTGTTGTGTGTGTGTGTGTGTTTTTTTGGGGGGTATATGTGTGTGTGTATTGTTGTGTTTGTGTGTGTGTTATTTGGGGGGTATTGTGTGTGTGTGGGGTGGTGTGGTAGTGTAGTGTAGTGTGTGTGTGTTGGGGGGGTAGTGTAGTTGTAGTGTGTGTAGTGTGTGGGTGTGGTGGTGTGTGATTGTTGTTGTGTGTTTGTGGTGGTGTGACGTGTTGGTAGTATGAAGTGTTGGTTCAATTTTAGTTGTTCACTTAAAGTGATATTAGACGATAGTATATTAGTTGTTGTGTGAGGATGTAGTGTAGTGTAGTGTGTGTAGTGTGTGTGTGTGTAGTGTAGTGTTGTGGTTGTGGTTTGTGGTGTAGTGTGTGTGGTGTAGTGTAGTGTAGTGTAGTGTAGTGTGGTTGTGGTGGTGTAGTGTAGTGTAGTGTAGTGTAGTTGGTGTGGGTGTAGTGTAGTGTAGTGTAGGTGTGGTTTGTGGTGTGTGTGTGTTGTGTAGTGTAGTGTAGTGTAGTGTGATTGTAGTTGTAGTGTAGTTGTAGTGTGGTGTGGTGGTGTGTGTGTAGTGTAGGTGTGGTTTGTGTGTG
>CM054143.1:17210096-17217596 GCA_028751875.1 Rapana venosa | reverse complement strand
AATATTGTTTGTGATTATACTGTATGTACTTATCATGTAAGTGTTGTTTTGTTTTTATACGATGAATAGTGTTATTGTGTTCAGTATGTGTACACTTACAGACGTTTGTTTGTTGTGGTGAATTGTGTTGTTGGCAATATGTATGTATTTATGATAATAATGTAGGTATGTGTGTGCATACTTATTAATCAAATACTTTTTGTTTGTGTGTGTCGCGTGGGGAATAGGATTATTGAGATCAATATGATTGCTTGTCATTATGTGTGTTTTTTGTGTAGGGAGTAATGTTATTATGTTCAATATGTATACAGTTAAAATAACGTGCGGGTGTATATATGTTATGGGGGTTGATATTACTGTTTGCTATGATGAAGAGAGTTACGTTACTGTGTTCAATATTGTCATGATGACGTGTGTGTGTATGTGTGTGTATGTGTGTGTGTGTCTTTGTTGTGGTGTGTGTGTGTGTATGTGTGTGTGTGTGTATGTGTGTGTGTGTGTGTGTATGTGTGTGTATGTGTGTGTGAGTATGTGTGTGTATATATATATATGTGTGTGTGTGTGTGTGTGTGTGTGTGTGTGTGTGTGTGTGTGTGTGTGTGTGTGTGTGTGTGTGTGTGTGTGTGTGTGTGTGTTGCGTTGCGTGTCTGTCATCGGGCTGTGGACTCCTTCAGTATGTAAGTATTCATCTTTCTCTGTCTTTCTTCTTATTTATATAGCTCTGTCTGTCTGTTCTGTCTTCCTTTCTGTCTGTGTCTGCCTGTGTATGCGTGTCTGTGTTTCTATATATATGAGAATGTGTGTGTGTGTGTGTGTGTGTGTGTGTGTGTGTGTGTACTCGCGTGCACGTGCATATGTATGCATATGTGCGTGCGTGCGTGCGCGCGCGCATGTGCACGTTTAGTGACAGAGATAGAGACAGTCAGAGACAGACACAGACAAACAAACAGACAGACAGATACAAACAGACAGATACAAACAGACAGACACAGAGGTATTGTTTTCAATGTGAGGTATAGTATTTACTGTGAGGTTTTGTATTAACCGTGAGGCATAGTGTTCATCGTGCAGTATAGTATTCAGTATGCCTGATCGATATGAAGTTGACACAGTATGCCTACTATAATAAAGTTCACACAGCCTGTTGTATATGAAGTTGACACAGTATGTTACGTATGAAGTTGACACAGTATGCCTACTATATATAAAGTTCACACAGTCTGTTGTATATGAAGTTGACACAGTATGCCTACTATATATAAAGTTCACACAGTCTGTTGTATATGAAGTTGACACAGTATGCCTACTATATATAAAGTTCACACAGCCTGTTGTATATGAAGTTGACACAGTATGTTACGTATGAAGTTGACACAGTATGCCTACTATATATAAAGTTCACACAGTCTGTTGTATATGAAGTTGACACAGTATGCCTACTATATATAAAGTTCACACAGCCTGTTGTATATGAAGTTGACACAGTATGTTACGTATGAAGTTGACACAGTATGCCTACTATATATAAATTTCACACAGTCTGTTGTATATGAAGTTGACACAGTATGCCTACTATATATAAAGTTCACACAGTCTGTTGTATATGAAGTTGACACAGTATGCGTACTATATATAAAGTTCACACAGTCTGTTGTATATGAAGTTGACACAGTATGCCTACTATACATAAAGTTCACACAGTCTGTTGTATATGAAGTTGACACAGTATGTTACATATGAAGTTGACACAGTATGCCTGCTATACATAAAGTTGACACAGTATGCTTACTATATATAAAGTTGACACAGTATGCCTGGTATATATGAAGTTAGCACAGTATGCCATCTATATATGAAGTTGACACAGTATGCCTGCTATATATAAAGTTGGCACAATATGCCTGCTATATATATAGTTGACACAGTATGCCTTCTATATATAAAGTTGACGCAGTATGCCTTCTATAATATATGAAGTTGACACAGTATGCCTGCTATACATAAAGTTGACACAGTATATATTTATATGAATTTGACATATTATGGCCTGCTATATATAAAATTGACTCAATATGCCTGTTATATATGAAGTTCACACAGTGTGGCTTGCTATGAAGTCGACACAATATGTTATATAAAAAGATGACACAGTACTTTTTATATGAAGTTGACACAATATGGCTGCTATATATATATATATATATATATATTATATATATATATATATATATATAATATATATATATATATATATATATATATATATATATATATATATATATATATTTATATATATATATATATTTATTTATTTATTTATTTTATTTATTCTTTGATATCGAGGATAATGGAATAAGCACTTACGTGCTTTTTGTTAAACATCTTTTTTACATTTTTACATTTATGAAGTTAACACATTTTGCCTGCTATAATATATGATGTTGACACGATATGCCTGCTATATATATAGTTGAGACAGTATGCCTGCTATATATAAAGTTGACACAGTATGCCTGGTATAAATGAAGTTAGCACAGTATGCCATCTATATATGAAGTTGACACAGTATGCCTGCTATATATAAAGTTGGCACAATATGCCTGCTATATATATAGTTGACACAGTATGCCTTCTATATATAAAGTTGACGCAGTATGCCTTCTATAATATATGAAGTTGACACAGTATGCCTGCTATACATAAAGTTGACACAGTATATATTTATATGAATTTGACATATTATGGCCTGCTATATATAAAACCACCTCCAGCTAGTGAATACACTTGGCCCACACAAGAAATCCAGAAAATGGACATGGCATAGCCCAAATGGAGAACACCACAACCAAATAGATTACATCATGGTGAAAAGACGGTTTCAGTCTAGCGTTAACATCGCACAGACACGAAGTTTTCCAGGAGCAGACATAGGGAGTGATCATGATCTTGTGATGATGACTTTCCGACTACGTCTAAAGAAAATCCACAAGCGGAACAACATCAGGATCAAATTTGACCTCGAGAAGCTGAAGGACCCAGAGGTATTAGAAATTTTTCAAGCAAGGATAGGTGGAAAGTTTGCAGCACTCACTGTGTTAGACTCAGACATAGACACACTGACGAATAGTTTCAATACAGCAGTGACTGAAACAGCAAACGAGCTTCTTGGCAAACGCCGACCAGTCAAAAAACCATGGGTCACACCTAACATCCTACAACTATGCGACAAGCGTAGAGAGTTGAAGAAAAAGAAAAATGAAACAAAAGAAAGAGCAGAACAATATAGGGCAGTCAACAAAAGAATCAGGAAGTCCATGACGGAGGCAAAAGAGAAATGGATCGGTGAACAGTGCCAAGACATTGAAGAGAACATCAAGAAAAACAATAGCAAGAAAGCATATCAGCTGGTGAAAGACCTGACTAGCACGAAACAGAGAAAAGGTTTAACAATCCAAGACAAAAATGGGAAGTGTCTCACTGACGACCAGGATATTCTGAACAGATGGACAGAATACTGCTCCGACCTGTATAACTATAGAACCGCAGGAGATCCAGAAGTCCTTAATGTACCCGAAAGCAAAGACACAGACAGTCACCCTATCCTCCGAGAAGAAGTGGAAACAGCAGTCAGATCGCTGAAAAAGGGGAAGTCAGCAGGGGCTGACAACATTCCAGCTGAGTTGGTCCAAGCTGGAGGGGAAGCCATGATCAGCGCCCTACTAAGAATCTGCAACAAGATCTGGCAGACAGGAAAATGGCCAACACCATGGACGCAGTCACTCATCATCACCCTCCCCAAGAAAGGAAATCTACAACAATGCCATAATTACCGCACAATCAGCCTCATATGTCACCCAAGCAAGGTCATGCTGCAGATAATATTGAATAGACTGAAGCCACAAGCAGAGACCATCATTGCTGAGGAACAAGCAGGTTTCAGAGCAGGGCGCAGCACAACAGAACAGATATTCAACCTCAGAATACTATGTGAGCGGTACCTTCAACATCAACAAGACCTATACCACGTATTTATCGATTTTAAGAAGGCATTTGACAGGGTGTGGCATGCAGCTTTGTGGGCAACCATGAACTTGTACAGCATCAATGCAAACCTGATCAGAGTCATCAAACAGCTGTACAGCGAGGCCACCAGTGCAGTGTACTACAACAACAACATTGGAGAATGGTTTTCGAACAACAGTTGGAGTAAGGCAGGGCTGTCTACTCTCACCCACTCTTTTCAACATCTTCCTTGAGAGAATCATGGCTGATGCACTGGAACATCATGAAGGATCAGTCAGCATTGGTGGCAGAACGATCACAAACCTCCGCTTCGCAGATGACATTGATGGAATAGCAGGATCATAAAAAGAGCTTGCCAGCCTAACAGAACACTTGGATAAGGCCTCCAAAACATACGGCATGGAAATCAGTGCAGAGAAGACCAAACTGATGACTAATAACACCAACGGCATTAGCACTGATATAAGGGTTAATGACCAGAAGCTGGAAACAGTTCAAAGCTTCAAGTACCTGGGAGCCATTGTATCAGACCAGGGATCCAAGCCAGAAGTAGTATGCAGGACTGCACAGACAATAACAGCTTTGTCAAAACTAAACACCATCTGGAGAGATAAGAATATCTCACTTATCTCCAAGATCAGACTAATGCGCTCCCTTGTCATATCCATATTTCTGTATGCCTGTGAATCATGGACCCTGACTGCAGATTTGGAGAGAAGAGTACAGGCAATGGAGATGAGATGCTTTCGGAGACTCCTTGGCATCTCCTACAAAGACCACATAAGCAACGAAAGCGTGCATAACAGAATCCAGCAAACCATTGGACCCTATGAGAACCTTCTAACGATCGTGAAAAAGCGTAAACTTAAGTGGTATGGGCATGTCACAAGATCCCAAGGAATTACAAAGACAGTTTTGCAAGGCACTGTCCAAGGAGGAAGAAGAAGAGGCAGACCAAGGAAGAGCTGGGAGGATAACATCAGTGAATGGACAGGCCTAGAACTCAACAAAACCCTGAGAAAGGCAGAACAGAGAGAAGAATGGAGGGAACTGGTTGCTGAGTCTTTGAGGGTGCCCCCACGGTCGTCAGACTACGGGACAGATAGAGATAGATAGATAGATATATAAAATTGACTCAATATGCCTGTCATATATGAAGTTGACACAGTGTGGCTTGTTATGAAGTCGACACGATATGTTATATAAGAAGATGACACAGTACATTTTATATGAAGTTGACACAATATGGCTGCTATATATTTATTCATTTATTTATTTTATTTATTCTTTTATATCGAGGATAATGGAATAACCACTTATTTGCTTATTTACATCTTAAAAAAAACATTTTTACATATATGAAGTTAACACAGTATGCCTGCTATAATATATCAAGTTGACACAGTATGCTTACTATATATATAGTTGATACAGTATGCCAGCTATATATAAAGTTGACACAGTATGCCTGCTATATATGAAGTTAACATAGTATGCCTGCTAATATGTATGAAGTTGACACAGTATGCCTGCTTTGCATAAAGTTGACACAGTATGCCTGCTTTATATGAAGTTGACAGTATGTTTTATATGAACTTGACACAGTATGGCTGCTATATATGAAGTTGACACAGTATGCCTACTATATATGAAGTCGACACGATATGTTGCATATGAAATTGACACAGTATGCCTGCCATAATAAATTAAGTTGACACAGTATGCCTGTTATGTATGAAGTTGACACAGTATGCCTGCTATAATAGTATGAAGCTGACACAGTATGCCTGCTATAGTATATAAAGTTGACACAGTATGCCTTCTATATATAAAGTTGACACAGTAGGGCTGCTATATATTATAAAGTTGACACAGTATGCCTGCTATAATTATATAAAGCTGACACAGTATGCCTGCTATAATATATGAAGTTGACACAGTATGCCTGCTATAATAATATGAAGTTGACAGAGTATGCCAGGTATAATAATATGAAGTTGACACAGTATGCCTGTTCTAATATATGAACTTGACACAGTATGCCTGCTATAATATATAAAATTAACACAGTATGCCTGCTACAGTATATGAAGTTAACACAGTATAGCTGCTATAATATATAAAGCTGACACAGTATGCCTGCCATATATAAAGTTGACACAGTACGCTGCTATATATTATAGAGTTGACATAGTATGCCTGTTTATAACATATGAAGCTGACACCGTATGCCCGCTATAATATAAGAAGTTGACACAGTTCGCCTGCCATAATATATGAAGTTGGCACAGTATGCCTGCTATAATATGAAGTTGACACAGTATGCCTTCTATAATATATGAAGTTGACACAGTATGCCTGCTATAATAAATGCAGTTGACACAATATGCCTGCTATAATATAATTATGAAGTTGACACAGTATGCCTGCTATAATAATATGAAGCTGACACAGTATGCCTGCTATAATATATGAAGTTGACACAGTATGCCTGCTATAATATATGAAGTTGAGACAGTATGCCTGCTATAATAGATGAAATTAACACAGTATGCCTTCTCTAATATAATTATGCAGTTGACACAGTATGCCTTCTATAATATACGAAGTTGACACAGTATGCCTGCTATAATATATGAAGTTGACACAGTATGCCTGGTATTATATTTGAAATTATTACAGTATGCCTGCTGTAGTAGATGAAATGATCACAGTATGCCTGCTATAATATATGAAATTAACACAGTATGCCTGCTATAATATTTGAAATTATTACAGTATGCCTGCTGTAGTAGATGAAATTAACACAGTATGCCTGCTACAGTATATGAAGTTGACACAGTATGCCTGCTACAATATATGAAATTAACACAGTATGCCTGCTATAATATAATTATGCAGTTGACACAGTATGCCTGCTACAGTATATGCAGTTGACACAGTATGCCTGCTCTAATATAATTATGCAGTTGACACAGTATGCCTGCTACAGTATATGCAGTTGACACAGTATGCCCGCTATGCTGCTCTGACAGACAGCCCTGCACTGGGCCAGCAAGCACGGCCGGCTTCAGGTGGTGAAGATGATGGCTGACAGGATCGGGGTCAACGTCAACCTGCAGTCTGTCAGTCTCTCTTTCTTTATCTGTCTGTCTGTCTGTCTGTGTCTGTCTCTCTGTCTGGCTGTGTTTGTCTGTCTGTGTGTATGTCTGTTTCTCTGTGTCAGTGTGTCTGTCTGTCCCTCTGTGTTTGTCTGTCTGTCCCTCTGTGTCTGTCTGTCTGTCCCTCTGTGTCTGTCTGTCCCTCTGTGTCTGTCTGTCCCTCTGTGTCTGTCTGTCCATCTGTGTCAGTGTGTCTCTCTGTCCCTCTGTGTCTGTCTGTCTGTCCCTCTGTGTCTGTATCTCTGTCCCTCTGTGTCTGTCTGTCTGTGTCCGTCCGTCTGTCCCTCTGTGTCTGTCTGTCTGTCCCTCTGTGTCT
>CM054143.1:17197596-17200096 GCA_028751875.1 Rapana venosa | reverse complement strand
GTTGTTGTTTTGTTTTTGCTGTTGTTTAGATTGGATGATGGGGTTTATTGTAATTTTGTAGTTGTTGTATTGTTTTTGAAAAGTGAGACTGGATTTTCTTGCAATCGTGGTTGTTTTTTGTTTTTTTGTTTTGTTGTGGTTGTTTTGCTGTGAATGGGAAGACTGGTTTTCTTGCAAAGTGTTGTTATTGTTATTTTTTTGTTTATTTTTTTCTTGCTGTTTAATGTAATGACTAAAATTTTCTTCAATCGTGTTGTTTTATTTTGTTATTTTTTGTTGTGGTTGTTCTTGCTTTATATGTGCTGGTTTTTTTGCAATCGTGTTGCTGTTATTTTTGTTATTGTTTTTTTGTTTGTGGTTTTTTTTGTGTTAATGCGATGGCTGGATTTTTTGCAATTTTTGTTATTGTTGTTATTTGTTTCTTGTGGGTTCTTGCTGTTTATAGATGACTGGGTTTTCTTGCAATCGTGTTGCTTTTATTATTTTTATTGTTGTTTGTTTGTTTGTTGTGGTTGTTCTTGCTGTTAATGCGATGACTGGATTTTCTTGCAATCGTGTTGTTATTGTTATTGTTGTTTGTTTGTTTGTTGTGGTTGTTCTTGCTGTTCATGTGATGACTTGATTTTCTTGCATTTGGTTGTTATTGTTGTTTGTTTGTTTGTTGTGGTTGTTCTTGCTGTTCATGTGATGACTGGATTTTCTTGCTATCGTGTTGTTATTGTTATTGTTGTTATTTGTTTGTTGTGGTTGTTTTTGCTGTTCATGTGATGACTGGATTTTCTTGCAATCGTGTTGTTATTGTTATTGTTGTTATTTGTTTATTGTGGTTGTTTTTGCTGTTCATGTGATGACTGGATTTTCTTGCAATCGTGTTGTTATTGTTATTGTTGTTGTTTGTTTGTTGTAGTTGTTCTTGCTGTTCATGTGATGACTGGATTTTCTTGCAATCGTGTTGTTGTTATTGTTGTTGTTTGTTTGTTTGTTGTGGTTGTTCTTGCTGTTCAAGTGATGACTGGATTTTCTTGCAATCGTGTTGTTATTGTTGTTGTTGTTTGTTTGTTGTGGCTGTTCTTGCTGTTCATGTGATGACTGGATTTTCTTGCAATTGTGTTATTGTTATTGTTGTTTGTTCTTGCTGTGAATGCAATGACTGATAAGAAGAGGCGATGTTTCGCCTTTCAGTGTTACTTTTTTTTGGTTCCTTTTCCTAACCAAATCAAGTGTCCTTGAATAAAATCAAACAGTTGCCAAGAAGACCAAAAAAAGTCTTCGTCTTGTTGTCAGAATGGGAACTAGACTCTAACACCAATACCGATACTTTCTCATCTCGGTGGACACAAGAATTATAATAATAATAAATATATGGAATTTATATAGCGCTGAATCTTGTAAAGCAACAAATCAAAGCGCTCAGATGACATTTTTATTTTTATTTTTTTAATTATTATTTTATATTTTATTTATGTTTGTGTATGCGGTTTTTAAAATTTTGTCATCTTTTCCCACCGGCACACAATGGCTTACTCTTTCGAACAGCGAAACAGGATTTAACGTGTGCGCAAGATGTTCTGCATGCGTTCGCACACGGGGCCTCGGTTTATAGTCTCATCCGAAGGACTTTCATGCGAGTTACAAGCCATATTATTATTCTAAGAACAAATAATTATATACAGACTCTGGAAACTGCTGCTGTTAAAGGTGATTTTCAACACACACAAAAAGTGGAGAGGGGGTTGGGGATGGAAGGATTTTGAACACACACACACAAACACACACACACACACTCGCACACACATGCGTGCGCCGCGCACGTTCACATGCACACACGCACGTACGCACACACATGCAAACGCAGAGAGAGAGAGAGAGGAGAGAGAGAGAGAGAGAGAGAGAGAGAGAGAGAGAGAGAGAACTCTGAACTCTGAAATAGTTTAATAGTACATCGGCCTTAGGCCACAATACAACAAAAGGGAGTGTTGGGGGCGGGAGGCGGGTATACAATGGAAGAGAACAATGATTTCACAATGCAAATACAATTTTGAATCAGTTGAAAAGCTTCACTTCTATGTATGTACACATATTCCCCTGTCAACAGCTTAGGGTTTTAACTTGGTAACTATGTACGCTCACTCATTCCAGTTTGATCACAAAGCACCAGCATAGAGAGAGAGAGAGAGAGAGAGAGAGAGAGAGAGAGAGAGAGGGGGAGAGAGAGAGAGAGAGAGACATATCAAGGGAAGCTACCGTTGCTGTGCTGAAATTTTCGCACAATAGGTTTCATCCCTTACAATAGCTGATACGGGCACGACACACGAACATCTGGACTGGCCAAGACTGTCCTATAGGGAACAACAGTACAAGGAGGGAGACGAAGAAGAGGCAGACAGAGAAAACAATGATGGGAAGACAACATCAGAGAGTGGACTGGCCTTGAGGAGAACGATTTGCTACGGAAAGCAGAGGGCCGCGGGGAGTGGAGGAAGCTGGTTGCAAAATCTTC
>CM054143.1:17177596-17190096 GCA_028751875.1 Rapana venosa | reverse complement strand
CTGTTGTTTATAGCCCGCCGACCACAGAGGCCATATCAGGGCTGTCACCTTGTATACATTTTGAATCTCAGAATAAAACTGTAGCAGCTATATACAGATTAAAATAGGGTATCTTCTTCTTCTTTGCGTTGCCTGGGTTATGTTGTGAGACCAGATCTTCTGAGGAATTCAGCAGTTGCCTGCAGGTCATCCACCGTGCCGTACAGTTTCTGCTCCAGAGGCGTGGGCTCAGGCCACACTTCCAGCCTTAGCGTCTGGAGGGTCCTGCAGTCTTGTAGGATGTGGGCCGTATCCTGTTCTTCTTCTCCACAGGGGCACATAGCAGATGGTGCAATTTTCAATTTTCTGTGGAGGTGTTTATTCAGCCTGTTGTGCCCTGTGCGTAGTCTGAAAATGACCACCTGTGCTTGTCGTGAAAGCTGGTGATAAGGGTGTAAAGTCAACTCTACTGTCGTTCCTTGTTTTGATCAATGCCCTCGCCAACCGTAAGGGTCAACCAAGGACGGTCACGGCGTCGTGGGAGAAACCCCATGACACTGGGACGCTAATATAATCACAACAATAAAGAACTGTATCGCATCCCAAACGTTGCCATATATACTCGTACTGATATGAACAAACCACGTTGAAACAGTGAAAATGGTTTAGCTCAACTGACTTTTTTGGTTTGTTCCTTGGCTAGATCTCCATTTACAAAACCGCATACACACGGGGACTGGTGTAAAAAAAAAAAAGCACACAAGTGCTTGTTCCATTATCCTCGGTATCATCATCATCATCATCAGACCCGTGACCTTGGCGGTTGTGGGGGAGACACGAAAGACGATGCCGTGGTAAGCCTCCTCCATCCATCTCGGTCCTCGGCTCTGCGCAGTAGTGCCGAGTCATTCATCCTGGTCCATTCTCTGATGTTGTCCATCCATGACTTGTTCTGTCTTCCCCTCCTTCTGCCACCTTCGAGTGTTCCCTGCAGTACTGTTTTTGGCAGAGTGTTGTGGCGGGTGACGTGGCCGAACCATGTCAGCTTTTTCTTCTTGACGATGGTGAGAAGGGGTTCGTTCCTGTGGACCTGCCAGCCGTGTTATTTGACTCTTGACAAATTCATTGGTCTTTCGTTCTCTCCAGGATATGCCCAGTAGTTTTCTATGGCATTTTGTTTCAAATGACTGGATTCGCTTTGCTGTTTCAGCAGTCAATGTCCAGGTTTCACTTCCGTACAGCAGGATCGTCTGAATTAGGGCTTTGTAGAGCTTTAGTTTGATTGGGAAACTGATCTCTTTACTTTTCCATATGGTGGTGAGTTTTGTCATGGAAGATGTTGCCATGGCTATTCTGACTTTGATTTCTGTCGTCGATCGCCCGTCCTTTGTGAGTGTAGCGCCAAGGTATTTAACAACGTCTACCTCCTCCAGTTGTTGGCCGTTCATGTAAATTTTAGCAGTGGCATTGCTCGTGCTGTTCACAAGTACTTTACTTTTCTCCGAGCTCACCTCCATCCCATATGCTCCAGCTCTGTTCTCAAGTCTGGTCGTAAGATCTTGCAGCTCTGTGTTACTTCCGCCCATGAGGTCAATGTCATCGGCAAACCGTAAGTTGTTGAGGGGTCTGCCGCCAATGGAGATGGTAGAGTAGAGTGGGGTCCGACAAGGATGCCTGTTATCTCCAGTCCTGTTTAATCTGTTCTTGGAAAACATTATGAGAGAGACCCTCCATGACTTCCTCGGTATAATATAAAGAATAAAAAAAGAAAAGAAAAAAAGGTTTAACAATTGTGAGATTTTAAGCATATGCAGCCGGTTTTTTTGTCCACCATTAAAGGGAAAGCCGCTTTCCCAAAATTTTGGGGAAAATGTTGTTTTAATACACAGCATTTTATTGTTTTTTTTTTTTTAAATTTTTGGGTTATCGGTATTTTTACCGACTTTAATGGTCCCTTTTCCCGAAAGGCAGAAGGGGTTTCCCAACGGATGGGAAAGATGTTCTGCTTTCCCTTTAACAAAACGAGACTTGGTTTACAGTTTTTCTCATAAAGGGGAATGAAGTCAGTCCCGATGTTAAATTTCCGGGACAAAATTCCCTCAAAGGTACGTAACCCGAAAAATCAAACCCCTTGGGCAAAAAGAATAAAGTATCAGTTTGTAGTGAAACTTGGTAAAAATCGGTTTCCCCTTGGTTAAAAATTGTCCCCACAAAGCTGCCCCTTCTACTTTGTAACTCAAATTTGATACTATTAATGTACGGATGTTTTATAGCGCTAAAATTGTAAAACAGAAAAAACCTTTTAAAACAAAAAAAAACAAACCCGCTTTCATTCAAATTATTTACCCCCGGCGTTTATTTCGACTTTGTTTTCCCAGTACTTAAAAAAAAGCTCCCATGTTCAACATGTATATTAAATAACAAACATGAGTTTTACGTAAGGTAATGTAGTCGAAAGACTTTTTCTCTCTCCATTTTAATGAAAAAGTAGACAATAAAGGTTGTAACTTGCTATCTTTTGATCCTGTTTTTACAAGATTCCACGTTCTGAAAAAAAAAAAAAAAAAAAAAAAATGTCCAGATATATGGGTCGAGTATTACCGTCATCTAGAGGTCGGAGCACTCGTTTTCCCCCCCCAATTTTAACAGCGTGGGGGTGTGGGTTGGTTCCCAAAAAGGGAAATGCGGGCCCTTTTTGCGCGCCTTTTTCAGTGATTTGTGTGTGTGTGTGTTTTGTGTGTGTGTGGGCGTGCGTCGTCCCGTGCGGGGTGCGTTGGGTGTGTGTGGTTTGTGTGTGGTGTGTGTGGGGCGCGCGCGTTTTGTGTGTGCGTGTGTGTAAATTTGAATTTTTTAAAAACTATTAATTGTAACTGGCTGCATGTAAAAAGGGATAGGATGAATAAAAACCTCGGGGGTTTTGTTTTTGGTTGTTTTTTTTTTTGCAAGATATACGCGTTTTAAAATTTCCCATGTATTATTATTTTTTTAAATTTTTATTTTATTTTTATTATTATTATTATTTTTATTAAGTTTTCCCCGTTCCCCAAAGTTTGTAAAAGGGGAAACCCTCCCCTTTTGGGGGCCCAGGGAAGATAAACCCGCGAGAGGGAGGGAAAAATGGGCGCCCCCCCCTTAAATTTTAATCCTTCATTTTTAAGGCCCCAAAAAACCCCGCCGGGGTTTTCGAAAGGGGGGCGCAGGGGTGGAAAAAGGGTGGACCGGCTGGTTTCACTTAGCGGGGCGGGGGCGGGGTGCCTGGTTGACATGAAGCCCTTTCCCCGGGCCAATCACGGTTGTCGTGGGCCCCACTTTTTTCTTGTTCCCCCGTCTTCTTTCCCCTGGACTTTTCCTTGCAGGATGGTCTTTGCAATTTCCTTTTCTGGCGTGTTCGTCCCCATACCTTTGGGAGTTTCCTCTTTTTCACCGTGGTCGTGGGTTTTCATTTAGTCCCGATTGTTGGGTGACCCATTCTGCGGATTTCATTTTTGGGTGACTGGTTTTTTGTATGAGATGCCAAGGAGCCTTCTGAGGCATCTCATTTCTATGCTTGGTTTCCCCCTTTTGTAGGTCTGCGTTCATTTCCCATGCCTACTGCGTAAAGCAAAATTGAGGGGACTGCCCCGTTTATTTAAACTTCCCCTTTGGGGTTCCGGAGGGAGGGTTTCTTTTCTCAATTTAGGGTCTTCAGTCTTTCCATTGTGCTGCCTGTTTGTCCCGCTCTTGCTGGGATTTCGGTCTTCGATCCCCCCTAAATTAGGGAAGGCCCCCAAGGAAACTTGAAATGGTCAACGTCCCCAGTTTTTTTTCCGTGGAGGGGAATCTTGGTGGTGATTGGCTGGGCAATGTTTAAACTGAGTTTGGTTTTTTTTTCGGCGCTGATTTCCTTTGCCGTATCGTGAGGATATTTGCCAGTTGCTTCACCAGGGGGCCCAGTTCCTTTTCATTCCTGCCGGGCCCGAAAATTTGTTGGGCAAACCTGAGGTTCGTGTTGTTGCCCCCAATGCTGCTGTGCCTGTGTGGTTTTTCCCAAAGGGCGTCATCATGATGCGTTAAAGGGAAAAATTTTAAAACTTTTTGTGGGGCGACAGGGGAACCCCCGTCGGCCCCCAAACTGTGGTAGGAAAAACCCCATTCCCTACCTTTGCCCTGTACGGTATGCACTGGGGCCCTTTGAGAAAGATTTCCCTTTTGGGTTGTGGATCAGCTTTTGGCCCTTTGTTAAATTTTGTTCATGGTAGCCCACGAGCGTCTTTCCCATACTCTATCGAAGGCCTTTTTTAAAAAATCAATGAAGACGTGGAAGTGTCTTGTTGAGCTGGCAAAAATTTTTTCACAAAAACCCCTAGGTTGAATATCTTTTTCTGTGGTGCTTCTTTTTGGGCCCGGAAAACCCGGCCTTTTCGGCGAGTTTCTCTTTCCCTGTGGTTTCAGGGGTTAATCACCTTTCAGCATGATTTTTATTTGGCATGACTTATGAGGCTGATTGCCCTGTATTTTTGGGCATGTGGAGATTTCCTTTTTTGGGGTTGGAGAGGGGATGATGAGTGATTGGGTCCATGGTGTAGGAAAATTCCGGTCTCCCAAGATCTTGTTGCAGATATTTAAAGGATGTTGTCCCCTGTTCCCCCCCGTGTTGGATCAGTTCTGCGGGGGTTTTGTTGTTGTTTCCCTGCTGTTTTTCCTTTTTTTCAGCGATTAATTCCCTACTTCTACTTCCTCGCGTGGGAAGGGAAGTTGTCTTTATTCGATGAGGTTTGGTTGCAAGTACGGGGGGTTCCCCTTTAGCGTTGTGATTGTAGATTTCGGAACGGGTTTTTTCCGCCCAATTTTCCAAACGTTTTCCCTTTTTTCTGTTAGGAAATTTCCCCTTCTTTGTCCGGGAAATGTTATAAACCTTGCCTGTTTCTGTTTGGTGAGTTTCTTTCAAAAAAGGGTTTGCTTTCTGCAAATTATTCTTTGTCGGTCTCTTCGATTTCGGGAAACTTTGTTTCTCTACCCTTTTCCCCCTTTGGTTTTTTCCTCATGTCTCTCTGATCTTCTTTTTTTATTTTTTGGTACTAAATGCCCCTGTGTGTTCTTGCTTTTCTTGGGGTCTCGTCTTTTGTACCATTTTTCAAGATTTTATCTGTGACCCCTGGTTGTGTTTTTTTGGCCCTTTTTTGCCAAGGAGTATGCTTTTGTCTCAGTCATCACCTTTTGTTTAAAAAATGGGGGTTTATTGTTTGGCATTTCTTCAAGTTTCCAGCAGTGGTTCGAATTTCCCTCCTATTGTTGTTGGAAAGGGCTCGGCGATGGTGGGGTCCCTTTAGTTTTGTTTCCCGGTTGAAATTGAGGCTGGTGTTCTTTGTTTATTGCTCTTCTTCAATCGGATCTAAAAATTCAGGAGCCAAGGTATGTTTGGGTGCCCCGTTTTGCCCGGGGGAAAGTCCCCCGTCTTGGTCTGTTGATGCCAGATCGAAAACCCTTTCTGCCCCCAGGATGTAGTCAATTGGTTTTTGATGGATCCCATTTGGGGGCATGCCAGGGGCCAGCGGCGGGATGCCGGGGGTTTTTCCAGGGTTTGGCGAGCACCGTTTTCGTTGTAGTGGCAAATTCCCGTAGTCGGGGGTCCCCGCTCATTGGTGATTTGCATTTAAAGGGGGGGACCGCAGAATTTGCCTTTCCCGTCTTTCAGTGGGTCTCCCCCCACCTTGGGTTTCCCGTCTTCCTGGGTGATAAAATTTTTTTTTGTTCTCTTATCAAAGGGCCCCCTAGTTTGGGAGAATTCCTCTAAGATTTTCATCGTGGGTCCGTTTTTGGTTTCGTAGGTTTAATCACTGTGATGTTGAAAGGGGGGTGCCCTGGGGGATGGCCATAAGCCGGTGTTTACTGGGTAAATTTCCTTTTTACCCAGTTTTTAAAGTTCTTGTTGACAAGCATGGCCACGCCTTGATATGCTTTTTCCCGCTCCCCGCTATGTAGAGCATATGACCTCGTCGTTTTGGTGTTCACCGTGCTCTTTTCCCTCGACCCCAAAAGAGACCCACCGTGCCAGGTTTTACCCGTCCCCGCTTTGTTTTTAGAAGGTTTTTTTGGGGAGTTTGGCCCGTTTGGGCCCCGGGTTCTGGGCGTTCCCCCGTTGCGAAAGGTGATGTAGTTTCCCCTTTCCTTGATTTTTTTTTGTAGGGGTTCCACCCCGTAGAAAATTGGGCCTCCGCCTGGTTTGGGAGGGAAGGCCGGCTTTCCCTTTTTGACCCCGGGGGGCGACCGATCTGGGATATTCTTTATTTTTGTCCCTTCCATTTTAGGTGTCTTGGGCAAAAGTAGCCTGGCGGCGCCCCTCTCTCTCCAGGCGTTTATTTTTTTTTGGGGTTTGGGGGGACTCCCCACTGTCACAGGTGGTACCGGGTTTTCATGGTTACCGTAGCGAGGACACCCCTGACCCGAACCCCGATATATTTATATATTTTCATTAAATATATGCTGGCCCTAAAGAGGCTGAGGGTTTTTGAGCCCGCTTTTCCTACGGGCCTTATAGGTTATGGGGGTCCTTTTTCCCTTTTCCTTTTTAGCGTCGATGGTGAGATGAAAAGCGGGGAGGATGGGGGCAATAAACAGGTGTGGCTGTGTGGGCGTGTGCTGTGGTTTTAGTTTTGTTTCAATCGGGTGGGGGGGGGGGGGGGGGGGGGGGGGTGAGGGGGTAGGGGAGGGGGGCTTTTTCTCGCTACACGTCAGAGGAAAAAGCCCCGCCCCCTACATCACTGCATTGCCTTAAACCCCTTTTATGTGTGTGTTTTGTGTAGTTTCGAGTCTGATATGAAAGTCAAAAGGGGAGAGAGAGAGAGGGAGGGCGACCCAAAGGGAGAGGGGGACATTTTGAGAGAAGGGGACGAGACAAAGGGGGACCCGGAGGGCCAAAGAGAGGGGAGGCAGAGAGAGAGAGAGAGTGGGAGAAGGAAGGGGGGCAGACGGAGAAAGGAGGAGGACAGACAAAAGGGGGACAGAGGGGAGAGATTTGGTTTTGGGTTCGGAATATTTATTCATGTAAAGGGCCCTTTCCCCCAATGAAGGGGTTTGAGGGACCAAAAGGGAAAAATTTAAAGAAAACATCAAAATACACAACAAATTTAACCCAAAATTTACTAAATCAGCACGGGTCGTAATTAATCCCTTTTTATAAATAGATCGATACATTTGGAAAAAATTTTGTTCTAGATGACCCCAAAAAAAAACACAGGCGAAAATGGAAGGGTATTTGTAAAAATTTCAATGGTTTTTACCCTGTTTAGCTTACTGAGAATCGGACAACACAACATGAAATGTATTTCATCCTCATTTCCAGTTTTTTCACAATGGACAAGTTTAAATCCCCAAACAGAAAATTTTTTTGTAGGAGTTTGGGTGTGTACAAAATTTTGAAATGCCAAATTAAAAACTGGGTTTATAAAAATTTCCCCAAAGTTTGTCTTGATCCATTTTTGATTTTTTTTTTCCTGTCAGAACACCCCCAAAAAAATTCTTTTTTGCTTTTAACCCCCTCACTGTCATTTAAAGTGGAAATCCCTTCTTTCCATTTGCTTAAGATCAATCTTTTTTTTAAAATGGTTTTAAAAAATCTTTAACCAAATTTTGGGAACCCTCATTTTTTCCTTTTACATACCCAAAAACCCTTTTATAATTTTTCTAAACCGGGAAAATTTGATCCCCGTTTCTTTTGCCTCTTTCATCCAAAATCATATCGCATTTTTTAAAGCTTTCTTTGGTAATCTAAAAATCTTCCCCTCATACTAAATTTTTTAAACCCAAAAACGAATACAGCGTTAACAGAGTTTTTTATAAATCGGATTTTTGTTGTTTCACCATAAAAAGAAGTCTTTTGGGGTTTCCTTTTTAAACCCCCAGAAACTTTTTTTAATGCCCCAAAAAAAATGTTTCTTGTTCCACCCCCACGAGCTGCATTTTTCCGACCCCCAAAATTCTGCCCCCTACAAAAACAATAGGTGCAACCCGTGAATCAAAAAGTTTTAAAAACAAAATTTAAGCTGCTGTTATTCAGGGATTTAAAAATTTTCTCTTTATGCATATGGGCAGCATTCTTGGGTTTAAATACTAGGTCGTTACTTGCTAAAGTGAAAATAAGTTTGTAGAAAATTAATATAGCAAATTTTTTTGTTTGCATTTACCACAGGCAATTTTTTAACACCATTTATTTCCATTTTTTCCCTTGCTGAAAGTTGGCCACCTTTTTTAAATACAATTTTTTTTATTTTATCTAAGTTTACCGTAAAAACCTTTGAATGTGCTGCTTTTTTTAAACTATTTAGTTTCGTTTGTAAAAACCCAAAAACTGTTTCAGTTAAAAAAACTTTTATCATTGCTAAAAGCAAAAATTTAAGAGTTTAAGATAATTTTGGGTTTAAAAAAAGCCCCTGTCTTCCTTTTCCCAAAAACTCAGGGGCAATCTAATTTATAATAAGGGAAAAAAAGAATTTGGGCACAAAAATCACCTTGTTTTTTCACCATAAGTACAACTAATTTTAAAATTTTCAGTTTTGAAACCCCATCTAACTTTAAGTTAACCTATTGGGAAAAACTTTTTATACAGTTAAAATTTTACCCCCTTATTCCATTTTTTTTTGAGAATTGCCAAAGAATACCCTTTTTTTGAATCAAAAGCCCTTTTCAAAAATTATGAAAGGGTAAATTTTGATTTCCTGTTACAAGAGAACTGTTTTTTAACAAAAAACAAAAAAAGGGGAACATTTTGCGTTTGTTGAAATAATTCCTTTTTTTAAACCCGTTATGGGCCCCAGTTATAATTTTTTTCCTCAACCCCTTCTTGTAAACCCATGGTTTATGTTGTTTAAATTTTTACTACTAATGGTTTTTAAAGTAATTTTCCTTTTATAATTAAATTTGGGTTATTATTATCCCCTTTTTTGTACAAAGAAAAAAACAATGCTTCTGTCGTTTTTGTGGGAAAAAAACCTTTTTGGGAAAAAAAGCATTTAAAAAAAATTCAAAGAAATTCAATAAAATTGTCACCCGCATTTTAAAACCCAAATTCCCCTTAAAAATCCCCTTTTGGACCCGTGCTTTTCTGTTCTTTAGTTTTTAAATGCTAAAATGACCTCTTTTTTTGAAAAAGGTCGGTTAAAATAGGTTAAGGGGTCTTTAGGGCTGTACTTTGGGCTTCTTCTGTTTTTTCCTTTTTAAGTAGATTTTTTTAAAAGATGATACCATTCCTCAACTGTAATTTTTATTTAAAACATTTTTTTTTAAAAAGAACATTTGCGAAAATTTGTCCCGAAATGCTTTTTATTTCAAACTGATGACAGAGAAAAGAGAGAGAGGAAGGAGGGAGAGGAGGAGGGAGAGAGGGGGGAGAGAGAGAGAGGAAATAGAGATGCAGACAGGGGAGGGACAGACGGAGACAGAGACCCAAAAAGACCCAAAAAGAGAGGGAAGGGCAGGGGAGGAGAGGGAGAGAGGGTGGGGAGACGAGGAGAGAGAGGGGAGGAAAGGAGAGAGAGAAAAAGGGGGAAGGGGGAAGGAGAAAGGAGAGAGGAGAGAGAGAGAGAGAGAGGGGAGAGGCACAATGACCCCAAAGACAATGCAACAGTTTATTGTGTAAGCGTCAACGCCCATTCACAGGGGGACAGTGGGATGGGGACTGGGCACAAAACACAGAATCAAAAAAAAGCAGAATTAATTAATGACAGCCCAAACAGTCTTCATGACATGGATTCCATATCATTGTTCTATATACATATAATGTCATCCATCGGACCACAGTTTCTTCATTTTATTAAGTCAGTCCGGAAGTGTACCACACATTAATTAATCAAGAAACATCTTTGTGGACATTTCCCTTCAATACAGCAGTGGTCATAGCAGTGCACTGTCTCATGTCACGTAGCATGAAGTGGACGTCTTCACCTTTCTCTGACATTTGCTGCAATCTTTCCATTATATCTACTAGTGTAACAGTCTCTTCCATTTGGCAGCTTTCATCCCCATCTTCCACATACCCTGCACACTCTGCTCCTGTTACATTCTCTGCACACACTTCCTCACTCTCATTCTCCCCACACCCTTCCCCACTCTCACCTTCTACACCCTCTCCCTCACTCTCACTCTCTGCACGCACTTCTTCTCTGTCATTTTCTGCACACATCGCATCCCAACCTTTCTTTGGATGCTTTTCGTGATTTTCCACACCCTCCATCCCTATTTCACAATCTCCTCTTCATTCCTGTTATCATGGACACAATCTTTGATTCCATTTATAAAACTACAACCACACTCTTTGGCCACATTCACAATTTCACCACACCATTCATTCCCCACATTTTGTCAAATAAAATTGTCACTGTCTGTCTGTCTGTGTCATCCTGTATCATGTCAATACTATTTTCATCTTGACAGTAGCTTGAAAAGAGAGGGCAGTGGTTGTCATACACAAACATGTCTGTGGCAGTGTTGTCAGAATGGCCTGTAGTATAGCACAAACTAGGCGGGGTGGGTAAAAACAAACCCACTGGGGATGAAACTTGTTCATTCACTTTCTTCTTGTTGTTTTTTCTATACATTTCTGATCTTCTTTTGTCTTTGCGCACCTGAGATAGATACTTTTTGCGATACGATGCCTGTTGAACTGGAGTAACAGGGGAATGGCTGGCAGTGTTATTTGTCAAGCGAATCACAACAACAGTTTGATGTTCTCGCCCATCCACTTTGAATGAAGACAACACTGCGTTCAACATGCACTCCAAGGTTACAGGGAGGCCCACAACTAGCATTTTGAACACGGAGAGTTGAAGAAAAGGAAAAACTTAGAGCTGGAGAGAAAGCGTCTTGCTGGCAGCCAAGCAAGGGAAGCTACTCCGAGAGAGAGACGGAGACACAGAGAGGCAGAGAGAAACAAAGACGGAGACACATAGAGAGACAGAGACAGACAGTCAGAGACACACACAGACAGATACAGAGAGAGAGACAGGAGAGAGAGAGAGAGACAGAGAAAGAGAGAGGCACAAGGTTTTGCCTTTGAATGTCTTATTGAATAGGATTTTATTTTTGCTTTGGAAAGCAAAGAAAGGTGAGACTATTTTTGGCAACACAGCAGAGAAAGATGTCAGGGAACAAGGGATGGTATTCCCCCCCCCCCCACCCTGTCTTTGATTTATTGAGGAGTCATTGACCCATTTGATCTGAAAGAGAGAGAGAGAGTGATCTGAAAGATATAGAGAGAGAGACAGAGAGAGAGCGAGAAAGAGAACAAGAGAGGCAGACAGAGAGATCGAGAGAGCGAGAGAGACAGAGAGAGACACCGAGAGACAGAGTCAGAGAGAGAGACAGACAGAGACAGAGGCAAAGAGACAGACAGACAGACAGAGAGAGGCAGACAGACAGACAAGCAGCCAGACAGACTGAGACACAAAGAGAGAGCGACAGAGTGAGACAGACAGACCAAGAGACAATGACAATGACAAATTCTTTTATTTCGAGGATAATGAATAAGCACTCATGTGCTTTTTTACATCCAGTCCCCGCCCGTAGCGATACATCTTAATAATAACCCAACACTTATACAGTCTCACAATAGAAACATGGGGAAATCCCCAACAACTCCCCCCCCCCCCCCCCCCCCCCAAAAAGCAAACTAATAAAAGAAAACGAGAGAGAGAGAGAGAGAGACAGAGACAGAGACAGATACAGAGAGACAGAGAGAGACACAGAGAGAGACACAGAGAGAGACAGAGAGAGAGAGGCACGAGGTTTTGCCTTTGAATGTCTTATTGAAAAATAATTTTCTATTTTTGCTTTGGAAAGCAAAGAAAGGTGGGACTATTTTTGGCAAGGCAGCAGAGAAAGATGACAAGGAACAAGGGAAGGTATCCCCCCCACCCCTCACACCCCACCCTGTCTTTGATTTATTGAGGAGTCATTGACCCATTTGATCTGAAAGAGAGAGAGAGAGAGAGAGAGAGAGAGAGAGAGAGAGTGATCTGAGAGAGAGAGAGTGATCTGAAAGATAGAGAGAGAGAGAGCAAGAGAGAGAGAGAGAGGCAGAGAGAGAGCGAGAACGAGAGAGGCAGACAGAGACAGAGACAGACAGAGAGAGCCAGAGAAAGACAGAGACACTGAGAGACAGAGACAGACAGACAGAGACAAAGAGAGAGACAGACAGAGAGAGGCAGACAGACAGCAAACAGACAGACAGAGACAGAGACAAAGGGAGAGAGACAGAGACAGAGACAAACAGAGAGAGGCATGAGGTTTTGCCTTTGAATGTGTTATTGAAAAGGATTCTATTTTTGCTTTGGAAAGCAAAGAAAGGTGGGACTATTTTTGGCAACACAGCAGAGAAAGATGTCTCCCCCCCACCCCCCACCCTGTCTTTGATTTATTGAGGAGTCATTGACCCATTTGATCTGAAAGAGAGAGAGAGTGATCTGAAAGAGAGAGAGATAGAGAGAGCAGGAGAGAGAGAGAGGCAGAGAGAGAGAAAGAGAAGAGAGAGACAGAGAGAAAGACAGAGA
>CM054143.1:17165096-17172596 GCA_028751875.1 Rapana venosa | reverse complement strand
AGCGTGTCGCCACAAGAGCAGTGCCACCCATTTTTATTTTCTTTGTCCTGTCTGCAACTGTATTTGTTTCCCTATGAGAGTGGAGGGGGGGGGGGGGGTTGTGGTTTTTGGGTGTTGTTTTTTTTTCACAGAATTTTGCCAAAGACAACTCTCTTGTTGCCGTAGGTTCTTTTATGTGCAGCTAAATAACTTTGTGTAACACACGAGACCTCGGTTTATCGAGTCATCCGAAAGACTAGCACCCAGACCACCACTCATGGTCTAATGGGTGGGGAAAAAGTTTTCGGCCCAAACGGGGTTTAAACCACGGCATACTTCCGACCCGGATTTTCGGCTTTCTATCTTTAAAAACTTATTAATAACTCTCAGCGGTAGTGTCAAAGAATATTTGAAAGGTATTGACAAATTGAGCAACACATTTGTAACAGGATATTCATCAAGCTGAAATATGAGAGAGAGAGAGAGAGAGAAGGAGAGAGAGAGAGAGAGGAGAGAGAGAGAGAGAGAGAGAGAGAGAGAGAGAGAGAGAGAGAGAGAGAGAGAGAGAGAGATCGGAATCGCAATGAATCAGAATCAGAAATAATAATTTAATAATGATAATAATAATAATAATTATTATTATTATTATTATTATTATTATTATTATTATTATTATTTACCACTTTATGTCACAGCTAGATTTCTCTGCGCGAAATTCAGGCTGCTCTCCCAGGGAAGAGTGCGTACGTCGCCACAAGAGCAGCGCCACCCTTATTATTTTCTTTTTCCTGTCTGCAACAGTATTTGTTTCCTTATCAGAGTGGCTTTTTTGTACAGAATTTTGCCTGGGACAACTCTCTTGTTGCCGTGGGTTCTTTTTACGTGCGCTCAATAATTTTGTGTAACACAGGGTACCTCGGTTTATCGTCTCATCCGAAAGACTAGCACCCAGACCACCACTCATGGTCTAATGGATGGGGAAAAAGTTTCGGGCCCAAACGGGGATCGAACCACCGCACACTTCCAACCCGGACTTTTGGCTTTCTGGGCAGGCGCGTTACCTCTAGACCACCGATCCACCATTTTTTGCCATACAAGTAATATAGACGTATTGGAAACTATGAAATAAAGTCATCATAATTCAATACATCATAATTATTATTCGTTGGTCAGCGTGACTGAAATGATGTGCATGAAAATATCACGTTGCATTCTGTCTTATCATGTTGTTGTTGTGCGTTCCCCAGCTTAACACTCTAGGGGTCACCCAGAATGTGCACTCTGACATTCACTCACTCACTGTCTTTGTTTCAAACCTAAGAATTTCCTCTCCTGTTTCATTTCATAGCTATCCCTGCTTTTCAACAGCCAAAAATTCTATCACCCTGCCAAAGTGTATAACGTGTGTGTGTGTGTGTGTGTGCATTTGGACTTGTTAGAACTATTACTTGCTATTGGTTGCATGACTGTGTAAGAATGAGTTGAGTGCAAGCGCTTTGATTTGTCTCTGCAAGATAGGGTAAGGTAAAGGAAAAGGAGTCCCATAACCTATAAGGTCGTAGGGGAGCGAGGCGTCAGAGACCTCACTTCTCTAGGGCCAGCATATTGAGGGCGGCGCCCATCTCCTCTCCCTCGTTGCTTTACCTTTCCTGACCCTAAAGATACAGCGCTATATAAATTCCATTTTTTATTATTATTATTATTATTTATTATTAATTTACTCTCTCTCTCTCTCTTTAATATTTCAGCTTGATGAAGATCCTGTTACAAATGTGTTGCTCAATTTGTCAGTACCTTTCAAATATTCCTTGACACTTCCGCTGAAAGTTATTAATAAGTTTTTAATGATAGAAAGCCGAAAATCCGGGTCGTAAGTGTGCTGTGGTTTAAACGCCGTTTGGGCCGGAAACTTTTCCCCCATATTTAGCGCACGTAAAAGAACCCACGGCAACAAGAGAGTTGTCCCTGACAAAATTCTGTAGAAAAAAGCCACTCTGATAGGGAAACAATCAGTTGTAGACAGGAAAAAGTTTTTAAAATATGGGTGGCGCTGCTCCTGTGGCGACGCGCTCTCCCTGGGGAGAGCAGCCCGAATTTCACACAGAGAAATCTCCCTTGACAAAAGTGGAAAAAATAAAATAAAAACAATAAAAATAATAATAATAATAATAATAATAATAAAATATAATAATATATAAAAGGTGATGATGATAATAAAAAATTTTTTTTATTATTATTTTATTATTTTTACTATTATTTCTGATTCTGATTCCCGGATCTTTCAACATAAGAAGAAAAAATCGGGAAACGGATCCTTTCTCGCCCCAGTGTCACAAAATACTGCGATGTTTCAGGCAGCATTGCGCTGCGGGGCAAAAGGAAGGGAAGCAGAGCAATGATTTGGCTGTTAAAGGTTGGGGGGAGGGGGGGGGCACGGGGGGGGGGGGGGGGGGGGGGGGGGGGGGGGGCACCCCCTAAGCAGGCGACTAGCTGCGGTTCACAGACCTGTAAAGGCCCCACCGGTATTAATTGGGGTCACTAGTACTTCTTAAGTGTGAGTGGAAAAAAATGTTGGGATTTTCAAAGTTTTTTTTAAAGCAAAAAAAATACTGTGCACTTTTTTTTTTTGGGGGACTGAGGACATAGTTAGTCATGAGAAAGTTGGAAATAACTATCAAATACTTTGCCTGTTTTCTACAGATTGACCCTGCTGCAATTGTGGAAAGGGAAACTAGCAGACGACAAAGGACTGAGAGGGCACAGTGTTTGCTAAAAATTTTTTAAAAAATTTCAAACCTCCCAAAATTTTTGTTCAAAATCACATGATTTTTGGTCGGGGGCTAGCCTTTCAAAAAAAAGGGGGTTTTTTTCTTTTGGAGCCTTATTACGTGCGGTAAAAAAAAGACCCAAATAGAAAAACAAAGGAAAAAGGTTTTTTTTAAAACCCGTGTGCAGCCAAAGACCGTCCACAACATTTTCCCCTCCCCCATTTTTGACTCTTTAGGCGATTTTCACCCCCCATGAAGTTTTTTGGGCTTTTTTTGGAGGGGGGGGGAGGGGAGGGAGGGGGAGGGGGGGGAGGTTTTTAAAAAAAAAAAATCTTTTTTGATCACACGGACAAGAAATATATTAAAAACTGGGGGTTTACCCTTTCTTTTTTTTAATAATAAAAATAAAAAATAAAATAATAATAAAAATAAAATAATAATACGTATTTTTAGGTCCTTATTGAACAAAATCCGCACGCACGAATCACACACACACGCACGCACCCAGAACACACACACACACACTTTGGGTGGTCTAGAGGTAACCTGTCGTTAGAAAGCAAAAACCCCCTGGTTGGAAGTGCGCGGTGGTTCGAATCCCTTTTTGGCCCCAAAAACTTTTCCCCCACCCTTTTAGCCCATGATTGATGGTCTGGGCGCAGTCTTTGGGATGAACGATAAACCGAGGCCCCGAGTTTACAAAAAATTATCGTTTAGCACACGTAAAAAAAACCCACGGCAACAAAAAATTGCCCCTGAAAAAATTCGTAAAAAAAAAAACCCACTCTGATAAGGAAACAAATACAGTTCAGACAGGAAAAAAAATAATAAATGGGTTTCGCTGCCCTGGGCGACGGCCCCCCTCCCCCCGGGAGACAGCCCGAATTTCACACAGAGAAATCTGCGTCTTAAAGGGTAAAAGAAAAGACACCACACCAAACCCCACACACACACACACACACCACACCAAACACACACCACACGAAACCACACACACACACACACACACATCACAGCGAAAAAAGGGGGACAGATGAGGGATTTTCGCCCTGATCTCTGACCCGGGTTCGAATCTCGTTCAAAAGGGTTTTTTCCCTGAGGGGTTAACACATGGGGCCGATTCCACTGACCATACTGACATTCAGGGGTTGGGGGTGGCTAACAGGAAAAACAAGTTCCTTTCATTTCTCTTCCTTCAATTTTGACATAAGGTAGTCTTTTTTTGTTACCATAAAAACCCCCCCCCCCCCCCCCCCCCCCCCCACCCCCCCCTCCCCCTCCTCTCTCACCCCACACACACAGGGTGCTAAACACACACAAACACTCCTCTCTCTCTCTTCTCTCCTCCTCCTTTTCTCTCTCCCCTCCTCCCTCTTCTCTCTCCCCCTCTCCTCCTCTTCCCCTTCCTCTCTCTTCTCTGGGGCCAATACCTTTTTGTTTGTCTGTCGTCTCTCCCTCTCCCCCTCCCCCCCTTTCCTCTATCTGTCTGTCCTGTCTCTGTCTTCCTGCGTCTCTGCTGCGTCTGTCTGCCTCTCTCCTGGGCATACACCTCTCTCTCACTGATACAATAGACTCCCCCCCCCCCCCCCCCGCCCCCACCCTCTCTCTTTCCTCGGACCATCACCCCTCTGTCCCTCCCCTGTGTGGGACCATACACCTCTTCTCTGGTCTTCGTCTCCCCCCCCCCCCCCTTTCTCTCACTGGGCCATAAACCCTCTGTCGTGTATGTCTCTATCTTCTTTCTGTTGTCCCCCCTTCTATTTGTCTCTCTCAGTCTCTCTGTCTCTGTGTCTCTGCCTGTCTGTCTCTCTCTCACTGGTATCATACACCTCTCTCTTACTGATGCCACAGGATGAGACTATAAACCGAGGCCCCGTGTTCGAACGCATACAGAACATCTTGCGCACACGTTAAATCCTGTTCCGCTTTTCGGAAGAGTAGGCCATTGTGTGCCGGTGGAAACAGATGGAAACAGATGACAAAATTGACAAAACCGCATATACACAGGGACTGGATGTAAAAAAAAAAAAGCACATGAGTGCTTATTCCATTATCCTCGATATAAAAGAATAAATAAAATAACTAAATGCCATAGAGCCCCCACCCAAACCCTCAACCCTACCCCTCGTGTGTGTAGTGTGTGTGTGTGATGTTTTGTGAGTGTGTGGGTAGTTTTTGTGTAGTGTGTGTGTGTAGTGTGTAGTGTGTGGGGTTTATGTGTAGTGTGTTGTGTGTGACATGCCCGGGGCAAAAAGAGCGAATGATAAATGCAGGGTCAAACCTCTGAGGAAGGTCAGATCCTATTAGACCCAGCAACAAAAACGAAACAGTGCCCAGCTTTACATGGAGCAAACGCTATTTGGGGTGTTTAGGGGCCCTCCCCCTGTTGGTGTGGGGGGTGGTGCGTGTGGGGCGGTGCGGGGGTGTGTGGGTCGTGCTGCGTGTTGTGGTGTTGTTGTGTGTGGTTGGTTTGTGGTGTGTGTTGTGTGTACGAGTAAGTGCTTGGGGATTCTTCCCTCCCAGTGACTAATTACACTCGCGTGTTTCCCTTTTGCAGCAAAGAATGTGTTGCATGCGTGTTGTGTGTTTGTGCGTGTAGTGTGTGTGTGTTCTTGGGGGTGTGTGTCTGTGTGTGTTTTGTGCGTGTTTGGGGGGGTTGTGGCTTTTTGTGTGTGTGTCTGTGTGTGTGTTGTGTGCGTGTGCGTGTGTGTGTGTGTGTGTGTGCGTGCGTGCGTGTGTGTGTGTGTGTGGTGTGTGGTGTGACGTAGTAAGTGTCTTGGCGATTCTTCCGTCTAGTGACTAATTACACGTCATGCGTGTTTCCTTCTGGCAGCATAAGAATGTGTGTGCATGCGTGTGTGTGTGTTGTGTGCGTGTATGTGTGTGTGTGTGTCTGTGTGTGTGTGTGTGTCTGTGTGTGTGTTGTGTGCGTGTATGTGTGTGTGTGTGTCTGTGTGTGTGTGTCTGTGTGTGTGTTGTGTGCGTGTATGTGTGTGTGTGTGTTGTGTGTGTGTGTGTGCGTGCGTCCGTGTGTGTGTGTCTGTGTGTGTGTGTGTGTCTGTGTGTGTGTGTGTCTGTGTGTGTGTGGTGTGTGTGTCTGTGTGTGTGTGTGTCTGTGTGTGTGTGGTGTGTGTCTGTGTGTCTGTGTGTGTGTGTCTGTGTGTGTGTGTGCGTGTGTGTATGTGTGTGTGTGTGTGTTTTCCGTCTAGCCACTAAAAAGTGATTTTAGACAATATGTGTGTGTTTGTTTAATGTCTTTCTACTTTTAAAGAAAGAGATTTTAGACAATGTGTATGTGTTAACGTCTATCCGCTAAACACTGAATTTAGACATTGTGTGTTTGTGTATGTGCGTCCGTGCGTGTGTGTGCGTGTATGTGTGTATGTGTGTGCGTGTGTTTTAACGTCTATCTACTAAACAGTTATTTAAGAGCGCAGGCGCGGGCCCGTGTGTATGCATGTATGTGTAGGGTTAGGGAGAGGGATGGGGCAGGTTTTGCATGGTCAATGGAGAGTGTCATCATGTGGGACAGAAAATCAGTGACGTCCAATCTTGTCCATACTCCACTCCAACTAGTCTGCACTGTTCTTGCACACACAAAAACAACTGCATCAATTTTGGCATAAAAAGTAATAATAATAATAATAATAATAATAATAATAATAATAATAATAATAATAATAATAATAATAATAATACAACATGGAATTTATACAACACTATATCTTGCCCTAAAAACAACAAATCAAAGCCCTTTCATTCATCCTAGTCTTTCACATGCAGCCAGTTACTTACAATTAATAGATATTTACAATTTCAAATGTAAACACACACAATGAAATGATATCAAATGAAAAAAACAAATCAAAAACGTGAAAGCCAACTCCTGCCCAGAGTGAGTTTGTTATTGGCTCATTGGGGGAAAATGCGACCAAGTCAAGTCAAGTCAAGTCAAAAACACTTTAATCATCCCATGAAGGGCGATTACACAGTCGAAGTCCATCCATCCACTTTACCGATGCGATTTTTGAGAGTATTGCCAAAATGACCTGACCAACACTGCAGGTGTCTGTATCTCTCGGGTCTGGTTGACACTGGGGATATAATTATCATGATAGGAGGAGGCACAGAGTATAGCCCTGTCAAAGTAGTCTCAAAGCGCAAGCATGTCCATAGCACCAGTCTCACGCCATCCTCATCGTCATTGATTATCATGCTATAGAAGAAAAAAAGTGTGTCTGATTTCGGTGGTCCTGGCTGTTCTGGTCTCATGGCGACCTCAAGTTTCGGGTTTCCCCATACACATGTTCCTGTGCCTGTGATAAGTTAGTGTCAATGTCTTGGGGGTTAGACCTACGTGAAGTTTTCTTTTTTAATAATAATAATAATAATGCATGGAATTTATATACAGCTATATCATTCTTGCAACAGAACAAATCAAAGGGCTTTCATTCATCCTACTCATTCACATGCAGCCAGTTACAATTAATAAGATTTTTTTTTACAAGTTCAAATGTATACACACACGCACACCAACACACCCACACCCACATATAAAGGTTATACACTTGGTAGGGTGATGGGATTTTGGCTCTTGAGGGCAGGGACAAAAATGAAATGGAACAAGAGGGGAGAATGTTAGCTTTGAAATAAATGTGTCTTGAGGCCGCGCCATA
Source organism: Rapana venosa (assembly GCA_028751875.1). NCBI lineage: Eukaryota > Metazoa > Mollusca > Gastropoda > Neogastropoda > Muricidae > Rapana > Rapana venosa. The sequence continues at coordinate 17,165,173 of CM054143.1, read as the reverse complement.
AGAAGGCTTTTGGCGAAGGGAAAGAGGGAGGTCATTCCAGATCAATGGACCAGAAACAGAGAAAGAGCGACGGCCCA
>CM054143.1:17157596-17160096 GCA_028751875.1 Rapana venosa | reverse complement strand
CAAGGCCTAGCCTGTGTGGCTGTGTACAGTGTAGGTCAGGGAAAAACTAGAGTGCATTTTTGTGTCGTAGGTCTGTCTGGCCTGTCTGCCAACTGAAGGTATTCTAGTATTCGTCAGAGTGGTACTGGATTAAAGTGGACTTGTGTGTTGAGGGTATGGACAGAAAGAAAAAGTATTGTTATTAGTCTTTTGTATTAGAGTAGACTTGTGTGTTACAAAATCTGCCACGAAAAACCAAGTATCATCATCATACGAACGAAAACTGTTGAACTGAAAAATGTTGCTGCAACTCTTCCAACAACTAAAGGTAGCCTAGTACAGTATCGACAGATACTGGTTTAAAGTGGACTTGTGTGTTGAGGGTCTGGACAGAAGAAAAAGTATCGTTATAAGTATTTTGTATTAGAGTGGACTTGTGTGTTAAAAAAATCTGCACTGAAAGAAGTATCATCATATGAATACTGGATTAACCTGGACTTCTGTGTTGAGGTATGTAATGAAGGTAGTATCATCATAATTATTATTACTGTATTGAAGTGGATCTGTGTGTTAAAAATCTGCAATGAAAGAAGTATCATCATACGAAAACTGGATTAACATGGGACTTCTGTGTTGAGGTCTGTAATGAAGGTAGTATCATCATAATTATTAGTATTGTATTGAAGTGGATTTGTGTGTTAAAAATATGTAATGAAAGAAGTATCATTATACAAAAACTGGATTAACCTGGACTTCTGTGTTGAGGTCTGTAATGAAGGTAGTATCATCATAATTATTAGTACTGTATTGAAGTGGATTTGTGTGTTAAAAAATCTGCACTGAAAGAAGTATCATAAAATTCTGAGTACTGGATTAACGCGGACTTTTGTGTTAAAAAAATTATCACTGAAAAAAGTATCATCTTTTCCTTTTTCTTTTTCATTTTCATACCACTTTAAGTTTAAGTGACGGCAGATTTCTGCGCATGAAATTCTTGCTGCATCATTACGTCATCCTCATTGTCATTGATCATCATGCATTAAAAAAAAGCTCGGGAGAGTGCTTATGTCGCCATAAGAGCAGTGCCACCCACTATTTTTTCTTTTCCTGTCTTCATCTGTATTTGTTTTCCAATCAGAGTGGCTTTTTTCTACAGAATTTTGTCAGGAACAACTAACTTGTTGCCGTGGGTTCTTGTACGTGTGCTAAATAACTTCGTGCAACACTGGTTTATCGTTTCATCCGAAAGACTAGCACCCAAACCACCATGCATGGCCTAATGGATGGAGGAAAAGCTTGGGCCCAAACGAAGATCAAACCATCGCACACTTCCGACCCGGATTTTTGGCTTTCTAGGCAGTCACGTTACCTCTAGACAACTGATCCACATATCAGTACTGGATTAAAGTGGACTTGTGTGTTAAAAATCTGCACTGAAAAAAAAAGTATCATCATATTAGCACTGAGATTATTAGTAGTAGACTTATGAGTTGAAATCTGCACTGAAAGAGATAACATCATCATATTAGCACTGGACTAAAGTAAACTTCTTTTTTTTAAATGAAATCTGCATTAAAAGTAAATCATCATATTATTAGCACTGTATTTAAGTGGACTTGTGTGTTGAAATCTGCACTGAAAGAAGCATCACCATAATTATTTGCACTGAATGAAAGTGGACTTGTGTGTGTGTGTGTGTGTGTTGTGTGTTGTGTGTGTGTGTCTGTGTGTTGTGTTGTGTTTGTGGTGTGTGTGTGTTTGTGATGTGTGTGTGCGCGCGCGTATGTTGTGTGTGTGTGTGTGTGTTGTCCTGTCAGGTCAGGATTATTCAGTCAAAAGTGAACATCTGTGTAGAGGTATGGTCTATACAGGGGAACAGTATACATGCTTATAATTATAACACTGGTACTTGCGAGGGAGAGGAGATGGGCGCCGCCCTCAATATGCTGGCCCTAGAGAAGTGAGGTCTCTGACGCCTCGCTCCCCTACGACCTTGTAGGTTATGGGACTCCTTTACCTTTACCTCCTTTACTTGGGGTTGGGGCGGGGGAGGAGGGAGGGGAGGGTAAGGGGGGGGGGGGGGTAACACTAACAGAGAACTTGTGTGTTGACAGTTTAGGTCAGGAATGAATGGCTGGAAATGATGAAGCTGGTCATGAGTTAAGGACACAGAGTTAATTAAGGCAGACGTGTATTATATACATGTAGGCATCGCCATGGAGTGTTCTTTCAGTTACGGCAGACCTTTTTTTTCTCTATATATTATGGACGTTGTTTAGGGTTTTCTATGTTTTCTCTCCTCCTCCCAAGTGGGGACAGGATAGCCTAGTGGTTAGAACATTGCGCTCGCAATCTGACAACCCGGGTTCGATTCCCCGTTCAAGGGGGATGTTTTCCCCTGGAGTTAACATCAGTGCAGACTCCACTCTCCCCCAAAAGTCCTTCGGATGAGACTATAAACCGAGGCCCCGTGTGCGAACGCGCGCAGAACATCTTGCGCACACGTTAAAATCCTGTTCCG
>CM054143.1:17130096-17147596 GCA_028751875.1 Rapana venosa | reverse complement strand
TCTTTTTCTTTCATCGTTTCAGATATTTTTTCCTTTTTCTTTCCATCATTTCAGATACCCTTTTTCTTTTCATCATTTCAGATATTCTGTCTTTTTCTGTCCATTTATCAGATATTCTGTCTTTTTCTGTCAATTATTTCAGATATTCTGTCTTTTTCTGTCCATTATTTCAGATATTCTGTCTTTTTCTTTTTCATCATTTAAGATATTCTTTTTCTTTTCATTATTTCAGATATTCTGTCTTTTTCTGTCCATTATTTCAGATATTCTGTCTTTTTCTGTCCATTATTTCAGATATTCTGTCTTTTTCTGTCCATTATTTCAGATATTCTGGCTTTCTTTCCATTATTTCGGACATTGTGGCCTTTTCTTTTAAAGCTCTGACCCGTACTATTTGAACTAATGTCCCTGCTAGAAGTTTTGTTGTTTGTTTGTGCTTGTGCTGTCACGGAAACTATGATTTCTTTCTCCTGGTTTGTCTTGCAAAATGACTTAGCCTGAAGATTAATTTTAGTGACAAGATCATGATGACATGCATATAGAACGTTTATTTTTTACAAAGCTGATACATAGTAAGCAACATCGAACGTTGTTACCACTTAGATGGGTGACTGTTTGCGCGCCTTGGCTTCAGTACAGTCCCCCAGTTCACCCAGCTATAAATGGGTACCTGCCCTCTTTAGGGTCAGGGAGGGTAAAGCAGCGAGGGAGAGGAGATGGGTGCCGCCCTCAATATGCTGGCCCCTGGAGAAGCTGAGGTCTCTGATGCCTCACTCCCCTGCGAACACATAGGTTATGTGATACCTGTACCTTTACGTAGTCTATATATACAGTTTGTGTCTTTAACAATATTTTTTTGGTTTGGTTACAGCAGTGAGAAAGAAAGGCAGGAGAGAGCTGAAGAGAAAGAGAGTGATCAACTGAAGTGACCAACTGCACACCACGTGGCTGCAACACCAAGGCAGTAGAATCTGTTATATACAGCCCCTGCAATCTTGTGCCGAAGTCGGATGCGCTGGGTCTGACTTGTCGGGCGCTTAACGGCAGCGTGACGCATTTTCGCTCATATAACAGACAACAATAGTTGCTGTCTGAGCGTTCGACGAAGAAGAGAAGCCCCTGCAATTTTAGAAGGAAGGGAGGGAACATCTTTTGGAAATAAGTGGAACCGATAATACTGAAAGACTGGAAAGCAAATTAAAACAGAAAAAAAGAACAGGAAAAAGCACAGAGATTCTATTTTATACAGGAACAGACATAAAAACAACACACCAAAAAATCACAGAAAACAGAGACAGAGAGAGACAGAGAGAGAGACAGAGAGAGAGAGAGTGACAGGGGAAAAAAACTTGAACAGGGAAAAAACACAGCTGTCAGTAAACAGCTATCAATCACAACGAGGATGATGATGAGTGCCCGTTTACTGACCTCACTGATGAGGGAGCCTGGTAATCATTTCTACTGGCTGTGTTTGGTCATCACCCTCACCATCACCCCTACACACTCCACCCCCATCGCCTCCTCCACCATCACCACCACCACCATCACCACCACCACCACCACCGCCTCCACCACCCCGCTCTCCCTAGCAGCCAACTCTTCCAGGATCGACCTGTGGCAGTATCTGCCCGGCTCGTGGTCTTCTTTCTGCACCCTGGACTACGACCTTGACCCCGAGGTCAACGCCACCTTGACCTGTCACGTGACCTCTGGTCAGCAAACAGTATGGCGGCTGGCTGACTTCCGGGATGCGTTGTCTTCCTTGGTGAACTCCACAGGATTGGAGGTAAGGCTGCAAACCAGTTTTTTGTTGTTGTCACTTTTCTGTCTGTTTTTCTATTTATCTTTTTTGCTTTCATACCGCACGTACTAAGGCATCCACAGAAAAAATGATGAAAAACACATTTTGTGTGAAAGACTAGCCTCTAACTCAAAACCGTGTGATTTGCATAAATCTGGTAGGTTTTAGGTCTTTTTTCTTTAGCAAACACTGTACTCCTTCAGTCTTTTGTCGTCTGCTAGCTTCCTAACCACAATATGCATGCGCGGGGTCAACACTGTAGGAACACAAGCAATCCTATTTCATGATCATGTCCAACTTTTTAGTGATTACCTGGTATTTATCTATGTCATCAATCCCCAAAACAAGTACATAGTGCATTTTGTTCAGTACTTTAAAACATCTGTGAAAATCTACATCCAATTTTTTTTCTGACTAATACTTTATAGAACACACACACACGTCTTTCAGATGTCTTTCAGATGAGACTATACCTCGAACGCACGCAGAACATTCTGCGCACACGTTAAAACATGTACCTCTTTTGAAAATAATAGCCCATTTTGTGCTGGTGGGAACAGATGACAACATTTTCAAAACTGCAAACACACGGAGAGTGGACTAAAAAGCATGAGTGCTTATTCCATTTTCGTGCCTTTTGTTTCTAGAAAGACTTTAAAAGATAACAATTCTCGCTTATTCTTATTCTTCTTCGTCGTCGAACGCTGAGGCCCTGACAAATGCTGCAGTGCGCTGAAGGCCCTCCAGGGGTCCATAGAGTTTGTCCCCGCAACGGCCAAAGTCGGATGCGCTGGGCCTGACTTGTCAGGAGCTTAACTTCAGCGCAAAGCATTTTCGCTCCTATTTATGCCATACAACAATAGTTGCTGTCTGAGCGTTTGACGACGACGACGACGAAGAAGAAAGAATAAGATAAATAAAATAAAAAGAAATGGTTAAGCAGCATCGAGTGTGGTTACGCTAAGATAGGTGACCGTTTGTACGCCTTGGCTTCATTCAGTACAGTCCTCCATTTCACCTAGCTGTAAATGAGGTACCTGTCCTCTTAAAGGTCAGGGAAGGTAAACCAGCGAGAGAGAGAGAGAGAGAGAGAGAGAGAGAGAGAGAGAGAGAGAGAGAGAGAGAGAGAGAGAGAGAGAGAGAGGAGATGGGCACCGCCCTCACCATGCTGGCCTCTTAAGAAGTGACGTCTCTGACGCCTCGCTCCCCTACGACCATATACGTTATGGGACACCTTTACCTTTTTTGGGTTCGTTTTTTTTTTTTTTGGTTACAGGTGGCAGTGCAGATACAGTGTGAAGCAGGCGCCAACATCAGCCTGCCTTTCCCCTTCAGGGCCCCAGGGCTGGTCAAGCTGACCGTGCGTCACTGCGGCCTGCTCAACAAGTGGGCCGACTTCGCCACGGCCGCCCGCCGACTGGGCGACTGGCTGCGCGTGCAGGAGCTGAGGAGCTGCACCTGGCTGAACGACCCCGGGGAGTTCGCCCTGGTGCTGAGGAACCTGCCCCTCATGGACAGCCACTTCGAGTGCGGGCAGGACAGCACGCTGGTCCGCAAAGTGTCCTACAACATCAGCCAGTTCGAGCTGCCGCCTCCCAACCTCGCTGCCTTCAACTCCTCCTCTGTGTCTGGTGACCTTCAGCAGCACGGGAAGGTGCCTGGACTCTCCGGATCTCAGGATGCCCAGGGTTCTAAGAACACCTCCGCCTCAGACCTGGCCAGTCTCGCTGCTGGGCTGCTCCAGAGTTTGATGAACAAAACGGGCTCTGACCTTCACCCTGACCCCGCGGCCAACCAATCGGCAAACAGCTCCGGCGGTGTCATGGCGACGGACGCCCCCGCAGGTGCGGGGAAGGAGCGGTTCGGGAAGGGGAGCAACTCTAGCGCGGATGCCTCTGACGACCTTCTGCAGACGCTGATTGATCTGGATACCTTGAAGACCCAGTGTCGCTTTGAGCATTTGCAGGTGAGTGTTTGACAGACAGCGTGCGTGGTGGTGACTCGTGTGTTGTATTGAGCATTTACAGGTGAGTGTTGACAGAGTGGTGACTCGGTGTTGTATTGATCATTTACAGGTGAGTGTTGACAGCGTGCGTGGTGACTCGGTGTTGTATTGAGCATTTACAGGTGAGTGTTGACAGGGTGGTGACTGGGTGTGGTATTGTGCATTTACAGGTGAGTGTTGACAGGGTGGTGACTCAGTGTTCTATTGAGCATTTACAGGTGAGTGTTGACAGGGTGGTGACTCAGTGTTCTATTGAGCATTTACAGGTGATGTTGACAGGGTGGTGACTCGGTGTTGTATTGATCATTTACAGGTGAGTGTTGACAGGGTGGTGACTCGGTGTTGTATTGATCATTTACAGGTGAGTGTTGACAGGGTGGTGACTCGGTGTTGTATTGAGCATTGACAGGTGAGTGTTGACAGGGTGCGTGGTGACAGTGTGGTATTGAGCATTGACAGGTGAGTGTTTGACAGCGTGCGTGGTAACTCGTGTGTTGTATTGATCATTTACAGGTGAGTGTTGACAGGGTGGTGACTCGGTGTGGTATTGAGCATTTACAGGTGAGTGTTTGACAGGGTGCGTGGTGACAGTGTTGTATTAAGCATTTACAGGTGAGTGTTGACAGGGTGCGTGGTGACAGTGTTGTATTGAGCATTTACAGGTGAGTGTTGACAGGGTGCGTGGTGACAGTGTTGTATTGAGCATTTACAGGTGAGTGTTGACAGGGTGCGTGGTGACAGTGTTGTATTGAGCATTTACAGGTGAGTGTTGACAGGGTGCGTGGTGACAGTGTTGTATTGAGCATTTACAGGTGAGTGTTGACAGGGTGCGTGGTGACAGTGTTGTATTGAGCATTTACAGGTGAGTGTTGACAGGGTGCGTGGTGACTCGGTGTTGTATTGAGCATTGACAGGTGAGTGTTGACAGGGTGGTGACTCGGTGTTGTATTGAGCATTGACAGGTGAGTGTTGACAGGGTGGTGACTCGGTGTTGTATTGAGCATTGACAGGTGAGTGTTGACAGGGTGGTGACTCGGTGTTGTCTTGAGCATTTACAGGTGAGTGTTGACAAGGTGCGTGGTGACTCGGTGTTGTATTGAGCATTGACAGGTGAGTGTTGACGGGGTGGTGACTCGGTGTTGTCTTGAGCATTTACAGGTGAGTGTTGACAAGGTGCGTGGTGACTCGGTGTTGTATTGAGCATTGACAGGTGAGTGTTGACAGGGTGGTGACTCGGTGTTGTATTGAGCATTGACAGGTGAGTGCTGACAGCGTGTGTGGTGACTCGGTGTTGTCTTGAGCATTTACAGGTGAGTGTTGACAGGGTGGTGACTCAATGTTGTATTATTTACAGGTGAGTGTTGACAGCGTGGTGACAGTGTTGTATTGAGCATTGACAGGTGAGTGTTGACAGCGTGCGTGGTGACTCAGTGTTGTATTGAGTATTGACAAGTAGCAGTATAATGTAAAGATAACGTTTTGCCTGTAGCGGTATAATGTAAAGATGACGTTTTGCCTGTAGGTATAATGTAAAGATAACGTTTTGCCTGTAGCGGTATAATGTAAAGATAACGTTTTGCCTGTAGGTATAATGTAAAGATAACGTTTTGCCTGTAGCGGTATAATGTAAAGATGACGTTTTGCCTGTAGGTATAATGTAAAGATAACGTTTTGCCTGTAGCCGTATAATGTAAAGATAAGGTTTTGCCTGTAGGGGTATAATGTAAAGATAACGTTTTGCCTGTAGGTATAATGTAAAGATAACGTTTTGCCTGTACCAGTACAGTGTAAACATAGTGTTTTGCCAGTACCAGAATAGTGTACAGATAATGGGTTTTTCCTGTAGCAGTATAATGAAAAGATAATGTTTATCCCTCCCACCCCAATATAGTGTAAAGAAAATGTAATGTTTTTCCTGTAACAGTATGATGTAAAGGTAATGTTTGTTCTGCCCCAGAATATTTGATAGATAATGTTTGTCTGCATAAATATAATGTAAAGACAATGCTTGTCCTAATTTTTTTAATTCTTTCTTTTATATTCTTTTAAATTGAAGATAATGGAATAAGCACTTACGTGCTTTTTTGCATCCAGTCCCCGTGTGTATGAATTTTGTCAATTTTGTCATCCGTTCCCACGGCACACGATGGCCTACTCTTCCGAAAAGCGGAACGGGTTTTAACGTGGGCGCAAGATATTCTGCGTGCGTTTGCACACGGGGCCTCGGTTTATAGTCTCATCCGAAGGACTTTTGGGGAGAGTGGAGTCGGCACTGATGTTAACTCCAGGGAAAAATATCCCACTTGAACGGGAATCGAACCCGGGTCGTCAGATTGCGAGCGCAATCTTCTAACCACTAGGCTATCCCGGCCTACCTCAACATAGTGTAGAGATAGTGTTTCGCCTGTACCTTATAAGACCATGGAGAAGTACGTGCTGACAATGACAATGGCAATGACAAATTCTTTTATTTCGAGGAAAATGAATAAGCACCCATGTGCTTTTTTACATCAGTCCCCGCCCTTAGGGATATCTCTCTCTCTCTCGCTCTCTTATATATATATATATATTAGAGAGCGAGAGACAGAGACAGAGACAGAGAGAGAGAGACAGACACACAGAGAGAGAGTGTGTGTGTGTGTGTGTGTGTGTGTGTGTGTGTGTGTGTGTGTGTGTGTGTGTGTGTGTGTGTGTGTGTGTGTGTGCGCGCGCGCGCGCGCATGTGTGTGTTGGAGCGGAATTGAACCTAAGAACTGTTCGTGCGTTTTGTCCACCTACTGACAGCTGTTGAAGGTATCTCAACGTTGCTGCTATTAGTATTACTACTGCTAAGTATATCACCCTTCAGGTTCTGGACGAAAGCTTCAGCAAAGACACCAACGTCAACCACTTCGAGTTCCTGGTCAAGGACTCCACCTACCCGCAGCTGAAAACCCTGAACTTCACAGGCATCGGCCTGCTAGAGATCCCGAAAGAACTCCGCGAATCCCGACGGAAATTCCCCGGCTCCAAGCTGGGAGTCATCGACATATCCTACAACTACGTGCAAGAGCTGGGCATGATCCCGGCCTACCCTTCCCGCGGGATCCGGACTCATCTGATCGTGCGGCACAACAACATCAGCAGGCTGTCCCTGAAGATGTTCCAGGACCTGGCCCTGGTACCGGACTTCACCGTGGACCTGAAGGGAAACCCCATCGCCTGCGACTGCGCTTTGAAAGAGCTGGTGCATCAGCTGGGGCAGGGGCAGGAGGAGGAAGGGCCATGGACGGCGCCTGGGATGAGCTACTACAGGAGGCACCTGGCTTCTCTGGCCTGCGCTACGCCTGCCCAGTTGTCTGGCCGAGGGCTGGGGTCCCTCAGCGTGGACGACCTTCCCTGCCCCGTGGCCGTGGCTGACCTGAGGCCGGTGATGGCGGTGATGGGGGTGGTGGTGGTGGTCCTCTTGCTGCTGCTGGTGCTGGCTGTCCGCTACAGGAAGGAGGTGGGTCAGTGGTGAGGGTGGTGGTGGAGGTGGAGGAGGTGGGGGTGGGGGGTGGGGGTGGGTTGGGGGGGTTGGGGTGTTGGGGGGGGGCTGGGGGGGGGGGGGGGGGGGTGGGTGGGGGTGGGTTGGGGGAGGTCAGGGGGTAAGGGTGGGTTGGGGGGAGGTCAGGGGGTGGGGGAGGTTGGGGGTTGGGGGGTTGGTGGGGGGGGGGTTGGGGGTGGGGGGGGGTTGGGGGAGGTCAGGGGGTAGGGGTGGGTTGGGGGGAGGTCAGGGGGGGGGGAGGTTGGGGGTTGGGGGGTTGGTAGAGGGGGGTTGGTGGGGTGGGGGGGTTGGGGGGTGGGGGGTTGGGGGGTGGGTTGGGGGAGGTCAGGGGGTGGTGGTGGGGCCCTGTCAGGGTGTTGAGTTGTGTTGATAATGATGATGATGTATGGAATTTATATAGCGCTGAATCTTGTAAAGCAACAAATCCAAGCGCTCAGATGACTTTTAAAAAATGTTAATTTATATCGAGGATAATGGAATAAGCACTCGTGTGCTTTTGTGTTGTGGTGTTGGGTTGGGTTGGGTTGGGTTGTATTGTATTGTATTGTATTGTAATGTTTTGTATTGTTTTGTTTTGTTTTCTTTTGTATTGTATTGTATTGCATTGTATCACTTGAGTCACGACAGATTTCTCTTGAGTAACATTCGGGCTGCTCTTTCCCGAGGACAGCGCGTGGCTACATGACCAGCGCCACCCTTTTTTTTTTCTTTTTTGCTTTTTTGGTCTTCATGCGTGTGTTGGTATTTTTTGCTATCAGCGCCACCCATTAATTTTTTTTCTTTTTCGGTCTTCATGCCAGTGTTAGAATTTTTTGCTATCAGAGTGGCTTTTTTTTAACAGAATTTTGTCCGGGGTCAACTCTCTTGTTGCCGTGAGTTCTTTTACGTGTGCTAAATGAGTATTGCTCACGGGACCTCGGATTATTGTCATATCCGAAAGACGTATGAGTGTACATATATGTGTTGTGCTGTCTTGAGATATTATGGTCTGTTGTGCTGTGCCGTGCCGTGCTGTGATGCTGTGTTGTGTCTTGTTTTGTAGTGTTTTGCTGTATCATGTTGTGTTGATGCGTGTTGTGCAGTAGTGTGCTGCGCTGTGTTGTAGCGAATGGTGCAGGGTCTGGTCTTGTAAAGAATGGTAACCGTGAACTTTGGTATTGTCATGCATTGAGATTTATTGGCTGTGTTGTATTACATTGTATTGTATTGCATTGCGTCGCACTGTATTGTATTGTATTGTACGTATCTGGCCTGTATTCTTGTATGTCTTAAAGTTCCATATTTTGATACTTACACGTTTCATGTGTTCTCTATCTAGATAATTACATGCTTCACGTATTCTGTATTTAGATATATACCTTTCTGTACATGTGTTTTATATCCAGGCATATATCTATTATACACACGCTCTGTAATTATCTAGGTACGGCTTATAATATACACTTCTTCTATATCTAAGTACATGTCTTAATGTACACGTGTTCTATTTTCTATATTTAGGTACGTATCTTGATGTACACGTGTTCTGTCTGTCTGTCTGTCTGTCTGTCTGTCTGTCTCTCTCTCTCTCTCTCTCTCTCTCTCTCTCTCTCTCTCTCTCTCTCTCTCGATATATATATATATATATATATATATATATATATATATATATATATATATATATATATATATATATATATATATCCAGGTACGTATCTTGATGTACACGTGTTCTATATATATATCCAGGTACGTATCTTGATGTACACATGTGTTATAAATATATATATATATATATATATATATATATATATATATATATATATATATATATATATATATACATACGTACATATATATATATATCCAGGTACGTATCTTGATGTACACGTATCTATATATATCCAGGTACGTATCTTGATGTACACGTATTCTATATATATATATATATATATATATATATATATATATATATATATATATATATCCAGGTACGTATCTTGATGTACACATGTTCTAAATATATATCCAGGTACATATCTTGATGTACACATATTCTATATATATCTAGGTACTATCTTGATGTACACGTCTTCTATATATACCCAGTTACGTATCTTGATATACACGTGTTCTAAATATATATATCCAGGTACGTATCTTGATGTACACGCGGGTGAACATCCTACTGCCCTGCGGTCTGCCGCCCTCCGCCTCCCTTCCAGAGAAGACCTACGATGCCTTTGTGGCGTACGCCCACCAGGACAGCGAGTGGGTGCTGAACAATCTGATGAAGCGGCTGGAGGACGCCGAGGGGCCCCCCAAAGGCAGGAGACCCTGCAGACTGTGCCTGCACCAGCGAGACTTCGTGGTGGGCAAAGCCATCATCGACAACATCGTGGACTGCATCGCCGCTAGTAGACACACCATCGTTGTCTTGACCAACAGCTTCGTCAGGTCAGTGTGTGTGTGTGTGTGTGTGTGTGTGTGTGTGTGTGTATGTGTGTGTGTGTGTGTGTGTGTGTGTGTGTGTGTGTGTGTGTGTGTGTGTGTGTGTGTTTGTGTGTGTTTGTTTATGTGCTTATCAACTGTGGATCGCATCGCCGCTAGTAGACACACCATCGTTGTCTTGACCAACAGCTTCGTCAGGTCAGTGTGTGTGTGTGTGTGTGGAGGGGGTGGGTTGTGTGTGTTGTTTGTGTTGTTGTGTGTGTGTATGTGTTGTTTGTTGTGTGTGTGTGTGTGTGTGTGTGTGTGTGTGTGTGTGTGTGTGTGTGTGTGTGTGTGTGTGTGTGTGTGCTGACAACTGTGGACTGCATCGCCGCTAGTAGACACACCATCGTTGTCTTGACCAACAGCTTCGTCAGGTGAGTGTGTGTGTGTTGTTTGTGTGTGTGTGTGTGGTGTGTGGTGTGTGTGTGTGTGTGTGTGTGTGTGTGTGTGTGTGTGTGTGTGTGTGTGTGTGTGTGTGTGTGTGTTGTTTGCGTGTGTGTGTGCGTGTGTTTGTGTTTGTGTGTGTGTGTGTGTGTGTGTGTTAGTTTGTGTGTGTGTTTGTGTGTGTGTGTGTGTGTGTGTGTGTGTGTGGGTTTGTGTGTTTGTTTATTTTTTTATTTTTTTATATCGAGGATAATGGAATAAGCACGCATGTGCTTTTTTTTACATCCAGTCCCCGTGTGTATGCGGTTTGGTAAATTTTGTCATCTGTTCCCACCGGCACACAGTGGCCTACTCTTTCGAAAAGCGGAACAGGATTGAACGTGTGTGTGTGTGTGTGTGTGTGTGTTTGTGTGTGTGTGTGCTGGTTGTGTGTGAATGTGTGTTTGTGTGTATGTTGTTTGTGTGTGTTTGTGTGTTTTCTTGTGTGTGTGTGTTTGTGTGTGTGAGTGTGTGTGTGTGTGTGTGTTTGTGTGTGTGCTGTGTGTTTGTGTGTGTTGTGTGTTTGTGTGTGTGTTTGTCTGTGTGTTTTCTTGTGTGTCTGTTTGTGTGTATGTGTGTATGTGTGTGTTGTGTGTTTGTGTGTGTGTGAGTGTATGTGTGTGTTTGTGTGCGTGTTTGTGTTTGTGGGTATTTCTGTGTGTGAGTGTGTGTGTTTGTTTGCTTGTGCTTGTTTGTGCTTGTTTGTGCTTGTTTGTGTGTGTGTTTTTTGTGTGTGTGTTTGTGTTGTTTGTGTGTGTGTGTTGTGTGTGTGTTGTGTGTTTTTGTGTGTTTTTTGTGTGTGTATGTGTGTGTGCCCGTGTGTGTGTGTTGTTTGTTTGTGTGTGTATGTGTGTATGTGCGTGTGTGTGTGTGCGTGCGTGTGTGTGTGTTTGTGTGTGTGTGTGTGTTTGTGTGTGTATTTTTGTTTGTTTGTGTGCATATGTGTTTGTGTGTGTGTGTGTTTGTGTCTGTGTGTTTTCTTGTGTGTCTGTTTGTGTGTATGTGTGTGTTTGTTTGTGTGTGTTGTGTGTTTGTATGTGTGTGTGTAAGTGTGTGTTTGTGTGTGTGAGTGTATGTGTGTTTTCTTGTGTGTCTGTATGTGTGTTTGTGTGTATGTGTTTGTTTGTGTGTTTGTGAGTATTTCTGTGTGTGAGTGTGTGTGTTCGTTTGTGCTTGTGTGTGTGTGTGTGTGTGTGTGTGTGTGTGTGTGTGTGTGTGTGTGTGTGTGTGTGTGTGTGTGTGATGACAACTGTGGACTGCATCGCCACTTGTTTTCTTGAACAACAGTTTTGCTAAGTTGTGTCGTCATCATCGTCATCGTCGTCTTTGTCGCTGTTGCTGTTGTTGTTGTTGTTGTTGTTGTTGTTTGTGTGGTTAGTGTTACTATTGTTGTTACTGTGACTAGTATTGCTGTTCATATACTGTCGTTACTGGTATTTATTTGTGTGGTTGTTTTTCGTGTTGTTGCTGTTCATTGTGCTCTTGGTGGTTTTTGACTGTTGCTGTTCATACTATTGTTGTTGTTGTTGTTGTTATTGTTTTCGAAAGCGGATGGGCCATAGGAGGGAACGAAAGCATTCTTACCGGCAATCTAACCTGATGTTGGTGTTGTTGTTATTGCTTTGGTTGTTGATGTTGTTGTTGTTATTGCTTTTGTTGTCATTGCTGTTGTTGTCGTTGATGTTGTTATTGCTGTTATTATTGCTGTTGTCGTTGTTGTTGTGTTGTTGTTGCTGCTACTGCTGTGGTTGTTGTTATTGCTATTGTTGCTGCTGCTGCTGCTGTCACTCTTGTTATTATCAATATTGATGTTGCTGTTTCAATATCTTACACAAGCGGCTGGGCGAGAGGGGAATTAGAACACACTTACCGTCACTCCAAAAACAAAAACCACCAACCAACAACAACAAAAACCCCAGGTGGTCATGTTGGCTGTAGCGTTGATATTGTTGCTAGTAGCTGCTGTTACTATTGTTATCAATATTGATGTTGCTGTTTCAATATCTACACTGGGCGAGAGAAGAATTAGAACACGCTTACCGTCACTCAAAAAAACAAAAACCACCAACCAACAACAACAAAAACCCAGGTGGTGATGATGACTGTAGTGTTGATATTGTTGCTATAGCTGCTCTTACTATTGTTGTCATCCATATTGATGTTGCTATTGATTCAATATCTACAGAAGCGGCTGGGCGAGAGAAGAATTAGAACACGCTTACCGTCACAAAAAAAACCCACAACAACAACAAAAATCAGGTGGTGATGATGGCTGTAGCGTTGATGTCGTTGCTAGTAGCTGCTCTTACTATTGTTGTCATCCATATTGATGTTGCTGTTGATTCAATATATATACAGAAGCGGGTGGGCGATGGAGGAACTGAAGCACGCTTACCGTCACTCAAAAAAACCAAAAACAACAAAAACCCCAGGTGGTGATGATGGCTGTAGTGTTGATATTGTTGCTATAGCTGCTGTTACTATTGTTGTCATCCATATTGATGCTGCTACTGTTTCAACGTGTACAGAAGTGGGTGGGCGATGGAGGAACTGAAGCACGCTTACCGTCACTCAAAAAAACCAAAAACAACCAACCAACAACAACAAAAACCCAGGTGCTGCTGCTGATCCTAGTAGTAGCTGCTGCTGCTGTTACTATCGTTGTCATATCCATATTGATGTTGCTACTGTGGATTCAATATCTTACACAAGTGGCTGGGCGAGAGAAGAATTAGAACACGCTTACCGTCACTCAAAAAAAACAAAAACCACCAACCAACAACAACAACAAAACCCAGGTGCTGGTCATGATGACTGTAGCGTTGATATCGTTGCTAAGTAGTAGCTGCTGCTGCTGTTACTATATCGTTGTCATATCCATATTGATGTTGCTACTGTGGATTCAACATATGTACAGAAGCGGGTGGGCGATGGAGGAACTGGAGCACGCTTACAGGCAGTCCATCGAGGAGCGGCGGAGGCATCTGGTGGTGGTGGTGCTGGAGGAGGTGGCGCAAGGGGACATGGGCCCTGTCCTCAGGCGGTGCTGCAAGACCTTCACCTACCTGCACGTCACCGACACCTTCTTCTGGGACAGGTGAGCAATGAAGGTGGGAAAGAAGGGTGGAACGGGGAGAAGGGGGGAAGGAGGGGCAGACAACTGAGGTTTGGGGACACAGGTGAGGAATAAAGAGGAGAAGGAGGGGCAGACAATTTTGTTCTGAGACAGGTAAGGAAAGGGGGAGGAAGGTAGACAACTTCTTCTGGGACAGGTAGAAAAAGGGGGAAGGGGGAACAACTTCTGGGACATGTGTGTAAAGGGGAAAGGGGGAACAACTTCTGGAACATGTGTGTAAAGGGGAAAGGGGGGACAACTTCTGGAACATGTGTGTAAAGGAGAAAGGGGGAACAACTTCTGGGACATGTGTGTAAAGGGAAAGGGGGGACAACTTCTGGAACATGTGTGTAAAGGGGGAAGGGGGAACAACTTCTGGGACAGGTGTGTAAAGGTGGAAGGGGGAACAACTTCTGGGACATGTGTGTAAAGGGGGAAGAGGGGGGACAACTTCTAGGGCAGGTAGAAAGGGAGACAACCTCTGGTGCATGGGGGTAATCAAATGGGAAGGAAGGGCAGACAACATGTTTTGTGACAGGTGTGTAATAAAGGGGGAAGGGAGGACAACTTCTTCTGGGAAAGGTAAGGAAAGGGGGGAAGGGGGAACAGCTTTTGGGGCAGCTGTGTAAAGGGGAAGGGAGGACAAGTTCTTCTGGCATAGGTGTGTAATAAAGGGGGAAGGGAGACAACTTCTTCTGGGACAAGTAAGAAAAGGGGCAAGGGAGACAACTTCTTCTGGGACAGGTAAGAAAAGGGAGGAAGGGAGACAACTTCTTCTGGGACAGGTAGGAAAAGGGAGAAAGGGGGACAACTTCTTCTGGGTACAGGTAGGAAAAGGGAGAAAGGGGGACAACTTCTGGGTACAGGTAGAAAAAGAGAGGAAGGGAGACAACTTCTTCTGGGTACAGGTAGGAAAAGGGGGGAAGGGAGACAACTTCTTCTGGGACAGGTAAGAAAAGGGGGGAAGGGAGACAACTTCTTCTTGGAGGTGTCACTAAGAGAGACAACTTCTTCTGGGACATGTCACTGCCTTCTGATACGTCACGTCGGGTATCTCATCTGTCTTGGAGGACTGAGATCACAGCTAGAAGCGTGTCTGACCTTTGATGCGATTCTGGCTTGTGGATGATTCTAACCACCACTAATCAGGATCAGAGAAAGATCAGTGTGTCTAGTCACCGTGGTCAGTCATCGATAATTATTAATGTCCTTGCAGGACTGACATGGACAGAAAAGCCTAGTTTGTTTGGATTTATTCCGACCGTCTGGTTTGTACTGGGGAAAAAAAACTTTACTGTCACCGTCACCGATCCCTCAGATTCCGAATCCTTTGGGGGCACCTTCGACGTTTTGTCAACCACCGTTCTCCAAACAAATCAGTGAGAGGGAGGGAGAGAGAGAGGGAGGGGGAGAGAGAGGAGGGAGGGAGGGAGATAGATAGATAGATAGATAGATTCTGTATTATTTTATTTTGAGGATAATGGAATAAGCACTCATGTGCTTTGTTTGTTTTTCTTACATTCAGTCCTCGTGTGTATGCAGTTTTGTAAATTTTGTCATCCGTTCCCAGCGATAGATAGATAGAGAGAGATAGAGACAGAGAATGGGGGAGGGAGAGACAGACAGAGACAGAGAGACAGAGACAGACAGACAGATACATTGGAAACCGTCATCAAGCTTTTGGTGATTATTTTCATCTCAAAGGCTGTGAGTCACGTAACCATTCCTTTACGGTGGCACATCACCTCACACTTCCCTGTGCCAGAATGTAACGATAATATTGTGACCATCTTGAATGAGCATTGTTGTTGCTGTTGTTGATGCTGCTGCTGCTCCTGTTGCTGTTGCTATTTTTGTTGCTGTATACTTATTGTTGGCGTTGGTGTTTACTGTTGTTGCTACTGTCGTTGTTGTTATTGTTGCTGTTGTGTATGCTGTTGCTGTTATTGTTACTGTTGCTGTCGTTTATATTGGGTTTTTTTATGTTCTTCTTCTTACTGTTGCTGTTGTTGTTGCATTTGCTGATGCTGTTGTTGTGAACTGTTGTTGTTGTTGCAGTTGTTGTTGCTGTTGTTGTTGCAGCTGTCGTTGCTGTTGTTATTATTGTTGTAGTAATTATAGCTGTTATTACTGTTGCTGTACTTGTTGTTATCGCTGCTGTTATTGTTGTTGCCGTTACTGTCGTTTTAGTCGTTGTTGCTGTTTTCTCTTCTTGCCATTACTACTACTACTACTACTACTACTACTACTACTATTACTACTACTACTAATAATAATAATGATAATAATAATAATGATAAATGGAATTTATATAGCGCTGTATCTTGCACAGACAAATCAAAGCGCTTGCACTCAACTCATTCTTACACAGTCATGCAACCAATAGCAAGTAATAGTTCTAACAAGTGCAAATGCACACACACTTACACACACACACACACACACACACACACACACACACACACACACACACACACACACGCATTACTGTAACGCTAGCTACCCCCAACCCCAGGCTCTACCTACCCCTTTGCTTTGCTGTTTTAGGCTACTGTACTCCATCCAAGTGGCGGAGGATAAGGGCGCCAAACGCAGACGACAAACACAGCAACAACAACAACAACAGCAAGAAGAAGAAGAGTACGCCACCGCCACTACCACCACCACCACTACAGCACACGCCAACAAGGCCTACCAACCGGGCGAGGAAGAAGGAGTGATCGGCCCTGCTGACGTGACCTTGACCGCTGACCTCAAGCGGACGGTGTTTGTGGAGACGATGCGCACGCTGTCAGTGGACAGCGTGGTCAGTGACACGGTCCTGCCGGTCACTCCCAGTCAGGTCACGCTGGACAGGCCTCTCTTCGGACGTCTGGCCTGATGAGGGATTTGCACTGACCAGCTTGCTGTTGCTGTTTCGGTTGATGCTGTTGTTGTTGGTGGTTGTTGGTTGTGGTGCTGTTGTTGTTACTTCTCTGCAGAGTTGAGGTCTGCTTGCTACTGCTTGCTACTGCTTGCTGCTGCTGCTACTGCTGCTGCTACTGCTGCTGCTGCTGCTGCTGCTGCTTCTGCTGCTGCTGCTGCTGCTACTACTACTACTACTACTACTACTTCAACTACTAATGCTACTACTACTACAACTACTAATGCTACTACTACTACAACTACTAATGCTACTACTACTTCTACTACTACTACTACTACTACAACTACTAATGCTACTACTACTACTACTACAACTACTAATGCTACTACTACTACTACTACTACTTCTACTCCTCCTCCTCCTACTACTACTACTACTACTACTACTACTACTACTACTACTACTACTCCTCCTCCTCCTACTACTACTACTACTACTCTTCCTCCTCCTCCTCCTCCTCCTACTACTACTACTACTGCTACTACTACTACTTCTTCTACTACTCCTCCTCCTCCTCCTACTACTACTACTACTCTTCCTCCTCCTCCTCCTCCTCCTCCTACTACTACTACTACTACTACTACTACTACACCTACTACTACTCCTATTACTACTACTTCTACTACTACTACTCCTCCTCCTCCTACTACTACTACTCCTACTACTCCTACTACTATTCCTACTCATCATCATCCTCCCCCTCCTCCTCCTCCTCCTACTACTACTACTACTACTACTACTACTACAACTACTACTACTACAGCCGTTGCTGTTTCCAGTGCTGTCAAAAGCTGTTACGGTAGTAGTGGTGGTTGTGGTGGTGATGGTGAAGAAGACTTCTTGACTTCGACTTCTTGACTTCGTCTTCTTCTTCTTCTTCTTCTTCTTTTCTTCTTCTTTTCTTCTTCTTCTTCTTCTTCTTCTTCTTCTTCTTCTTCTTCTTCTTCTGCTGCTGCTGCTGCTCCTAAAGGACTTGGGGTTGTCTTTGTTTGGTTTTATTTGGGGGGGGGGGTGGAGGGGGAGGGGGCTGGGGCACTGCCACTGAATGGGTTCAGGCTCTGTGTAAGTGTGTGTGTGTGTGTGTGTGTGAGAGAGAGAGAGAGAGAGAGAGAGAGAGTATATCTGTGTGTGTGGGTGTGTATGTGTGCGTGTGCGCACGTGCGTGCGTGCGTGGGTGTATATGAAAGTCAAGTTGAACCTTGGCGGAGTTCATCTCTGTCCCCAGGTGTCAA
>CM054143.1:17112596-17125096 GCA_028751875.1 Rapana venosa | reverse complement strand
TTCCTTCTGTCTTCTGTCTTCTGCCTTCTGTCTTCTGTCTTCTGCCTTCTGTCTTCTGCCTTCTGTCTTTTTTCCTTCTGTCTTCTATGTCTTCTGTCTTCTTTCTTCTTCCTTCTTCCTTCTGCCTTCTGTCTTTCTGCCTTCTGTCTTCTGTCTTCTGCCTTCTGCTTTCTACCTTCTGTCTTCTGTCTTCTACCTTCTGTCTTGTGTCTTCTGTATTTCTGCCTTCTGTCTTTCTGTCTCGTGTCTTCTGTCTTCTGCTCTCTTCTGCCCTTCTACCTTCTGTCTTCTGCCTTCTGTCTTCTACCTTTTGTCTTGTGTCTTCTGTATTTTCTGCCTTCTGTCTTTCTGTCTTGTGTCTTGTGTCTTTCTGTCTTGTGTCTTCTGTCTTTCTGTCTTCTGTCTTTCTGTCTTCTGTCTTCTGCCTTCTGTCTTTCTGTCTTCTTCCTTCTGTCTTCTGCCTTCTGTCTTCTGTCTTCTTCCTTCTGTCTTCTGCCTTCTGTCTTCTGTCTTCTATCTTTTGCCTTCTTCCTTTTGTCTTCTGCCTTCTTCCTTCTGTCTTCTATCTTCTGCCTTCTACCTTCTGTCTTCTGCCTTCTGTCTTCTGCCTTCTGTCTTCTGTGTCTTCTACCTTCTTTCCTTTCTGTACCTTCTGCCTTTGTCTTCTGTATTTCTGTCTTTCTGCCTTCTGTCTTCTGTCTTCTTCCTTCTGTCTTTCTTTCTTCTGCCTTCTGTCTTCTGCCTTCTGTCTTCTGCCTTCTGTCTTCTGTCTTCTGCCTTCTGTCTTCTGCCTTCTGTCTCTCTGTCTTCTGCCTTCTGTCTTCTGCCTTCTGTCTTCTACCTTCTGTCTTCTGTCTTCTGCCTTCTGTCTTCTGCCTTCTGTCTTCTCTCTACCTTCTGTCTTCTGCCTTTTGTCTTCTGTATTTCTGTCTTCTGCCTTCTGTCTTCTTCCTTCTGTCTTCTACCTTCTGTCTTCTGTCTTCTGCCCCTTCTGTCTCTTCTGCCTTCTGTCTTCTACCTTCTGTCTTCTGCCTTTTGTCTTCTGTATTTCTGTCTTCTGCCTTCTGTCTTCTGCATTCTGTCTCTGTCTTCTGCCTTCTGCCTTTTGTCTTTCTGTCTTCTGTCTTCTTCTTCTGTCTTCTACCTTCTTCTTCTACCTTCTGTCTTCTGCTTTTGTCTTCTGTCTTTCTGCCTTCTGTCTTCGTGTCTTCTGCCTTCTACCTTCTGACTTCTATCTTCTGCCTTCTGTGTCTTCTGCCTTCTTCCTTCTGTCTTCTACCTTCTGTCTTCTGTGTCTTCTGCCTTCTTCCTTCTGTCTTCTACCTTCTGTCTACTCTCTTCTTCCTTCTTCCTTGTACCTTCTGTCTTCTTCCTTCTGCATTCTTCCTTCTGTCTTCTGCCTTCTATCTTCTTCCTCCTGTCTACTCTCTTCTGCCTTCTGCCTTCTGCTTTCTTCCTTCTATCTTCTACCATCTGTCTTCTGCTTTCTTCCTTCTGTCTTCTATCTTCTGTCTTCTGCCTTCTGTCTTCTTCCTTCTTTCTTCTTCATTCTGCCTTCTACCCTCTACATTCTTCCTTCTGCCTTCTGCCTTCTGTCTTCTGTGTTCAAAGCACGCAAAATATCTTACGCACACGTTAAAACCCGGTATTGCCTGACCTCAAACAGACCTAGCTCCCTCCCTACACCCCGATTGAAAGAGTAGGCCATCGTGTGTCGATAAGAACGGTTGACAAAAAAATATTATATCTGAAACAAAGATACATGTACACTAGGTATCCTGATTTAGACATCATTCCCGAAGTCGGAATGCGGCTATCTAAATAATGGCCCAAAAGGTCACATACGCAAAAATCTCACCATTGGTGAACTTTGAAGCTCTAGCCGAGGAACGAAAAAAAAAACAACCCGAAGTAGGTATGATGGCTGCCTTCAGTCTCGGAAGACTATGGAGTTGCGCTCTAGGTGTTAGTTAATTCTGGTACAGCGTCGGGTGTGGCTGGCCAGTCCCACACGGGAATGACAGTCAGTCAGTCCCTATGGCAAGAGGGCAGTGCCAGATGAAGTCTGACAATGCTGGTCTGTCTGTCTGCCTTGCCTGGGCTGTAGCCTTTTCTTCTCGTTCTCTTTGTCTCGTGCTGCTGAGTAAGTTATAGCCATGTCACACAAGATGGAACAGTCTTTCAAAGATCATCTTGCTAGGCACAGTTCAGGAAAAGTGGACATAACGGGGCCGACAGAGAAAGAGACAGATGGGCACCTTCACCACAGTGGATCGGTGGTCTAGAGGTAACGCGCCTGCCTTGAAAGCACAAAAGTCTGGGTCGGAAGTGTGCGGGGGTTCGATCCCCGTTTGGGCCCGAAACTTTTCCCCCTCCCCATCCAGTAGACCATGAGTGGTGGTCTGGGTGCTAAGTCTTTCGGATGAGACGATAAACCGAGGTCACGTGTGTTACACATTATAAAGAGGACCCACGACAATAAGAGAGTTGTCCCTGGCAAAATTCTGTAGCAAAAAGCTACTCTGATAGGGAAACAGGAAAAGTTGTTGTTTTTAAATGGTGGCGCCGCTCTTGTGGCCACACGCTCTCCCCGGGGAGAGCAGACCGATTTTCACGCAGAGAAATTTGCTGTGACTTAAAGTGGTATAAATAAATGAATGAATAAAACGGCTTTACTGAGATCCAGGCATTGGCACACGACCACTACAAAAAGGAGAGAGAGCTGGTGTTCTTGTCAGTATAGTGCAGGCCTTCCTACAATTTCTCTCTCTCTCTCTCTCTCTCTCTCTCTCTCTCTCTCTCTCTCTCTCTCTCTCTCTCTCTCTCTCTCGATGATGATGATTAAGGGACTTGTGTGGTGTAGTGTGGTGAAGAGTAGTGTCGTCTGGTTATCTGGGAGGTTGGTTTTTTTTGTTTTTGTATGTGCATTTAGCATTGCCAAATTAAATTGATCCTCTTTGGCATGTGCCGTTTACTGCATGTTCCATTGGCAGTTTGTCTGGTCATCTTTGGCATGTGCCATTGCCAGTTTGGTCATCTTTGGCATGTGCCATTGCCAGTTTGGTCATCTTTGGCATGTACCATTGCCAGTTTGGTCATCTTTGGCGTGTACCATTGCCTTTTTGTGTGGTTATCTTTGGCATGTGCCATTGCCAGTTTGTCTTGCCATCTTTGGCATGTGCAGTTGCAAGTTTGGTTATCTTTGGCATATGCCACTACCAGTTTGTCTGGTTATCGTTCGTACGTGCCACTGCCAGTTTGGTCATCTTTGGCATGTGTCATTGTAAAATTGGTTTAATTCTCTTTTTGGCATGTGCCATTGCCAGTTTAATCTTCCTTGCCATGTGCCATTGCCTGTTTGTGTAGCTCTTTTTGCGTACGCGCGAGTGCGCGTGCACACACACACACATACACAAACACTCTCACACACAGGGTAAAAGACAATGTGTGTGTGCGTGAGATTGTGCGTGCGTGCGTGCGAGCATGCTTGTGTGTGTGTGTGTGTGTGTGTGTGT
Source organism: Rapana venosa (assembly GCA_028751875.1). NCBI lineage: Eukaryota > Metazoa > Mollusca > Gastropoda > Neogastropoda > Muricidae > Rapana > Rapana venosa. Next base: position 17,121,581 of record CM054143.1, on the reverse strand, counting down.
GTGTGTTGTGTGTGTGACAGAAAGAGAGAGAAAGACAGTAAGACAGACAAAGACAGACAGACACACAGACACAGACAGACACGGAGCTTTCCAAGGGAAACAATTATTCAGAAGACAGAAGCCACAAAGAAGAAGAAGAAGAAGGCCAATCCAGAACAAGAAGTTTATTGATTTCTTTTTTTGGTGTCAGTGTGGTACAAGAAAGAAGACGATCATTATCATCATCGGCAAGAACTTGCTATAAATATAACCAAAGGGTGAAGGAGGCTAGTAAGTGGAAATAATTCTTCTATGGACGGCACACTACTACACTACCTAACAGCCCTACACTGCACGGCTGTCTCCAAACCTACAACACAGCAGCATGCATAGGATGGGTGGGGTGGGGGTGGAGGGAGGGGGGTGGGGGAGTGAGCACACAGCACACACACACACAACACGGCAGAGAAGACAACTGGGTAGTTGCCAAAAAAACCCCAACAAACCAGAGTGGAATCAAGCCTGTCTTTCCACACACGTTCTCTACTTTGTTCAAAAAGGAGTGAGGACGTAGCTATTAGTTCATTCCCTAAGTACGCGTGGTTTTTAGGTTGGGTGATTGGTGGTGGTGGGAGGGAGACAAGAGTACTGGAGGACTACTGACCTGCCCATGAGGGACAGAAAACCTTTTCGGACCCCTGGAGGGCCTTCAGCGCACGGGCAGCATTTTGTCAGGGCCTCAGGAGTTGCTGTCTGAGCGTTCGACGACAACGACTACGACGACGGCGACGACGAAGAAGAAGAAGAAGAAGAAGAAGAAGAAGAAGAAATTTTTGTTTCCAACACTGGTGGACAACATCAAAGAATGGACCGCCTAAACGCCTGCAACACCTTCTACTAGCCACACAGGATCGTGAAGCATGGAAAAAGATCTCTGTCGCGTCTTCTCTCATGTCCCCCCTACGTCCTTTGGGACATGGGACTGAGTGAGTGAGTGAGTTCCATGAGACTACTTCATCATGACTTGTATAGCGATACGGTATCATCATCTTTAACCATTACACCCAGCTTCCACTCCTGTCTATCCTGGGCCAACCTAGTCACCAATCCCCAAGAGTGCTGCATGGCCTTCATCTCACTTTCTACAGTCCTCCTCCTCCACGTTGCTTTTGGTCTTCCTTTCTTTCTCCTTCCTTCTGGGGTCCAGTGCAATGCTGTTCTTGTGATTGACTGTGGGTCTCTTCGGAGGGTGTGCCCAATCCACTTCCACCGTCGTCTGGTGATGATGGTTCCCATGTCTTCCTGCCTGCATCTCCGTACGGGGTATGGCCGGTCACTAACTTGAAAGGCAAGGTCTTGGGTATCTTAGAGATGTGTTTTAGAGACTGTTTGTTGGTCGCAGGGTCTTCAACCATGAATCGGGGTGATCATGAGTGATGGTGTGTGTGTGTGTGTGTGTGTGTGTGTGTGTGTGTGTGTGTGTGTGTGTGTGTGTGTGTGTGTGTGTGTGTGTGTGTGTGTGTGTGATGTGTCTGTCGATCCGTCTGTCCTTCTGCACCTGCGTCTGTGACAAAACATGCGGGGTCTTCTTCAGACAGTAGACTGCTGGCTGCTCTTTTCTTCTTTTCTTTTCTCTTATTTTCTCTTCACTTCGAGAGAGAGAGAGAGAGAGAGAGAGAGAGAGAGAGAGAGAGAGAGAGAGAGAGAGAGAGAGAGAGCAGAGACAGACAGACAAGAAAGTCAGACAAGACAGACAGACATACCGACAGAGACTGAAACAGACAGTCAAGACAGACAAAGACAGAGACAAACAGAGAGAAACAGAGACAGAGACAGACAGATCAAGACAAAGAGACAGACAGAAAGAGAAAGAAAGAGGGATAGAGAAACAGGGACACAGAGAGACAGAAAGACAGACAGACAGAAAGACAGACAAACAGACAGAAAGACAGACAGACAGAGACAGACAGACAGAGAGAACCAGCCGCACTTGCTCTGATGTTACTGTTCTGACTGATGTTCGCGCAGCAGACAGGGCTAACTAACTGGCCCCTTAACGCTGAATGGCAGACCAAATGCTGCTGATCTGAACACAGTCTTCCTTCGTTAAGTGGCCACGCAAGAACAGTGTCATTGTCAGACAGCATCCTTAAAACGATCGTCACACCGAGAAGAGAGATTATCCAATCTAACAGTTATGTCACCACGCGAGAAAAGAGTGGTTATGATTATTCAGTGATAATAGAAAGTTATGTCACCACGCGAGAAAAGAGTGATTATGATTATCCAGTGATAATAGAAAGTTATGTCACCACGCGAAGAAAACAACTGATTATTAGATATATTATAATATTTACACCGCCACTCCAAGAACAATGATTAGGTAGGATACACCGTCACGCATTGAAATACCAATGCTACCTATGCTCACATGAAAGTGATCATGGTTCTCAGATGACTATGTTCATCATTTGGAGCTTGCTACACTCTAGCAAACCTCCCATGACAATGATCATGATTTTTCAGATGATTATGTTCATCATATGGATCTTGCTGCACTATAGCAAACGTCCCATGACAATGATCATGATTTTTCAGATGGCTATGTTCATCATGAGGAGCCCGCAAATCTCCCATGATAATGATCATGATCATTCGATGATTCGTTGTTTGACAGATCTCCCATGACAATGACTATGGTTTACTCGATGATAGATTGTTTGACTGTTTGATTGTTAGAATCTGCCATGAGAGTGGGTCATGAAAATGAATCAGGGAGCACGGTCGGGATAGAGAATGCCAAAGAAACGAAATAGCAAAATATTCCAGTGGTGCTTGCGCGGCATTTTTGGAGGGACAATTAGGATAGCAAAATACACACACACACACACACACACACACACACACACACACACACACACACACACACACACACACACGAGACAAAAGCAAGTGAGGAATTGACACACACACACAAACAGAAAATATGAGAACAAGAAAAAGCTTACACATTCTTCACAGTATATAAAATCTTTGGTGTAGAAATAATATTGGGATCAGTGTTTTCCTAATATGTCTTCATGTAAAAAAAAAAAAAAAAAAAATGACAAGATCACAAGTATCGCTTTTATTTCATTTTTGCTTTTTAGGATTTTTAAAGTCTTTTAATGCTTTTATTAGGGTTTCTTAAAGCTTTTTTCCTGGGTACAGTTTAGTCTGTCTGCACAGGCACCAAAATTGAGTTAGAACAAAATGTGTAAGGCCTATGCATTGTTCAGCTTTTGGTGGCATGCTATACTTTTTTATGTCTGGATGAAACTGCTTTAACACATGAAGAAGTTAGTAAGAAACTGATAGAACGGTGTCGCGTGGCTGTTCTGCCTGAGCCTTGTGTTTATCTGCAAGGTTTTTCTGTCGTGTGAGCTAAAGGATTATTCTCTGATGTGGGCCTCTTGGATTTTTACCTGAGGTTAATGCGGTTTGTAAGAACGAAATAAGTAATACAACAACAACAACAACAAGAATAACAAACCAAGCTCCATGGAGAACCTGACGTTAGATATAATCCTTCTTCCTGCAGAAATGATGGGATCTGAGATAGACAACGATGCTAGAGGACATTTCAAGAGCAAATGACAGAATCTTAAGATGGTGGACGGAAGTTGTCGGGGTGCTGCGAACATACACAAAGCAGGCGTGCAGTTTTCCTGAATCTAACATGCAACAGTTTCATTATACAAACAACGAGCATGCACAAAAAAATACAGTTCTATACGCCATTAACAGCATTCAATAAATATATTCTTTAAACAGATCTACATCAATAGTATACAGCAGATACAGACGGCAGCTTTGGCAGACATCAAAGAGATCTGTTTGTTGTTTTTTTTCTAAAAATTAAATGTAGAAGGTATCAAACTGATATCTGTATCAAAGAGAAATACATCCATCTACAGACTATGGCAAATTCATATAGAACCGGGGGGGGGGGGGGGGGGGGAAGAGGGGAAGGGGGGGATAAAATAGATCCGGTTTATCAATAAGGCAAATCTGTATCAACAGATGATGGCAGATAGACACATCTATTCCTCAACATAGGGGGACAAAATAGATCAATTTATCAATAAGGCAAATCTAGGACAACAGACGATGGCACATAAAGGGATCTGGTTATCAATACAGGAAGTATAAAAACAGGTCTTTCTTTTTTTTTCATGAGACAACAAGTCACCAATAAGGCAAATCTCCATCAACAGAATATGACAGGTAAACAGATTCATTTTTCAATATAGAGGTATGAAACAGATCCAGTTATCAATGTAACGGAGTATGAAACAGATCCAGTTTTCAATGTAAAGTTATAAAACAGATCCAGTTATCAATTTAGGCGTAAAAAAGCAGATCCAGTTATCAATGTAAAGGATATGAAAACAGATCCAGCTATCAATGCAAGGAATATAAAAACAGATCCAGTTCTGGTATAAAACATATCCAGTTATGAAACAGGAAAACTTCCTGCACCAGAGCATTGAAGACGTGAGAGGAGGCTGAGGCTATTCCACACAAATCTCTCAGAATTGTGTCTCTTCTGCTGTGAACAAACCATGGACTTTTTTCTGTTGTTGTCTGTGAAAAGCAAGAAGAAATTCAGCAGAAAGCGAACGAATAAATAAATAAATGGACATAATTATTATTACAGAGGAATGACTCTATGATTAAGTCGAGATTTCTCTTTCACGCGCACAGGCGCGTGCGCGCGCACACACTCACACACACTTACACACACACATATATATACTGTTGATAAAAAGGTGCTAGTCGTGCCGTCTTCCAAGCTGCAGAAATAGTCAGGAATCTCCACACTTGTACTGCTCTGATACAAAGGCCAATATATATAAAAAAAAGAGAGAGAAAAAAAAACAAAGAAAAAAGCCATGCATCTCACCCTTGGAATAAAGACCACACTCCACACACAGTCAAAAATGATACTTTGTAGCATGAAAGAGGTCACACAGTTAACTGTTGTCTGAAAAAGGTCACACAGGTGAAGGTCTACTGTTTGAAAAAGGTCACACAGTTAACTGCTGTCTGAAAAAGGTCACACTGTTTTTGAAAAAGGTAATACAGTTAATCGCTGTCTGAAAAAGGTCACACAGTTAAAGGTCTACTGTCTGAAAAGGTCACACAGTTAAGTACTGTCTGAAAAAGGTCACACAGTTAACTAATGTCTGAAAAAGGTCACACAGTTAAAGGTCTACTGTCTGAAAAAGGTCACACAGTTAAGTACTGTCTGAAAAAGGTCACACAGTTAACTAATGTCTGAAAAAGGTAACACAGTTAACCACTGTCTGAGAAAGGTCACATAGTTAACTACTGTCTGAAAAAGGTCACACACTTAACTAATGTCTGATTCAAAACACCGTAATACTAAACACCGAATAATCTGCCGAGTGAAATTTTTGTATTCAAGCAACATGTCCATATAATTATTGTCATACTGAATTTTAAATACTTTGCCGGATGAAATTTTTGTATTCAAGTAAAAATTTCCATCTTCAATAGATAAAGGATATATATTTTACCATATGACATCGCTATATTAATTCACTAGTTCTGTTTCCATATGGACTGACTGTAAGCAAAAATAGTACACTCAGGTAACTAGATAGTTTACTATGTCACAAAAACGGTTTCTTACGTTCTGGCAACACATCTATACTCAGCCACGCTGAATATTTTGTCATATGAAATCATTGGTTTAATCACACGAAATTATTGATTGTAATCACATGAAACTATTGATTGTAATCAAGCAACGATTCAATACGCAACAAAAGTGCATACTTTGCCATTATGGTGAGATTACTGTAATCAAGCACACACCCAAAAAAGATTTTTTAAGACAAACCAAAACTAAACTACTAACACTGGATACATGAAAGTACTGCATCCAAGCAAAAACCAAGGAATAAAAAGACCAACACCCCCTCCCCCCAAAATCGAAACAAAAAACCAAAACCCATTAAAGCTCTCAGTCACATTGAATACTTTGCCACATAAAATAACTATATCCCAGTAAAAGAAGGAACAATAAAGCACCCCCTCCAAAAATAAAAGCCAAAAAAAACCCACATACCAAACAAAAACCCAACCCAACCACACTGAATGCCACTTGAAATTATTGCATTCAAATAAAAACCTAAAACGAAAACAAAAATCCACAAAACCCCCTAAACTCTAAGTAAGACTGGACAAGTCTGCCAAGTGAACTGATTGGCTGAAAAAACCAACCAATCACAGTGAATATTTTGCCACAAAAAATGATTGTATTAAAGCAAAACCTAAAGTGGAAAAAAAACACTAAAAAAACATAAACCCCTCCAAAACCCCAGTAAGACTAAACAAATCTATCAAATGATCTGATTGGCTGAATAAAAACCCCAATCACACTGAATATTTTGCCACATGAATATTATATTCAAGCAAAACCTAACACAAACCAACCAACCCCCCCCCCCCCCCCACCCCCCACCTGCCAACCCCCACCCCTCCACCCACCCCCCACCCCTACCCCTACCCCAAAAGTAGGACTGGGACAGTTTGCCAGGTGAAATGAGTAGCTGTGTACTACAGTTAGAAACAGCTGTACATTCACTCAATCCAATCCTCTTGTTTATAGCCATCCCACCCACCCACCCCCCACCCCTGCGTGCCCGACCACAGAGGCCCTATCAGGGCTGTCACCTTGTCTTGAAACTTTAAAACTCAGATTTAAAAACTGTGCAGCTATAATATACAGATCAAAACAGGGTAGAAATAAAACAACAACTTTACTGTCGTTGGTTCTGTACCTTCACTCAGGATCTACAACCGCTGGCTACTCTCTCTCTCCTGAATGAACCTCTTCCCTGTTAAGTGGCAGGGAGCCATTATCCCACTCAACTGCGGTAACCCGCCCCCTCCCTCCCCCTCCTTTCCCCCTACCCCTCCCCCACCCACTCTTCTCCCATGAGTGTTGCATTCGCAAAAAACCGCAATACCCTCCCACCAACCCTGGCCATTTTTCGCATCCTGATAACAAATGAACAACATGAAGAATATATAATTATTATCATTCTCGTCTGCTCGAAGTTTTTGCTCGGTAAAATATTGGACAGCGTCATGATTATTATTTTTTTCTCGGTGATGAGGATGTTGTGTTTGTTATTGTTTATCTATCTTTTGAGAAAGAGAAGGGGAAAAAAGTGGTTTTGGTTGTGAATCAATGTCAAGTGTAGTACTTAGAATTTCTGGTCTTCCCACCATTTCATACCCGGGGTGGGTAGGTGGGTGGGTGGGTGAGGGGTGAGGGGTGAGGTGTGTGTGCGTGCGTGCGTGCGCTTGTGTGTGTGTGTGTAGGTGTGTGTGTAGGTGTATGTGTATGTGTGTGTGTGTGTGTGTAGGTGTGGTGTGTGTGTAGGTGTGTGTGTGTGTGTGTTCCCCAGATCTGTCCATTTCCCTGAACTCTTCAGTGCCATTTGTCAGTGTCCTCCCTCCCTCCCCCCCCCCTCCCTCTCAGACCCTTCCCCTCCCCTCTCCACCTTTTCTGACAGTTATTTCCCTTTTCTTTTCCGACAGTTACGCCCCCTTCTTTTTCTGACAGTTATTTTCCTTTCTTTTCTGACAGTTTTATTCCTCCATCATATTTGATAATTTTCTCCCCTTTCTCCTTTTTTCCTGACGATTATTCCCCCATCCCATCCTCTCCTTTACTGTTAGTTATTCCCCTTCCCTCCTTTTCTGACAGTTATTCCCCCTCCCTCTCCTTTTTGTGACAATTATTTCCTCTTACTTCTTTACTGTGAATTATTCTCCCTCCCCTTCTTTCCTTTTCAAAAAGTTATCCCCCTTCTTCCATTTGTTCTCCTCTTTCTGACAGTTATTGCCCCTCCCTTTCCTCTCCATTTTCTGACAGTTACTCCCCTTTCCCTTTCCTCTTAATTTTCTGACAGTTATTCCCCCTTCCCTGTTCTCGTCTTTTTCTGAGAGCTACTACCCCTTCCCTTTTCTCTCCTTTTCTAAGAGTTACCCCCCTTCCCTCTCCTGTTCTGTGCGTTATTCCCCTTACCCTCTTTTCAGACAGTTACTCCTCCTTCTCTTCCTCTCCGTATTCTAACAGTTGCTCCCCCCACCTATCTTTCTTTATCTGATAATTATACCGTCCCCCTTTCCACTTCCTTTATCTTGACAATAACCCCCCCCCCCCCCCCACTCCTCTCTCTTCCCTTTCCTCTACCCCCCCCCCCCCCCTCCAAAAAAAAAGTTTTTAAAAAAGGAGCCACACACAAACAAAACACAACAAACAAAACAACCAACAACAAAAAAAGTCTCAACACTTCCCCTCCCCCTCCCCCCCCCCCCAACCTCAACCCCCACCCCCTACCCACCCCACCACACACCCCAAAAAAACACCCAAAAAAAACCCTTACCAAAACAAAAACCCAACCCCAAACCCACACTGAATGCCACTTGAAATGATTTTGCATTCAAAACACACACCAAAAAAACAATAACTGAAAAACGGGGGGGAAAAAAACACCCCCCCCAAAAAAATCCAACAAAAAAAAACCAACACCCCAAACCCCCAAACCCCCAACCCTCAAACCTCCAAACCCCCCAAAACCCCCCAAAAACCCACCAAACCCCCAAAAGTTCAACTAAGCCGAGGAGAGGAACAGGGCCGAGAGAAGGGCCAGCAACAACTGACCGCCAGACACGCCATGGAAAAAGAAGATGATGGCGGCAGCGGTGGTGGTGGTGGTTGTTGTTGCTGCGGCAGCGGCGGCAGAGTTGCAGGGACAATCCCTGTAGTCTTCTTCCCTGGGAGGGCGGGATTCTTGCTGAAGAGGGGATCGGTGTCCCGCGCGAAGTGCGGAATGGTGACGGTCTCCACCCTGAGGCTAGGGTCCCCGTGAGGGTTGCCAAAGACGGCCAGGAAAGGACCGCTCTGTCTGTAAGCGTCCACGT
>CM054143.1:17107596-17110096 GCA_028751875.1 Rapana venosa | reverse complement strand
CAACACAACACACATACTACAACCCCCACCCACACCCACACAACACCACCACCCCCACACAACCCCACACACCCCCTCCACCCCCCCCCCCCAACCACACACACACACACACACACACACAGACAGATGTACCTGCATGATAAAGGTGTCATTCTGCACACTGGGTACTACACAACACAAAACACACACTACACACAACCTCCACCCTCCACCCCCACCCCCCACCACACACACATACCCCCACCCCCACACACCCCACACCCCTCCACCCCCCACCCCACCCCCCACCCCCCACACAGACAGATGTACCTGCATGATAAAGGTGTCATTCTGCACACACACTACACCCCCCCCCCCCACTCACACCCACCCACACCCACCCACACCCACCCACACCACCACCCACCCACCCACACAACATAACCCACCTACCCACCCACACACCCCCTCCACCCCCCACCCCCCACCCCACACACACAGACAGACAGATGTACCTGCATGATAAAGAAGTCATTCTGTACACTGGGGTACTACACAACACAACACACACACTACACACGCCCACACACACAGACAGATGTACCTGCATGAGAAAGGTGTCATTCTGCACACTGGGGTACTACACAACACAACACACACACTACACCCACACCCACCCAAACCCACCAACCCCCACCCACACCACCACCCACCCACCCACACAACATAACCCACCTACCCACCCACACACACCCTCCACCCCCACCCCCACCCCACACACACAGACAGACAGATGTACCTGCATGATAAAGGTGTCATTCTGCACACTGGAGTACTACACAACACAACACACACACACTACACACAACACCCCTCTACTCCCCCCACCCACAAACACAACCCACCCCACCACCCACACCCACACACACACCCTCCACCCCCGCCCCCCCCACCACCACCACCCCACCACCCACCCCCACCCCCACCCCACCCCCACCCACACACAACAGATGTACCTGCATGATAAAGAAGTCATTCTGCACACTGGAGTACTACACAACACAACACACACACTACACACAACACCCCCCCTACTCCCCCCCACCCACACACACACACACAACCCACCCCCCACACACACCCACACACACACCCTCCACCCCCTCCACCCATCCACCACCACCACACCACCACCACACCCACCATCCACCCACCCCACCCCCACACCCACCACCCCACACACAGACAGATGCACATACCTGCATGATAAAGGTGTCATTCTGCACACTGGAGTACTACACAACACAACACACACACACTACACACAACACCCCTCTACTCCCCCCCCAACCCACACCCACCCACCCACCCACACAACCCACCCACCACACACAACCCACCCACCACCACCACCACCCACCACCCCACCCCACCACCCCACACCCACCACCCCCTACACCCCCCCCCCCCCCCCCCACACACACACACACAACACACACAGACAGATGTACATACATGCATGATAAAGGTGTCATTCTGCACACTGGGGTGCAGGGTGTAACGGCCAAACTCCCCGTAGTGCAGCCCCAGCGTTCCGCTCTCGTTCCGCCGCACTATGACGTCACCAAAGGCGTAGTTCCGGTACTTCCCTTCGTACTCTTCCAGCGGACGGATCTGCGGAACAGAACCCCGTGACGTTATCACGACCTGCAGGATGTCCGGTGACGTTAGTGCTGCTGCTACTATCTGCAGAGATCCTGTGACGTTAGCGCGATCTGCGGACATTTTTGTGACGTTAATACGATCTGCAGACGTCCTGTGACGTTAGTATTATGCGATCTGCAGAGATCCTGTGACGTTAGCATGATCTGCAGACATCCAGGGACGTTAGTATTCTACGATCCGCGGACATCCTGTGACGTTAGTATTGTTCTATCTGCAGACATCATGTGACGTTAGTATTATACTATCTGCAGACATCCAGTGACGTTAGTATTATACTATCTGCAGAGATCCTGTGACGTTAGTATTATACTATCTGCAGACATCCAGTGACGTTAGTACTAGACTATCTGCAGAGATCCTGTGGCGTTAGTACGATCTGCGGATATTTTGTGACGTTAGTACGATCTGCCGACACAACCCTGACGTTAGTACTATACTATCTGCAGAGATCCTGTGACGTTAGTACGATCTGCAGACACAATCCTGACGTTAGTACTATACCATCTGCAGAGATCCTGTGACGTTAGTACAATCTGTGGACATTTTGTGACGTTAGTACGATCTGCAGACATCCAGTGACGTTAGTATTATACTATCTGCAGACATCCTGTGACGTTAGTATGGTCTGCAGAGATCCTGTGACGTTAGCACGATACGATCTGCAGCTATCATGTGATGTTAGTGCGATTTGAAGAAACATGTGACTTTAGTACGTTCTGCAGACATCCTGTGACGTTAGTACGGTCTGAAGACATGCAGTGACGTTAGTATTGTACTATCTGCATACATCCTGTGA
>CM054143.1:17102596-17105096 GCA_028751875.1 Rapana venosa | reverse complement strand
GAATAAACACTCGCAGCGTGCGTTCGCACGCAACGGCCTACTCTTTCGAAAAGCGGAACGGGTTTTACCATGTGCGCAAGATGTTCTGCGTGCGTTCGCACACGGGATCTCGGTTTATAGTCTCATCCGAAAGACTTTTATGGAGAGTGGAGTCGGCACTGAGGTGCTAACTCCAGAGGAAAAAATCCTCTTGAACGAGAACCGAACCTTACGCCCTTGTGTTCTTATTTTCCCCTTTTTATCGTTATCGTAATTTGATTGTTTATTTTGTATTTTTAGATCTCTCTGTGTGTGCTTTTTTGTTATGTTAGTTTCTGTCTTTCTGTGCTTGTTTTTTGTTGTTGTTGTTTGTTTGTTCTTGTTGTTTTTGTCTCCTGTTTTGTTTGTGGAGGGTTTTTTTGGTTTTGGTTGTTTTTGTTTATTATTATTATTGTTGTTGTTGTTTTTAATTGGTTCTTTTTCTATATTGATGTTATTCCGATAAGGGCGTGGACTGGCTGTAAAAAAAAGCACATGAGTGCTTATTCATTATCCTCGAAATAAAAGAATTTGACACGACTCGACTTACTTTCAGCATTTTCATTGCATCTATCACAGAAGAGTATGTGGTACACACATACCTCATTTGATATGACAGCAGCAAAAACAAAAAAAACAAAAATACAAAAAAAAACTCAGGCCCACAACCCTCTCTGACAAACAGACAAAATTCGTGGCCACATAAGCCCAGCTTAGGAAGGAGATCCAGCATACGAAAGATCCAGAGATCCAGCAGAAGATCCTCTCATCAAAAGACAGGACAGAAACAGTTCAGAGAATCCGGAGATCCGTGACGAGATCCTGTCTTCAACAGACAGGACACAGACGGACAGAGAGGATCCAGAGACCCAGCACAAGATCCAGTCTTCAACAGAAGGGCCACAGATAGACAGTGCAGAGGATCCAGAGATCCATTAGCAGATCCAGTCTTCAACAAGCAAGGTACAGAGACAGGATCCGAAGATCCATTAGCAGATCCAGTCTTCAACAAGCATGGTACAGAGAGAGGATCCGAAGATCCATTAGCAGATCCAGTCTTCAACAAGCAAGGTACAGAGACAGGATCCGAAGATCCATCAGAATATCCAGTCTTCAACAAGCACGGTACAGAGACAGGATCCGAAGATCCATTAGCAGATCCAGTCTTCAACAAGCAAGGTACAGAGACAGGATCCGAAGATCCATCAGCAGATCCAGTCTTCAACAAGCAAGGTACAGAGACAGGATCCACAGATCCATTAGCAGATCCAGTCTTCAACAGACGGGCGGGAGAGACAGACAGACAGACAGAGAGAGAGCCTCCATCAGCCACAAAAGACTGAAGAGAGGGGGGGGGGGGGGGGGCGCGGGGGGGGGGGGGGGGGGGGAGGACATCAGACCTTCAACACCAAAGGCTAAATATTTCATCAGTTCCTTATTGCCATGGTGGTGGTGGTGTGTGTGTGTGTGTGTGATGTGGTGGTGGTGTGTGTGTGTGTGTGGATGTGCGTGTGTGAGTGATGTGGTGGTGGTGGTGGTGGTGGTGGTGGTGGTGGTGGTGGTGGTGGTGATGTTGATTGTGTTGATGGTGACGAATGATGATGAATAATGATGATGATGATGGTGGTGGTGGTGGTGGTGGTGGTGGTGGTGGTGGTGGTGGTGGTGGTGAGTGATGATGATGATGATGATGATGATGATGATGGTTGTGGTGGTGGTGGTGGTGGTGATGGTGACGATGATGGTGGTGGTGGTGGCGGTGGTGGTGGTGGTGGTGAGTGATGATGATGATGATGATGATGATGGTGGTGGTTGTGGTGGTGGTGGTGGTGGTGGTGATGGTGACGATGATGGTGGTGGTGGTGGCGGTGGTGGTGGTGATGGTGACGATGATGGTGGTGGTGGTGGCGGTGGTGGTGGTGGTAGAAGTGGTGGTAGTAGTGGTTGGTGGTGGTATTGATGATGATGATCATAATAATGATGATGGTGAGGATGATGGTGATGATGGTGGTGGTGGGTGTGGTTGTGGTGGTGGGATGTATGATGATGACGATGACGATGATGACGACGATGGTGATGATGATGATGGTGGGTGTGGTGGTGGTGGTGATGTATGATGATGATAAAGATGATGATGATGATGATAATGACGATGATGAAGACGACGACGACGATGATGACGATGACGATGATAAGTGTTACAAACACAAGGGGTTAGGCAGATAGAGACAGGGATGAAAAGACATAGACAAACAAACAGACAGACAGAGACAGAGATGAAAAGACATAGACAAACAAACAGACAGACAGAGACAGAGATGAAAAGACATAGACAAACAAACAGACGGACAGACAGACAGAGACAGACAGAGATGAAAAGACATAGACAAACAGACAGACGGACAGACATACACAGATAGACAGACAGACACAGACACACACACACAACAGACAGACACGCAGACAGACAGACACACACACA
>CM054143.1:17077596-17097596 GCA_028751875.1 Rapana venosa | reverse complement strand
GTAGATGGTAGGTAGGTGGGTAGGGGGGTAGGTAGGTGGGTGGTATGTGGGTAGGTGGTAGGTAGGTGGGTAGGTAGGTGGGTGGGTAGGTAGGTGGTGGTAGGTAGGTGGGTATGTAGTAGTGGGTAGGGAGGTGGGTAGGCAGGTGGGTAGGGAGGTGGGTGGGTGGGTAGTGATAGGTGGGTAGGTGGGTAGGTAGGGAGGTATGTGGGTGGTGGGTAGGTAGGTAGGGGGGTATGTGGGTGGGTAGTGGGTGGAATGGGAGGTAGGTGGGTAGGTGGGTAGGTAGGTAGGTAGGTGGTAGGTAGGGAGGGAGTGGTAGGTAGGTGGTGGGTGGGTAGTAGGTAGGTGGTAGGTAGGTGGGTGGGAGGTAGGTAAGGTAAGGGGTAGAGGTAGGTAGGTGGTAAGGTGGGTGGTAAGGTGTAGGTAGGTAGTAGGTAGGTAAGGTGGGTAGGTGAGGTAGGTAGGTGGGTAAGGTGGGTAGTTGGTAGGTAGGTGGGTGAGGTGGTAGTATGAGGGGGTAAGTAGTGGGTAGGTGGTAGGTAGGTGGGTAATAGGTAGGTAGGTAGTATGGGAGGTAGGTGTGGTGGTTAGTGGGTAGGTGGGTAGGGGTGGTGGGTAGGTAGTGGGGTAGGTGGGGGTAGGTAGGTGGGGGTAGTGTGGGTATGTAGAGGTGGGTAGGGAGGTGTGTGGGTGGTAGGAGGTGGGTGGGTGGGTAGGTGGATAGTGGGTAGGTGGGGAGGTAGTAGGTATGGGTGGGTAGGTGGTAGGAGGTGGTATGTGGGTGGGTAGGTGGGTGGAATGGTAGGTATGGGTAGGGGTGGTAGGTAGTAGGTAGGTAGGGTAAGGTAGGTTAGGTAGGTGGGTAGGTAGTGGGTGGGTGGTAGGTAGTAGGTGGGTAGGTAGGGTTTGGGTAGGTAGTAGAAGTGGGTAGGTAGAGTAGGTGTGGGGAAGGGGAGTGGGTAGGTGGGTAGTAGGTAGGTAGGTAGGTGGTAGTAGGTAGATTAGGTAGTGTATTGGGTAAGTGGGTAGTGGTATGTTGATGTGGTAGGTAGGTAGTGGTAGGTAGGTGGGTAGGGTAGGTGGGTAGGTAGGTGAGTAGGTAGGTAGTAGGTGGGTAGGTGGGTGGTAGTAGGGGTAAGTTAGGTAGTGGGTATGTTGAGGTAGTGGTAGTAATGGTGGGTGAGGTTATAGAGTGGGTAGAGAGGTAGTATGTGGGTAGGTAGGTATATTAGTGATGGAGACGTAGGGTAGCGTGGTAGTATGTGGTAGGTAGGTAGGTATTAGGTAGGTAGTGGGTAGTTTAGTGTAACGTAGGTAAGGTGGGTGGGTATGATAGGTTAGTGGGTATGTGGTAGAAGGAAGTAGGTATTAGGTGGCAGGTAGGAGGGTAGGTAGGTGGTAGTAGTGACGTGAGGTATGTAGGTACACAAAACACGTCTTCTCGTGAATATGACTTGTGTTTGCGTGATTTGTGGTGTGTGTGTGTGTGTGTGTGGTGTGTGTGTAGTGTGTGTGATGTGTGAGTGTGTTGTGTGGTTTGAGTGAGATGTGATGTTAGTGCGTGTGTGTGAATAGTGATACGTTGTGTGTGGTGTGTGAGTGTGTGTGATGAGTGTGGTGTTGTGAGTGATGTTGTGTGTGAGTAGGAAGACCAAACAGCGAGGCGCGAGCGTGTGTGTGTGCGTGTGGTGTGTGTGTGTGTGTGGTGTGTGTGTGTGTGTGGAGTGTTGTGTGTGTTGTGTGTGTGTTTGTGTGTCGTGGTGTTTGCGTGTGTGTGTGTGTGTTTTTTTATATTTTATTTTATTCTTTTTTATCGAGGATAATGGAATAAGCACTAATGTGGGTTTTTTACATCCAGTCCCCGTGTGTATGCGGTTTTGTAAATTTTGTCATCTGTTCCCACCGGCACACAATGACCTACTCTTACGAAAAGCGGAACAGAATTTAACGTGTGCGCAAGATGTTCTGCGTGCGTTCGCACACGGGGCCTCGGTTTATAGTCTCATCCGAAGGACTTTAGGGGAGAGTGGAGTCTCCTCTGATGTTAAGGAAAATATCCCCTTGAACGGGAATCGAGCCCGGGTCGACAGATTGCGAGCGCAATGTTCTAACCACTAGGCTATCCCGTCCATTGTGTGTGTGTGTGTGTGTGTGTGTGGTGTGTGTGTGTGTGTGTGTGTGTGTGTGTGTGTGTGTGTTGTGCAGGTGAGTATGTTGGCGCGCGTGCGTGCACGAGCGCGCATACACGCATGCACGTGCAGACACGAGCAGGCACGCGCACACACGCACGCGCGCACACAGTCAAAGAGACAACTATTCCAAGACACACAGACAACTGGACAAACAGACAGACAGACAGACAGGGAGACAGGCAGACTCACTGCATCAAACGGTATCGGTTCAAGCCCATAGCGGAAGCCACGATGTCCATGTTGCTGAGGCCAGTGCGCATGCCCAGGATGTCCTGCAGGTTGGTACGCTGTGTGCGGAACTGGCCCGGCATGTGGTAGTGAGAGCCCGTGATCTCGTGCACCGGAGACGTCATGGTGAAGCTGTGACGCCACACAGGCAATTGCAAGAGTGACGTCAGTTGACAATCGCTTCCTTTTCAGTCTGCTTCGTTGCATTGCATTGTAATTCCATTCAGTGAGTGAGTGAATGAGTGAGTGAGTGAGTGAGTGTGTGTGTGTGAGTGAGTGTGTGTGTGTGTGTGTGTGTGTGTGTGTGTGTGTGTGTGTGTGTGTGTGTGTGTGTGTGTGTGTGTGAGATTATGCTTGATGTTCTATATTATGTTTATTGTTGAATATGAAGCGCCTGGAGTTTGTTGTTGTTGTTGTTCTTGTTCTTGTTTTTGTTCTTGTTGTTGTTGTTCTTGTTGTTGTTATCATCAACATCACCATCATCATCATCATCATCATCATCATCATCATTACATCATCATCACTACCACCACCCC
The DNA here is from genome assembly GCA_028751875.1 of Rapana venosa. Classification (NCBI taxonomy): domain Eukaryota; kingdom Metazoa; phylum Mollusca; class Gastropoda; order Neogastropoda; family Muricidae; genus Rapana; species Rapana venosa. Next base: position 17,094,637 of record CM054143.1, on the reverse strand, counting down.
CTGGTGCCCCCTCCCCCACACACACCATACACACGTGCGCGCGCGCGCGCGCGCGCGCAGGCACATTAGTTCATAATGCCCACATATGTATGCAAAAACATTAATTGTCAAGCAGGCATAGACAAAAGGACAGATAGATCGGCAGGTAGATAAACACTGACAAACGAACAGCAGACAGGGTAGGTACTCACAGACAGACGGCCAGACAGACGGACAGGCAGGCAGACAGACAGACAGATAGACAGACAGGCTGGGTGAAATATACGTATGATGTCAATGGCAGAATGTCATTCCCCCCCCCCCCCCCCCCCAAATGACGTCAACAGCAGTGTGTCATCCCCCGCCCCTCCTAGAATAATAACAACAATATGCCAATTTTTCCCAGCATGATGTCAACAGCTATGTGTCATTTCCCCAAAACGATGTCAACAGCAGTGTGCTATTTCCCCTAAGAATGATGTTAACAACAATATGCCATTTTCCCCAGCATGATGTCAACAGCAGTGTGCCATTTCCCCTAAGAATGATGTCAAAAGCAGTGTTCCATTTCCCCTAAGAATGATGTCAACAGCAGTGTGCTATTTCCCCCTAAGAATGATGTCAAAAGCAGTGTGCCATTTCCCCTAAGAATGATGTCAAAAGCAGTGTTCCATTTCCCCTAGGAATGATATCAACAGCAGTATGCCATTTCCCCTAAGAATGATGTCAACAGCAGTGTGCTGTTTCCCCCTAAGAATGATGTCAACAGCAATATGTCATTTCCCTCCCAAACATGATGTCAAGAACAGTGTGCCATTTTCTCCGAGCATGATGTCAAAGAACAGTGTGCCCCAGGATGATTCTTGTTTTGTTTTGTTTTGTTTTTGTTGGTTGGTGGGGGGTTTTGTGGTTTTTTTTGTTGTTTGATTTTTTGTTTTGTTTTGCTTTGTTTGTTGTTTGATTTTTTGTTTTGTTTTGTTGGTTGGGTGGTTTTTTGTTTTGTTGGTTGGATGGTATTTTGTTTTGTTTTGTTTGTTGTTTGATTTTTTGTTTTGTTTTAATTGGTTGGATGTTTTTTTGTTTTGTTTTAATTGGTTGGATGGTATTTTGTTTTGTTTTGTTTGTTGTTTGATTTTTTGTTTTGTTTTGTTGGTTGGATGGTATTTATTTTGTTGGTTGGATGGTATTTTATTTTGTTGGTTGGATGGTATTTTATTTTGTTGGTTGGATAGTATTTTGTTTTCTTTTGTTGGTTTGTTGTTGTTGGTTTTTTTACCAGACGTCATATTGAATATGAGCTCTTCTTTCGTTTCACCACTTTTGCTAACTGCTTACAGAGTGGTGTGTGTGTGTATACAGGGGTGTACGTCTATGAGTATGCATTGTGTGTGTGTGTGGTATGTGTTGGTATGCAGGTGCTGAGTTAGCTGTACAGGAGATGGGTAGTGTAGTGCCAGGCCGACTGCCAGCGCCCTAGATAAACAGCCCCCCCCCCCCCCCCCACCTTCAAGGCTAGGAGACCCCCACCCCCATCGCCCCCCCCCCCCCCCTCCTCCCTCCCCGCGCTTTTTTTTCTGCCATCAGAACACAACAGCAACAGCATTTCTGACATCGCTTGGCAAACGCCACTGAATTGTGGAATGCACACATACATACACACGCATGTACGCACACACACACACACACACACACACACACCCACGTATGCGCCTAAGTACGTACCCACGCACGAACACACACACGCCAATGACACTTGCGCCTATACAGAATTTGTGCGCACAGGCTACTACTACTACTACTACTCACACATACACACACACACACACGCACGCACGCATGGACTGTCTAAAGAGATACGCTAGGTTTATAAATATGTGTTGTGTTGTTGTGTTTGTTGCCCAGTATCATGCTGTACTGTATGGTATGGTGTGGTTTGGTATGGTATAATAATATAGTATGTTATGGCATAGTATGGTATGGTATGGTACGGCATCGTATGGTATGGCATAGTATGGTATGGCATAGGATGCATCGTATGGTACCGGTATGGTACGGCATAGTATGGCACGGTATCTATCAAGAGGATGCATAATTATTACATTTAACCATGAAGGTAAAGTGCATGCAACAGGCAGTTTTCAACCACCTCTCAAGGAACCAGAGCGCTGCACGATTTGCAGGTGTGATCCAAAGCAGTAACACGTCGCTCTGATCGCATGGGAGGTAATCTACTTACCACACCATCACACAAGATTCAGCGCTATATAAATCCCATACATCATTATTATTATTATTATTATTATTATTATTATTATTATTGTTGTTGTCAGAGCACTCGCTTCCTCCCACCCAATGTTAAGCAGCATCGAGCGTAACCAAAGTGGATGGGTGACTTTTCAAGCAGCTTTGACTTCAGTACAGTCTCCCCCTGTTCGTGCGCCTTAGTTTCAGTACCCCCCCCCCCCCCCCCCCCCCTCCAAAGTTCACCCAGCTGTAAATGGGTACCTGCCCTCTATGGGATCAGGGAAGGTAAACCAGCGAGGGAGAGGAGATGGGCGCTACCCTCAATATGCTGGCCCCTAGAGAAGCTGAGGTCTCTTGACAACTCGCTCTCCTACGACCGCATAGGTTATGGGAACACCTTTACCTTTTACCTTTAGCTGTCTACGCGTGAATGCAGGCACCCCCCACACTGTGGAATGTATTTCTCACTCTTCTGTGAGAAAGACTGGGCTGCAAGCTCAGACTGGTTGAAGTAACCTAGATTTATTATTGTACAGTATCATTGTTCTCGTGGGTTTTTTCCCATTTTATTTATTTATTTATTTATCTATTTATTTTATTTATTTATTCATTTATACCACTAAAAGTCACGGCAGATTTCTCTGCGTGAAATTTGGGCTGCTCTCCCCGGGGAGAGCGTGTCGCCACAAGAGCAGCGCCACCTTTTTTTTCTTTTTCCTGTCTGCAACTGCATTTGTTTCCCTATCAGAGTGACTTTTTCTATATAAAAAAATTTGCCAGGGACAACTCTCTTGTTGCCGTGAGTTCTTTTACGTGCGCTAAATAATTGTGTGTAACACACAGGACCTCAGTTTATCGTCTCATCCGAAAGACTAGCGCCCAGACCACCACTCGTGATCTAATGGATGGGGGAAAAGTTTCGGGTCCAAACGGGGATCGGATCACTACACACTTCGAACCCGAACTTTTCGCTTTCTAGGAAGTCGCGTTACCTCTAGACCACCGATCCCAGTTGCAACGATATAAGTTTTTCAATTTCCTGTACTGCCAGGAATGTGGTTGTGAAAGGATGAACACTAAGGTGTCCAAGTTGCTCTTTACAACACGCATCATGTAAAGAAAGGCAGGCTTGTGTAATTGGTGTCGGCATTGTTTAATATCCAATATGTATACATCATAGGCAGATAGACAACAATACCCGCTATGATCTTCACTTTCGTGAATAGTGTGATCTAGGTTGGCGTTGAGTGGTAAGAAGAAAAGGTAAAGGTGTCCTATAACCTGTAAGGTCGTAGGGGAGCGAGGCATCAGAAACCTCAACTTCTCTAGGGGCCAGCATATTGAGGGCGGCGCCCATCTCCTCTCCCTCGCTGCTTTACCTTCCCTGACCCTACAGAGGGCAGGTACCCATTTACAGCTGGGTGAACTGGGGGAACTGTACTGAAACCAAAGTGCTGCTTAACCATTGGCCTGGGAAAGTGATCGCTCTGACCACTGAGCTATCCCGTCCCCAATTTACATACATCATAAGCAGATATACAACAATGCCCGCTATGATTATCTCTACTTGGGTGAATAATGTGATCTAGATTAGCGTTGAGTGATAAGAAGCCCTTGTTGAATTATGTCGGGAATGATATTAATTTTGTTGTTGAGGGTTATGACTCTGTTCAGTTGCTCGTTTTTTTGTTTTCTTTGTTGTTTTGTTTTGTTTTTGTTGGGTTTTGTTGTTGTTGTTGTTTGTTGATGTTGCTGTTGTTTGTTTGTTGTTTTGGGAGGGGGTATAATAGCCATTAGTAAAATATAGCTGCAATCCTACTGGATCTGGTCCATCATTTGTAGATATCATCCTACCACTGGGGGGGGGGGGGGGGGGGGGGGGGGGGGGGGGGGGGGGGGGGGGGGGGGGGGGGGGGGGGGGGGGGGGGGGGGGGGGTGGTGGTAAATGCCGATTGTGAAACAAAGGCTCGGGTTTCTAAATCGTTCTGTAGTTCAGAAGAATAAGGGAGGGGTTGAGGGGGAGGGGGGGAGGAGAGGCAACGTTGGTAAATGGCACCACCCTCATAGCAACAGCCAGTTAAAGGTTACACCCCCTCCCCTCTCCTTACACACACACACACACACACACACACACACCTTCCATATATAGGTCACACGTCTGCTGTGTTCCTATGTCAGATCTGCCCCTGGCAGTTTTTTCACTGTACACTCCCCCTCTCCCCCCCCCCCCCTCTTTGTCAAATCTCCTCCCCCCTTCCCCCCATCAGTATGTCAATGTACACCCCCCCCCCCCCCCCCCCCCCCCCCCCCCCCCCATGTCAAATCTGCAGCGGCAGTTTTTCATGACACACCCCTTTGTCAGATCTGTCCCTGGCAGTTTTTCAGTGACTCTATAGACAGAAAGTCAAAATCTGTTGGTTTCTTTGAACGGCTGCATGCGTCTGCGAATATTTGACAGGATTCCCTTTGCATTATGAATATAACATGGACAGGATTCCCTTTGCATCGTAAATATAACATGGGTAGGATTCCCTTCACATCATGGATAGATCATTGACAGGATTCCCTTTGCATCAGGGAAGAATATTCAGCAGCTGAAGGACATTTCAACCTCATCATCCAGATGCCAACACCCTGAAGTATGCACCAAAAGTACCATGGATAATAATAATAATAATAAATGAAATTTATATAGTGCTGTATCTTGCACAGACAAATCAAAGGGCTTGCACTCAACTCATTCTTACTCAGTCATGCAACTAATAGCAAGTAATAGTTCTAACAAGTCCAAATGTACACACACACACATACACACATACACACACACACACACTTACACACAGAGATGTTATACACTTTAGCAGGGGGTGGGACTTTTGGCTGTTGAAAACCAGGGACAGCTATGAAATGAAACAGGAGAGGAAAATCTTAGGTTTGAAACAAATATGTCTTGAGGCCAGATTTAAGTGTCACAAGAAGGCCTTTTGGCAAAGAGAGATAGTGATTGATGGACCAGAAACAGATCGATGGACCAGAAACAGAGAAAGAGCACCGGCCGACGGGGGACTGGCTGACTGGCTGATAAAACAGATTGGGAGACAAAATTATGGCTGACACCCCAAAGTGTACACCAAAAGTGCTGGGGATTTCTATAAAAAAAAGTCGTGTGACAAAAACGTGACTGGCACCCTAAAGTGTACTCCAAAAGTTCCAGGGATAGGACACTTTGGGGACTTAAGTGTGGCTGTTACCCAAAAGTGTACACCAAAAATGCCAGGTGGAGTAAACAGTTGGGGGATCAAAGTGTAGCCGACCCATGAAGTGTACACCAAATTTGTCAGGGAAATAGAACAGTTGGAGAGGGGGAGAGACAAAACTGTGGCTGACACCCCAAAATGTAACCCAAAAGTGCCAGGGATAAAACAGTTCGGGAGACTTAAGTGTTGATGACACCTAAGGTGTACCCCAAAAAGTGCTGGGGGTAGTAAACAGTTTGGGGATCAAAGTGTGGCTGACACTCAAATGTGCACCAAAAATGTCAAAAGATAGAACAGTTTGGGGACTAAAGTGTGGCCGACATCTTAAAGTATACACCAGAAGTGCAGGGGATAAAACAAATGGGGAAGAGAACAAGTGTGGCTGACCCCACAAAGTGTAACCCAGAAGTGCCAGGGATAAAAACAGTTTGGGGACTAAAGTGTGGCTGACACTCAAAGCCTACACCTAAATGTCAGGGGATGTAGCACTATGGGGGACCTAATTGTGAGATACAACCCAAAGTGTACACCAGAAGTGCCAGGGATAGAATAGTTGGGGAGACTTAAGTGTTGTGGATGACACCTAAGGTGTACCCCAAATAGTGCTGGGGGTAGTGAACGGTTTGGGGATCAAAGTGTGGCTGACACTCAAGCGTGCACCAAAACTGTCAGGAGATAGAACAGTGGGGGAGAGAGGGGGTCTTAAGTGTAACCTACACCCCAAAGTGTATCCCCAAAATTGTCAAGGGATAAAACAGTTTAAGGACAAAAGTGTGGCTGACACTCCAAAGTGTAACCCAAAAGTGCCAGGGACAGAACTTGACAGGACAAAGGTGTGGCTGGACCTAAAGTGTATACCCTAAGTGCCAGGGGAATAAACAGTTGGGGGATCAAAGTACGGCTGACTCGTGAAGGGTACACCAGAAATGTCAGGGGAATAAACAGTTTGGGGGACAAAGGTGTGGCTGACACCCCAATGTGTAACCCGAAATTGCAAGGGATAGACCAGTTTGTTGACTTAGGTGTGACCTACATTCCAAAGTGTACATGAAAAGGTCTAGGGAAATTAACACTTTGAGGACTAAACTGTGGCTGATACCTGAGGTGTACACCAAAAATGTCAGGGATATATCACTTTGGGGGACCTAAGTGTGACCTACACCCGAAAGTGAACACCAAAAGTGCCAGGGAGAAAACAGTTGGGGGACAAAAGTGTGGCTGATACCTAAGGTGTTACCCCAAAAAGTGCTGGGGGTAGAGAACAGTTTGGGGATCTAAGTGTGACGACACATGAAGCTACACCAAAAATGTAAGAGTATGAAACAGTTGGAGGGAGGGGGGGGACAAAAGTGTGGCTGACATCCCAAAATGTAACCCAAAAGTGCCAGTGATAAAACAGTTGGGAGAGGGGGACAAAAGTGTGACTGACACCCAAGGTGTACCCCCAAAAAGTGCTGGGGGTAGTAAACATTTGGGAGACAAAAGTGTGGCTGACACCCCAAAGTATAACCCAAAAGTGTCAGGGGATATAACACTTTGGAGGGACTTAGTGTACTCCACAAGTGCTGGGGATAGAACACGTTGGTAAATAAAGTGTGGTTGACACCTACAGCGTATACCCAAAGTGCCAGGAGAATAAACAGTTGGGGGGATCAAAGTGTGGCTGACACAGGAAGCATACACCAAAAGTACTGGGGGTATTGAACAGTTGAGGGAACTTAAGTGTGACCTACAACCGAAATTGTACACCAAAAGTGCCAGGGATAGAACAGTTAAGGGGACAAAAGTGTGAGTGACACCTAAGGTGTACACACGAAAAGTGGAAAGGGGGGGGGGGGGGGGGGGAAATGAACAGTTGGGAATTAGAACAGTGGCTGACTGGCCCCAAAGTACAATGGAACAAGGGAGAGAACACCCCCCCCCCCCCTCCCCACATGGTGTCCATATGTATTCCCTTCCCTGATTCATCACACTTTTACTCCCTCTTTCCCTCTTTCTCTCTGCCTCGGATTCTGTGTGTGTGTGTGTGTGTGTGTGTGTGCCCCCCCCCCCTCCCCTGGGAGGGTGTGTGTGTATGTGTATACAGAGGTATAGTGTGGGTGCATGTGTGTGTGTGTGTGTGTGTACAGGGGTGTATATGTATGTATGTGTGTATGTATGTGCGCATGTGTGCTTGCATGTGTGTATGTGTGTGTGTGTGTGTGTACTAGCCTGTAGGGAGAGTATGAAGTTGCACAGTCTTGTGTGCCGGCAGCCGAGTGCAAACGGTTCAGTTCACGTAAGTAACCCAGTGCCTTAAAGTCCCATGCTATATCAGTCAGACCTGGCCAAATTTTGGCCTACCCAAGTCATGCTCCAGGAAACAAGAGAAAACAGAAAGCATGCAGAGTCATATATAAATAGAAAACAAAACATAACAAACCAGACAGAATCGTATATACAAGAAAACAGAAGCTACACAGCCTCGTATATAAAAAGAAAACAGAAACCATGCAGAATCATATATAAAAGAAAACAGAAAGCACGCAGAATCGTATATAAAAGAAAACAGAAACTATGCAGAATCGTATATAACAGAAAACAGAAAGACAGTTGACTATCCAAACATGGTGGAGAGACAGTTAGCTCCAAAAGGTGTCACTGCTACTGTGTACATACACCGATCATTATTGCACTTTCTTGCATAGACAATAGAGAAGTGGTATCAATGCCATTATGTACATGCAGATATCATTATTGCACTTCCTTGCACTGACAAGAAAGAAATGTCGTTGCCATTATGTACATGCAGAGATCATTATTGTCCCTCTAGTTATGACAATAGATATGAATGTCGTTGCCATTATGTACATACAGAGATCATTATTGCACTCCTTGCCATGAAAACAGAGAATAGTGTTATTGCCGTTATTTACATGCAGAGATCATTATTGCACATCTTGCCATGACAATGGGAGGAGGGTGTTATTGCCATTATGTTCGTGCAGAGATCTTTATTGCACTTGCTGCTATGAAAGTAGAGAAAGGTGTCACTACCATTATGTAATGCAAAGATCATTATTGCACTTCTTGCCATGAAAACAGAGAAAAGTGTCATTGCCATTATGTACATGCAGAGATCATTATTGAGCTCCTTGCCATAAAAACAGAGAAGAGCATCGATGCCATTATGAACATACAGAGATCATTATTGCACTTTCTGTCATTACAACAGAGAAGGGTGTTATTACAAGTATGTACATGCAGAGATCATTATTGCATTTCCTTACATAGACAACAGAGAAGGGTGCCATTGCCATTAAGTACATGCAGAGATCATTATTGCACTTTCTGTAATAACAACAGAGAAAAGTGTCATTGCCATTATGTACATGCAGAGAGCATTATCGCACTTCTGTACATACACAACAAAGAAGGGCGTCATTGCCATTAAGTACATGCAGAGAGCATTGTTGCACTTCTGTACATAGACAACAGAGAAGGGTGTCATTGCCATTATGTACATGCAGAGATCATTATTGTGCTCCTTGCCATAAAAACAGAGAAGAGTGTCGTTGCCATTTTGAACATACAGAGATCATTATTGCACTTCCTTACATAGACAACAGAGAAGGGTGTCATTGCCATTGAGTACATGCAAAGAGCATTGTTGCACTTCTTTACATAGACAACAGAGAAGGGTGTCATTGCCATTAAGTATATGCAGAGCCTGGGCTTTATCACAGTTCTTGATTAAACCATTGACGCTGGGGGCAACAGCAAAGTGAGAGGCTGTATGACCAGTGGCTTTCCCATTCATGGAATTCCACTTTACAGCTTAGTCTTTAGTGATCGACTATGACTCTGACTAGGAGGCTTGACTTGCTCAGTCCTTATGTGCTGCAGCCATGGGGGCTGGTTGGCCTTTGGAGAACATCTCCAACGCTGACTGTGCTTATGCCCACTGGGCCAAGAGAGTGGGGATGTGCTGTGGGAAAGGCATCTCCACTATAATCCAATTTCTGCCCAATTTCCAAAACAGCAGCTGCCTCCTCTGCTGTTTTGGAGGTCATCGTGTGTCGAACACGACGGACAAACATAATATTATATGCAGAGAGCATTATTGCACTCCTTGCCATGAAAACAGAGAAGAGTGTCATTGCAATTATGTACGTGCAGAGGTCATTATTGCACTTCTTGCCATAGACAGCAGAGAAGGGTGCCATTGCCATTAAGTACATGCAGAGAGCATTATCGAACTTCTTTACATAGACAACAGAGAAGGGTGTATACATGAATGTCCTCTCTGCATGTGTTTCTTTCTCAATGAGAGCAGTTGTTTTTTTGCTTCTTTTTATCTTAAACAGACATTTGCCAGAGACAACGTCCTTGTTGCTGTTGGTTCTTTTAGGGTGTGTGTGTGTATGTTTGTGTGTGTGGGGGAGGGGGGGTGCGCGCGCGGGCATGTGTGTGTGTGTTTCTGTGGTGTTATTGGTGTTGATTTTATTTTATTCTTTTATTTTGAAGATAAGTTGTTGTTGTTGCTTCGATTTTACGTCTGTTCACTCAAAGGGATATTAGAGGAATGGATAATGAAAGCAGCACTGGTGTATTTATTTACCACCAGTCCCCATGTGTATGCGGTTTTGTAAAGTGTGTGTGTGTGCCTGTGTGTTTGTGCGCGCGTGTGTGTGCGTGTGTGTGCGTGTATGTGTGCGTGCGTGTGCGATGCAGGCATGCATGCTTGCGGGCAAGAACACGCTCACACACACACGCGCACACGCACGCGCGCGTACTGTGTGTGTGTGTTCTTCAGTTTAACGTCTATTCACATTTAGTGACACTGTGTGTGTCTCTCACCCCCTGTGTGTGTGTGTGTGTGTGGTGTGTGCATACGTGCGAGCGTGCGTGCGTTCGTGGGTGTGTGCGTGTTGCCGTAGGTGTGTGAGTATATATATATATATATATATATCCTGAGCGCTGCTATCATGAACGGATTCCACAATGTCAACCCACCCCCACCCCCCACCCTTCAACCCCCCAACTCCCACCCCCCCCCCCCCCCCCCCCCCCCCCCCCATCCCACCTCTACCAGCGCCAAGCCAAGCCAAGGCAAGCAAGCCAAGCCAAGCCAAGCTAAGCTTTCACTTCTGCCGCGATACTCCCCCACACCACAAGTCTACTAGGCCTAGTCCTAGGCTATAGTCCTACCAGCAGTAGTAGTAGTGGTCTAGAATGATCATGCTAGTTCGTGCTGCCAACACTCCGCCTCATCACCTACACCCAAAACCTTGGTGATGGGGGAATGGGGGGGGTAGGGGGAAGGGAGGAGAGGGTAGGAGGAGGGGGGGGGGGGGGAATGGAGGAAGGGGTGGGGGGATGGTAGGTTTGTAAAAGGGGGGTGGGGTGGGTTGAGGATTGGGGGTGTGTGGGGTGGGGGTGGGAGGTTGGAGGGAGTCTTTTTACTTTTTCGTCTTTCTTCTGCTTCTGCCTATTGTTTCCTCACGTGGTTGTAATGTGTTTTGGGAGTTGCAAGTGGCTTAACGGTGTGTGGTTTGTGGGGGTGGTGCGGGGTGTTGGGGGCGGCGGAGGGGGAGGGGGGGGGGGGGTGGGGGGGGGGGGGGGAGTGGGGGGGCAGGGGGGGGGTTGGGGGGAAGGGGGGGGAGTGGGGGGTGGGGGAAGTGAGGGAGGTGGGTTGGGGAAGGAGGGGAATTGGCTGGCAGTGTATGTGTGTATGTGTGTGTGTGTGGAGGGGGGGAGGGTGTGTGTGTGTGTGTGTTTGTGTGTGTGTGTGTGTGGAGGGGGGAGGGTGTGCGTGTGTGTTTGGGGGGGGGGGGGTGTGCGTGCGTGCGTGCGTGCGCGCGCGCGCGTGTGTGTGTGTGTGTGTGTGTGTTGTACTTGCGTGATAAAGAAAGGTGTGCGTGCGTGCGTGCGTGCGATGCGTGCGTGCGTGCGTGTGTGTGTGTGTTGTGCTTCCTCTCTCCCCCTCTGAGTGTGTGTGTGTGCATAGTGTGGGTGCGTGCGTGCGTTCGTGCGTGCGTGTGTGTGTGTGATGTACTTGGGTGATAGAGAGAAGTGTGTGTGTGTGTGTGTGTGTGTGTGTGTGTGTGTGTGTGTGGCGCGCGCCTCTTCTCCCCCCCCCCCCCCCTCATGAGTGTGTGTGTGTGTGCGTCATACGTGGGTGCGTGCGTGCGTGCGTTCGTGCGTGCGTGGTGTGTGGGGGGGGGGGGGGGGTGCGCGCGCGTGGTGTGTGCGTGTTGCCGTAGGTGTGTGTGTTTGTGTTTGCACACGCGCGCGCGTATAAATATGCCTGCACGCACTTGTGAGCAAAAGAGTATTAACCCCTGTTCTATAAAGGTATTTTGATTCTTAAACCTTCATAGTTTGATCGAGGTATTGCGCAGACGCAGGCGGAGGCGGAACCAGATTGACGTCATAGTCAAGTCAGCCAGAGAACAGCATGGCCTGTCTTCTGGCATACGTCACTGTGACGTCAGTGCATAGAGACTGCCTCAGACTGCTGTGACTTTTAAAAAAAAATTATTATGTACTCTAATATTTCGGGGATTCTGGAATAAGCACTTATGGGAGGTGGGGGGGGGGGGGAGGGGGGGGGGGGGGGGGGGGGTGTTAACACGAGTCCCAGTGTGTATGCAGTTTGTGGGATGGGGTGGGGGGTGGGGAGAGAGAACCTGAACATGTAGGAGAAAAGCATGACAAGTGTGTAGATCCGCCACCTGCAGGAGAAATGCGTGACTGGTGTATAGGAGAACCTTGATTAACTTGCAGGAGAAATGCGTGACTGGTGTGTAGGAGAACCTTGATTAACTTGCAGGAGAAATGCGTGACTGGTGTGTATGAGAACCTTGATTAACTTGCAGGAGAAATGCGTGACTGGTGTGTAGGAGAACCTTAAGTAACCTGCAGGAGAAATGCGTGACTGGTTTGTAGGGGGGACCTTCACATGCAGGAGAAATGCGTGACTGGCGTGTAGGGGAACCTTGATTAACCTGCAGGAGAAAAGCGTGACTGGTGTGTAGGAGAACCTTGACTAACCTGCAGGAGAAAAGCGTGACTGGTGTGTAGGAGAACCTTAAGTAACTCGCAGGAGAAATGCGTGACTGGTGTGTAGGGGAACCTTGATTAACTTACAGGAAAAATGCGTGACTTGTGTATAGGAGAACCTTGATTAACCTGCAGGAGAAATGCGTGACCGGTGTGTAGGGGAACCTTAAGTAACTCGCAGGAGAAATGCGTGACTGGTGTGTATGAGAACCTTAAGTAACCTGCAGGAGAAATGCGTGACTGGTGTGTAGGAGAACCTTGATTAACTTGCAGGAGAAAGAGTGACTGGTGTGTAGGAGAACCTTGATTAACTTGCAGGAGAAATGCGTGACTGGTGTGTAGGAGAACCTTAAGTAACCTGCAGGAGAAATGCGTGACTGGTGTGTAGGAGAACCTTGATTAACTCACAGGGAAATGCGTGACTGGTGTGTAGGAGAACCTTGATTAACTTGCAGGAGAAATGCGTGACTGGTGTGTAGGAGAACCTTGATTAACTTGCAGGAGAAATGCATGACTGGTGTGTAGGAGAACCTTGATTAACTTGCAGGAAAAATGCGTGACTGGTGTGTAGGAGAACCTTGATTAACTTGCAGGAGAAATGCGTGACTGGTGTGTAGGAGAACCTTAAGTAACCTGCAGGAGAAATGCGTGACTGGTGTGTAGGAGAACCTCAAGTAACCTGCAGGAGAAAGAGTGACTGGAGACCCCCTGCACGCACGCACGCGCGCGCACGCGCACACACCAACAACACACACAACACACACACACACACACATACACACGCGCGACACACACACACACACACACACACACACACACACACACACCACACACACACACACACACACACACCACACACACACACTACCTACCCAACAGGTTGAATATTATCTCAATAAAGATCATTTTGACTTGACTTGACTTGACTTGACTTGACACAGTGGGATAAAAAGACAGACAGACCCTGATCATGTATCAGTTTGTCAAATCTGCCATGTCCATAAATGGATTCTTTGTCCTGAACTGGATAGCAAAGCCTTCAACTGCACGAACCTGGTCAAAATAGTATATGGAAATGATTTTGAGACTGCGATGAAGATCGGGGGGTGTTTTTTGTTTTCTGTTTTTGTTTTCTGTTTTTGTTTTCTGTTTTTGTTTTTTGTTTGTTTGTTTTATGGGAGTATCAACACTCATGAAAGCAATGAAATAATGGTAATAAAAAGATGTTACGTAAATGATAACTGAGTGGAGGCTGCAAGTGTAAATTGCGTGGGTATGTGCGTGTATCCGTAGGGGTGTGTGTGTGTGTGTGTGTGTTTGCGCGCGCGTGTTGTGTGTGAACATCTTGCGCACACGTTAAATCCTGTTCCGCTTTTCGTAAGAGTAGGCCATTGTGTGCCGGTGGGAACAGATGACAGAATTTGCAAAACCGCATACACACGGGGACTAGATGTAAAAAAACAAAACACATAACGGCTTATTCCATTATCCTCGATATAAATTTTTTTTTTAATTTGAAAAATAAATAAATACAAATAAAGTGAGTACTCCCTTAGGCTACACCCCACCTTTAGCTTGGGGTGGGGGGTGGGGGGTCCATGTGGTATCTTCTATAGAGTGTTACTCTGAAAAATGTTGGTTTTTTTAATTTTCACAGATTTTAAAAAATATATAAAAACTTCGCAGTGTAATTTTTTTAGGGGATTGAGAACATAGAAGCAATACCAGGTAGTCACGAGAAAGTTGGAAATGAACATTAAAATCAGGATTGCTTGTGTTCCTACAGCGTTGACCCTTCGCTTGCTGTATCTAGACGATCAATGACTGAGAGTTGGAAATAAGTCTATAAATAAGTATCATAACAAGAGGAGGATTACTTTTTCTGAAAGGGATGTAGTTATATTTCTTGAAAGAGCTGTATTTCAAGACGAGTGTAGGTGTATCCCATAACCTATAAGGTCGTAGGGGAGCGAGGCGTCAGAGACCTCACTTCTCTAGGGCCAGCATATTGAGGGCGGCGCCCATCTCCTCTCCCTCGCTGCTTTACCTTCCCTGACCCTAAAGAGGGCAGGTACCCATTTACAGCTGGGGGAACTGGAGGAACTGTACTGAAGCCAAGGCGCGCAAACGGTCACCCATCCAACTGGTCACCACGCTCGACGCTGCTTAACTTGGCTGGGGGAAAGCGAGTGCTCCGACCACTGAGCTATCCCGTCCCCTGCTGTAGGTGTATAGCTATGTGATTTTCCTGTCGATATTTTTAGCGGCAACTATTTTGCTGAATCCATATTATAGAATAAAGGTTGGGGGGAGAGGGAGAGGGGGAGGGTGGATGTTGGAACTCAAACGTTCAAGCCAACAATGGTACTAAACAGTGTTTCCAACAATTCGTTGCCAGCATCAGGGAAACTGCTTGGGCGTAATGAGGGACAGGTGAACAGATACAATGAAGTCATCAACAACAACAACAACAACAAAGTAACCAACAATAAAGCAGTGAACATCAACAACAACATAGCAACCAACAACAGCAATAACAAAGCAATCAACAATCAAGCAGTCAGCAGCAATAAATCAATCAGCAAGAACAAAGCAGCCAACCAACAGCAAAGTAACCACCAACAACACAGCAATTAACAATTTAAGTAATAAACAACAATAAAGCAATCAGCGACAATACAGCAACCAACAACAACAAAGCAGCTATCAACAACAAAGCACATCAACAATAACAACAAAGCTAACAACAACAACAACAACAAAGCAACCACTACCAACAACAAAGCAAACAAACAACAAAGCAACAAGCAACAACAAAAGCAACAACAACAAAGCAACGACCATCAACAAATGTAGCAACAACAAGAAAGCTAACAACAATAACAGCAAAGCAACCAACAACAACAACAAAGCCACCAACAACAACAAAGCAACAAAAACAACAAAGCCACCAACAGCAACAAAGCAACAACCAACAACAACAACAAAGCCACCAACAGCAACAAACCAACAACCAACAAAGCAACCACCACCAACAACAACGCAACCACCAACATTAAACCTATCAACAACAACAAAGCAACCACCATCACCAACAAAAACAACCCCTAACAAAGCAGACAACAAGAAAGCTATCAGCAAAAACAAAGCAACTTCCACCAACAACCAAAAATCTGGCAACAACAACAGCAAAGCAACCACCACCACCAACAAAGCTTTCACCAGCAATAACAAAGCTTTCACCAGCAACAACAAAGCTTTCACCAGCAACAACAAAGCTTTCACCACCACCAACAAAGCTTTCACCAGCAATAACAAAGCTTTCACCAGCAACAACAAAGCTTTCACCAGCAACAACAAAGCTTTCACCAGCAACAACAACAGCAAAGCAACCACCAGCAACAACAAAGCTTTCACCAGCAACAACAAAGCTTTCACCAGCAATAAAAAAACTTTCACCAGCAATAACAAAGCTTTCACCAGCAACAACAAAGCTTTCACCAGCAACAACAAAGCTTTCACCAGCAACAACAAAGCTTTCACCAGCAACAAAGCAGCCAACCAAGACACCAAGAAGTATAATAATAATAATAATAATGTATGGAATTTATATAGCGCTGAGTCTTGTAAAGCAACAAATCAAAGCGCTCAGATTTTATTTCATACCACTTTAAGTCACGGCAGATTTCTGTCCGTGAAATTCGGGCTGCTCTCCCCGGGGAGAGCGGGAGAACGCGTCGCCACTTAGCGCTGCGCCACCTTTTCACCCTTTTTTTTTTTTTTTTTTTTTTTTTTTTTTTTCCCCTGCAGCTGTATTTGTTTCCCTATCAGAGTGGCTTTTTTCTAAGAATTTTGCCAGGGACAACTCTCTCGTTGCCGTGGGGTTTTTTTTACGTGCGCTAAATAATTACGTGTAACACACGGGACCTCGGTTTATCGTCTCATCCGAAAGACTAGCGCCCAGACCACCACTCATGGTCTAATGGATGGGGGAAAAATTTCCGGTCCAAACGGGGTACGAACCGCCGCACACTTCAGACCCGGACTTTTCGCTTTCTAGACAGGCGCGTTACCTCTAGACCACCGATCCACCAATGAGGGGGGGGGGGGGGGGGGGGGGGGTTGCAAAAGCAGAAAGAGAAATATTCCTCGCTCCACACCTCTGACTGATGAAAAAAGAAAAAAAAACATAAAAACAACAACAAACAACAAACAGCAAGTAAAACCTACCCCTCCTCCTCCCCCCTCCCTCTCCCTCCCCCCCCTCCCCCCCCCCCCCTCCCCCTCCCCTCCTCCACCAACCAGCCAATATACACACACAATGAGTACAACACAGATGTCTATTTTGCAAATCTGATGCTTGAAACTGATCATGTGTGTTTGTTGGTTTGTTTGTTGTGGGGAACACTTTGTTTGTTTGTTGTGAAGTTGTTTGTTTGTTGTGGGGGGGAGTTGATTGTTTTTTTTGTTTGCTTGTTGTTGTGGTGTTTTTTTATATTGTTTGTTTGTTTGTTTGT
>CM054143.1:17010096-17062596 GCA_028751875.1 Rapana venosa | reverse complement strand
TCATTTTCGGCTGGCAGCTGGTTGGTACGTTGCCACAGGTCTGCGTTGCTGATGGTGTCGGGCCAGTGGATCTGGAGGATTCGTCTCAGGCAGCTGTTGATGAAGGTCTGCACTTTCTTGATGGTGGTCTTTGTTGTCCCCCATGTCTCCGCTCCATATAGTAGGACTGACTTGACGTTGGGTGTGTATACACGGGAGGGGGAAATTAGGGCACTGGCAGGTCTGCACCTGACGTGCGACCTGTACAATGAAACGAGCTGCTCTGAAGTCGAAATGCATCGGCGGCTGAGGCCAGCAGGCAGACCTCCTGCATAATTACAAGCACAAGAGAAGACCAAGAGCTAGGCTCCCCCCACAAGGTAAGGGAACGCAGAGAGAACTCGAACTCGAGCTCAAAATGTTTACTGAGAGTAAATGGATAAGCACAGGGCTTCTTTTTACACCACGCTCTCAGAGAGAGAGAGAGAGGAGAGGAGAGAGAGAGAGGAGAGAGAGAGAGGAGAGAGAGAGAGAGAGAGAGAGAGAGAGATGAGAGAGAGAGAGAGAGAGAGAGAGAGAGAGAGAGAGAGAGAGAGAAGGGGGGGAAAAGACGGGGAAAAAAGTCAAGAAAAACCACACACACACATACACGCACACACACACACACACACACCACACACACACACACACTAATCAAAACAGAAGAACCGAAACCAAACCCAACAGCAAACAAACAGACAAACACACACTAATGCACAAAAAAACACCTCCAAATAAACAAACGTATGCAAACAGTAATAATCAAAGGAAGAGAGAGACAGACAGACAGACAGACAGAGCCACAGACAGACAGACCAATGACACACAGACAGACAGACAGACAAAGCCACAATTCGACAGAAAGAATGACAGACAGACAGAATGACAGTCATATAGAATGATACTAATTTGCTATTGGTAGACAAAGGAGAAGGACAATGATTGGTTCACGTGACTATGATACTGACTTTTTCAATGGCAGACAAGGAGAGAGAAAAAAATGACAACGATTGGTTTCCCAATGTGAATATGATACTGTCTTCCTTATTGGTAAACACTAAGAATGACAATCAACGTGGCTAGGGTACTGATTTTGCTATTGGCAGACACGGACTAGAACAATCACATGACATAATTACAACACTGACTTGTCATTGGTGGAGAGGAGCATGGAGAGGAGGACAGCGGTGAAAGCCTGAGTGGAGCCTCCCAGGCAGAAGATGGTGTCCTTGCCGATGCCTTGCCTCTTCAGCCCTATCGGCAGGTGCCTGGAATCATCATAGCCCGCTCATACATCACCCCTCCATCTCCTACCATGGACACGCTGAGGGCTTGAATAGTGCCGCAGCCCATCACCTCCTGAACAAAGTGGTCCAACCTCTGACGTTTGTTGGAGTCCAAGCGGTCGGCTTGGCAGTAAAGGGTGTGGATGGACAAGGTCAGGAAAAGAGTGACCAGTGTCAAGGACAGGGGATTGGTGGTCATCTTCAGACGAGCCATGGCCAGGGATGCTGTCAGGGCTGAATATATCCTTGTCGTCGTCGCCGCTGCTGCTGTTGCAGTGGCCGGAGTTGACCAGAGATGTAGGCTACACTGTCTCTCTTTTCCCAAGAGGGAGTTGGTTTCTTGTCGGAAGTGTCAGATTTGGTAGGACCTGGAACACACAAAGATCAAACCTGTCAGCGACATTCAAAACCATTATTTCTCCACGCTTTGACTATAGATGGGGTTTTGTTTGGTCGTTCCTTGTTTAGAGCTCTGAGTTTCACAAATGGTGAGATTTTGTGTATGTCACCTTTTTTTTTTACCCACCATGAAGGTAGTTATGACCTCAGGGATGTATGCTCGTCTTTCGGTAACCCCCTGAACACTGGCATGAATGACAGGATCTTAAACATGCATATTTGATCTTCTGCGTATGTACATACATGAAGGGAATTAAGGCACAGAAAGTTCTACACTTGAAGATGACCTGGGAGATCGTTTTTAAAAAATCCCACCCTTAATTCACCAGACGCCACATATATTCAAACCCATGACTTCATGGACCCATGATTGAAGTTGAACAGTCTTAGGCACTCGGTTATAGCGTCTGCCAGTGCATTCATTCTCTGCCTTTACTTGATCCATGATTCCAAAAGTGACCTAGCTGACCAGTATCATCACACACGTTAGCTGCAGGATCAGAGTAACTAGAAATAGTAGTGACCATACCTCAATATATCGTGCAAAAATAACACCCCCACCCCCAGTTTGATCCCCACGTGCAGAATTGCCTCATGATGCTTCCTCCCAGTCTTCTGCACTGTGGCTTGTTGACTATGCGCTATCCACTTTTTTTTTTTATAGCTGTCATGTTCTTTATTTCTGGTCCATCCATTTGAAATGACCTCCTTCTCTCTCAATTCACCAGACAGAATTAGGTCAGTACCCACAGCTGATGTCTTTGTGAACAGAATTAGGCCAGTATCCACTGATGTCTTCTTCAACAGATTTAGGTCAATATCCACTGCTTATATCTTCTTGAACAGAATTAGGTCAGTATCCACTGATGTCTTCTTGAACTTCTGTTCAGATCAGATAGGTCAGATTCCATTGATGTCTTCTTCAACAGAATTAGGTCAGTATCCACTGGCGATGTCTCTGTGAACAGAATTAGGTCAGTATCCACTGTTGATGTTTCTGTGAACAGAATTAGGTCAGTATTCACTGCTGATGTCTTCTTGAACAAAACTGGGTCAGATTCCATTGATGTCTTCTTCAACAGAATTAGGTCAGATTCCACTGATGTCTTCTTGAACAGAATTAGGTCAGTATCCACTGCTGATGTCTTTCTGATCAGAATTAGGTCAGTATCCACTGCTGATCTCTTTGTAAACTGAATTAGGCTAGTATCCACTGCTAATGTCTTCTTGAACAGAATTAGGTTGAACTCTGTTAATTGGTATTGGATGTATGTGTATGGGTGTGTTGTATGCAAGTGCTTTGGTTTGTTTTTGCAAGATATAGTGCTTTATAAATTCCATTCAAGATTATTATTATTATTATTATTATTATCATTATCATCATTATTATTATTATTATTATTATTATTATTATTATTATCCACTGCTGATATCTTTGTGAACAGAATGAGGTCAGTGTCTACTGCTTATGTCTTTGTGAACACAATTACGTCAGCATCCACTGCTTATAATATTTGTGAACACAATTAGGTCAGTATCCACCACTTATATCTTTGTGACCACTTAAGTTAGAACCCAGAGGTGATCTTTCTAATTAAAATGAAGTTATGTTATGACCCAGATGTAACCTTTGTCAATAAAATGAGGTTATGTTAAGATTTAGAGGTTACCTTTTTCAATAAAATCAGGTTATGTTATGATCCAGATGTGACCTTTTTCAATAAATAAGGTTATGTTATGACTTAAGGATGACCATTATCAATAGAATGAAGTTATGTTAAGACCTAGAGAAGACCTTTATCAATAGAGTGCGGTTATGTTAAGACCTAGAGAAGACCTTTATCAATAGATTGAGGTTATGTCAAGGCCTAGAGGTGACCTTTATCAATAGATTGAGGTTGTGTTAAGACCTAGGGGTGACCTTTATCAATAGATTGAGGTTATGTCAAGGCCTAGAGGTGACCTTTATCAATAGATTGAGGTTGTGTTAAGACCTAGGGGTGACCTTTATCAATAGAATGGGATGTTAAGACCCAGACATGACCTTTATCAATAGAATGGGGCTATGTTAAGACCCAGACATGACCTTTATCAATAGAATGAGGCTATGTTAAGACCCAGACATGACCTTTATCAATAGAATGAGGCTATGTTGAGACCCAGAGGAGACCTTCATCATAGAATGAGTTTATCCTAGGACCCATTAATGACCTTTTGACAAGACAAAAAAGTTTCGACATGATCCAGACATAGCTTTTGTGTGCATCACAAAGTTCCATTAAGACCCAGAGCTAACCTTTGTGTGCAGAGCATCACAGAGTTCCATTAAGATCCAGAGCTAACCTTTGTGTGCATCACAAAGTTCCATTAAGACCCAGAGCTGACCTTTGTGTGCATCACAGAGTTCCATTAAGATCCAGAGCTAACCTTTGTGTGCATCATAAAGTTCCATCATGATCCAGAGCTAACCTTTGTGTGCATAGCGTCACAAAGTTCTATTAAGATCCAGAGCTAACCTGTGTGTGCATCAGAAAGTTCCATTAAGATCCAGAGCTAACCTGTGTGTGCATCAGAAAGTTCCATTAAGATCCAGAGCTAACCTTTGTGTGCATAGCATCACAAAGTTCCATCATGATCCACAGCTAACCTTTGTGTGCATCACAAAGCTCCATTAAGATCCAGAGCTGACCTTTGTGTGCATTACATAGTTCCATTAAGATCCAAAGCTGACCTTTGTGTGCATCACAAAGTTCCATTAAGATCTAGAGTCAACCTTTGTGTGCATCACAAAGTTTCATTAAGATCCAGAGCTAACCTTTGTGTGCATCACAAAGTTCCATTAAGATCCAGAGCTAACCTGTGTGTGCATCACAAAGTTCCATCATGATCCAGAGCTAACCTTTGTGTGCATCACAAAGCTCCATTAAGATCCAGAGCTGACCTTTGTGTGCATTACATAGTTCCATTAAGATCCAGAGCTAACCTTTGTGTGCATCACAAAGTTTCATTAGGATCCAGAGCTAACCTTTGTGTGCATCACAAAGCTCCATTAAGATCCAGAGCTAACCTTTGTGTGCATCACAAAGCTCCATTAAGATCCAGAGTCAACCTTTGTGTGCATCACAAAGTTCCATTAAGATCTAGAGTCAACCTTTGTGTGCATCACAAAGTTCCATTAAGATCCAGAGCTAACCTTTGTGTGCATCACAAAGTTCCATTAAGATCTAGAGTTAACCTTTGTGTGATTAAGAAAGTTCCATTAAGATCCAGAGCTAACCTTTGTGTGCATCACAAAGTTCCATTAAGATCCAGAGCTAGCCTTTCTGTGCATCACAAAGTTTCATTAGGATCCAGAGCTAACCTTTGTGTGCATCACAAAGCTCCATTAAGATCCAAAGCTAACCTTTGTGTGCATCACAAAGTTCCATTAAGATCCAGAGCTAACCTTTGTGTGATTAAGAAAGTTCCATTAAGATCCAGAGCTAACCTTTGTGTGCATCACAAAGTTCCATTAAGATCCAGAGCTAGCCTTTCTGTGCATCACAAAGTTTCATTAGGATCCAGAGCTAACCTTTGTGTGCATCACAAAGTTCCATTAAGATCCAGAGCTAACCTTTGTGTGCATCACAAAGTTCCATTAAGATCCAGAGCTAACCTTTGTGTGCATAACATCACAAAGTTTCATCATGATCCAGAGCTAACCTTTGTGTGCATCACAAAGCTCCATTAAGATCCAGAGCTGACCTTTGTGTGCATTACAAAGCTCTATTTAGATCCAGAGCTATACCTTTGTGTGCATCACAAAGTTCCATTAAGATCTAGAGTCAACCTTTGTGTGCATCACAAAGTTCCATTAAGATCCAGAGCTAACCTTTGTGTGCATAGCATCACAAAGTTCCATTCAGATCCAGAGCTAACCTTTGTGTGCATAGCATCACAAAGTTCCATTCAGATCCAGAGCTAACCTTTGTGTGCATAGCATCACAAAGTTCCATTCAGATCCAGAGATAACCTTTGTGTGCATCACAAAGTTCCATTAAGATCCATAGCTAACCTTTGTGTGCATCACAAAGTTCCATTAAGATCCACAGCTAACCTTTGTGTGCATCACAAAGTTTCATCAAAACCCAGAGCTGACCTTTAAGCACACATTAAAGTTACATCATGATCCAGAGCTGACCTCTGTGCACACAACAAAGTTACATCATGATCCAGGGCTGACCTTTGAGCACACAACAAAGTTACATCATGATCCAGGGCTGACCTTTGAGCACACAACAAAGTTACATCATGATCCAGAGATGACCTTTGAGCACACAACAAAGTTACATCATGATCCAGAGCTGACCTTTGAGCACACAACAAAGTTACATCATGATCCAGAGCTGACCTTTGTGACAAGGATGAGGCTATGTTAGGCCCCAGAGGTGACCTGAGAGGAAAGGAATTGTGTTACTACCCACAGCTGACCTGAATAGAACGAGGCTATCCTAGCACCCAGAGCTTACCTTTGTGAATAAAATGACATCATAATCATTGGGATCTGCAGCTTAGCTTACCAGAATGAAGTTATGATAGGACTAAGTTTTCTTGGCCTTTGTGAATACAATGATGTTATATTTGTACTGTTTTGTTGACCTTTAGTTTATATTAGGATCCAGAGTTGACCTTCTCCTCCTCCTCCTCCTCCTCCTCTCCTCCTCCTCCTCCTCCTCCTCCTCCTCCTTCTTCTTCTTCTTCTTCTTCGTATTCTTCTTAGCAATCTTCTTCTTCTTCTTCTTCTTCTTCTTCTTCGTATTCTTCTTCGTATTCTTCGTATTCTCGTATTCCTTGTATTCTTCGTATTCTTTTTCGTATTCTTCGTATTCTTCTTCTTTGCATTCTTCTTCTTTGCATTCTTCTTCTTTGCATTCTTCTTTTTCTTCTTCTTCTTCTTCTTCTTCTTCTTCTTCTTCTTCTTCTTCTTTTCTGGCTCTTTTTGTTCTCTCTCCTCTCTCTCTCTCTCTCTCTCTCTCTCTCTCTCTCTCTCTCTCTCTCTCTCTCTCCCTCTCTCTCTCTCTCTCTTTCTCTCTCTCTCTCTCTCTCTCTCTCCCCCTCTCTCTCTCTCTCTCTCTCTCTCTCTCTCTCTCTCTTTCTTTCTCTCTCTCTCTCTCTCTCTCTCTCTCTCCTCTCTCTCTCTCTCTCTCTCTCTCTCTCTCTCTCTCTCTCTCTCTCTCTCTCTCTCTCTCTCTCTCTCGGTTGGGCTGTGAGAGCTTATCAGCTTCAAGCAATAAAATCTAATTATCGTTATCTTTATCGTTATCTCTCTGTCTCTGTCTCTCTCTCTCTCTCTGTCTGTATCTCTCTCTCTCTCTCTCTCTCTCTCCTCTCTCTCGCTCTCTCTCTCTCTCTCTCTCTGCTGCTGCAGCTTTTCGTAATCTTCGTCTCCTCCACCTTTCCTCCCTTCTTGCCTCTTCCCTTACCTGTGTATAGGAAAGGGGGGAGGGAGGGGAAGAGGGTGGGGGGGATTACAGAGTTGAAGAGTTGATCAGCAGGTGCCTTGGCATCTTGGGTGCACTATACACTTCGCTGTTTGTACTCGCCTACCTCTCTCTCCCTTCCTCCTTTTTTTTTTTTTAGATCACATCTCTCTCCCTGTTTTATGCATGCCACGTCTCTCTTTCTGTTCTTTTCTATATACCACATCTCTCTTTCTGTTCTCTCTGTATATCACATCTCTCTTTCTGTTCTTTTCTATATGCCACATCTCTTTTTCTGTTCTTTTCTATATGCCACATCTCTTTTTCTGTTCTTTTCTATGCCACATCTCTCTTTCTGCTCTTCTCTATTCCACATCTCTCTTTCTGTTCTTTTCTATGCCACATCTCTCTTTCTGCTCTTTTCTATATGCCACATCTCTCTTTCTGTTCTTTTCTATATGCCACATCTCTCTTTCTTTTCTATATGCCACATCTCTCTTTCTGTTCTTTTCTATATGCCACATCTCTCTTTCTGTTCTTTTCTATATGCCACATCTCTTTTTCTGTTCTTTTGTATGCCACATCTCTTTTTCTGTTCTTTTGTATACTACATCTCTCTTTCTGTTCTTTTCTATATGCCACTGTCTCTCTTTCTGTTCTTTTCTATGTGCCACATCTCTCTTTCTGTTCTTTTCTATATGCCACATCTCTCTTTCTGTTCTTTTCTATAGGCCACATCTCTCTTTTCTGTTTTTTTCTATATGCACATCTCTCTTTCTGTTCTTTTCTAATGCCACATCTCTCTTTCTGTTCTCTCTGTATGCCACATCTCTCTTTCTGTTCTCTCTGTATGCCACATCTCTCTTTCTGCTCTTCTGTATTTCATATCTCTCTTTCTGTTCTTTTCTATGTGCCACATCTCTCTTTCTGTTCTTTTCTATATGCCACATCTCTCTTTCTGTTCTTTTCTATCATGCCACATCTCTCTTTTTATCTGCTCTTTTCTATATGCCACATCTCTCTTTCTGCTCTTTTGTATGCCACATCTCTCTTTCTGTTCTCTCTGTATGCCACATCTCTTTTTCTGTTCTTTTTATGCCACATCTCTCTTTCTATTCTTTTCTGTATGCCACATCTCTCTTTCTGTTCTTTTCTATATGCCACATCTCTCTTTCTGCTCTTTTGTATGCCACATCTCTCTTTCTGTTCTCTCTGTATGCCACATCTCTTTTTCTGTTCTTTTTATGCCACATCTCTCTTTCTATTCTTTTCTGTATGCCACATCTCTTTTTCTGTTCTTTTTATGCCACATCTCTCTTTCTGTTCTCTCTGTATGCCACATCTCTCTTTCTTGTTCTCTCTGTATGCCACATCTCTTTTTCTGTTCTTTTTATGCCACATCTCTCTTTCTGTTCTCTCTGTATGCCACATCTCTTTTTCTGTTCTTCTGTATGCCACATCTCTCTTTCTGTTCCTCTGTATGCCACAACTCTCTTTCTGTTCCTCTGTATGCCACATCTCTCTTTCTGTTCTTCTGTATGCCACATCTCTATTATTGTATGCCACATCTCTCTTTCTGTATGTCACATCTCTCTTTTCTGTATGTCACATCTCTTTCTGTATGCCACATCTCTCTTTCTGTTCTTCTGTATGTCACATCTCTCTTTTCTGTATGTCACATCTCTCTTTTCTGTTCCTCTGTATGCCACATCTCTTTTGCTGTTCTTTTTATGCCACATCTCTCTTTCTGTGCCTCTGTATGCCACATCTCTTTTTCTGTTCTTTTTATGCCACATCTCTCTTTCTGTTCTCTCTGTATGCCACATCTCTCTTTCTGTTCCTCTGTATGCCACACCTCTCTTTCTGTTCCTCTGTATGCCACACCTCTCTTTTCTGTTCCTCTGTATGTCACATCTCTTTCTGTATGCCACATCTCTCTTTCTGTATGCCACATCTCTCTTTCTGTATGCCACATCTCTCTTTCTGTTCCTCTGTATGCCACATCTCTTTATGTATGCCACATCTCTTTATGTATGCCACATCTCTCTTTCTGTATGCCACATCTCTCTTTCTGTTCTTCTGTATGCCACATCTCTATTTCTGTATGTCACATCTCTCTTTCTGTATGCCACATCTCTCTTTCTGTATGCCACATCTCTCTTCTTCTTCTCTGTACAACTAACCCTCTGCACTGCTACCTCACTGCACTACTGCCCCACTTCATGACTACCTCACAGCACAAGTAACTCACAGCACAACTACCTTGCAGCACAACTTCCTCGCTATTCAGAGCAGAACTACCTCGCAGCACAACTACCTCGCTATTCAGAGCAGAACTACCTCACAGCACAACTACCTCACTATTCAGAGCAGAACTACCTCACAGCACAACTACCTCACTATTCAGAACAGAACAACCTCGCAGCACAACTAACTCACTATTCAGAGCAGAACTACCTCGCAACACACCTACCTCGAAACACACCTCCTACCTCGCAGCACAACTACCTCGCTATTCAGAGCAGAACTACCTCGCAGCACAACTACCTCACTATTCAGAGCAGAACTACCTCGCAACACACCTACCTCGAAACACACCTACCTCGCAGCACAACTACCTCACAGCACAACTACCTCACAGCACAACTACCTCACAGCACAACTACCTCACAGCACAGCAACCTCACTCAATGACAAGCTCACTGCCTAACCGCATTACTACGCAACTGGTTCATTGCACAACTACCTCTTTGCACAATTACCTCACTGCATAAGTGGCTCATTGCACAACTAGATCGCTGCACAATTGGCTAATTGCACGCCTATCTCTTTGCACAACTAACTTTTTGCATACCTACATTGCACAACTATCTCTCTGCACAACTACCTTACTACACAACTGTCTCATTGCACAACCATTCCTCTGCATAACTACCTCACTGTATAAAGCTCCAGAACTGCCTCGCAGTGCAGCTACCTCACCACACAACTGCCCCACACCACAACTACCTCACGACATAACTGTCTCTCTGCACAACTACCTCACTCAACGACTGCCTCATCATTCAACAACTGTCTCACTGTATAACTGTATAACTGCATCACTACGCAACTGCCTCACAGCATAACTGTCTCTCTGCACAACTACCTCGCAACACAACCACCTCGCTGCACGACTGCCTCACTGCACAGCTGTCTCATTGCACAACTAACTGCACAACTACCTCATTGCACAACTGTTTCAATTCATGCCTATCTCTTTGCACAACTAACTCTCTGCACAACTACCTCACTGCACACTGTTTTATTCCATAACTACATCACTACACAATTCTCTCTTTGCACAACTCATTGCACAACTACCTCTCTGCAGAACCACCTCGCAACACAGCCTTCGCTCTGCACAACTACCTCACTGTATAAAGCTCCACAACTGCTTCACAGTAAAGCTACCTCACCACACAACTACCTCTGTGCATAACTGCCTCATAGCGTAACTGCGCCACAGCACAACTGCCTCACAGCATAACTGTCTCTCTGCACAGCTACCTCGTAACACAACCACATCTCTGCGCGACTACGTCACTGCACAGCTGCCTCTCTGCACAGCTACCTCTTTGCACAACTGTCTCAATGCACGCCTATCTCTTTGCACAACTACCTCATTGCACAACTGTCTCAATGCACGCCTATCTCTTTGCACAACTACCTCATTGCACAACTATCTGCACAACTACCTCTCTGCAGAACCATCTCGCAACACAGCCTTCTCACTGCACAACTACCTCACTGTATAACACTCCACAACTGCCTCACAGTACAGCTACCTCACCACACAACTTCCTCTGTGCATAACTACCTCATAGTGTAACTACACCACAGCACAACTGCCTCGCGGAATAACTGTCTCTCTGCACAACTACCTCACTCAACGACTGCCTCATCAATCAACAACTGTCTCACTGTATAACTGTATAACTGCATCACTACGCAACTGCCTCACAGCATAACTGTCTCTCTGCGCAACTACCTCGCAACACAACCACCTCTCTGCAGAACTACCTCACTGCACAACTGTTTCAATGCACGCCTATCTCTCTGTACAACTGACTCTCTACACAACTACCTCACTGCACACTGTTTCGTTCCATGACACTACACAATTCTCTCTTTGCATAACTGTATCATCGCACAACTATCTCTCTGCACAACTACCTCTCTGCAGAACCACCTCGCAACACAGCCTTCGCTCTGCACAACTACCTCTCTGCACAACTGTATCGTTGCACAACTACCTCTCTGCAAAACTGTATCGTTGCACAACTACCTCTCTGCACAACTGTATCGTTGCACAACTACCTCTCTGCACAACTGTATCGTTGCACAACTACCTCTCTGCACAACTGTATCGTTGCACAACTACCTCTCTGCACAACTGTATCGTTGCACAACTACCTCTCTGCACAACTGTATCGTTGCACAACTACCTCTCTGCACAACTGTATCGTTGCACAACTACCTCTCTGCACAACTGTATCGTTGCACAACTACCTCTCTGCACAACTTTTCCAGTGCACAACTATCTATCTGCACAACTACCTCTCTGCAGAACCATCTCGCAACACAGCCTTCTCTCTGCACGACTACCTCACTGTATAAAGCTCCACAATGCCTCATAGTAAAGCTACCTCACCACACAACTACCTCTGTGCATAACTACCTCATAGCGTAACTGCGCCACAGCACAACTGCCTCACAGCATAACTGTCTCTCTCTGCATAACTACCTCACTCAACGACTCCCTCATCATTCAACAACTCTCTCACTGTATAACTGTATAACTGCATCACTACGCAACTGCCTCACAGCATAACTGTCTCTCTGCACAACTACCTCGCAACACAACCACCTCTCTGCACGACTGCCTCACTGCATAACTGCCTCTCTGCACAACTACCTCATTGCACGCCTATCTCTATGCACAACTACCTCATTGCACAACTATCTCTCTCTGCCCAACTATCTATCTGCACAACTATCTCTCTGCACAACTACCTCTCTGCATAACTGCCTCTCTGCACAACTACCTCTCTGCAGAACTACCTCTCTGCAGAACCACCTCACTGCATAACTGCCTCTCTGCACAACTACCGCATTGCACAACTATCTCAATGCACGCCTATCTCTTTGCACAACTACCTCATTGCACAACTATCTCTCTCTGCACAACTACCTCTCTGCACAACTACCTCTCTGCAGAACCACCTCGCAACACAGCCTTCTCTCTGCACAACTACCTCACTGTATAATGCTCCACAACTGCCTCACAGTACAGCTACCTCACCACACAGCTTCCTCTGTGCATAACTGCCTCATAGCGTAACTACGCCACAGCACAACTACCTCACAGCATAACTCTTTTCTTCTCTGCATAACTACCTCACTCAATGACTGCCTCACTGCATAACTGCATCTCTACGCAACTGCCTCACAACATAACTGTCTCTCTGCACAACTACCTCGCAACACAACCACCTCTCTGCACGACTACCTCACTGCACAGCTGTCTCATTGCACAACTATCTGTTCAACTACCTCACTGCACAACTGTTTCATTCCACAACTACATCACTACACAATTCTCTCTTTGCACAACTGTCTCATTGCATAACTATCTATCTGCACAACTACCTCTCTGCAGAACCATCTCGCAACACAGCCTTCTCTCTGCACGACTACCTCACTGTATAAAGCTCCACAACTGCCTCACAGTACAGCTACCTCACCACACAGCTTCATCTGTGCATAACTACCTCATCGTGTAACTGCCCCACAGCACAACTACCTCACTGCATAACTCTCTTTTTCTCTGTACAACTACATCACTCAATGACTGTCTCATTGTATAATTGCATCACTACGCAACTGCCTCACAGCATAACTGTCTCTTTGCACAGCTACCTCGTAACACAACCGCATATCTGCACGACTGCCTCACTGCACAACCGCCTCTACACAACTGCCTCACTGCAAACTGCCTTACTGCACAACTGTCTCAATTCACGCCTATCTCTTTGCACAACTAACTCTTTGAACAACTGTCTCTTGGCACAACTACCTCACTGCACAACTATCTCTCTGCACAACTACCTCACTGCACAACTGTATCTTTGCACAACTACCTCACTGCACAACTTGTTCATTGCACAACTAGATCGCTGCACAATTGGCTAATTGCACGCCTATCTCTTTGCACAACAACTTAATTGCACAACTATCTCTCTTGCACAACTACCTTACTACACAACTGTCTCATTGCACAACCATCCCTCTGATTAACTACCTCACTGTATAAAGCTCCAGAAGTGCCTCGCAGTGCAGCTACCTCACCACACACAACTTTCTTTGTGCATAACTACCTCACAGGGCAACTGCTCTTCGTCTTTCACTATCACTGACGCTAATGCACAAGGACTCTTCTACTTCCTTCCTTCACAGTCACTTCAATGCACAAGGACTGTTCTACTTCCTTCCTTCACTGTCACTTTAATGCACAAGGACTCTTGTAGTTCCTTTCGCTGACTCTTTAATGCACAAGGACTCCTACTCCCTTCACTGTCACTTTAATGCACAAGGACTCTTGTAGTTCCTTTCGCTGACTCTCTAATGCACAAGGACTCTTCTACTCCCTTCACTGTCACTTTAATGCACAAGGACTCTTGTAGTTCCTTTCGCTGACTCTTTAATGAACAAGGACTCCTACTCCCTTCAATGTCACTGACTTTTATTCACAAGGACTCTTCTACTTCCTTCCTTCAGTCACTGACTCTTTAATGCACAAGGACTGTTCTACTTCCTTCACTGTCACTGTCACTTTAATGCACAAGGACTTTTATACTTCCTTCACTGTCACTTTAATGCACAAGGACTCTTCTACTTACTTCCTTCACTGTTACTTTAATGCACAAGGGCTCTTCTACTTCCTGTCACCGAATCTTTAATGCACAAGGACTGTTCTACTTCCCTTCACTGTCACTTTAATGCACAAGGACTCTTTTACTTCCTTTACTGACTCTTTAATGCACAAGGACTCTTCTACTTCCTTCACTGTCACTGACTCTTTAATGCACAAGGACTCTTCTACTTCCCTTCACTGTCACTTTAATGCACAAGGACTCTTCTACTTCCTTCACTGTTACTTTAATGCACAAGGACTCTTCTACTTCCTGTCACCGACTCTTTAATGCACAAGGACTGTTCTACTTCCTTTACTGACTCTTTAATGCACAAGGACTCTTCTACTTCCTGTCACCGACTCTTTAATGCACAAGGACTGTTCTACTTCCCTTCACTGTCACTTTAATGCACAAGGGCTCTTTTACTTCCTTTACTGACTCTTTAATGCACAAGGACTCTTCTACTTCCTTCACTGTCACTGACTCTTTAATGCACAAGGACTCTTCTACTTCCTTCACTGTCACTCTAATGCACAAGGACTCTTCTACTTCCTTCACTGTCACTGACTTTTTAATGCACAAGGACTGTTCTTCTGCCTTCACTGTCACTCTAATGCACAAGGACTCTTCTACATCCTTCCTTCACAGTCACTGTCACTTTAATGCGCAAGGACTCTTCTACTTCCTTTACTGACTTTTTAATGCACAAGGACTCTTCTACATCCTTCACTGTCACTGTCACTTTAATGCACAAGGACTGTTCTAGTTCCTTCCCTGTCACTTTAATGCACAAGGACTCTTCTACTTTCTTCACTGTCACTTTAATGCACAAGGACTCTTCTACTTCCTTCACTGTCACTCTAATGCACAAGGACTCTTCTACTTCCTTCACTGTCACTGACTCTTTAATGCACAAGGACTCTCCTACTTCCTTTACTGTCACTGACTCTTTAATGCACAAGGACTCTTCTGCTTCCTTCCTTCACTGTCACGACTCAAATGCACAAGGACTGTTCTTCTTCCTTCACTATCACTTTAATGCACAAGGACTCTTCTATTTCCTTTCGCTGACTCTTTAATGCACAAGGACTGTTCTATTTCCTTTTGCTGACTCTTTAATTCACAAGGACTCTTCTACTTCCTTCACTGTCACTTCAATGCACAAGGACTCTTCTAGTTCCTTCACTGACTCTTTAATGCACAAGGACTCTTCTAGTTCTTTCACAGTAAGTGACTCTTTAATGCACAAGTTTAGTCGCGCTAATGCTGATACAGTTTGGTCTCCTCTCTCTCTTTTCTCCTGACCTCACCCCACCTATCTCGTAGTCTTGTAGACCGTTTGGGTCCCACTGAAGATTTTGCAACCAGCTTCCTCCACTCCTCGCATTTTTCAGCTTTCTGTAGTAAGTCGTTCTACTAAAAAGCCAATCCTGATGTTGCTTTCCCATCGTTTTCTCTGTCTGCCTCTTTGTCTCCCTCCTTGTACTGTTCCCTGCAGGACAGTCTTGGCCAGTCCAGATGTTCGTGTGACATGCCTGTACCACTTCAGTTTCTATCTTTTCACTAAAGTCAGGAGGTCTTCATATGGCCTGATGACGTTTTCAATTCTGACTTTCTAGCCACAAAACAACAGCAGCAACAACAACAAACTAAAAACAAAACAGCTTAACAAGAAGAAGAAGAAGAAGAAGAAGAAGAAGAAGAAGAAGAAGAAGAAGAAGAAAACAACAACAACAACAACAACAACAACAACAAGAACAACAAGAAGAACAAGAACAAGAACAAGAACAAGAAGAAAAGTAACCTTACTTCTCTATTACCAACAAAACCACAGGACCGCTTCAAAGAGCGGCAAGATATCAAACATAGGGCTGAAAGCAACAACAACAACAGCAACAACAAAAACAACAACAACAACAGCAACACACAGAAGCAGCAACAACAGCCTGTTGCTGCGTGTGACTTGAGCAAGAAACCTGGCAACTTACCTTGACAACCACAGTAAAAGTAGTGTGAGTGAAGAAGACGTAAGCGAGCCTAGGCAAGACTACGTATGCTAGCTAGCTAGCCAGCTAGGTAGATAGACAGATAGGCTACACAGGCAGTGATTGGTGCCAGAGCCAGCCGTCTGTGGGTGATGGGCGATGCTGAGCGGCAGAGCTGCGGCAGCAAAGGCACACGCCAACATCAGGCAATATATAGCTTCCAGAAAATAGCAGATATTTTGGGTAGGGGGGGTGGGTGGTTGGGACCAAGCGAGCAAGCGCTACGCGCTCGGATTGTATGTTAGAAAGGGGCCCTCGTCATTTCCTCCTTGCTGTTTGCCAATGTGCAACGTCTGTCTCTGTGTGTCTGTCTCTCTGTGTCTCTGTCTCTGCGTCTCTGTCTGTGTCTGTCTGTCTGTCTCTGTCTCTCTCTCTCTCTCTTGCGTAAGTTGTGAAATGTATTGGAGCGATTTTAAAAAGAGTTGGATTTTTTATCATAAGTTAAGGCGCAAATGTTTAGACTCCTCTGTCTGTTTCTGTCTGTCTCACTCCCTCTCTCTCTCTCTCTCTTGCGTAAGTTGTGTCATGTATTGGAAGATGAGGAAGAGCGTTTAATCAAAAGTTGGATTCTGTATCATAAGTTAAGGCGCAAATGTTTGAACTCTAACGATCAACCATATTATATTATGCAAATCTGATGAAATACCGTTCTGTTCATGTCATTCGCAAATCTTGAGTTTATATCTTTTCAGTTCCTTGAAAATAGGGCAGGACTTTGTTGAAAATGTTGGGACTTGATCAGGAGAAACGAACTATTGAATCCTACGATTGTTTAAAGTAAATCATCACTTTGTCTTAATTTGGAAGGACCCTTATTCACATTGGTCATGTATTGGCAGTTGCCACATAATTATGCCATGAGGCTTTTGTGTTCTGTTTGCCTTGTTTTGCTACGCTTTGTTTGATCCCAATCTGGGGGCTGGAGGCCTGAAGAATAAAGCATGTTCATTTGTCCTTTGCATGAGACTATAAACCGAGGCCCCGTGTGCGAACGCATGCAGAACATCTTGCGCACACGTTAAATCCTGTTCCGCTGTTCGAAAGAGTAGGCCATTGTGTGCCGGTGGGAAGAGATGACAAAATTTAAAACACCGCATACACACGCATAAAAAAAAAGTCATCTGAGCGCTTTGATTTGTTGCTTTACAAGATTCAGCGCTATATAAATGCCATACATTATTATTATTATTATTATTATTATTATTATTAATATTATTACAAATACTGTGGTGTGTGTGTGTGTGTGTGTGTGTGTGTGTGTGTGTGTGTGTGTGTGTGTGTGTGTGTGTGTGTGTGTGTGTGTGTGTGTGTGTGTGTTTACTGAGAAAGCATCGTTCTTAAGCAGAAACTTTTTTGTGTTCTTTTCGTATTTATTTCAATTCTTTTGCATAATTTGGTGTGTGTGTGTGTGTGTGTGTGTAAATATATATATAGATATAGATAGATATAGATAAAGATATAGATAGATATATATATATATATATATATATATATATATATATATATATATATATATATATATATATATATATATATATATATATGTCCCGTAGTCTGACGACCTTGGGGCACCCTCAAAGACTCAACAACCAGTTCCCTCCATTCCTCTGTTATAATATGCGTTGTAAACTAATTCTCTCTCTCTCTCTCTCTCTCTCTCTCTCTCTCTCTCTCTCTCCTCTCTCTCTCTCTCTCTCGTAAATTGTATCACGCGCACGTACCACCATACATTATTGCCCATGCCTCAAAATGTTATCATAACTGAAGCAGTGATGACCATGGCCACCTTCTTTGAAGGAAGTACAAAAGCAGCACTTGATTTAAACCAGTTCTCTGCCAGCTTCTCAGCTCAAGATTACAGTACAGCGGATTATATTTATATTCTCCTTTTAAATTTACCACGTAGAATACAGCGCATCTGTTGCAACATAACGAGTAATGGATGGGTTTGCTCCCACTACACTCTGTGTGTGTGTGTGTGTGTGTGTGTGTGTGTGTGTGTGTGTGTGTGTGTGTGTGTGTGTGTGTGTGTGTGTGTGTGTGTGTGTGTGTGTATGTGTGTGTGTGTGTGTGTGTGTGTGTGTGTGTGTGTGTGTACGTGTTTAAGTGTGTGTGATTGAGAGTGAGTGAAAGAGTGTGTTTGTGTGTGTGAATGAGTGAGTTAGTGAGTGAGCGAGCGAGCGTACGTGCGTGAAAGAGAGAGACTTTTAATTTTTTTTAGAATTGTTCTTCATATTTCTTGACTTGTTTTCTTTTATTTTTGACCGAGGACTGGGTGCCAAAAAGCTGTATCGTATAATTATTCATCTTTCCTAAATAAAATATGATTCTCTCTTTCTGTGTGTGTGTGTGTGTGTGTGTGTGTGTGTGTGTGTGTGTGTGTGTGTGTGTGTGTGTGTGTGTGTGTGTGTGTGTGCGTATGTTGTGTGTGTGTGTGTGTGTGTGTGTGTGTGTGTGTGTGTGTGTGTGTGTGTGTGTGTGTGTGTGTGTGTGTGTGTGTGTGTGTGTGTGTAGGTGTGTAGGTGTGTGTATGTGTGTGTGTGTGAGTGAGTGAGTGTTACCCTTGAAAAATAAAGAAATAAAAAGATTAAAGATTCTCTCTCTCTCTCTCTCTCTCTCTCTCTCTCAACGATTGAGACATCTACGGATTGTGTTCTTTGTTGAACATGTGTACGTATACAGCATTATAGTTTTATTTTATAAGGTTTTATTAGAAAAGTTAGTTCAAAATTAATTTGGTGTATGTATATAGATATGGTGTAGGCTATGTAGGCCTATATAGATTTTTGGAATTAGGTTTCTGTTACTTCTTATTTCACTCTTTAACTTAAATCCTAGCTTGGATTTTATCACCGTAGTCGCTAATCAGGGCAAATGCTGGAAGAAAAGTAAAGGTAAGTATAAAGGTAAAGGTGTCCCATAACCTATGTGGTCGTAGGGGAGCGAGGCATCAGAGACCTCAGCTTCTCTAGGGGCCAGCATATTGAAGGCGGCGTCCATCTCCTCTCCCTCGCTGCTGTACCTTCCCTGACCCTCAAGAGGACAGGTACCCATTTACAGCTGGGTGAACTGGGGGACTGCAGTGAAGCCAAGGCACGAAAACAGTCACCCGCCCACTTGGTAAACCACGCTCGATGCTGATTAACTTTGGCAAGGGGAAAGCGAGTGCTCTAACCACTGAGCTATCCCGTCCCCTCTCGCTGGAAGAAAAAGATATGTAAATGCTTATCTGTAACCCTTGCAAATAAATCATTTTGGGCTGTGAACGACAATAAAAAGATATTCAATAGATAAAGATCAAACTGTTGTGTTTTTTTTTAATCCACATCTTTTTATTGCTTTTCTTTTGCGTTGTGTTTTTACCAGTGCTATGTAGTGATGTGCTGAGCAGTTTGAAAAATAATTTCCAGTTACCTTTGGAACGCTGTGTTTTTATCTATGTTGATTGATATAAAGCGATGTGCTAAGCAGTTTAAAAACTTTTTTTTTCCAGTTACTTTTGGAGTGGGTTTGCGCAGTTGAACGTCTTTATCCAGTTAGCAAACCCGATGACCACTTAAGGACATCCCAAAAGTCCTTGTGGTATTAATGCAATGGACTGCTGTTGGTTAAATTAGACACAGCAGGTTGGTAGGAAAATCACTTTTGAAGGTTGTTACGGATTGGTGTTGTGTAATGGAATCAGAAAGGGAGTTCTGAAGCATAGGGCCTGAGTAAAGTAAACTCAATTTTGAACAAATCTATTCTTGGGATTAGGACACGTGGGTTTTCAATACTATTTTCTGGAATGATTCTTAGAAAAGTTGTCCTTACAAAATGAAGAAGAACTCCCCATCATTCTTTTAAAACTCACTGGAGTCAGTGTGTACATCTTGACATAACTGTGATGCACTATTTTGGCCTTTTTTTTTTTTTAAATCATACATTACTTTCAGACTTATAAAACCAAACATAATAATATATATTACATTATATCAAAGTAAAGTTTATTTTAAGTATTTTGAGGATTTTAAGACTCAAAGAATAATATTTTACTATCTCAGATTGAGAAATTATAAACTCCCAAATTATGAACGAACTTTGAAATTCTGGATTTACAAAAATATTTTTCCATAGACATTTCAGTTTTATTTCTGTGAGTTTTTCCAGTGTGTAGCACAGCCACCAAGCCTTTGTTTTGCTCCTCGTCTTCTGTGACGTCCCCGTCCTGCTGTTCCCACGCCACTCATCCCAATCTCCCCAACACAGCCATACCCAGATTCGTTATGGCTCATCCTCCGGACTGGAAGTCCACAGAGAGCCTATCAATATCAGGCCGCCGTGGTGCCACCAGCCAGAGGGGCCCTGCACTACTGCTTGGTTGTGTTCAGTGGTGCCTGTTCTGAGCTAACACCACCTACTAAAGCCCCCTACTAACGACAGTATTAGCTCAGTCGCGGTGCCAGACTGAGTTGCCCACCCGAGGTGGCAACCACCACAATGTCTGTCCAACGACTGTCCCCCGCGAAACCTCAACCCCAAGGCTTTGACACAAACTCACCACAGGCACAGAAGTGTATGGGGAAACCGAATCTGAGGTCACCGTGAGACCAGAGCAGCTGGGGCCACCGAATCAGAGGCATTTTTTTAATTGCATGATAATCAATGACAATGAGGATGACATAATGATGCTTCTGTGGAAGTGCATGATTGTGCTTTGAGACTACTTGACAGGGATGTACTCTACGCTTACTATCATAATATATCCCAGCGTCAACCGGGCCCGAGAGATACAAACACGTGCAGTGTTGTTCAGGTAATTTGAGCAACACTCTCATACTCGCATCTGTAAAGTGGATGAAGCTCGACTGTGTGTTCCCAGTCTTCCCACCGAACCCACAGCACACTCGCTCTGGGTAAGAGCCGGCCGGAGTCCGAAAAATCCTTGTGACTCTCATGGGACTCGAACCTGCGAGCTTCCAGTCCGACATCCAAGGCGGCTGACCACTGCACCATGAGGGTTGGTCAGCTGCCAAGGATTAAATTCTGAAATGAAGAGTGACAGCAAGCCAGTTTGCATACATAATTATACTTACTGCGATAGTGAACAATATTAGCGTGGGGGAACAAGGCATTTATGGCATTTATAGCAAACAATAAAGTTATGCAAGGCTCCCGGAAATGGGCAATTTTGACACTTTCAGTTTGCTGTAGATAAGTGTTAATAAATGCAAGGATATTGGGCAGTACCTACCTCCCCCACCCCCGTTTTTTTTTTCTAACTATCCCTCCCCTACCTCCCCTTACCTAGAACCCCTAACCTCCCCCCAAGCTACACTAAAAAAAATGTGGTTGCTTTTCAGGTTGATGGTGTTGGATGTTTGAAGGGATTAGGCCCCTTACCTAGAACACCTAATCTCCCCCAAGCTAAACTTTATTAACAAAAAAAAATAGTAATAATACTGTGATTGTTTTTCTTGTTTTTCAGGTTGAGGGTGTTGGATGTTTACAGGGATAAGGATGTCTTGACCTTAGATTAACAGTGAAAGTTGTTATATTTATTGAAACTGAATGAAGTGACAGTCTTAATATCGCCTTCATGGTCAGTAGGCTATAAACAACTTGAAATTAAATAATGATAATAATAATTATTATAGTAATAATGATCATAAAAATGATGATGATAATAACATCGAATTTATATAGCCCTGTATCTTGTAAAAACAAATCAAAGGGCTTGTATTCAACCTATTCTTACACATTCAACCAAATCAAATAGTTTTAACAAATTTAAATTTACACACACACACACACACACACACACATTTCCTACACATACAATGCAAATGCACAGCCATGCACACACAAACTTATTACAGCCCACGAGCACATGACGCGATATTTAGACACATTATTTTATGTGCATATATTTCTTTATTCTTTTATATCGAGGATAATGGAAAAAGCACTTATGTGATTTTTTTACATCCAGTCCCCGTGTGTATGCGGTTTTTGTAAATTCTGTCATCTGTTCCCACCGGCACACAATGGCCTACTATTACGAAAAGCGAAACAGGATTTCATGTGTGCGCAAGATGTTCTGCGAGCGTTCGCATACGGGGCCTCGGTTTATAGTCTCATCCGAAGGACTTAGGGGGAAAGTGGAGTCTGCACTGATGTTAACTCCAGAGGAAAATACCCCCTTGAACAGGAATCGAACCCGGGTTGTCAGATTGCGAGCGCAATGTTATAACCACTAGGCTATCCCGTCCCCCCCCCCCCCCTATACAGAGAGAGGGGGGGGGGGGGGAGAGAGAGAGAGAGAGAGAGAGAGAGAGAGAGAGAGAGAGAGAGAGAGAGAGAGAGAGAGAGAGAGAGAGAGAGAGAGAGTGAGTGAGTGAGTGAGTGAGTGAGTGAGTGAAAGAGAGAGGGAATCTTTAATCCCAAGGGTTACAGATAAGTATTGATATACTTTTTTCATCAGGCCAGAGAGATAGACAGATAAAGACATACATACAGACAGACAGAGAAGACAGACAGACAGGCAGATTAACTGACTAACTGAAACCAACAAAGGGACATCTGACTTTGTAATCTTTATTTTCAAAGCTGGTAGAAAATTGCCAATACTTTTTTTTGTTTTTTGTTTGTTGGTTTCTTTTCTCAACTCTGAACTTTGCAATGTAATGAATACAGGCCAACAGCCCCTTTCAAGGGGAGAAACGCAAACATCGATACATTGCTCTGACGATGAT
Source organism: Rapana venosa (assembly GCA_028751875.1). Classification (NCBI taxonomy): domain Eukaryota; kingdom Metazoa; phylum Mollusca; class Gastropoda; order Neogastropoda; family Muricidae; genus Rapana; species Rapana venosa. The sequence continues at coordinate 17,039,699 of CM054143.1, read as the reverse complement.
CAAGAAACACAATTCTGTTACTGATAACATGATTCAGAAACACAATACTGCCACTACATCAAAATGTGTTCCTCAGGGTTCAGTGCTGGGGCCCGTATTATTCCTCCTGTAAACTCACACCTCTCTTATGTTATGCTGGCTGTCCAGAACATGTTATCAGTAAACATTCTGTGAACCACCATGCTTTTGCTGATGACAATCAGCTTTACAAACCAACTTTTCTCTGTTAAGATGACTCTACCATTTAAAACAGTTCAAAACTGCATCGCAGATATCAAGTCACGGATGAACCGAAATAAACTGAAGTTAAATGACAGCAAAACTGAAACCATGAGTTAAATGACAGCAAAACTGAAGCCAGATTGTCTTTTCCTGCAGGCTTTCTGTCAACAATGCTCTTCCTTCCATCCTTCCTTCCTTCCTTCCTTCCATCCTTCCCCTGCATAGGTGAAGCAGATATAAAGTTTGTCTCAATTGTGAAAAAATCTTGGCATGACACTGATTCCAGTCTTTCCAATTGTCAGATGAGTTCCATCACAAATTTGCTTTTGTTTCAAGCAGCACAACCTCTGGTCTGTTCCCCTGTCCTGTCCAGACTTGACTATTGTAGTTCACTTCTTCTTGCTGGCTGTCCACAACATTTATTACAGAAGCTTCAACAAGGCCAAAATGCTGCAGCAAGATTGATTTATGGAGCCAAAAAGACACATGATATCACCTCACTTCTCTCCTCACTCCACCGGTTTCCTATTTCTGCACATATTCAGTGTAAAATCGCCACTATTTGCTTTAAACTCTGTCATAGGTGTATCTGCACATTACGTTACTGAGATGATTTAGCCATATATACCTAAACGAATACTTGGATCAAGTTCTGATACACATCTTTTCCAACTACCTCAAACAAACACTAAATCTTTCGGCCAGCACGCCTTTTCATATTCAGCCCCTTCTGTCTGGAATGCTTTGCCTCAGGATCTCCGTCATTCTCCTTCTCTTTCTTCATTCAAATCCAGTTTAAAAACTCAATCTTTTAAAAACTTTTTACAAAAGTTTCAGTGTGCCTGTGTGTAAATAGGTATGTATGTATGTATCGTTCTTGTGGTATGTATACATGTGTTGTGTCTGTTATCATTTGTTCTTTGGGAAGCAATGTTTATGTATGTTGCTTAAATCTCGCTTTCTTTATTTCACTGTAGTGTATGCGTGGCAATGAGTTATTATGTATCTGAGCGTATTGCTACAGACTTTTTGTGATAATGTAAAGCACTTGGTGATACCCCTATAGAGGGGATAGGAAGCGCACTTATAAAATGTCTATCATTATCACTATCATCATAATTATTATTATCCTCATTATTATAAAAGTAGCTTAGCTTTCTGAGGTCCATAAGTCTGGAATATTCTTCCTATACAGCTGCAAAATACCGGTTCAATACAAAACTTTTTTAAAAGATTCACATAAACACACTTTAAGTATATCTAATTAAGATGGTATAGTAGAGAAAACAAGTACACTTTCTTTATCATTATAACACATGATTTAATCAGAGATTTGACCAAAAATCTATAAACATAAAATCTTTCAAAGACAGCATCTGAAAACGCTTTTTGTTATTGAGTGAAAAACATGCATTTGGTCTGACCTAACAACGCTTTTTGCTATTGAGTGAAGAACATGCATTTGGTATGACCTGACAACGCTTTTTGTTATTGAGTGAAGAACATGCGTTTGGTATGACCTGACAATGCTTTTTGTTATTGAGTGAAGAACATGCATTTGGTCTGACCTGACAACGCTTTTTGTTATTGAGTGAAGAACATACATTTGGTCTGACCTGACTCGAGTTTCGGCTCCAGGTTGAGTACTCTTCATAGGTCCCTGCAGTGATTGAAACCTTATACTTCCTGATACTTTACAGCAAGACACTTTTCATAATTTAAAAGTGTCTATCACATGGCGACGGGATAGCTCAGTGGTCAGAGCACTCGCTTTTCCCCAACCAATAGAAAGCAGCATCGAGCGTGGTTACAAATTGGATGGGGTGACCGTTTGCATGCCTTGGCTTCATTACTGTCCCCCAGTTGTAAAAGGGTACCTGCCTCTTTAGGGTCAGGGAAGGTAAAGCAGCAAGGGAGAGGAGATGGGCACTGCCCTAAATATGCTGGCCCCTAGAGAAGCTGAGGTCTCTGACGCCTCGCTCCCCTACGACCACACAGGTTATGGGACTCCTTTACTCTTCACATTCCCAAGAATAAACAGGTATTCTTTAGGCCTACCAAAGCTGTCATCAAAAGATTTAGAAGAGGTGTGAAAATATGATTAGAATAATTTCACAAAAATAAAAAATTTTAAAAAACATACAAACACGAACGAAATATGAAAGAAAATAAACAACCAGTAAATCTTTGTGCTTTATGTTCAGGGATGCTTAAAGAAAGAATACAAGGGAGATTATAAAGTTTGTACCCAGCTAAAGGGCCAGTCTTGGCTGGATAATAGCAACAATAACCTAAACATAATCATCACCATCACCATCATAATAATAACAATAATTATTATAATAATAATAATGATAACATTGCCAGATACCCTAAGTGCTGACACAAGCAATAGAAACTGGAGACAAATGGCCGTCATTTGGATTTCAGAAGTGATAATATTCCTCACTTGTCAAATTACATAATTGAGATAATATAGTTGATGGGAAAAAGTGCAAGTAACCAAGTACAGCTATATAAATTCCATACATTATTATTATTACAACTTCTTCATTATATAATAAGGATTTATTAAATATTCTGGGGGGGGGGGGGGGGGGGGGGGGGGGGGGGATCTTACTATACAATAAAATCTTTCAAAGATACTCATCACAAACATCTCCCTAATCACACACACACTCTCCTCAGCACACAAATTTCCCTCACCACATACCCCACCCACATACCTCATCACAACCTCATCCTCATCACAACCATCTAACCACATACACATACCCTATCAGTTCTTTCCATTTTTTGGCGTTGCATCTGGCACATTTGCATCCCTCAGAATCACATGTAACATTGGTTAAGAATGATAACAGCACTGAGAATTATTCTTTTGACCTCAATATAAGCTTTGAGCTTGTCGATGCTATGCTGCTATATTATCTAATATGCTCTCTGTTTAAAAAACATTCTGGTTAAAAATGAGTGTTAAAGTACTGGATAAGAACTGGTAATGAAACATAACAAATTAATGACATGATTGTAACACTGAGTGCTATGGTACACACACAAAATTTGTAACAAAACATAAAAAAAATTTGTGACATGTTGATATAAAAGAAGCCCTTCTTTGAAGTGCTTCACCAGTCAGAACCGAATGAGACAGCTTACTCTTGGTACTGAGCAATTCAGAGAGAGAGGCCTTTAGAAAGGTGACACACCTCTGTCACATCATTCATTACTGAATCATGGATAACATTGTAGACTGACACATCTGGCACATTACCATTGGACGTGACAGCTAAAGTCATGGCTTATATTGTTGTGTGACATCTCTGACAAATCATCACTGGATGTGACGGCAGATATCTTGGTTTCCACTGCAGTGTGACACCTCTGGCGCATTATCACTGGACGTGACGGCAGAAATCATGGCTGATAACATTGCAGTGTGACACCTCTGGCACATTATCACTGGACGTGACGGCAGAAATCATGGCTGATAACATTGCAGTGTGACACCTCTGGCGCATTATCACTGGACGTGACGGCAGAAATCATGGCTGATAACATTGCAGTGTGACACCTCTGGCACATTATCACTGGACGTGACGGCAGAAATCATGGCTGATAACATTGCAGTGTGACACCTCTGGCACATTATCACTGGACGTGACAGCAGAAATCATGGCTGATAACATTGCTGTGTGACTCCTCTGGCGCATTATCACTGAATGTGACAGCAGAAATCATGGCTGATAACATTTTTGTGTGACACCTCTGGCGCATTATCACTGAATGTGACAGCAGAAATCATGGCTGATAACATTTTTGTGTGACACCTCTGGCGCATTATCACTGGACGTGACAGCAGAAATCATGGCTGATAACATTGCTGTGTGACTCCTCTGGCGCATTATCACTGGACGTGACAGCAGAAATCATGGCTGATAACATTGCAGTGTGACACCTCTGGCGCATTATCACTGGACGTGACAGCAGAAATCATGGCTGATAACATTGTTGTGTGACACCTCTGGCGCATTATCACTGGACGTGACAGCAGAAATCATGGCTGATAACATTGCAGTGTGACACCTCTGGCGCATTATCACTGGACGTGACAGCAGAAATCATGGCTGATAACATTGTTGTGTGACACCTCTGGCGAATTATCACTGAATGTGACAGCAGAAATCATGGCTGATAACATTGCAGTGTGACACCTCTGGCGCATTATCACTGGACGTGACAGCAGAAATCATGGCTGATAACATTGCAGTGCGACACCTCTGAGACGTACATCATCACTGAACATGACTGCAGACATCATAGGTAGGTAAGCATAGTTCCTTAACGTCAGCGAAGACTTCGACAAAACATGGCCTGTAATGAGGTGACATGTGTCCTCAGCATACCAGACAACACAAGGCAAAATTGTCATTCTAATGTCACTGACCCCAGCCCCCCCCCCTTCCCCCCCCCTCCCCACACACACACACAGCTGTCAGTTTCCCCCACTTTCAGCTGCTGTCCATTCCATCCCAGCACAGCCCAGCAGGGGCAAGCTGGTGCTGATTACAGCAGGAACTGACCACACTTGGACTTGGTAAAAGGAAGATGGATCGGTGGTCTAGAGGTAGCGCGCCTGTCCAGAAAGCGAAAAAGTCCGGGTCGGAAGTGTGCGGTGGTTCAAATCCCGTTTGGGCCCGAAACTTTTCCCCCATCCATTAGACCATGAGTGGTGGTCTGGGCGCTAGTCTTTCAGATGAAACGATAAACCGAGGTCACGTGTGTTACACATCATTATTTAGTGCACGTAAAAGAACCCACGGCAACAAGAGAGTTGTTCCTGACAAAATTCTGTAGAAAAAAGTCACTCTGATAGGAAAACAAATACAGTTGCAGACCAAAAAAAAAAAAAAAAAAAAAAGGGGGTGGCGCTGCTCTTGTGGCGACATGCTCTCCCTGGGAAGAGCAGCCCAAATTTCATGCAGAGAAATCTCGTGACTTAAAAGTGGTATAAATAAATAAAAATAAAGGGGCATGCTAAAATTAGCACTCTTGACTGAGTGATGTTGGATTTGTGCCCTGTTCCCCATCCACAAAATGAGAATTGCAGAATGACCAACACCCAGAAATCATGGAGCAGCACTGTCACTAGTTGTTTATCACTGCCACCAGTGTCAGACTCCACACAGAACAAAACCAGCCGGTCGTCTGATGATGACGCCTCTCTCGCGTTGCTGGATGTGACATGACAGATCAGAAATAACGACACAACACTGTCTTCCTGATCATTGATCTCTGGCACTCAACACTGCCTTTCTCATTTCAGCTGCATTCCCTTTTGTTGTTCTAATGTCACTGGCACTCACCGTTGTCATTCTGATGTCATTGGCACTCACCGTTGTCATTCTGATGTCATTGGCACTCACCGTTCTCATTCTGATATCATTGGCACTCACCGTTGTCATTCTAATGCCATTGGCACTCACCGTTGTCATTCTAGTGTCAATGGCACTCACCATTGTCAGTCTGATATCAATGGCACTCACCGTTCTCATTCTAATGACATTGGCACTCACCGTTCTCATTCTGATATCCTGGTCGCAAAGCGCAAACGCAGGCAGCTAGAGCGGCAGTGGCGAAAAACAAAAACGGAAATCAACAAACAGCTCTTCCGAAAACAAATCAACAAAGTCAAATCTTTAATTCTTTCAGAAAAAACAAAGTACTACTCTTCTCAAGTTCTTAATGCCACGTCTATGAAATCTCTCTTTTCCCTCACATCTACTCTTCTTGGATCTGTGAAGGCAAGCCCTCTGCCTTCCATCCACAACCACTCTGAACTTCCTTCTATATTTTCTACATTCTTTTCTGACAAAATCCTTTAACATCCGTTCCAGATTGGATCAGACTCCTTTCCAGCCTGCAGTTCCTGATCCCCAATTCTCTGGTACTCCTCTCCTTTCCTTTCATCCTGCAAGTGAGAAAGAAATTACGACAATTCTGAATGAAATGACTATAAAATCATGCGACCTCGATCCCATACCTGCTTCTCTTTTTGTACAGTGCCTACCACAACTTATACCCGCTATCACGAAAATAGTGAACTCATCTCTTGTTTCAGGAAATGTTTCATCATCTCTCAAAACTGCAATAGTTACACCTCTACTCAAAAAGCATGACCTTGACCCTAACATTCTGAAGAATTATAGACCTGTTTCCAATCTACCTTTCATCTCTAAAGTCCTTGAAAAAGTAGTTCTAAAACAGCTCAATAACCACCTTCTCTCCAACAGTCTTCTTCCTGAGTTTCAGTCTGCCTATCGCGTCAACCATAGCACTGAAACTACCCTAGTCCATACCCTAAATACACTTCTACTTGCTTCTGACTCGGGGGAAAATCTCCCTTCTCACTCTACTCGACTTATCTGCAGCCTTCGACACTATTGACCATTCAATTCTTCTCTCCCGTCTTCAAAAAACATTCGGTGTTACTGGCACAGCCCTCTCCTGGTTCAGTTCATACCTCACTGACCGATTCCAGACAGTCGCAGTAAACAAGATACAGTCAATACCTGCCAAACTGGAATGTGGTGTCCCGCAGGGATCAGTTCTCGGCCCTGTTCTTTTCACTCTCTATACTGCTCCACTATCACATATAATAAACCGTCATCATATCAACCATCACTTTTATGCAGATGACTCTCAGACTCAAAGTAGTGTTACACCTGAAAATCTGCCTTCTCTCTTGACAAAGATGGCCTACTGCTTTCAAGATATCCAAACTGGATGATACAAAACAAGTTACAGTTAAACGCAGATAAAACCGAAGCCATGCTTGTAGGGACCAAACACAAACTCTCTTCCATTACAACAACTTCAATAGAACTTGGCAATACATCAGTCCCTCTATCCACTTCCGTGAAGTATCTAGGTGTCGTTATCGACAACACACTCTCTATGAAAAAATTCATCACCCAGACTGTCAGTCGTGGCTACTATCAATTACGGCGTATTAGTGCAATTCGAAAGTACCTGTCCACTGATGCAACAGCCAAACTTGTCACTTCTCTCATTCTCTCACGTCTGGACTATTGCAATTCTCTTTTAGCTGGTCTGCCAGCAACATCTATCCACTCCCTTCAACGTATACAAAAAATCGGCAGCTCGACTAGTTCTCAGAAAGAAAAAATCTGAGCACATTACCCCTCTTCTTGCGATCTCTCCACTGGCTGCCTGTGCACAGAGAGTAGATTATAAAATCAGTACCCTCTTTTTACAAATGTCTCCACAAAACTGCACCCTCCTACCTATGTGAATGTCTTAACCTGTACACTCCTTCACGTTCCCTCCGATCTACTGCAGATACCTTGTGCCTACGTATACCTAGATTCAACCAATCCACTGTTGGCCTCCGCTCATTCTCTATTTCTGGTCCATCCATCGGAACAACCTTCCTCTCTCTCTTCGCCAGAAACCTAGTTATGACACTTTTAAATCCAGCCTCAAAACATATTTATTTCAAACCTAAGACTTCCCCTTCCTGTTTCATATCTAACCCATGTTCTATCACCCTGCTAAAGCTTACGGCCTGTGCGAGTGTATGTGTGCTTTGAAAAACATTTGACTATCGAAATTTTATTTCATAGATTTTGTCTGCATCGCACCATGTTTGTAAATATCTGTTTGTTTAAACTTTTGATTATTTATCATTGATTGCATGACTGTGTAAGATTGGGTTGAATGCATGCGCTTTGGTTTGTCTTTGCAAGATATAGCGCTATATAAGTTCCATTTATTATTATTATTATTATTATTGGCACTCACCGTTGTCATTCTAATGTCATTGGCACTCACCGTTCTCATTCTAATGTCATTGGGACTCAAACATTGTCATTCTCATGTCATTGGCACTCACAGTTGTCAGTCTAATAATGCATTCACTGTTGCCGGTCTAATGACACTGCTGGCACTCGAACATTGTCATTCTAATGTCATTTAATATTGTCTTTCTCACGTTATTGGCACTCAACACTGTCATTCTGCGATCATTGGCACTCGCTGTTGTCATTCTGTCATTGGCACTGTCTTCACTCTAACATATTGGCACTGTCTTCACTCTAACATAAAATAATGGCAAGTAACATTGGCAAACTGACTTCATTTCTTGGCAAGTTGTGGCCCCTTCTTGCCACACACACTCTGACCAGCTTCATTTCTGTCGGCCGGCAATCCTAGAATGACACATCTTTCCCACCCACCCCCTGTCTGTCTGCTGTCAGTCAGTGTCATTCAGTGTCAGTGACGTGCGGGTTTGTTTTTTTTTAGTATCAGTCAATTTCAGTGATGTGTTCAGTGTCAGTGAAGTTTTGTTCAATGTCAGTCAAGTGATATTCGGTGTCAGTGTTTTGTTTGGTGTCAATGAGGTTTTTGTTCAGTGTCCGTGAGGTTTCGTTTGGTGTCAATGAAGTTTTTGTTTAATGTCAGTGAGGTTTTGTTTAATTAATGTCAGTGAGATTTTGTTTAATGTCAGTGAGGTTTTGTTTAATGTCAGTGAGGTTTTGTTCCGTGTCAGTGAGGTTTTGTTTAAAGTCAGTGAGGTTTGGTTTAATGTCAGTGAGGTTTTGTTTAATGTCAGCGAGGCTTTGTTTAGTGTCAGTGAGGTTTTGTTTAATGTCAGTAAGGTTTGGTTTAATGTCAGTGAGGTTTTGTTTATGTGTCAGTGAAGAGTTGTTTAATGTCAGTGAGGTTTTGTTTAGTGTCAGTGAAGAGTTATTTAATGTCAGTGAGGTTTTGTTTAGTGTCAGTGAAGGGTTGTTTAATGTCAGTGAGGTTTTGTTTAATGTCAGTGAGGTTTTGTTCCGTGCCAGTGAGGTTTTGTTTAATGTCCCTGAGGTTTTGTTCCATGTCACTGAGGTTTTGTTCCATGTCAGTGAGGTTTCGTTCAGTGTCACTTAGGTGCTGTTCAGTTTGTCTGTCTAGAGTTGTCTGCCAGTGAAGTGTCCATGAGATGTGTGTGTATGTATGTGTGTGTGTGTGTGTGAGTGAGCCATCAGTGAGTCATGTGAAAATAACACGTCAGGTGAGGGTAACATGTCAGATGAGCGTAATAAATTGTCAGGCAAGGGTCAAAAGTCAGAGGGTAAAAGGTCAAGTGAGGGTCACAGGTCAGGTGAGGGTCACAGGTCACAGATCAGGTGAGGGTCACAGGTCAGGTGAGGGGCCGAGGTCCAATCCAATCCAATCTTGTTGTTTATAACCCCAACACCGACCACAGAGGCCATATCGGGGCTGTCACCTGGTAAATCGTTAAATCACAACTTAAAAACTTTGCAATACAGAGGTCAGTCAGGTGGTTAGGTGAGGGGGGTCACAGGTCAGGTGAAGGTCACAGGTCATGTAACTTAGGGTCACACGTCAGACAAGCTAAGGGTCACTTGCTGGGTGTCCGTGGAGGCGAGGCTGAACCCGCTGTCCACAGACAGGGTCCTCAGTGTCTCTGGAAACGGCATCTGTTTGTCGAAGTCTGGCTCCATGACTCCCCATCCTTCTGTACTCCACCCATTCTCCATCTCCTTCTTTGACTGTAGGCCTACGTCTGTGCCGTTGTTGCTCTTGTTGCTGGTGTTGCTGGTGTTGGTGTTGGTGATGGTGTAGCTGCCACTGTCGTCCGCTGGAGGTGTCAGCGCTCGGTCGCTGCTTTTTCTGCCGCCGACCTGGATGGAGTACAGCAGTCTGGGACAGACAGAAAACACATGGCACGATTTATTTAATAATTGTCCTGCTTATGTAAATTATACCAATGGTATTATATTAACTAAGAGCATTCTTGGCCTTGTGGATGTTATTTTCCTAAATTGCTCTCTTCTCTCTCTCTCTCTGGTTTTCCTATTCCAACTTTTTTTTTTGTTTTTATGTGTGTTTATTCTACAAATTGATATGTTTCTTTGTGTTGTTTTCCTTTTTTCTTACATTAGCAAAGATTGCAATTGATGAAAATGTTTGTTGTTGTTGTTGGTTTACATTTTGCAGCTCCGCAGCCGTTATGTTCATGTTAATCTTCATTGTTTCATTGAGCACACCATAAGCTTGTGTTTGCTATGATTCCAAAATGCTGTTTGTTTTCAACGCTTATACTCATTTCTGAATAAAAACTATTTAAACCAAACACATGGCACTACATTTTTTTTTATAAATATTTTATACTACTTTCAGTCACGGCAGATTTCTCTGCATGAAATTCAGGCTGCTCTCCCCCGGGGAAGGGGAGAGCATATCGTGACAATGAGCAGCGGCGCCACCCTTCTTTTTTTTTCTTTTTTTTTTTCTCTCCTGTCTGCAACTGTATTTCTTTCCCAATATCAGAGTGGGGTGTGGTTTCTACAGAAATGAGCGAATTGCAGCATTCAAGAAACAGCGGATTGCAGCATTCAAGAAACAGCGGATTGCAGTATTCAAGAAACAGTTTTCACCTGCCACACCTACCTACCTCCCTTCCCCTGCCTCTCCGAGTGTCTGTCTACAATGGAGGGCCATGGACAAAAAAGGCATGGCAGATTTTCGGCAGGCAGCCTGGCAGTCCAACATCACAATTTATTTATCGTGGGTGTTTTTGTCTAAAAAAAATTAATTGATGTCGAAAATTCTTCTCCTGGGAACAAACGCACGATACGGCAAGATCGCATACCACACAGCAAGGTCATAAACTGCACAGCAAGATGACACAGGACACGGCAAGATGACACATTGCACAAGAAGGATCACAAATTACACCAACAAGATATCACACAGCAAGTGACACAGCACAGGTCATGACAGTGACACAGCACTGACCCATGTGACACACCACACAGCACTGACCCAGGTGACACACCACACAGCACTGACCCAGGTGACACAGCACTGACCCAGGTGGCACAGCACTGACCCAGGTAGCACTGACCCATGTGACACACCACACAGCACTGACCCAGGTGACACACCACACACCACTGACCCAGGTGACCCAGCACAGACCCAGGTGACACACCACTGACCCAGGTGACACACCACACACCAATGACCCAGATGACACAGCACTGACCCAGGTGACACACCACACAGCACTGACCCAGGTGGCACACCACACAGCACTGACCCAGGTGACACAGCACACAGCACTGACCCATGTGACACACCACACAGCACTGACCCAGGTGACACACCACACAGCACTGACCCAGGTGGCACACCACACAGCACTGACCCAGGTGACACAGCACACAGCACTGACCCATGTGACACACCACACAGCACTGACCCAGGTGACACACCACACAGCACTGACCTGGGTGACACAGCACTGACCCAGGTGACACACCACACAGCACTGACCCAGCATACAGCACTGACCCAGGTGACACACCACACAGCACTGACCCAGGTGACACACGACACAGCACTGACCCAGGACACAGCATTGATTCAGGTTACACACCACACAGCATTGACCCACATGACACACCCACACAGCCCTGACCCAGGCGACACATGACAAGTCCACAGAACACATCACACAGCCACAGCACACAGCACTGACCCAAGTGAGACAGCACTGACCCAGGTAACACATCACACAGCCACAGGACATGGCATGACATAAACCCAGGTGACACACGACAAAACACGCAGCACTGACCCAGGTGACACACGACACAGCACACAGAAAACATCAACCAGTCACACAGCCACAAGCCATGACACAGCACTATCCCAGGTACCACATCACACAGCCACAGGACATGACACAGCACTTGACCCAGGTACCACATCACACAGCCACAAGACATGACACAGCACTATCCCAGGTACCACATCACACAGCCACAAGACATGACACAACACTATCCCAGGTACCACATCACACAGCCACAAGCCATGACAGCACTTGACCCAGGTACCACATCACACAGCCACAGGACATGACACAGCACTTGACACAGGTACCACATCACACAGCCACAAGACATGACACAGCACTATCCCAGGTACCACATCACACAGCCACAAGACATGACACAACACTATCCCAGGTACCACATCACACAGCCACAGGACATGACACAGCACTATCCTAGGTGACACATCACACAGCCACAGGCCATGACACAGCACTTGACCCAGGTACCACATCACACAGCCACAGGCCATGACACAGCACTTGACCCAGGTACCACATCACACAGCCACAAGACATGACACAGCACTTGACCCAGGTAACCCATCACACAGCCACAAGACATGACACAGCACTTGACCCAGGTAACCCATCACACAGCCACAAGACATGACACAGCACTTGACCCAGGTAACCCATCACACAGCCACAAGACATGACACAGCACTATCCCAGGTAACCCATCACACAGTCACAGAGCCATGACACAGCACTATCCCAGGTACCACATCACACAGCCACAGGACATGACACAGCACTGGACCCAGGTAAGTTAACACGCGCGACAAATCCACAGAAAACACATCATCAATCAGTCACGCAGCCACAGGACTCGCACCAGCACTCGACCCAGCACTCGACCCAGGTGACCCACGACCTCCCCCCCTCCCCCCCCCCAGGTGACCCAGGTGACCCAGGTGACACCCACGACCTCCCCCCCCCTCCCCCCCCCCAGGTGACCCAGGTGACCCACGACCCCCCCCAGCACTGACCTGTCCCAGAAGAAGGCGTCGGAGACCTGCAGGTAGGTGAAGGTCTTGCAGCAGCGGCGCAGGGCGGGGCTCATGTGGCGCTCCTCCACCTTCTCCAGCATCACCACCACCAGGTGCCGACTGCGCTCCTCCAGAGACTGGTGGTAGGCCTGCTGCAGCTCCTCCATCGCCCACCCGCTCCTGCCCACACGTCAGTTCACACCGCATTACAGCACATTGTACCACATCACAGCACGCTGCAATGCATCGCATCAAATTACACCACATTGCGGCACTTCACATTAGACAAAATAGCACCCCGTTGGAGGCAAATCACATCGCATTACACTACACCACATCATATCACATCAGATCACATCACATAGCACCACACCACAGCACATCACATTAAACCACATAGCAACATCACATTGCAGCACAGCACATAGCACACCAAGCAATACACAAATAGGCCAACACATCACATCACATTGCAGCACACCACATCACATCACACCCCATCACATCAAAGGTGTCAGCTGCGCTCCTCCAGAGACTGGTGGTAGGCCTGCTGCAGTTCCTCCATCGCCCACACGCCACATTACACCACATTACACCACAATGCAGCACACTGCAGTGCATCACATCACATTACACAAAATAGCACCACATCACAGCACATCACATCACCCCCAATGTAGCACTCACACCACATAGCACCACATCACACATCACATCACACCACATAGCACCACATCACACCACATAGCACCCCACCACATCACATCACATCACATAGCACCACATCGCAGCACATCAAAGGTGTCGGCTGCGCTCTTCCAGTGACTAGTGATAGCCCTGCAGCAGTTCCTCCATCGCCCACCCGATCCTGTCCATAGTCACATTACACCACATTTCACCACAAAGCACGACATTACACCACATAGCACCATACTGCACCAACGTACACACCCACCATAACTTCACAGATGTCTGCTACACCCATCAAGCAACAACACATACACACAACACATCAAGCACACAAACCACTTACACAACGTTGAAGCACAATAGTTGGTCCTACTAGCGCAGCGATGTCGTCCACAGTTTATAAGCACATAAACAAACACAAACATACACAGCACATGCAACCCAACTTCCAACAATACACATCAACACAAACACACACAAACACAAACAACACACACAAACACAAATTACACAAATACACACAGCATGACCCCACACACAACAACAACACCACACAAAACCACACAAACACACAAACACACCAAAAAACACACAAAACACACGCAAACACACACACACACAAACACACAACACACAAACAAACACACACAAAACAAACACACACAACCACACAAACACAAACACACACAAACAAACACACACAAACACACACAAACACACACACACACACACGCAAACAAACACAAAAACACACACAAAACCACAACACACACACACACACACACACACACACACACACACACACACACACACACACACACACAAACCCATAAACTCACCTGACGAAGCTGTTGGTCAAGACAACGATGGTGTGTCTACTAGCGGCGATGCAGTCCACGATGTTGTCGATGATGGCTTTGCCCACCACGAAGTCTCGCTGGTGCAGGCACAGTCTGCAGGGTCTCCTACCTTTGGGGGGCCCCTCGGCGTCCTCCAGCCGCTTCATCAGATTGTTCAGCACCCACTCGCTGTCCTGGTGGGCGTAGGCCACAAAGGCATCGTAGGTCTTCTCTGGAAGGGAGGCAGAGGGCGGCAGACCGCAGGGCAGTAGGATGTTCACCCGCGTGTACATCAAGATACGTACCTGGATATATATATATAGAACATGTGTACATCAAGATACGTACCTGGATATATATGTACAGAACACGTGTACATCAAGATACGTACCTGGATATATAATAGAGCACGTGTACATCAAGATACGTACCTGGATATATATAGAACACGTGTACATCAAGATACGTACCTGGATATATATAGAACACGTGTACATCAAGATACGTACCTTGATAGATCTATAGATAGATAGATCTATAGATAGATAGATCTATAGATCTATAGATAGATAGATAGATAGATAGATAGATAGATAGATAGATAGATAGATAGATAGATAGATAGATAGATAGACAGACAGATGTGTACATCAAGATACGTACCTAGATAGATATATATAGAACATGTGTACATCAAGATGCTACCTTGATATATAACACATGTACATCAAGATACATACCTAGATAGATCTATATATAAACGTACTTAGATATAGAACACGTGTACATCAGGATACGTACTTAGACAATAATAAGATGTGTATATTAAGATACATTCTAAGCTGTAGAACACACGTACATCAAGATAGGCACAGAACGTATGTAAATTAAGATACATAGATATTGAGAGACACGCACAAGACATGTACCAAGATATAGAACACATGTGCATTATGATATGTACCTTATAAGATGAGTACAGTAATATTACTACTACTAATAATACATGGAATTTATATAGCGCGATATCTTGCAACCAAAACAAATCAAAGCGCTTTCATTCATCCTACTCATTCACATGCAGCCAGGTACAATTAATAGGGTGGTTTTTTTTAAGTTCAAATATATACACACATGCTCGCACGCATGCAAGCACACACACACACGTACACCCACATAAAGGTTTACTCTCCGGCAGGGTGATGAGGTTTTGGCTGTTGAGGGCAGGGACAAAAATGAAATGGAACAAGAGGGGAGAATCTTAGCTTTGAAATAAATGTGTCTTGAGGCCGGATTTAAAAGCATCATAATAGGGCTTGGGCGAAGGGAGAAAGGGAGGTCATTCCAGATCAATGGACCAGAAAGAGAGAAAGAGCGATGGCCAACGGTGGACTGGTTGAATCTAGGTATTCTTAATTAAGCACAAGGTATCTGCAGCAGAGCGGAGGGAACAAGAAGGAGTGTACAGGTGAAGACATTCACAGAGGTAGGAAGGTGCTGTTTTATAGAGGCATTTGTAAGATAGTTGAATCTCTGTAGCACACAGAGAGTATATGTAGATATACCTAGATATATATACGTGCCTAGATATAGAACACACGTGCATTATGATGTGTACCTTTTAAGATGTGTACACTACAGTAAGATACGTACCTAGATATAGAACACATATGCATTACGATATGTACTTTATAAGATGTGTACAAGATTCAAGATTCAAGATTTATTTAAAGAAAACCCCAAGGGGCACATGAAATCCAACAAAGCCACAACTTGCAGACGTGGGTGTGTGAAAAAACACTCACAACACAAACTCCCCCCAACATGGAAAGCAGAAAGGAAAGCACCAACTTTGTATGGACATGAAAAGCAAAAGACCATTCACAATACAGGAAAAGCACGGCAAATTAACATGATGCCTGAATACATTACCAGCAATCAACTGCATTCTCTCTCTCTCTCTCTCTCTCTCTCTCTCTCTCTCTCTCTCTCTCTCTCTCTCTCTCTCTCTCTCTCTCAGAGCACATCAGGCGCAATGCAAAGGCATCCACAAGCACACACACATACACACGCGTGGAACATCCACACGCGAAGATGGTCACTTGCTCCTGCGTCACACATACACTCATGCACTCACGCACGCAGGAAGCATTTCAAACAACACGCCAGGCAAACAACATTCAAATGAAAATACAAAAGTTCTCACGAAGCAGCTGTATCAATGTGAGTTGGATCTCCCTGCTACAAAAGCACAACCAGTACACAGATACGTGCGCACACATGCACACAACAAATGCGGGGGCACACTCACACACACGTACACGCGCACATGCAGGTGCGAGTATGCTCACACAAAATGACATGGCCATTCAAGTCTATACCAACAAAGGAAATTAAATTATCCCTAACATGTAACAAAATGCACTAGTAAAGAGATGTATCAAATCAATAGGTTTTCATTATTTCTTTGAGAAATTTTATAACTTTGAGAAGCAAGGATTTATTTGTGGAACTAAATAATTCATGGAACTTCATAACATTTGGGGGTGTTTTGATAATATCTTGGGATAAATTTGTTTTTTAACTGCACAAAGAAATGACATTTGAATAGATAATGGAACTCATCACCTAGCTCGTTTTCACCACATTTATCACAGACTCTCTCTGCTCTAGGAACATTTCTTATTCTGCCTATTTGGATGGGAAGTGTGTGATTTAACGTTCGAAAATGAATAAAAGTTTATGACAAATTGCAAGGAAGAATCGACAGATAACCTTCAAAGCAGAAACTAAAGATGTTGTTGTCTACATGAGAAAACCATTGTTGCAAATACTGATCTTGTAAACTACGTGTAACTTTGGCTTTAAACCACTCAGGTGAAACATGGAGATCAAACTGATTCTGCCAAATGCCACTTAACCTGATTTCATTTAATATAAGGATTATTTCGAAGAACTTAATTTGTAATTTCGAAGCTAATTCACACATTGATGGTGTCCAGACCTCACATCTGTAAAGCAAAACTGGAACTACTACTCTGTTAAATAATTCAATCTGAATATCAATGGGAAGAAAAAGTCTTCTGCTTTTTTAGCAGAGAGAACATGCTACGACATGCTTGGTCATATAAGTGTTTTTATGCCAATTTAAATTTGTTGTTATAATCAAGGTTTAGCCCAAGATATTTAAATGAAAAAAACCACTTTAATTTCTTTACCACCACATGTAAAAACCAGGCATTTTCTTGATTTTACCTCTTGAAAAAAGCAAACCTCTTGTTTTTTTCTACATTTATATTAAGTTTCCACTTATGAAAATAGTTACACATTCCATTGATAGCTTTCTTCAGGTCTTCTTTTGATTCGGCACAAATTGCTGTGTCATCTGCATACAATAACAACAACACTTTCAGCAAAAGATTCTCCTTTTCCCTTTCCCACCCTTGTTTCCTGGCCGCCTTTGCCATTGTTGACAAACCGTTTATTTTCGTCCATAATGTAGGACAGCATATCATTCAAGTACAAGGCAAAGAGTAACAGTGACAAGTTTTCACCCTGACGAACCCCAGTTGAGGTTTGAAAAAAATCAGAACACTCATCCCCTCCACAACACATGATTTAGCTTTAGAGTAGACATCTTTGATAACCATTAATATGTTTCCATTCACCCCACGATCGAACAGCTTCCACCACAGAAAAGCTCTATTAACACAGTCAAATGCCTTTTCAAAATCTATAGAAAGGCAATAGAGTCGTTTTCTCTTGGCAAGAAACACATCAACCATGCAATGAAGTGCAAACAAGTGATCAGTGGTGGAAAATCCCGCTCTAAAACATGCCTGATCTTGTCCGATAGTCTTGCATTCATCGAAATATTTTGTCAGTCAGTTGTTAATTACAGAAGTAAATAATTTTCCAAAGCAACTTAAGATAGTTATTCCTCTATAATTATTAGGATCCTCTGAACTTCCTTTATGCTTGAAAGCTGGCTTAATAATTCCTGTGGATCAGGCATTTGTAGATTTTCCAGAGCGAAGGATAACATTAAACAACTTAGTAAATGTACCAAGTCACCTGGTTGACGACGCCTTTAAAACTTTATTAGTGACGTGATCATAACCACATGTTTTATTTTATTTTAGTTTAGTGATTGCATTCTGTACTTCCTCTTCAGTAAAGGGTAAATTTAGCTCTTGGTTTACAATGGCGTTATCATCATCAAAACTGCAGTTTTCTTTGGTCTCTTCTGCCTCTGTGTATATCTTTACAAAATGCTCCATAAATGCCTGACATGATATGGGTGTAACTGGTTTGTCTTTCTCTAAGTTTGTCCCATTAATTATTTTCCAGTATGCCTTGGGATCAGAATTTTGTACTCTTCTAATTTTCTTTACAAGGTTATTTTGATAAATTTTGAATTGCTTCCTGATTTCTTTTTTATAGTCACGACTTGCTTGTTGCCAGACAAGGTACAAATTTTTGCTTCCTCTACAGTGAGCATGCTGATTTACTGCTTTAAAGAAAGCCTTTTGCTTTTGCTCACAACTTGTGTTAAACCATGCAAACTTTGTAGTTTTTCTTTGCTGTGTTTTTTTAGACTTACACTTTCTTTTGAACAATCCATTAGTTACTTATACTGCACTGTCTTTCATAATGTTGGTAACATTACAAACTACACCATCTACACCATCTACATCAGATTGTGAAATTGGCTATGTGGAGCCTAACAGACTATTTAATACCTGTTCTATTCTAAAGGGGACGGGATAGCTCAGTGGTCGGAGCACTCGCTTTCCCCCAGCCAAGTTAAGCAGCGTCGAGCGTGGTTACCACTTGGATGGGTGACCGTTTGCGCACCTTGGCTTCAGTACAGTTCCCCCAGTTCACCCAGCTGTAAATGGGTACCTGCCCTCTTTAGGGTCAGGGAAGGTAAAGCAGCGAGGGAGAGGAGATGGGCGCGCCCTCAATATGCTGGCCCTAGAGAAGTGAGGTCTCTGACGCCTCGCTCCCCTGCGACCTTATAGGTTATGGGACTCCTTTACCTTTTACTCCTTTTACTCTATTCTAAAAATTTCCTGATTATCCAATGAAGATATATAATCAATTTCCTTTTCTTTGAGCCCCCTTGGCACACTGTTTAAAGTACAATCACCAGAGGCACAACCCCCCCTTCTAAGCTGTGGTTCCAGATCCTTAGAAACGGTTACACATAGAGTAAGCACAATAGGGCAATGTACATCAGAATACAGTTCACAAAAATCGCAAATAGCAAAGTCTGAAATAGCATAGATCATATCCAATGATACAATAGCGTAATCTACTACACTGACATTTTTACATGTACATTTACCAAATTTGGCATCTTCTTCGATACATCCGTTTACAATTAAGGCATTTACCAATTACAGTTTTACAAAATTCTATAAGCTTCTTTCCCCAGTTATTTGTGGTGACATCTTGTGAAACTCTGAGAGGAACCGGCAAAATATATTGGCTTCCATTATTTTCATCAGTGGCCTCATCTAGGTGCCAAGTCCGACCGTTATTATCTACCTCAATTGCCGTACTATTCAATGTACCGGTCCTGGCATTAAAATCACCCAGTAAGCAGATACATTCGTGATCAATGTGAAACATTGCTTCTTCTACCTCATGAAAGAAGTCTCTATTTTCAAAGGGGGAGCCTTCTGGAGGAAGGTAGATAGCCCCAAAGGGAACATCTCGCTTGATTAGTTTCTTGCTAAATTCGAAGAACAATGCATTCGCCCACAGATCACTATCCCTAACAAAACAATCATATTTTTTAACAGAATCACTTACTTTTGATTTTCTACTTTCTCTCTCAAAGACTGTTATATAAAGTACAAACTTTTCTCTGACTAATAGAAGTATACCCCCAGATTGTCACGTGTACCTTTCCTGACTTTTATAAAAAGCTACATACCCTGGAATATGGATTTCATCAATATCATCTACGTTACTTTCTGAGATAAAAACAATATCATATTTAGATATGAATGAAATAAAATCTGGGTTTTTCAGTTTAGAAAGAATACCACATACATTTAATGCCATACAAGATACCTATTCCAATAATTTACTTTCGGATCTATACGTCCCAGCGTTGTGATCAGGATTAGACGGTAAGAATTCTTTTCTATCTATATTTGCTATGCTGTCAGGAGCTGTGGCCGGACTCCCACAAAAGTGTTCATCCCTGGTATTCTCAAACTCTACTCTTTTACTTCCATTACGAGTAAGATACGAACCTAGATATAGAACACATGTGCATTACGATGTGTACCTTATAAGATGTGTACAGTAAGACACATACCAAGATATAGAACACATGTGCATTACGATATGCACCTTAAAAGATGTGTACAGTAAGATATGTACCAAGATATAGAACACATGTGCATTACGATGTGTACCTTATAAGATGTGTACAGTAAGACAGTACCAAGATATAGAACACATGTGCATTACGATATGTACCTTATAAGATGTGTACAGTAAGATACGTACCAAGATATAGCACACATGTGAATTACGATATGTACCTTACAAGATGTGTACAGTAAAATATGTACCAAGATATAGAACACGTGCATTACGATATGTACCTTATAAAATGTGTACAGTAAGATACGTAACAAGATATAGAACACATGTGCATTATGATATGTACCTTATAAGATGTGTACAGTAAGATACGTACCTAGATATAGAACACATGTGCATTACGATGTGTACCTTATAAGATGTGTACACTACAGTAAGACACGTACCTAGATATAGAACATGTATACATTCATCAAGGCACTAATACTACCCATCAGAAGGTGAACTTTTGTTTCTTTTTTCTTACACAGTCATTTATACACAGATTTTAATCAAATTTTGCCAACACCAGGAAAAGAAATAGTGTGCATTTCAGGAGAAAAATAAAAAAGAGTATTTGTACTATAATCATAAGTTTAGTACAGTAAAGAGGGGACCTTTTTATTCAGAGATTTAAAATTTTTATTTCTGCATAGAGATTTAAAAGTTTATGAGGTGACAGCCCCCCCCCCTACCCCCCACCCACCCAACCACCCCCACCCCCCCTGCTATGGCCTCTGTGGTCCGTGGAGCTATATAAACAACAAGATTACATCATCATAATAATAATAATAATAATAATACATGGAATTTATATAGCGCTGAATCTTGTTAAAAAAAAATCGAAGCGTTTGGGAATTAGGGCAGACAAAAAAGGGGAGAAGAGAAGAGAACGAAAAAGCACAGGGCAGCCATGTTGGTGACGACGACCACGTGGGTTCACTGACCTCCCTTCGGTAGCGGACAGCGAGGGCGAGCAGGACGGCCAGCACCACCACCACCACGCCCAGCACCGCCATCCCCACCCTCAACGCGGCCGTACCGGCCTCGCGCACGGGGCAGTCCAGCTCAGACGCGCTCAACGAGCCCAGGGTCCTCCCAGACAGGCGTGAGGGCGTGTGGCAGGTCAGCCGCGACACCAGGTCCCGGTAGTAGCTCCCGCCCGGCCCCCTAGCCCAACTGTCGTCGTCGTCGTTGTCGTTGCTGTTGCGGAGGAGGAGGCTCAGGAGGTCTGTCAGCTCGCAGGCGCAGTCCACGGGGTTGTGGCGGACGTCTACCTCCAGGTCGGGCACCAGAGCCCAGGCCGTCACCATCTTCGGGGTGATCCTGGTGATGCGGTTGTGGCGAAGGTCCAGCCTGGTGGCCACGCCGTGGAGGTTGATGTCCGGAGGGATGTGGCCCACCTCCGCGATGCGGCAGTGCGAGAGGTCCACCACCTGCAGCTTGGAGCCCGCGAAGTAGCGCCTCCACTGGAGCAGCGGCTTGGGCACCTCGGTCAGCCCCGTGTGGCTGAAGTTGAGCACCCGCAGCTGGGGGAAGCGCGTGTTCTGCACCAGGTACTCGAAGTGCTGCCTGCTGAGGACGGGGCTGTGGCTTTGGTCCAAGACCTGTTGTTAAGAGAGAAAGAGAGGGGAAAGAGAAGAGAAAGAAAGAAAGGAGGATAAGAAGAAGAAGGCAGTGAGTGTTGAGTGTGATGATGATGATGATGATGATGATGATGGTGGTGGTGGTGGTGGTGGTGGTGGTGGTGGTGGTGGTGGTGATGGTGGTGGTGGTGGTGATGGTGGTGGTGGTGGTCCAAGACCTGTTTTAAGAGAGAAGAGAAGAAGAAGAAGAAGAAAGAAGAAGAAGAAGAAGAAGAAGAAGAAGAACAAGAAGAAGAACAAGAAGAACAAGAAGAAGGAGGAGGAGGAGGAGAAGGAGAAGGAGGAGGAGGAGGAGGAGAAGGAGGAGGAGGAGGAGGAGGAGGAAGAAAAAGAAGTGAAAGAAAGAAGAAGAAGAAGAAGAAGAAGAAGAAGAAGAAGAAGAAGAAGAAGAAGGAGAAGAAGAAGAAGAAGAAGAAGAAGAAGAAGAAGAAGAAGAAGAAGAAGAAGAAGGCAGTGAGTGTTGAGTGTGATGATGATGATGATGATGATGATGATGATGATGGTGGTGGTGGTGGTGGTGGTGATGGTGGTGGTGGTGGTGGTGGTGGTGGTAACAGTGATGATGATGATGATGATGGTGGTGGTGATGAGGATGATGATGATGGTGGTGGTAGTGAGGAGGAGGAGGAGGAGGATGGTGGTGGTGGTGGTGGTGGTGGTGGTGGTGGTGGTGGTGGTAATGATGACGACAGTGGTGGTGGTGGTGTGATGATGATGATGATGATGATGATGATGATGATGATGATGATGATGATGATGGTGATGATGATAGTGATGATGATGATGAGGAGGAGGAGGAGGAGGAGTAGGAGGATAGGCAGTGTGTGAGTGTGTTTCCAGGTCTTGGGGGGGAGAGTGCACAGTGAGTCAAGCTTCGGATGAGACTATAAACCGAGGCCCCGTGTGCGAACGCAGGCAGAACATCTTGCGCACACGTTAAATCCTGTTCCGCTTTTCGAAAGAGTAGGCCATTGTGTGCCGGTGGGAACAGATGACAAAATTGACAAAACCGCATACACACGGGGACTGGATGTAAAAAAAAAATAAGCACATGAGTGCTTATTCCATTATCCTCGATATAAAATAAATAAATAAATAAAGAAATAGAATAAATAAAAGCTTACTTCAAGGTGTGTCCTTCTCCTGCACCTCACAGTCGATCAAGTTCATTTTAGTTTTGTTGTTTGGGGGTTTTTTTCCTTCCTTCCTTCCTTCCTTCCCTGGGCTTCAGCTTCCAGGTTTATCAATGGGGAGATTTCTTCATATGCCATCGTTTTGTTGTTGTTCGTTTTGTTGTGGGTTTTTTCGCTTCAGTAAAAAAAACTATGCTTCGTTGCATGACGCTGTGGAATCCACGGAATTCATGTGTATGAAAAAGTGCAATTTCAGCGCAGAGCAAACAAAGTGTTATCTCCCTTGCCTACTCTGATGGTGAACAGGGTCTCTCTCTCTCTCTCTCTCTCTCTCTCTCTCTCTCTCTCTCTCTCTCTCTCTCTCTCTCTCTCTCTCTCTCTCTCTCTCTCTGTAACAAGTCGACCTACAGTAATAGTCTGAACATGATCGCCGAAAAGAAAACTGCCACTTAACCACCAAAAAAACCAACAAACAAAAAACAAAAAACCCTTGCTTAAAGTTTATAATATTCTTCTTCTTCTTCTTCTTCCTTTTTTGTCATGTTTCTCCCAGGAAGGGTTTGACATTGATGAGCCTTCTCCATCTCTCTCTGTTTTGAGCTTCCTCCTTATTTATGCCCCTTTCTCTAAGATCATCTGCAATACAGGTAGCCCAGGTTTTGCTAGGTCTTCCCTTTGGTCTCTTTCCATCCACGTCGAAGTTCATTGCTCTTTTACGATGTGGTGGTCTGCTTTCCGTTGAACGTGCCCAAACCAGTGCAGTCTATTGGTACTAGCTACAGACTTCAGATCATCAACTTTGCACATTCTCCATAGTTGCTTAAAGGTTTTTTCTTGTTTTTTTTAAACCACCACAAGTAACCATTAAAGAAAGTAAAATAGTCTAAACAAAAAAGAACAACAGCAGCAACAACAACTTTAACAGGTACATAGATAAGAACGGAGGTAGTGGGTAGGGACGGTAAGGAAGTAAGGTAGAGCTCTAGTCAGAGACACACAGACAAGCAGACAGAGACACAGAATCAGAGAAACACGAAGATGGACAGATAGAGACACAGAATCAGAGAAACACGAAGATGGACAGATAGAGACACAGAGGCAGACAGACAGGCAGACACACAGACAGATACACAAACAGACAGATAAACACACAGACAAACACACAGACAAAGAACAAGAATAACCCAACGAAAAGCAGAAAGGGAAGAGAAAAGAGAAAATGTCAAGTAAGGTACCTGCAGACGCTCAAAGCGACAGGAAGTGTGCAGGTGCCGTAAAGTGATGAAGGTTTCCAGCAGATCCTTGCTGGGGTTTTCTGTGCTGCTGCTGCTGCTGCTGATGGTGGTACTACTACCACTGCTGCTACTACTACCACCGCTACTGCTGCTAGTGCTACCAGGGGAAGGCTGCGGGGTCGCCGGCGCATTGGGACTCCAGACGAAGTGGATGGAACGCAGAGGTTCCAGACTGCGGGCACACTCCAAAGCCACACCCCCGAGCCGCACCGACTGGTTCCAGAACCGCTCGAAGACCGGCACGCTATCCAACAACTGGGCCAGATCCATGGGGTAGGTCAGGTTGACCGCCTGGAAGGCGTGGGCCGCGAGGTCGCAAGGATCCGCCGCCGCCGTCGCCGTCTCTGACGGGGGCAGGTTGACGTCCGAGTTGTTGCGGTCCACGATGGTGACCAAGGTGCTGTCCTGCCCGCAGTCGTAGTGGCTGGTGATGGAGGACAACTTCAGCAGCAGCTGCTGCAGCTGCTGGGGGTCGTTGAGCCACTGGCAGTGCCGGATGTCCTGCACTTGCAGCCAGTCCCCGAGCCGGGCAGCCGGCCCGTCCACCTCCGCGAACTTGTCCAGCAGGCCGCAGTGTCGGACGGTCAGCTTGACCAGCCCTGGGGCCCTGAAGGGGAAGGGCAGGCTGATGTTGGCCCCTGCTTCGCACTGCACCTGCACTGCCACCTGTATGCACAGAGGGAGAGAGAGAGAGGGGAGGGGGAGGGAGGGAGAAGGGAGGGAGGGGGAGGGATGGAGGGAGGGATGGAGAGAGGGAGGAAGGATGGAGAGGGAGAGAGGAGGGAGAGAGGGAGGGAGAGGGGGAGAGGAGGGAGGGAGGGAGAGAGGGAGAGGGAGGGAGGGAGGGAGAGAGGGAGAGGGAGAGAGGGAGGGAGGGAGAGAGGAGGGAGGGTGGGAAAGAGGGAGAGAGAGAGAGAGATTTCAGACTTTTGACTTTTACTGTACATCGGCCTTAGGCCACAATACAAAAGAAGTCTGAAGCCTAAGAGACAGACAGATAGACAGATAGACAGACACAGAGAGAGTGACAGACAGACAGACAGGCAGACAGACAGAGAGACAGAGACAAAGAGACAGACAGACAGACAGACAGAAAGACACAGAGACAGACAGACAGAGCTCTAGCTGAGGAACAAAATGGATCTGAACCCCTCGGCTCTAGCGTCTGTCGTGCCCTGTCATAAGAGAAACAGTTTCTCTCTCTCTCTGTATCTGTCTGTCTGTCTCTCTGTCTATCTCTCTATCTCTCTCTGTATCTCTCTGTCTGTCTCTCTCTCTCTCTATCTCTCTGTCTGTCTGTGAGTGTTTTGTGCCCAGTCCCCTTCCCACTGTTCCCTTGTGAATGGGCTTAAAAAACTGAACACAATACAATATTGTCATTGTCACTGTCTCTCTGTCTGTCTCTCTCTTTATCTCTCTGGCTGTCTGTGAGTGTTTTGTGCCCAGTCCCCTTCCCACTGTCTCCTTGTGAATGGGCTTAAAAAGCTGAACACAATACAATATTGCCATTGTCACTGTTTCTCTGTCTCTCTCTCTCTGTTCCTCAGCTACAGCTCGGGAGGTTCACTAATAGTCAGACTTTGCTTATGCCACCGTATTTTGCCTACCATGAGCGTAGCCACAATCCGAATGTCTGCTGGGTATGTTCCTGTTTCCATAAGGTAAGGAAGGTAAAGGAGTCCCATAACCTATCAGGTCGTAGGGGAGCGAGGCGTCAGAGACCTCACTTCTCTAGGGCCAGCATATTGAGGGCGGCGCCCATCTCCTCTCCCTCGCTGCTTTACCTTCCCTGACCCTAAAGAGGGCAGGTACCCATTTACAGCTGGGTGAACTGGGGGAACTGTACTGAAGCCAAGGCGCGCAAACGGTCACCTATCCAACTGGTAACCACGCTCGACGCTGCTTAACTTGGCTGGGGGAAAGCGAGTGCTCTGACCACTGAGCTATCCCGTCCCTTCCCGTTTCCATAACCCGCCATAAAAAATCGAACTGAATGTCAAAGTCCTTCGGATGAGACAATAAACCGAGGCCCCGTGTGCTGCGAACGCACGCGGGACATTTTGCGCACACGTTAAATCCTGTTCCGCTTTTCGAAAGAGTAGGCCATTGTGTGCCGGTGGGAACGGATGACAAAATTTACAAAAACTGCATACACACGGGGACTGGATGTAAAAAAAAAAGCACATGAGTGTTTATTCCATTATCCTCGATATAAAAGAATAAATAAATAATTAATTAAAATACGCTGACAGGAATTACAGGATCTTTAACGTGCATATTTAATCTTCTGTTTGTGTGTGTACGTACACACGAAGTGGATTAAGGCACTGGCAGTTCTCCACTTGAAGCTGACCTGCAAGATCGTAAACAAAACAAAAATTTAATTTTTTTTTTTTTTAAACCACCCTTCATTCACCAGACACCGCCGAGATTCGAACCTCCGACTTTGTGGGCAGTACATAGGATTGAAGTCGAACGGTCATAACCACTCGGCTATATATGGCGTTCGTCAGAAACAATGAACTAAAATGATTACGTACACAGATCTAGAGATGTATGTCTAGGTACATATTTCTCTTTACCTTGATCGGTGGTCTAGAGGTAACGCGCCTGCCTAGAAAACGAAAAGTCCGGGTCGGAAGTGTTGCGGTGGTTCGATCCCCGCTTGGGCCCGGAACTTTTCCCCCCAATCCATTAGACCGCGAGTGGTGGTCTGGGTGCTAGCCTTTCGGATGAGACGATAAACCGAGGTCCTGTGTGTTACACATAATTATTCAGCGCACGTCAAAGAACCCACGGCAACAAGAGAGTTGTCCCTGGAAAAATTTCTTTAGAAGAAAAGCTCCCCTCTGATAGGGAAACAAATACAGATGAAGACAGGAAAAGAAAAGAAAAAAAATAATGGGTGGCGCCGCTCTTGTGGCGACGCGCTCTCCCCGGGAAGAGCAGCCCGAATTTCACGTAGAGAAATCTGCCGTGACTTAAAGTGGTATACATAAATAAATAAATAAATAAATAAAGTACCTTAAACTTCGTCTGCTCCCCCAAAGTGGCATTCAGAGACTCTCTCAGGTCCGCCAGTTTCCACAGCACAGGGACCTGCGAGCTGACGCGACAGATGACGGTAGCGTTGACGTCATCATCCACGCCTTCGCTTACGTCACAAAACGTCTTCCACTCAGCAGGAAGGAAGCTGTGGAGATGGTCCACAGATGTGGTAGGGGGTGTGGAGATGGCCGAGGATGTGGCGGTTGTTGATGTGGTGAGGCATGTGGAGAGGGGCAGAAGCAGCAGCAGCAGTGGCAGTGAAAACGACAGCTTCATCACGGAATGGAAGGTGCGGGGGATGTCACTTTCGCTGTGTTTTTCTGCAACTAGACGACAAGGATCTCCTTCTCTGAATATCATATCACTGTGACACATCGTCGTTGTCACATGGAGACACATCACTACAGCGACACATCCTCATTGCCACAAAGACACATCGCCACAGCTTCATTATCACATAAAGACACATGGTCACAGTAATATATATCTTCATTGTCACATCACATATCATCACAGTGACACATCGCCGTTGTAACATTAAGACACATCCTCACAGCGACAGCATCGTCATTGTCACATCAAGACACATCGTCATAGTGACACATCGTCGTTGCAACATAAAGACGCATCATCACAGTGACACATCGTCGTTGTAACATCAAGAGACATCGTCACAGCGACACATCGCCATTGTCACATCAAGACACATTGTCACAGCGACACATCGCCATTGTCACATAAAGACACATTGTCACAGCGACACATCGCCATTGTCACATCAACACACATTGTCACAGCGACACATCGCCATTGTCACATCAAGACACATTGTCACAGCGACACAGGTCAAATAAGACACATCGTCACAGCAACACATCGTCATTGTCACATGAACACACATCGTCTCAGCGACACATAGTCATTATCACACGAAAATGACACTACGAACCCACATTTTTAATACAACCTGGGATTGACTTGTTGGGAAGTCCAATCCTCCTTTGCTTTATTTCTAAATCCCACCCCCACCCCACCCCCCACTCCCCCGTGGGGATTCTGGGAGCCTGTCAGTATGAAACAGCATCCCCACCTTCTGAAAAGCCTGTGCTAGGATTAGGAATTCGCTCTTTTCTATCCCTCTCTTTGTTTCTGCCTTGTTATGTCCTTTTCTCCCTGTCACCTCCTTCTTGTCGATTTTCTGCATCCTTGGTCCATCCATTCTCTTGCCTTTTTTTTCTCTCTCTCTCTCTCTCCCCAAAAAGACTTACACGATAACAATTCTCTAACATGCCCTTGGGCCCGAGTGACTTGTCAGGCGCTTAACGGCAGCGCAACGCATTAATTGTCGCTCAAATGACAGACAACAAGAGTTGCCGTCTGAGCGTTCGACGACGACGAAGAAGACTTTCTAAATCACAGGAGCTGCATATAGCTGCAGTTTCCTACAGTGTTTTGTGGCTTCTTTTACATAATTCCGACACTGGCATTTCATAACAAGGATGCACGAGTGCCACAGCGCTGATATTACAACACAAGTTTCCAGCTGTCACGTTCCCTACTGTTTGTGCGGCATAACACTGAACATATTGCTTATTTCAATGTACCATCTGGAAATAAAAATTTGACTTGACTTGACTTGAC
>CM054143.1:16992596-17002596 GCA_028751875.1 Rapana venosa | reverse complement strand
TAAGCACATGAGCGCTTATTCCATTATCCTCGAAATAAAAGAACGAAATAAAATAAATAAAAGACCACATGGCTATACCATAGTCACTCACTCACACACACACACACACACACACACACACACACACACACACACACACACACATACAAACACACACACCACGTGGCTATACCACAGTCACACACACACACACACACACACACACACACACACACACACACTCACTCACTCACTCACCGCATAGCTATACCACAGTCACACACACACACACACACACACACACACACACACACACACACACACACACAACTACCGCATAGCTATACCACAAACACACACACCAAAAGGCTATACCACACACACACACACACACACACACACACTCACACACACACACACACACACACACACACACACACACACACTCACTCACTCACTCACCACATAGTTATACAACAGTCCAAACACACACACACACACAACACACACACACACACACATACACACACACACACACACACACACACACACACACACACACACACACACACACACAGGCACGCACACCTTTTGTTTTCTTTAAGTTTGACTGCGCGCTGATGATGCCTAGGTTCTTTATGAGGTAGTGTTGCAGGCTGTTTAGAAGGGACAAGAGCTTGAGGGACAGCACCTCACCGCATCAGGAAGAAAGGTGGCAGGATGGTTAAGACGTTCGCCTGCCAACAAGTAAACCGTGAGGTTCTGGGTTCGATTCCCAGCCTCACCCTTTCTTCCCAGTTTGACCCAAAAAATAATCGAACTGAATGTCAAAGTCCTTCGGATGAGACTTTAAACCGAGGCCCCGTGTTCCAACGCATGCAGAACATCTTGCCCACACGTTAAATCCTGTTCCGCTTCTTTCGGAAGAGTAGGCCATTGTGTGCCGGTGGAAACAGATGACAAAATTTACAAAACTGCATACACACGGGGACTGGATATAAAAAAAAAGCACATGAGTGCTTATTCCATTAACCTCGATATAAAAGAATAAATAAATTAATTAAAAATAAAATCAGCATTCAGTCGGATTGTCAGTCAGATCATGTCGGCGTTTCTTCCTTGGTCTGTGTAGATTGTGTGTATTCGATTTGCTGGAAGGCTTAAGATTAATTTCATTGATATAAATTGTCTTCTACAACATGTTAATAACAATTTTGGCTTGCTGGAAGGCTTAAGATTAATTTCATTGATATAAATTGTCTTCTACA
This sequence comes from Rapana venosa, assembly GCA_028751875.1. Taxonomy (NCBI): domain Eukaryota; kingdom Metazoa; phylum Mollusca; class Gastropoda; order Neogastropoda; family Muricidae; genus Rapana; species Rapana venosa. The sequence goes on along the minus strand of CM054143.1, from coordinate 17,001,349 downwards.
ACATGTTAATAACAATTTTGGCTTATGTCATAAAAGTGCCTGCCCGTGTGTGCGAATGTTTACCAATCTGTGTGTGTGTTTTCTTGTGTGTGTGTGTGTGGGTGTGTGTACGTGCGTGGGCGCGAGCGCGCGCGTGTATGTGTGTGTATGAGTGTGTGGCTGTGTGCGGCTTTGTGTGAGTGTGCCGATGCATGGGTTTACTGGTGCGCACATGAGTATTATTAATTAGTGATTTTACTTGGGTGAGTTTAAGACTGGCTGAGGTATTGCTGATTTGTGGGTGCTTTTTTTTTCTTATAATGGGTGCGTGCTGCTGTTCGGATAGTGTGTGTGTGTATGTGTGTGTGTGTGTGTGTGTGTGTGTGTGTGTGTGTGTGTGTGTGTGTGTTGTGTGTGTAAGTAAGTAAGTAAGTCTTCAATTTTAACGTCTTTCCCACTTTAAGTGACACCAGACGGCCCTAAAATAGGAGACTGAATGAAGAGATGGATAGATAGATAGATAGATCTACTCTGTGTGTTGCGTGCGAGTGTGTGTGTGATGTGTGTGTGTATGTGTGTGTGTTGTGTGTGTGTGTGTGTGTGTGTGTGTGTGTGTGTGTGTGTGTGTGTGTGTGTGTCGGGAGGGTTGGTGATATTATGTTTACATGTTTATTGTGTTTATATATGACTCGTGACCCACCAGAATTTCTCTGTCTCTGAGATAATAAAGTTTTTGATTTTGAATTTGAATTTGAAGACACTATAATTTCGTTTGGACTCAATACGAGAGATGTTACTCTCTGAGACAAGTTTTCCATAACAACTCTTAAATCTCCAGTTAACACTCACAGTGTCTGGTCGATCTTCAGCTGGTTGTCTTCTTGACTGGGGCCGCTCTCTCCTTCCTCTGCCTCGCTTGCAGGGATGGCTCCTGCAGACTCTTTCTCAGATCGTTTGTCTCCACCTTTTTTGTTGCAAGCATAGAAAACCCAGGTGGGATGACGTCAATGTTAGTGACGTTGGCTCTTAGTCAAAAAACTAAAACAAAGTGGTCGGCCAGGGAAAAAATAGATCTGGCAGCGAGTTGCCATCTCCCTGTAGTCGTTCTTCTCCACGATTCCATCACAAATGGAGTAAATGGTCACCGATTGGGTCGTTCTTATGGGTTTTACAACCATATCTTGCAAGGCCTGCATAATCAAGGAACTGGGACAGTGGCTGCAATCAGCTCTCTCAGATCATGGAGGGTCGGTGGATGGCATTGTTATCCACTGTGGAATAAATGACATTTAAAGTCCTGAGCCTCAAAGTAGCCAGTAAAAACTTGGCAAAATACATCAAAAACATCTCCAGTGACCATCCAAAAGCAAGGATCGTGGTCAGTAAAAATCGCGCCAGTGAAGATTCGGCAGTTTGGTTCTAAACGGGAAATTTTTCATGCATTTTTAGGTTCTGAGCTAGGCTACTTGGATTTAACTCCGACTCCTGTCTAGCTGACTCTAACCTGCACACGGACTGCAGGACTGTGAAGGATGGCCTTCACCCCACCAGGAGAGGGTCCAGCGTGCTGGCTGCCAACATGGGCAGACACAGACACGTCCGCCAACTCTTTTGGGAAAAGCCAAGAAGACCCTCCGGGTACATCAGACAACAGCCACCCGGAACAGTGTACCGTTGTCATCATCACACCATGTTTGTAATATCTGTTTGTTTAAACTATTGATTATTTGTCATTGATTGCATGACTGTGTAAGATTAGGTTGAATGCATGCGCTTTGATTTGTCTTTGTAAGATATGGCGCTATATAAGTTCCATTTATTATTATTATTATTATTATTATTATAATTATGTGCACACACCCCTCACACACACGATCACACACACACACACACACACACACACACACACACACACATATACACTTTCCCGTCTGATATCGCTATTTAGTGGAGGAAGTGAAATTAATGAACTACTACACCACACACACACACACACACACACACACACACACACTGTACTCAACCACATGGCTATACCAAAGTCACACACACGCACGCACGCTCACATTCACACGCGCACACACACGCGCGCGCGCGCTCACACACACACACATACACACACACACACACACACACACACACACACACACCACATGGCTATATTATATACCACAGCTACACACACACACACTAACCACATGGCTATACAAAAGTCTCTCTCTCTCTCTCTCTCTCTCTCCTCTCTCTCTCTCTCTCTCTCTACTCTCTCTTCTCTCTCTCTCTCTCTCTCTCTCACACACACACACACAACACATACATACACACACACACACTAAATGGCTATATACACCACAGTTACACTCAACACACACTAACCACATGGCTATACAAAAGTCACACACACACACACACACACACACACACACACACACACACACACACACAACACACACTACATGGCTACACACCACAGTTACACTCACACACAACACACACACACACACACACACACACACACATACATACACACACACACACACACACACACACACACACACCACACCACCACCCACCACCACCACCACCACCACCACAAAGCTATAATGGTCACGAAATCTTTCAAGTTAATTTTTTTGGGATTAATTATTAACCAAACTTCGGGGCCTAGTAGATGGTAAAGCTGATGGCCTTGTTGCGTGTGTACTCTCCATCTCATGCCTTGACTTCAGGAATGCATCTAAGCGAGATTGTTGCCTCTGGGTGAATATCAAAAGCTAGCAATAGATCTACTCCACTTAACAAAGTACGTTTTTTGGTGATGTCCTTAAGTAGTTGTCTTGTAGTTAACTGGATCAAGACGTTCAACGGCACGAATCCGGCTAAAAAGTAACTAGACAATTAGTTTTAAATTCTTTATTGTATACTTTGTATTGTATTGTCGTCGCCACAAGTAAAGAGCAGCGCCACCCTTTTTTTTCTTTTCTTGTCTGCAACAATAATTAGTTAATTCCCTATCACTAGTATCAGAGTGTCTTTTTTTCTACAGCTTAGCACACGTCTTTATATCAAATATCACCACACACGAAAACACAACCCAAAATAACGGTAATTAATATATATAAAAAATGACACTGACTGTGTGTGTGTGTGCTTTTGAAAAACATTTGACTATTGAAATTTTATTTCATAGATTTGGTCTGCAGCATACCATATTTGTAATATCTGTTTTGTTTAACCTATTGATTGTTCGTCATTGGTTGCATGGCTGTGTAAGATTAGATTGAATGCACGCGCTTTGATTTGTCTTTGCAAGATATAGCGCTATATAAGTTCCATTCATTATTATTATTATTAAATAAAGATACTGATTGGTCAAAGTTTATTAAGAAAGTCAATTGCAGATCTATAATCTGTAAAGCGGTCAGCTAAGCAGTTTTAAACTTAATTTCCAGTTACTTTTGAACCAGGTTCGCGCAGCTGAACGTCTTGATCCATTTAGGGACAATAAACCCACTTAAAGACACCACACCCACACGCACTGTTGTTAGAGGCTCATCAGCTGAAAATAAAGAAACTAGTTGAAAGTAAAATCAGTCCAGGACCTGAGTTTTATTTATCTTCTTTTTTTTTATTTCTTTTATATCGAGGATAACGGAATAAGCACGTATGTGCATTTTTACATCCAGTCCCCGTCTATATGCGGTTTTGTAAATTTTGTCATCTGTTCCCACCGGCACACAATGGCCTACTCTTACGAACAGCGGAACAAGATTTAACGTGTGCGCAAGATGTTCTGCGTGCGTTCGCACACGGGCCTCGGTTTACAGTCTCATCTGAAGGTCTTTTGGGGAGAGTGGAGTCGGCACTGTTGTTAACTCCAGGGGAAAATATCCCCTTGAACGGGAATCGAACCCGGGTCGTTAGATTGCGAGTGCGATGTTCTAACCACTAGGCTATCCCGTCCCCCAAAGGAAGTTGATTAGAAATTTCCTAACAGAAAAAATAAATCCGCTCTCTCACTACAGTCAGCATCTTCACAGATGGTCTTTTACAACAAAATCAGTAGATTATTGAGTAATCCCAACAAAGAACAACTTTTGAGATTTATAAACCACTTAATACTTTGGATGGACGCTATAGCCGAGTGGTTAAGACCATTCAACTTCAATCCCATGGGTCCATGAAGTCGTGAGTTCGAATCCCAACAAGGGTCTGGCGAATCAAGGCTAGGGGTTTTTAACGATCTCCCAGAGGTCAGCTTCGAGTTCAGACCTGCCAGTGCCTGTATTCCCTTCCTATATGATAGGCCTACACATGCAGGAGATCAATATGCATATTAAAAATCCCGTCATTCATGTTGACAGCGTTCGGTGGGTTACGGGGAAACACGAACTAGCGCTGCATACATCCCCGAAGTCGGAATGCGGCTACCTTCATCCTGTGCACACACAAAAACACGATCGCGTGCGCAAAATCTCACCACCATTGGCGAATGTACGGAGCTCTAACCGAGAAATCAGAACAACAGTTTATACAAGTTTCCGCATTTTTGACAATACAGACATTGTTTGGGAACAATGGTGGTTCAGAAAATGCAGTCATCTCATATCTGCTGGAAAATGCACTGTATCCTGAAGTGCGGCAATTAAGAATCACTATTTGGAGTTGTTCGTGGAACAGGTCATGAAAAGTAATAGCGAGAATCCGGATCCTGTAGTCTTATAAAGAAAGAAAGAAAAAAAATAGACGTAAAAAGTGTTCCAGTTACTCCGATTTTTTTTCTTCTTAATTAAATGATGAGTGGCTTATTTCCTGGTTAAGTTAGCTGACCTTGTTTTCTTAGCCTTACATCAAACAGGAATCCATATTACAGACGAAGACTACTGTGCTGAGTTGTAACGTAAATCCTTTATTTCATCCGCAACCATTGTAAATCTTTCATCGGCAACCTAAAGGCTGTGAGTTGTACGGTAATCCTTCATTTCATCCGCAACCTTTCTCTGTGAGTTGTACTGTAAATCCTTCATTTCATCCGCAACCTTTCTCTGTGAGTTGTACCGTAAATCCTTCATTTCATCCGCAACCTATAGACTGTGAGTTGTGCCGTATTTTGGCGTAAATCCTTCATTTCATCCGCAACCTATAGACTGTGAGTTGTACTAGAAAATCAATCATTTCATCCATATCCAATCTGTTGAGCTGTACGTAAATCCATTCATTTCATCCGCATCCTATAGACTGAGTTATACAGTAAATCCTTCATTTCATCTGCAACCTATAGACTGAGTGATACCATAAATCCTTCATTTCATCCGCAACCTATAGACTATGAGTTGTGCCGTATTTTGGCGTAAATCCTTCATTTCATCCGCAACCTATAGACTGTGAGTTGTACGGTAAATCCATCATTTCATCCGCATCCTATCTGTTGAGCTGTACGGTAATCCTTCATTTCATCCGCAACCTTTCTCTGTGAGTTGTACGGTAATCCTTCATTTCATCCGCAACTATAGACTTTGAGTTGTATCGTAAATCCTTCATTTCATCCACAACCTATAGACTGTGAGTTGTACGATAAATCCATCATTTCATCTGCATCCTATCTGTTGAGCTGTACGGTAAATCCATCATTTCATCCGCATCCTATCTATTGAGCTGTATGGTAAATCCTTCGTTTCATCCGCAACCTTTCTGTTGAGCTGTAGGTTAATTCATCCTTTCATTCGCATCCTATCTTTTCTGCGTAATCCGTCATCTGTTTAGTTGTACGGTAAATCCATCATTTCATCCGCAATCTTTCCGTGGAAACTTCTCTTTACCACAGTTTCTTAGAACGAGTAATTATTTCTCTAAGTCTGCTCAAACGTTCTTTGTCTGCTAGTGACACTGGTGTGCTTTTTTTTTATTTTAAAGGTAAAGGAGTCCCATAACCTATAAGGTCGTAGGGGAGCGAGGCGTCAGAGACCTCACTTCTCTAGGGCCAGCATATTGAGGGCGGCGCCCATCTCCTCTCCCTCGCTGCTTTACCTTCCTTGACCCTAAAGAGGCAGGTATTCATTTACAGCTGGGTGAACTGTACTGAAGCCAAGGCGCGCAAACGGTCACCCATCCAAGTGGTAACCACGCTCGACGCTGCTTAACTTGGCTGGGGGAAAGCGAGTGCTCCGACCACTGAGCTATCCCGTCCCCACTGTTGTGCTTACATACTTTTAATATCTATATAGGTGAAGGGAAGGAGCAAAATACTTCAAATGTCACCCTATCAGCTCAGGCTTCTGCAGCACTATCGTGGTGATTGCAGGGGCCTGGCACAGATGCCGACAGTGCCTGGGCTTTATCACAGTTCTTGATTAAACCATTGACGCTGGGGGCAACAGCAAAGTGAGAGGCTGTATGACTAGTGGCTTTCTTTCCCACTCATGGAATTCCACTTTACAGCTTAGTCTTTTAGTCATCGAACATGACTCTCTGACTAGGAGGCTTGACTTGCACAGTCCTTATGTGCTGCAGCCCTAGGGGCTGGTTGGCCTTTGGAGAACATCTCCAACGCTGACTGTCCTTATTACGCCCCACTTGGCCGAGAGAGTGGGAGGGATGTGCTGTGGGCAAGGCATCTCCACTATAATCAGATTTCTGCCCAGTTTCCAAAACAGCAGCTGCCTCCTCTGCTGTTTTGGAGGTCATCGTCGGACACGAGGGACAAACATACTACTACTAAAGTACTAGCCTATGTTTAGGGCGGCCCTGGGCGCTCACGTGGGATGTCTTGCGCGCGACCACAGTCACTACATCGGGGAAATTTCCCCTGGGACTATGATATAATCTCAAATAATCTCTTTTATTAAAAAAAAAATAGTAATAATAAAAACCCAAATACTTCAAGGTCGACTTCGACTCGGGATTAGCGATCTGAAGAGTGATTTGTTTCAATCGTTATTTTGTTGTTGTTGTTGCTGGTGTTGTTGATGTTGTTGTTGTGCGCTCCCCAGCTTAACACTCGGGGGGGGGGGGGGGGGGGGGGGGGTCACCCAGAATGTGCACTCTGACTCACTCATCCCACCTGGGAATCAATGCGAGATCGCGTGTATGACTTTTTTTTTAAAGTACCTCGCCATATAGGCAGCCATACTCCCGACTTCAGAGGATTTTTTTTTTCTCCTTTCTTATGTAACTGACAATCCAGCGTGTCAGAGAGACAGCTGAACACGACCTATTGTTTTGTCCCTGCTATAATCGTGTGTGTGTATTATATGTGTGTGTGTGTGTGTGTGTGTGTGTGGTGCGTGCGTGCGTGCGTGCGTGCGTGCGTGCGTGCGTGCGTGCGTGCGTGTGTGTGTAAAAACACCACTTGTTCTCTTTCTCCTTAATTCATATGTCTAAGTGCACATGTATTCTTTTAACTGGTAATTCTCATAGATCTTCAAGGTGGATCGGTGGTCTAGAGGTAACTCACCTGCCTTGTAAACTGAAAACTCCGGGTTCGATCCTCGTTTGTGCCCCCAAAATGTTTCCCCATCCACCAGGTCTGGGTGCTAGTCTTTAGGAAGAGACGATAAACCCAGGTGCCGTGTGCAACACTGATTTAGAGCATGTAAAAGAACCCACGACAAGAGAGTTGTCCCTGGCGAAAATTCTGTAGAAAAGAGCCACATGATAGGGAAACAAAATACACACGTATGCAGAAGAGAAATGAAAATGTATATATAATGGGTGGCGCTGTTCTTGTGGCGAAACGCTCTCCTTGGGATAGTACACTATTTTTGTAATGATAGGTTTTAAATTCGATTAGTATTACTACTACAATATACTACTGTATGTTTTTACCTGATCCTCTCTTCCCAACTCTCCTATTTCCTGATTGTTTGTATTTTGGGGATGTTTCTTTTTTTTTCCTTTCGTTTTGTCTGATATCACTTTTAATAATAATTAATAATGCTGATATTACAGGGAATTTATACAGCACTGTAATATTTTGTGAGAAGAAATGAAAGCGTTTACATTCAACTTCTACTAAGTATTAGATTGAACAAATTTAGATTTAATAGCAAGCAAGCAAGCGCGCACACACGCGCGCGCGCGCGCGCGCACATACAACACACGTGACACACACACACACACACACACGTGTACACACACACACACACACACACGTGACACACACACACGTTACACACACACACTGTGCACACACAAGTGTACATACACACATGTACACACGTCACACACACGCGCGGCACACACACACACACACACACACACACACATGCGCGCACACATGCGCGCACACGAAAATCATATCAGATGAAACAGTAGGGGAAAATCTTGGAGATCTTAGGATGGAATAGATAGATAGATAGATAGATAGATAGATAGATAGATAGATAGATAGATAGATAGATAGATAGATAGATAGCTATGTGTTTTTTTTGTTTTGTTTTTGTTTAATGTCCATTCACTACTTTGTGATAAGGACACACCGGCATTCAAACCAACATCTCTCTCTCTCTCTCTCTCTCTCTCTCCTCTCTCTCTCTCTCTCTCTCTCTCTCTCTCTCTCTCTCTCTCTCTTTCTCTCTCTCTTTAATGAACGTATATTTATATTATCACAAATATCTACAGTAGAGGTCTTACTGGGGAAGAATATATAATCTCAGCAACTGATGTTATGAACTGCTGAGAGTCATATAAAACTTCTTGAACAGTGGTATATTTTTTTATGAATATCTATTCCTCTCCTTTTAAACAGGTCAGTTAGGATTGGGCAATCAAACAAT
>CM054143.1:16975096-16980096 GCA_028751875.1 Rapana venosa | reverse complement strand
AGGTCTCCTCCCATAGAGCTGCAACATCACATTATGTGTTGTAAGATGTTACCATATAATTATACATCAGTGTGACATATTGTGTCAGTGTTACGTATTGTAGCATGCAACTCGTTGGTGTTATGTATTGCAACAACTCGTCAGTGTTACATATTGAGACAACACGTCAGTGTTACGTGCTGTAACAACTGGTCGGTGTTACATATTGAGACAACATGTCAGTAATATGTATTGTAACAACTGGTCAGTGTTACATATTGAGACAACTCGTCGGTGTTACGTGCTGTAACAACTGGTCGGTGTTACAAATTGAGACAACACGTCAATGTTACGTGCTGTAAAAACTGGTCAGTGTTACAAATTGTGACAACACATCAGTGTTACGCACTGTAATAAATAGTCGGTTGTTACATATATTGTGACAACATGTCAGTGTTATGTATTGTAACAATTCGACAGTGTTACAAATTGTGACAACACGTCAGTGTTATGTATTGTAACAACTCGTCAGTGTTACATATTGAGACAACATGTCAGTGTTACGTACTGTAAAAACTCGTTTGCGTTACATATTGTGACACATCAGTGTTACGTACTGTAACAACTGGTCAGTGTTACATATTGTGACAATACGTCAGTGATACGTACTGTAACAACTCGTTTGGGTTACATATTGTGACAACACATCAGTGTTACGTACAGTAATAAATAGTCGGTAGTTATATATATTGTGACAACACGTCAGTGTTACATACTGTAACAACTGGTGAGTGTTACATATTGTGACAATACGTCAGTGTTACGTACTGTAACAACTGGTCGGTGTTACAAATTGTGACAACACGTCAGTGTTACGTACTGTAACAACTCATTTGGGTTAAATATTGTGACAACACGTCAGTGTTACGTAGTGTAACAACTCGTCGGTGGTACATAATGTGGCAACACGCCAGTGTTAGGTACTGTAATAAATGGTCGGTTGTTACAATTTGTGACAACACATCAGTGATACGTACTGTGGCAACTCGTCGGTGTTACATATTGTGGCAATACGTCAGTGTTACGTACTGTAACAACTCGTTTGGGTTACATATTGTGACAATACGTCAGTGTTACGTACTGTAACAACTCATGTGGGTTACATACTAGTCAGTGTTACATATATTGTGACAATACGTCAGTGTTGCATTCTGTAACAACTGGTCAGTGTTACATATTGTGACAACACATCAGTGTTGCGCACTGTAATAAATAGTTGGTTGTTACATATATTGTGACAACATGTCAGTGTTACGTACTGTAACAACATATCAGTGTTAAGTACTGTAACAACTCGTCAGTGTTACAAATTGTGACAACATGTCAGTGTTACGTGCTGTAACAACTGGTCAGTGTTACATATTGTGACAACACGTCAGTGTTATGTACTGTAACAACTGGTCAGTGTTACATATTGTGACAACACGTCAGTGTTATGTACTGTAACAACTGGTCAGTGTTACATATTGTGACAACATGTCAGTGTTATGTACTGTAACAACTGGTCATTGTTACATATTGTGACAATACGTCAGTGTTATGTACTGTAACAACACGTCAGTGTTACATATTGTGACAATACGTCAGTGTTATGTACTGTAACAACACGTCAGTGTTGTGTACTGTAACAACTGGTCAGTGTTACATATTGTGGTAACACCTCATCAGTGTTACATATTGTGACGAAACGTCAGAATTGTGTATTGTAAAAACTCGTCAGTGCTACATATTGTGACAACACGTCAGTGTTACACACATCACGTCAGCGTTACATATTTAACAGTACGTCAGTGTTACCCACTGTCGCAACCTTTCGGCGTTACATGCTGTAATAACGCGTCAGTATTACATAATTTTTGCATTGTAACAATACTTCAGCATAAAACATAAAGTCAGCACTGTACTAACACGTCAGTGTTACACACTGCTAGAGCTGTAACGATACGTTTGTTACATAACGTAACGACATAATTATCAGCATTACAGAGTTTCCTGTAGTGTGTAGTATGTCAGGCGCTATGTAAAATTCCACGCACTGTGTAGTGTGTCAGATATTGCGTAATGTTTCCTGTACTATGTAGTGTGTCAGGTGTTGTGTAATGTTTCCTATATTGTGTGGTGTGTCAGGAGTTGTGTAATGTTTCCTGTAGTGTGTAGTGTCAGATATTGTGTAATGTTTCCTATACTCTGTAGTCTGTCAGATATTGTGTAATGTTTCCTGAACTGTGTAGTATGTCAGATATTGTGTAATGTTTCCTATACCCTGTAGTGTGTCAGGTGTCGTGTAATGTTTCCTATACTCTGTAGTGTGTCAGGTGTCGTGTAATGTTTCATATATTGTGTGGTGTGTCAGGTGTCGTGTAATGTTTCCTGTACTCTGTAGTGTGTCATGTGTCGTGTAATGTTTCTTGCACTGTGTAGTGTGTCAGGTGTTGTGTAATGTTTCCTATACTCTGTAGTGTGTCAGGTGTTGTGTAATGTTTCCTATACTCTGTAGTGTGTCAGGTGTTGTGTAATGTTTCCTATACTCTGTAGTGTGTCATGTGTCGTGTAATGTTTCTTGCACTGTGTAGTGTGTCAGGTGTTGTGTAATGTTTCATATATTGTGTGGTGTGTCAGGTATAGTGTAATGTTTCCTATACTCTGTAATGTGTCAGGTGTTGTGTAATGTTTCCTATACTCTGTAGTGTGTCAGGTGTTGTGTAATGTTTCCTATACTCTGTAGTGTGTCATGTGTCGTGTAATGTTTCTTGCACTGTGTAGTGTGTCAGGTGTTGTGTAATGTTTCATATATTGTTTAGTGTGCCAGGTGTTGTGTAATGTTTCCTATACTCTGTAGTGTGTCAGGGTGTTGTGTAATGTTTCCTATACTCTGTAGTGTGTCAGGTGTTGTGTGTTTCCTATATTGTGTAGTGTGCCAGGTGTTGTGTAATGTTTCCTGTACTGTGTAGTGTGCCAGGTGTTGTGTAATGTTTCCTGTACTGTGTAGTGTGCCAGGTGTTGTGTAATGTTTCCTGTACTGTGTAGTGTGTCAGGGTTGTGTAATGTTTCCTGTACTGTGAAGTGTGCCAGGTGTTGTGTAATGTTTCCTGTACTGTGTGGTGTCAGGTGTGGCGCGTGTTCGTGGAATGTTTCATAGATAGTGTGGTGTGCCAGGTGCTGTGTAATGTTTCCTGTACTGTGTAGTGTGTCAGGTGTTGTGTGATGCTTCCTGTATATAGAGTGTTTAGGTGTTGTGTAATGTTTCCTGTAGTGTGTCAGGTGCTGTGTAATGTTTCCTGTACTGTGTAGTGTGTCAGTGGTTGTGTATATTTCTTGCACTGTGTAGTGGTGTTAGGTGTTGTGTAATGTTTCTTGTAGTGTGTCAGTGTTTGTGTGATGTTTCTTGCACTGTGTGTGGTGTTAGGTATTGTGTAATGTTTCATTTAGTGTGTCAGATGTGTGTAATTTTTCTGCAGTGTGTAGTGTGTCGGTGTTGTGTAATGTTTCCTGTAGTGTGTAGTGTGTCAGGTGTTGTGTAATGTTTCCTGTAGTGTGTAGTGTGTCAGAGTGTTGTGTAATGTTGCCTGTAGTGTGTAGTGTGTCAGGTGTTGTGTAATGTTTCCTGTAGTGTGTTGGTCAGGTGTGTGTAATGTTTCCTGGTAGTGTGAAGTGTGTCAGGGGTTGTGTAATGTTTCCTGTACTCTGTTAGTTGTCAGGTTGTCGTGTATGTTTCATATATTGTGTAGTGTGTCAGGTGTTGTGTAATGTTTCCTGTAGTGTGAAGTGTGTCAAGTTTATAATGTATATTTTATAGCTGTATTGTACAGTAACAAGATAAGCTCAATGACTTGTGTGTTTGTAAGTTGAGGATAATGTGATAATAAAATAATCATTTAATCAAGTAATCAGTGTGTATGGATTTAGTAATTATGCGATGATCTTGTTCACCGTAACAAGCCATAGCGCTCAGATGACCTTTTTTTTATATCGAGGATAATGGAATAAGCACTCATGTGCTTTTTTACATCCAGTCCCAGTGTGTATGCGGTTTTGTAATTTTTGTCATCTGTTCCCACCGGCACACAATGGCCTACTCTTTCGAAAAGCGGAACATGATTTAACGTGTGCGCAAGATGTTCTGTATGCGTTCGCTCACAGGGCCTCAGTTTATAGTCTCATCCGAAGGACTGTACTGTACCATGTGTCAGACTTTAGGTTCAGTTCCCTCTAGTATGTCCTGTATCAACTCAGGTATTTCTATATCATTTTCCAACGCTGTGCAATATCTCAGGTATTATGTTATACTGTTTCATGCAATGTGTCGTGTGTCAGCTCAGGTCTATGTTATTATCATTTTCCTACACTGTGCCGTGCGTTGTTGTTGCTGCTGCTGCTGTTGTTGTTGGGCGTTCCTCCAATCTAACACCCTGGGGCTCCACCCAGAATATGCTCTCTGAACTCACTCATCCCACCTAGGAATGAATCACTGTGAGATAGGAAGGCCATAGTAGGCCATCGTGTGCCGGTGGGAACAGATGACAAAATTTACAAAACTGCATACACACGGGGACTGGATGTAAAAAAATAAGCACATGAGTGCTTATTCTATTATCCTCGATTCTTTTTTTAAGTCATCTGAGCGCTTTGATTTGTTGCTTTACAAGATTCAGCGCTTTATAAATTCCATACATTATTATTAATATTAAGTATACTGGATAAGAGAAATTTTGCGGGTATGATGTTTTCAAACTACCTCACCATACATACAGGCAAGCCATACTCCGACTTCAGAAGATTTTTTTTTCTTCAGAGATGTTCTCTCTCTCTCTCTCTCTCTCTCTCTCTTTCCCCTCCTCTCTATCCTCTCTCTCTCTTCTCTCTCTCTCTCTCTTCTCCCTCCCCTCCCCCTCTCTCTCTCTCTCTCTCCTCTCTCTCTTTTCCTCTCTCTCTCTATTTTCTTTTCTTTTCTTTCTCTCTCT
>CM054143.1:16947596-16957596 GCA_028751875.1 Rapana venosa | reverse complement strand
AAGTAACCATTTTCCCATTCTTTAAATTTGCTTTCAAAGTACCTGACCAGCAGTGTTGCAATGATTTGCATGGACACTGTGAAAGAGAACACTTGCATCAGCAAGTGGTAAGCACAGTGATTCTAAAAATAGGCCCCTTTTTTTTTTTAATGTGATCTTCTAGCCCTTGACATCTGCTGGCATGTGGTTTTGCTGATGATAAGCCAGTTGCTGATTTACTGATAGAGGTTAGTGATTGTTTTGCTGATTAAAACATAAATAAGCCTGTTGCTGTTTTTCTTCTCAGGCAATGGTGGTGGGTGGGTGGGTTTTTTGGTGGAATTTTGTTTTCTGTTGTTGTTTGTTTTTGCTGTAGTATAGGCCATGGATTGTTATTTGGCTGATAAATGTCAGCAGTTGGTTATTTTGCTGAGTATAGATCAGTTATTGGTTATTTTGCTGAATATAGATCAGTTACTGTTTTCCTGATGTAGGTCAGTTATAACTGTGAACTGCTGATGTGGGTAACATCAGGTCACAGAGATCAGTTATTATTTCGCTGATGTGGGCACAATTAACAGGCCAGCACAACAGTTATTGTTGTTTTTTTCTGGTGCAAGTAAAATTAACAGGTCAGCAATTGCTATACTGACATGGGTACAATTAGCAGGTCAGTTATTGTTTAGCTGATTATAGGACAGTGGTTGGTTATTTTGCTGATGAGAACCTGCTGTTGTTGTTTTTCTGATGTAGGCTTGTCAATGTTGTGCTGGTGTAGGTAAACTGATTCCTGTTTTGCTAGTGCCTACACAGGTAGTATCAGTGCTGTTTTGTCAGTAGGCCTATCAAGCTTTTAAGTCTATAGTGTTGTTGTTTTGTCAGTATACTATAGGCCTATACTAGAGTGCCATCGCTGTTTTTGCCAGTATATATTTTCCTTTAGTGCTATCACTGTTTTCCCATTACAGGCCAATGATATAGTGTTGCTGTTTTCCCTGTATAGGCCTGTAGAATGACGTTAGTGTTACTGTGGTTTTGCCAGTGTTTTGCCTACTTAAGTATTTGTGTTTCAGTGCTATAATAGTTGGGTTTTTTTTAATTTAATCCCCTGTAGTCAACATACAGACAATCTTGCCATATTTTTATGGGGACAGGATAGCTCAGTAGTCAGAGCACTCACTCTCCCCCAGCCAAGGCTAAGCAGCACCGAGCGTGGTTACGTGTTGGATGGGTGAACATTTGCGCACCTTGACTTCAGTATAGTCCCCCTGTTCACCCAGCTGTAAATGGGTACCTGCCTCTTTAGGGTCAGGGAAGGTAAAGCAGTGAGGGAGAGGAGATGGGCGCCGCCCTCATTATGCTGGCCCCTAGAGAAGTGAGGTTTCTGACACCTCGCTCCCCTAAGACCACTTATGGGACACCTTTAACTTCTTTTTTTTTGTTAACATACAGACCACTTCACAACATTATAGATTGCCTTCTAAAAAAAAATATATTAAAAAAAAGAATCATCTTTTGACAACTCTCGACAACAGCAACATCTTGCTAGTATACCAAAAAAAATGCAAGCAAATAAACAAAAACAAAAAAAAGTGTCAAAGGTAGCAGATAGATTCAGTAATACAGTAAGCGCACAGATGTAAATTCTTAGCATAATGATCTGTACTTTCCATTAAACTAGAGGGGGTAAAAAAAAAGCTCTGAAGCTGGTGCATGGCTGCCTGAATGGCAAGGCAATTGAAAAAGTTCTGCCACACGTGCAAACTTCTCATTCAGTGCGCACTTCATAAACTGTGGTGTGACAGTGAGACATAGTACTATGTCCTGGGTGACCTAGGGTAATAATGCCCAGCAATACCAACAGTTCGGTGTCAAGGATGTATCGTAATCAGGTTTGTGCATTTCAGGTAGTGTGCTTTGATGCCAGCTCCTCCAACCCCCCTCTCGGTTCACTCTCAAGCTCTATAGTCTGAACTTAGACTTGAATTTATACATAATGTTCAAACACTACTCCCTTGAAAATCCCAAGCTAATCATGTGCAGTTGTGATTATAAATGTTGTAGTTATACAGTCAGTGAATAGTTTCATCTCTATAGGAAATGGATTTTTATGTTTTCTGCACTTGCATCATTCTTTTCATGCATAACATTCTCTCCTCTCTCTCTCTCTCTCTCTCTCTCTCTCTCTCTCACTCTCTCTCTCTCTTCTCTCTCTCGCTCTCTCTCCTCTATCCTCTCCTCCCTCCTCTCCTCCCCACCCCTCCCCTCTCCTCTCCTCTCTTCCCCTCTCTTTTTGAAGTTTTCCTTGATCTTTTCTTACCTGATGAATGTGTTAACGAATGAAATTTTTACATGGTGACAGCCTTGATTAGGCCTCTGGTTGGCAGGGATGCTGCGTTACTACTTTATCAGCTTATTTGTTGATAGAGTGCCTTAACTTGATTTGTTTCTGTTCTGTAATATGCATAGGTTGTGCTTGTGCTTTATGATCCACAGATGTTATGGTGTATCTATTTATTTATTCTTTTCTTTCAAGAATAATGGAATTAGCACTCATGCTCTTTTTTCCAGTTTCATCCAGACCCCATGCGATGCAATTTTGTCAGTTTCATCATCCGTTCCCACTGGCACAAATGACCTACTCTTCCGAAAGGTGGAACACTAACAGGTTTGTCATGGGTGCAAGATGTTCTGTATGTGTTCACACACAGGACATCAGTTTATAGTCTCATCTGAAGGGCTTTAGGGGGGGAGTGCAGTCAGCACTGATGTTAACTCCAGGGGGAAAAAATCCCCTTGAACCTGGGCTCAAACACGAGTCAACAGATTATATGTATGACACTCTATCCACCAGGCTATCTCATCACGTGCAGGGCACAGTGCTGAGCAGGTCAAGCAGTATGCTGTATTGATGGTGATGATGTGAGATGTGCAGGGCAAAATGCTGAACCAGCTGTGCAATTTGTTGTAATGATAGTGATATGTTTTGGGTTTTTTTCGAGGATAATGGAATAAGCGCTCATGTGCTTTTTTTCATCCAGTCCCCGTGTGTATGCAGTTTTGTAAATTTGTCATCCGTTCCCACCGGCACGCAATGGCCTACTCTTCCGAATATATGTGTAGGACAGAATGCCAAATAGTTTGTTGAAATGATAAATAATGATGTGATATTTGAGGCACTGCACGTGAAAATCACGGATAAGAGTCAAAACTCAGAAAATGAGATTGAAGAGTAATCTGAAAGAGGAGATTATTCTGAACAAGCCACACACACACAAAAAGCCCCAGATTTCGATTCCCTGTATTACTTTTTGAGATACACACGTTTGAGTCTCCAAGTGATCAGTGACTGCTGCTTTAACAACGTTCACTTTAACAGCGCGCAGCATAAAACTACAAAACTACAGCTGGCGACTTAACCCATGATTTTCGCATGCAGCGTCCCATGTGTAGGGAAGAATGCTGAGCAGTTTGTAGTAATAATAATAATAATAATAAAAAATGGAATTTATATAGCGCTATAATCTTGCAGAGACAAATCAACGCGCTTGCACTCAACTCATTCTTACACAGTCATACAACCAGTAACAAGTAATAGTTCCATCAAGTAGTGATACTAATGGTGTGATATGATGTGTGTGTGTGTGTAGGGCAGAATACTGAGCAGTTTGTAGTGATAATAATGGTGTGATATGTGTGTGTGTGTGAGGGCAGAATGCTGAGTGGGTTGAGCAGCTTGTTGTTTGGGCGTGGAGAGACTGACGATGCAGCAGTTGATCAGACCCCGGCCACCTGCCCCCCCACCCCCCCTCTGCCGCCCCCCAACACCCAAGGCACCACAGAGAGCCTGGACCTGCTGGACGCCCGGGAAGTGACCGACAGTGACTGGGTGCTGGTGGACAGAGCAGGTCATTGTCATTGTCGTTGTTGTCAAGTCTCTTCTTTTTCTTTGTGTCTCCAGTAAAGATAGTGATGTGTGGGGTTGTTTTTAGCAATATGTATATATATATAAAAATTTGTTTCAGTTTAGTCATATTTTGATGACCTCACCATTCTGTACAATCAAGCAGCTATAATTCTCCCAACTTGAATATTTTTTCTTTAGCCAGTTTTGGAGGGGGGGAGTGGGCGGTAAATCCCGATGCCACCTTCTGTCTCTCACTTTCTCTATTTCTCTTACTATCTCTCTCTCTCTGTCACAAACACACATACACACACACAAAGAAAAAACATACACACATACATAGAGAAACACACACAACGATCAACACACACATACACAGACACAAACACACACACTCTCTCTCTCTCTTTCTCTCTCTCTCTCTCACACACACACAAACACAACACACACACACACAACACGCACAGAAAAAAAAAAAAAAAACCCAGCTCATTGACATCCAGCAATGAAACGTGCAGGCACCCAAGACCAGCACCCCAGTCAGCCGGAGCCTGGCACAGCAGAGCCCCGCGGAGCCGCCAGTCCACTACGCCACCTGAACCTCGAAGACGGGGCAGAGGAGGAGGAGCAGCAGCAGAGTGACAACCCTCCCGGGGCTCCTCCCACAAGAAACGCCGTACAGCAGCGGACAGCTCGGCGGCAGGCGGCTCACGTCTTCCGAGCAGACCCCCAGGAGGACTGTCGGCAGCTACGGCTGAGGCGTTGCACGCAGCGCCAGCAGCACGCGAGGACGGCCAAAGCCCTCAGCCGGTCGCGCCTGGACCTGGGCAACAAGGCGCGGCTGGTGCGCAGCTGTGGCCGCAAGCCGGTCTCGGCACAGCGCCGGGTTTTGCAGCCGTCGGGCCAGATGAACGGTCGCCAGCCCCAGCGTCAGTATTGAGCCACGGCAGCTGATCCCCCCTTGCCCGCCCCTTCCCCCCTTGCCCGCCCCTTCCCCGCTCCCCCCCCCTCCCCTACAGCCCCCTTCCCTATCTTCCCTGGTATTGATGGGCGTTATGATAGTAATAAATTATAGCAAGATTTCTTCCCCCTCCCCCTGTATTTATTAACAAGGGTGTCGTACTGAACAGGGGTATATATATATATATCTCCAGGCTGCCGGTTTTTGAAACAGCAAGATACCCAATTTTTAACAGGTTTGTCAGTGTTGTACAGCAAGATTCACCCCCCCCCCCTACCCCTGATACTAACGAGCTTTTGGTGAACAGCCAGATCTCCCCAGTGTTGTTGACAGTTTGTCCGTTTTTAACAGCAAGATTTCCCCTGTAGCAACATCGCCATGTGTCAGTGTTACGCATCAAAATCCCCCCATATTAACAACCCCATATGTCAGTGTTGGTCAGCAAGATCCCCACATCCCCCCCTCCTCTCCCCCCCCCCCCCATATTGAACAGCAAAATCCCCTATAGCAACAGCTCCAGATGTCAATGTTACGCAGCAAAATCCCCCATAGCAACAACCCCAGATGTCGGTGTTACACGGCAAAATCCCCCATAGCAACAGCCCCAGATGTCGGTGTTACACAGCAAACTCCCCCATAGCAACATCCCCAGATGTCGGTGTTACACAGCAAAATCCCCTATAGCAATAGTCCCAGATGTCAGTGTTACACAGCAAAATCCACCATAGCAACATCACCAGATGTCAGTGTTACACAGCAAAATCCCCCATAACAACAGCTCCAGATGTGAATGTTACACAGCAAAATCCCCCATAACAACAGCTCCAGATGTGAATGTTACACAGCAAAATCCCCCATAGCAACAACCCCAGATGTCATTGTTACACAGCAAAATCCCCCATAGCAACATCCCCAGATGTCAGTGTTACATAGCAAAATCCCCCATAGCCATGTTGGTGTTACACAGCAAAATCCCCCATAGCAACAACCCCAGATGTCGGTGTTACACAGCAAAATCCCCCATAGCAACAACCCCAGATGTCAAGTGTTACACAGCAAAATTCCCCATAGCAACAACCCCAGATGTCAGTGGTAGACAGCAAAATCCCCCATATTAACAACTCCATATGTCGGTGTTACGCAGCAAAATCCCCCATAGCAACATCCCCCACATGGCAGTGGTGGACAGCAAAATGGTGGAGCAGGCCTCCAGTTCACCATTCCTAACACCCATAGTCTGTCAGAAAAGTCCTGTGGCTGTAGTATTTGCCAATGCCTTTTAGCTCCTGTCCACCACACTACCTCTGTAGCTGTGTTAGTTATTATTTATTCCTTTATTATCCCCTGTCCATGTCAATACCTCTGTAGCTGTATTAGTTATTTATTTCTTTATTATCTCCTGTCCCATCGCAATACCTCTGTAGCTTTAGTTATTATTTATTCCTTTATTATCTCCTGTCCCATCTCAATACCTCTGTAGCTTTAGTTATTATTTGTTCCTTTATTATCTCCTGTCCCATCGCAATACCTCTGTAGCTGTGTTAGTTATTATTTATTCCTTTATCTCCTGTCCCATGTCAATCTTCTGTAGCTGTATTAGTTATTATTTATTCCTTTATTATCTCCTGTCCATGTCAATACCTCTGTAGCTGTGTTAGTTATTATTTATTCCTTTATCTCCTGTCCCATCGCAATACCTCTGTAGCTGTATTATTTATTCCTTTATCTCCTGTCCATGTCAGTACCTCTCTAGGAGGGAAGGTGGCAGGATGGTTAAGACGTTTTCCTGCCAACAAGTAAACTGTGAGGTTCTGGGTTCGATTCCCAGCCTCGCTCTTCCCAGTTTGACCAAAAAAATCAAACTGAATGTCAAAGTCCTTCAGATGAGACTATAAACCAAGGCCCCGTGTGCGAACGCATGCAGAACATCTTGCGCACACGTTAAATCCTGTTCCGCTTTTCAAAAGAGAAGGCCATTGTGTGCCGGTAGGAACAGATGACAAAATTTACAAAACCGCATACACACGGGGACTGGATGTAAAAAAGCACAAGAGTGCTTATTCCATTATCCTCGATATAAAATAAAAATAATAATAATAAATAGCTATAATTATTATTTATTCCTTTATCTCCTGTCCCATCACAATACCTCTCTAGCTATAATTATTATTTATTCCTTTATCTCCTGTCCATGTCAGTACCTCTAGCTATAATTATTATTTATTCCTTTATCTCCTGTCCCATCTTAATACCTCTGTGGCTGTATTAACCACTACATGACTATAGCCGATTGGCCATCAAAATTTTCTTTTTGCTCTATTTAGTTATGATTTCTTGGGCTATTATTTTTTTAGTGGTTGTAGTGGTGTAATTATGATTTTTTATGCTTACTTATAACTGGAACCGTCAGAATAGTCCTTTGCAGCAGTTATCTGTATCAGTATGATGGCCCAATCAGTACATGCTGTATGAATCAACTATATTTAGGCCATGGGGGGGGGGGGGGGGGGGGGGGGGGGGGGGGGGGGGGGGGGGGGGGGGGGGGGGGGGGGGGGGGGGGGTATTTAATTTTTGCTATGTAATGATGGTCACTCAGATCATCACTACATTTGTTTTAATGTATCAACTTATGATTATTTAGGCCATGACAATATTATTCTCTTTGCTCTGTTAAGTATGATTATTTGGGGCTATCAGAATCTTCTCTTTGCTGTATTGATGATTAGAATTATTTGGGGTCACCGAAAACTTTTTTCTGCTGGATCGATTGTTGTTTGGGCCATACCAAAAAAATTGTTTTATGTAATTGATGCTTCTTCTTATTTATTTTCTGTATAAACTTAAAATTATTTGGGCCATCAAAGTGTTTTCTCTGCTGTATTATAATTGTTTGGGCTATACAAATATTCTAGACCTGTGCACTCTCTGTATTCTGTATTTGTTTCACACAAAAATGGGAACATTTTTAAAATCTGTTTCATACGTCAAAATCTTATTTCTGTTGACAACAAAACAAACAAAACAATGGTTCTGAACCAAATCCTGTTATCAAACCTGTTAAGGTTTGCTTGTTGGTGAGAAAGAACAAACTGGTTAATGAACTTGAGAACTTGAGAGTTAAACTTGGGAGTGCAAAGAGTCGAGAAATGAAGAAAACAGAGCAAAAATGAATAGAGATCAAGAAAATTTCATTTATCTTTCTCTTTGGAAAAAAAAAAAAGCCAGTCTCACAGTGGATGTAAAAAATACTGAAACTCTGTAGAAGATACTAAAAATTGCCATAAAAATGTTGAAATCTGTAGTATGAGGGTGTACAGGTCTGATGTTCTTTGCTGTGTGGATTAGGGTTTTCTGGCCTATCAAATTTTCTTTATTGCTGTATTGATTATTTAAGCCATCAAAATAATTTTTGTTGTTGATTTGTTAGGATTATTGTGGCCATCGAAATATTGTCTTTTCTGTATCAATTAGGATTATTTGGGCCATCTAAATATTTTTTGTGGATTATTTTTTCTGCCAAAAAATTATTTTGCTGCTTATTGGAGCGTCTCACCTTTTTGTTAGTCTGTGGCGTTGAGAATATTTAGCACGTGTACAGTTACTGCCCTGTTTACTTAAAGATGTTGTTCACAAACTACTACCCTTTTACTGATTGTTGATAACTCATTGTTGACAACTCAATGACAGCTACTCTTCTACCAAACATGTTGCAATTTGTATTGTAGTGTTAACATAGTTTTTGCGGTTTCATTGTACACATTTTGCTGTGTACAGATATCTTAGTGAAAAATTTGTGTAGTGTGTGCCATGTTTGCATATATATATATACCTGTTCTGTTGTATATAGTCCAAACATAGAAACTCATCATGGTGAGTCAGATTTAACATAGATCCTTTGCATGGGGACTCACTGTGGTGAGGCAATCTAAACATGGCTATTTTATTTTGTATCTCCACCTGAACATGGATACTTTGTGTGCCAGTCTGAACATGGATACTTTGTGTGCCAGTCTGAACATGGATAGTTTGTGTGCTGGTCTGAACATGGGTATTTTGTATCTTGATCTGAACATGAATACTTTGTATGCTGGTCTGAACCTGGGTATTTTGTATCTCAATCTGGACATAGATACTTTGTGTGCCAGTCTTAACATGGATACTTTGTGTCTCGGTCTGACCATGGATACTTTGTGTCTCGGTCTGACCATGGATACTTTGTGTGCCTGTCTGAACATGAATACCTTGTATGCTGGTCTGAACATGAATATTTTGTATCTCAATCTGAACATGGATACGTTGTGTGCCAGTCTTAACATCGATACTCTGTATCTCAATCTGAACATGGATACTTTTTATCTCAATCTGAACATGGATACTTTGTGTGCTGGTCTGAACATGGATATTGTGTATGCCAGTCTGAACATGGATACTTTGTATGCCTGTCTGCACATGGATACTTTGTATGCCAGTCTGAACGTGAATACGAAATAAATCAGTATGAACATGAATACTTCGTTTGCCTGTCTTTATTTTGAATACTTTGTATATCAGTATGGTCTTGGAAGCTTTGTATGTCAGTGTGAAGGTGGATACTAAGTATGCCAGTGTGAATGTTTGCGAACATTGATACTTTGCAGGTCAGTATGGAAGTGAATACCTTTGAGTTTTTGTGAACATGTCTGTGTGATCATGGATACTTCGCAAGTCAGTATGAACATAAATACTTTGAATGTCAGTGTCAACATTAATACTTGGTGTGTAAGTGCAAATGTGAATTTTTAGTACATAGTGTAAACATGAATACTTTGCATATCAGTGTAAACGGGAACACTTAGTGTGTCAGACTGAATGTGAAAGTCAAAATAAGTCACAGAGAAAAATACTGTAATTTTTCCGTGACAGGCTTTTACAGAGCACAGTTTTGACTAGCACATGACATAGAAAGAATCATAAACTAGAAAAAAATTAAATAATAGTGATTTATATTTGTTTCAAACATTCCATGACAATTTCAAATGAAAATAACACACATGCATGGACTCACACACACACACACACACACACACACAATATACAGAAAATGTAAGAGTCGTGAACCATTCAAAGACTTGCACAAATATTTTCACAGCAAGAAGAGTAAACAGCTTGATTTATGG
>CM054143.1:16922596-16940096 GCA_028751875.1 Rapana venosa | reverse complement strand
TGGCTTTTTTCTAAGAATTTTGCCAGGGACAACTCTCTTGTTGCCGTGGGTTCTTTTACGTGCGCTGAATAATTTTGTGTAACACACGGGACTTCGGTTTATCGTCTCATCCGAAAGACTAGCGCCCAGACCACCACTCATGGTCTAATGGATGGGGGGGGGGGGGGGGAGTTTCGGGCCCAAACGGGATTCGAACCACCGCACACTTCCAACCCAGGATTTTCGCATTCTAAATTATATATTTCAAATACTATATTATTTATGTGAATATATTTCAAATACTCATATCATACTTGAATGTGAGAAGTTAAAACCTCATCTCCCTGCCTTTTCTGAGATTTCCATTGAAGAAATTTTGAACAATGTTAAGTTAACAATTGATATTGCTAAGGGTTTATTGTTAAGTCCTATAGGGCGTTTATTGTAGTTATTGTAGTTATTTTTAATTTTTTTTTTTCTGTTCTTGCTTTGTTCATGTTAAGAATACTATTTCCTTTTTTATTACTGTTTATTACACACACGAGCGCGCATGCATGCAGGGACGCCCACGCACACTCACACACAAAGAGTATCTCTCTCTCTCTCTCTCTCTCTCTCTCTCTCTCTCTCTCTCTCTCTCTCTCTCTTTCTCTTTCTCTATCTCACATATTCTGTCTCCTATTTAAGGATCGTCTGGTATCACTTTAAGTGGAAAGACGTCAAAATTGAAGACTTACTTACTTACTTTTCGCATTCTAGACAGGCGCGTTACCTCTAGACCACTGATCCAAACAAGGAGATGGGATACACTTATGTATCCAGGGAAGAATCTTATGACTTGTGGCGAGTTTGTGTCAAAGCCTTGTGACAAAAAAATCAAACTGAATGTCAAAGTCCTTCGGATGAGAACATCTTGCGCACACGTTAAATCCTGTTCGGCTTTTCGAAAGAGTAGGCCATTGTGTGCCGGTGGGAACGGATGACAAAAATTTACAAAACCGCATAACACACGGGGACTGGATGTAAAAAAAGCACATGAGTACTTATTCCATTATCCTCGATATATATATATATATACATATATATATATATATATATATATATATATATATATATATATATATATATATATATATATATATATATAGATAGATAGATAGATAGATAGATAGATATATAGATAGATATATATAAACCGCTTTGTTTTTTTGCTGTACAAGATTCAGAACTATATAAATTCCTTACATTATTTTTTTTTTTTTTTTTTTTTATTATTATTATAAAGCCTTCGGGGTTGGAAGTTGACGGGGAAGGATGGGGGGGGGGGGGGGGGGGGGGGGGGAAGGTGTTGTTGTTGCTGTGCGTTCCCCAGCTTTACACTCTGGGGGTCACCCACAACATGCACTCTGCCTCACTCATCCCACCTGGGAATCACTGTGAGATAGGAAGTACACACTGGATGAGAAGTTTGCGTGTATGACTCCTTTTCAAGCACCTCGCCATATAGGCAGCCATACTCCGACTTCAGAGGAATTTTTTTCTCCTTTAACAAAGGAGAGTGCGGGTTGTTATGTTAAGAGCTTGTCATGGCTGAAGGCAATCTCAACACAACATTTTACAACTTAACAACGTTTTCATGTAGGCCTTGGCAATTAGCTGACATCAATAATAACTGACACAGCTTTTGGCCTGGGCCAAGCGGGGAGGGGGGGGGGGAGGTCATTGGAGGAACATTGAGGTGGTGGCCACCCGGGCTATGAGGTCTGGCTCAGTCTGGCTCCATGACTGAGCTAGTACTGTCGTCAGTAGGGGGCATAATAGGCGGTGTCCTGCCTAGATTTATTAGCTCAGGACAGGCACCTCGGAACAGCACCAAATTGACCCCGCAGCGGTGCAGGGTCCCTCTGGCTGGTGTCCGCACAGAAGCCTGACATTGATAAGGTCCCTATGAACTTCTGAACCCTGAAGATACAGCTTTTTTTTTTAAAGTTTATTTTATTCTTTTATATCGAGGATAATGGAATAAGCGTGCTTTTTTTACATCCACTCCCCGTGCGTATGCGGTTTTGTCAATTCTGTCATCTGTTCCCACCGGCACACAATGGCCTACTCTTACGGAAAGCGGAACAGGATTTAACGTGTGTGCAAGATATTCTGCGTGCGTTGGCACACGGGGCCTCGGTTTACAGTCTCATCCGAAGGACTTATATGACCGTTCTCCTTCCCTCCCCCTCCCACCACCCACCACCACCATTTAAAGAGCCGCATTCTGACTTCAGGGTTCAATGGGTGTTATGTTAATAGTTGGATGTGTGTGTGTGTGCGTGTGTGTGTGAATCAACTGGATCCATCTTTCCAACTTTCTCGTGACTACCTGGTATTGCTCTATGTCCTCAATTCACACACGGCAACAAGAGAGTTGTCCCTGGCAAAATTCTTAGAAAAAAGCCACTCTGATAGGGAAACAAATACAGCTGCAGAAAAAAAAAAAAAGGGTGAAAGGGTGGCGCAGCGCTAAGTGGCGACGCGTTCTCCCGCTCTCCCCGGGGAGAGCAGCCCGAATTTCACGGAGAGAAATCTGCCGTGACTTAAAGTGGT
Organism: Rapana venosa; assembly: GCA_028751875.1. NCBI lineage: Eukaryota > Metazoa > Mollusca > Gastropoda > Neogastropoda > Muricidae > Rapana > Rapana venosa. The sequence continues at coordinate 16,937,519 of CM054143.1, read as the reverse complement.
ATGAAATAAAATCTGAGCGCTTTGATTTGTTGCTTTACAAGATTCAGCGCTATATAAATTCCATACATTATTATTATTATTATTATTAATTCCCCCAAAACAAGCACACAGTGCATTTTTATTTTTCACACTTTAAACAAAAATCTGTGAAAGCACCAACATTTTCCCACTAGCACTCATACAAGATACTACACGACTCGCAAGCTAACACAGGAATGTAACATATTTGCTCATATATATATATATATATATATATATATATATATATATATATATATATATATCATGCCGTCAGCGCCTGGGCTTTTTCACAGTTCTTGATTAAACCATTGACGTTGGGGGCAACAGCAAGGTGAGAGGCTGTATGACCAGTGGCTTTCCCACTCTTGCAATGCCACTTTACAGCTTAGTCTTTAGTGATCGACTATGACTCTCTGACTAGGAGGCTTGACTTGCACAGTCCTTATGTGCTGCAGCCCTGGGGGCTGGTTGGCCTTTGGAAAACATCTCCAACGCTGACTGTCCTTATGCCTACTTGGCCGAGAGAATGGGGATGTACTGTGGGCAAGGCATCTCCACTATAATCAAATTTCTGCCTAACGATGGCCTCCAAAACAGCAGAGGAGGCAGCTGCTGTTTTGGAGGCCATCGTCGGACACGACGGACAAACATACATACATACATACATACATACATACATACATACATACATACTATTATATATATATATATATATATATATATATATATATATATATATATATATATATATATATATATATATTATATATATATATATATATATAATATATATATATATTGTGTGTGTATGTGTTATAACAGCACAATTCTGACAGGTGAAGCCCAGTGGCTGCAGCACAAGAATTATGGTCTCCCTCCTGTCCTCTTATATACTAGGTCTGCTTTTTTAGCAGCCTCAGGAGCCAGAAAGATTCTGGTGGTTGTCAACTTGATTGATTGATTGATTGATTGATTGATTGATTGATTGATTGATTGGTTGGGGTTGTCTTAGAGTCCCAGCGGAGGTGTCCAATTTAGGGACTGTGACTCAAACGACGGGGCAAGATATTGTAACCTGTCTCACTCAGTGAGCAGCCATTGGTGGGGAGCAGAGTTGTTGACTGCAACTTGTGTGAGTGGACATTTAAAAAAAAAATTGTATAAAAGGTAAAGGTATCCCATAACCTAGAGGGACTTAGGGGAGCAAGGCGTCAGAGACCTCAACTCCTCCAGGGGCCAGCATATTGAGAGCGGCGCCCATCTCCTCTCCATCGCTGCTTTACCTTCCCTGACCCTAAAGAGGGCAGGTACCCATATACAGCTGGGCGAACTGGGGGACTGTACTGAAGCCAAGGCACGCAAACAGTCACCCATCCATCTGGTAACCCACGCTGGATGCTGCTTAACCTTCTACAGGACATTTTGTTGTTTTTTTAAATTAAATCAAGGGAGCATAGTTGTCCAGAGCAACTCGTGTAAGTGGACATTATTTTCAAAGGGAGCAGAGTTGTCCAGAGAGAGCAACTCGTGTAAGTGGACATTATTTTCAAAGGAGCAGAGTTGTCCAGAGCAACTCGTGTAAGTGGACATTATTTTCAAAGGAGCAGAGTTGTCCAGAGCAACTCGTGTAAGTGGACATTATTTTCAAAAGGAGCAGAGTTGTCCAGAGCAACTCGTGTAAGTGGACATTATTTTCAAAGGGAGCGGAGTTGTCCAGAGCAACTCGTGCAAGTGGACATTATTTTCAAAGGGAGCTGAGTTGTCCAGAGCAACTCGTGTAAGTGGACATTATTTTCAAAGGGAGCTGAGTTGTCCAGAGCAATTCGTGTAAGTGGACATTATTTTCAAAGGGAGCAGAGTTGTCCAGAGCAATTCGTGTAAGTGGATATTATTTTCAAAGGGAGCAGAGTTGTCCAGAGAGAGCAACTCGTGTAAGTGGACATTATTTTCAAGGGAGCGGAGTTGGGCACGGCACAAGAGCAGTACTGAGGTGGGTGTCAGTCCTGGCTATCTGTCTGTCTGTACTTGGCAAGTAGACATATCGGCCAAGTGTTCACACCACACCCACTTTCTCTCCAGATAAACACTTCTCTGTCTGCCCCTTCGTTTCTCTCTCCTTGTACTGTACTACAGACACTATTGCCAGATTGGTTAAAACCATTGACTTCAGTCATGGTGGGGAGTGTGGGTGGGGGCGGGGGGGGGGGGGGTCCATGAAGTGTGGGTTCGAATCTCGGCAGTAGCATCTGGTGAATCAAGAGTGGGGGGATTTTCGTTTGCTCCCAGATCCACTCAAAGTGCAGACGTGCCAGTAAACACATGCAGAAAACCAAATATCTACTCATGGTTAAAAAAAAAAAAATTTAAACATGGTTCGTGTCAACATTGGGTGGGCTATAGAAATATAAACATACCCAGTATGCATCCTGTACACACACACACACACACACACACACACACACACATACACACACACACATACACACACACACATACACACACACACACATACACACACACATTATTTGTAATTTCTTCATTTGCTGTATGACTTATACTGTCTTGGTTTTGTTTTATCTTTTCTTGTGAGTCTTGTTTTTGTTTGTTTTTGTTTTTGTTGTTGTTTTTTGTTTGTTTGTGTGTTTGTTTTATTGTTTTTCTTTTGGTTTTGTTTCTTTCCTTTTTTTTTTTTTTTAAATTTCTTCATTTCTCTGTATGACTGGAGCTTATCTTATACTGTCTTGATTTGCTTTTATCATGTTTTGTTAGTCTGGATTTATATTTTTAAAAATCTCCATAAATTTGGTCTTCAACATGTGTGAACATTGTATTTTGATTGCTTTTATATGTCAATTTTCTTGATTTTCTTTTTTCTTTTTTTGTGAGGGCAGGATGAAAACACACACACACACACACACACACACACACACAGAGCTGCCCTGAAGTCATAATGTGTAGGCTGAGGCTAGCGGGCAGACCTCCTTCAGAGATACAAGCACAAGAAAAGACGATCAAGGCATTGTGCATCCCGCTCAGTAAGGGAGGTCGTTGTTGTTGTGCGTTCCCCAGCTTTACACTCTGGGGGTCACCCAGAACGTGCACTCTGACTCACTCATCCCGCCTGGGAATCACTGTGAGATAGGAAGCACACCGGATGGAAGTTTGAGTGTATGACTATTTTCAAGTACCTCGCCAAATAGGCGGCCATACTCCGACTTCAGAGGATATTTTCTTCTTTAAAAGAAGAGTGCAGGTTGTTATGTTAAGAGCTTGTCATGGCTGAAGGCAATCTCAACACAACATTTTACAACATAACAACATTTTCATGTAGGCCTTGGCGATTAGCTGACATCAATAACTGACACAACTTTTGGCCTGGGCCAAAGTAAGGGAGGTAAAACAGAGGGGAGAGAAACGCTTTCCAAGTTTTAATAGAGTGTTCTATGCAGTCAACTGCACAACTGCACAAGACTGGGTTACAAGTCAAGTCAAGTCAAGTCAAAGTCAGGTTTTAATTTCCAGACAGTATATTGAATAAGCAGCGCAAATGCTTTTATTTTTTTCATCAAGTCATCCGTCCATTTATAGAAAAGAAAAAAATCATATAATATATGCATGCATGTTAATAAATAAAATAATAAAAGAAGAAGGAAAAAACTAAAACAAAAGGAACCAACAAAATCAGCCAAACAGAAAAAAATAGCTGTTAACCCCCCCCCCCCCCCCCCCACCCCCCCAAAGAGACGCACGCTCGCACGCACGCACACACGCAGACACACATATCTCTCTCTCTCTCTCTCTTCTCTCTCTCTTCTCTCTCTCTCTCTTCTCTCGCTCTCTCTCTCAACAAACAGGCTTCAGTGTGGTATAAGTGTGAACACTGTGGGGGAAAACAAGTATCATTGTGACACTTGTAGAGTGACTGAAAACAGGGTTCTGAACAAATAGAGACACTTCAACAGGGCCTTGTGTGTGTGTGTGTGTGTGTGTGTGAGACAGACAGACACAGAGAGAGAGAGAGAGAGAGTGTGTGTGTGTGTGTGTTGTGTGTGTGTGTGTGTGTGTGTGTGAGAGAGAGAGAGAGAGAGACACACACACAAAAAATTGACAAAATTTATTGCTATTTAGCAATCAAGCTATATAGCGCTGGGGCGAGGTAACAAACGATATCGAAGTGATGTGATTACAGTGACATGGAAACCATGGCAGTAGTGGTATGTACATCAAGATTCGATACATTATTGTCCCTGTCTCAAGTGTCTCAATTTCAAAACAGCCTGTCCTTTTCCAATCTGCAGCCAGCAAAGTCAGCCCATGTAAAACCGATCAGGTCCCGAAGATGATGTAACTCCTGCTCAGCACGACCCACTGTCTCTGCATCTTGTGTGTTGGGACACTGCTTCCCTTTACGAAGTCTGGCAAGCCTAACACATTCTTCTGGCAACATGTTTTTCTCTTCTTGCTTGATGTACCAGAACACACACTTAGATTCCTCGCCAGGATCTCCATTCCAAGAGTATTTCAGGGCGATGTCATCTGATTCACACATCACAATGTTTTGATCGCCTGAACTATGTACCACAACTTTTCGAAATGTGTGTTTCTCTTGCTGTTCCGTAATCCACGCTGCACAGGTTTGTCAGTTAGAGTAGACACATACTGTTTCACAATACCAGTATCAGAGTCATCCACTGTGCAGCCAACTGACAGCTCTTCCTGCACATCAGACGACTCGGAAGACACACCGATCTTGCTGTCTGTTGCTGGATCACACAGTAGATCAAGTGAATCTGGTGTGGCCGAGGCATTCACTGCACTGCTGACACACAGCTCTGTGTATACACTGGTTTGTTTTTCTTCTGTTTCCACATCGAGCAGGGAGTCAATGTTACACAAGACCGGCTCTTGCAAGACACTGTCATTGTCACATTGGCAACTTGCCTGTCTTTCTTGGTGTTGTCTGCTGCTTTGGAGGTCCCAACGGATTTGACATGGGGGTTTCTTGCATAGTACTGAACTCAGGTGTTACGTTCAGCACCGGGTCGCCATTTCTGTTGACACTGACTTGTCAGCTGGCTTCATTCGCAAGACGAACACAACGCTGCCGCGCTCTCCCCCCGACTTTCCAACTCGATAGGACGTTGTTGATCAGCAGGGCATTTAAAGTTGTTATTACAGTTGCTGGAAGGCCAGTAACTGACATTTTGAAGCTAAAATGCAAAACTTTGCAGCAGCTTACTAACAGCACACCAGTTCAGTCAGAGAGAGAGAGAGAGTGTGTGTGGGTGTGTGTGTGTGTGTGTGTGTGTGTGATAGCTCATATGACGGACAACAATAGTTGCTGTCTGAGGGTTGACCACCACAACCACTACCACCACCAGACGACGACGACGACGAAGAAGAAGAAGAAGAAGAAAAAGAAGAAGAAGAAGAAGAAGAAGAAGAAGAAAAATTGCTTTTTTTCCCTTGTTTGTTGCTTGGTTATTTGCTACGTCTTTTCTCTCTCTCCTCTCTCTCTCTCTCTCTCTCTCTCTCTCTCTCTCTCTCTCTCTCTCTCTCTCTCTCCTCTCTCTCTCTTCTCTCTCTCTCTCTCTGCTTGCTTTGTTGTTGGGTTTATTGTACAATATTTCCCTTAGGAAAATGGGGAGTGGAGTAGGGCATGGTGCAAAGAAACGTTGTACTTATTCATTTCCCTACAACATGGTGTTAAATGCGTTTGTATATTCTCTGTTTATCTGTCTGTACCTGTCTCTATCTCTGTCTCTATCTCTGTCTCTGCCTGTCTGTTGTCTGTCTCCCTATCCCTCCCTCCTCCTCCCTCCCTCCTCCCTCCTTCTCTCTCTCTCTCTCTCTCTCTCTCTCTCTCTCTCTCTCTCTCTCTCTCTCTTCCCCCCCCTCTCTCTCTCATTGTCTCTTTGATTTTCATCTAATTTAGTAGTAGTATTTCATTATGATGCTCATTTGAATCTTCATTGGAATTTATCTAAAACTGCTGATTCTTACTGTTTGCATACTTTGTTTACTTGAAGGTTTTTTGCATTGGTGTATGTTTGTCTAATTGTTGCTGTTAGGTTTAGTTTCAGTTCTTCTGTTTTGATTAGTGTGGGGGGGGGGGTAGTTTTTTCTTTATTTTTTCTTTTCTTGTTTTTTTTCTGGGGGGTTTTTGGGAGAGCATGGTGTAAAGAAGCCCTGTGCTTATCCATTTACTCTCAACAAACATTTCGAGTTCAAGTTCTCTCTCTCTGCTTTTTTTTTCTCTCGTGTTTTTCTTTGTTGGCTGTTGTTGTTGTTGTTATTGTTGTTGTTGTTGTCGTTTTTTGTTTGTTTGTTTGTTTGCTGTTGTTGTATTCGGTAGGTTTTTTGGTTGTTGTTTTTTTCTATCATAATGTTATCCCTAATAAGGGTGGATGACTGGATGTAAAAAGAAGAAAAAAAAGTACCTGAGTGCTTAATGAGTATCCTCGCAATAACAAAAAAATGGATTTTGGATTTGCTTTGATTCCACTAAGAAAGTTATCAGGGGGGGGGGGGGGGGGGGAGGGGGGAACCCCGCTAGTGGACAGTACTTGAAGGGAGGTCAATTTTACATCCACCCACCTCTTGTCTATCACTGTCCAGTGTGTCGCTATGGGTGATAATCCACACACCCAACAAGAGTTCTGACGAACGCCGCGGTAACCGAGTGGTTAAGACCGTTCGACTTCCATCCTATGGATCCATGAAGTGCTGGGTTCGAATCTCGGCTGCGTCTAGTGAAATATTAAGGGAGGGGGGGGGAGGATTTTACACGAACTCCCAAGTCAACTTCATATGCAGACCTGCCCAAGTGCCTTAATTCCGTTCGTGTATATTTTATTTATTTTATTTATTCATTTATTCTTTCATATCGAGGATAATGGAATAAGCACTTATGCGCTTTATTTTTACATCCAGTCCCCGTGTGTATGTATGCGGTTTTTGTAAATTTTGTCATCCGTTCCCACCGGCACACAATGGCCTACTCTTACGCATATACACATGCAGAAGATCAAATATGCACGCTTTTCATGTCAGCGTTGGGTGGGTTACGGAAACACGAACATACATCCCCGAAGTCCTAATACGGATACCTCCATGGTGTGCAGAAAAGAAATAAAAGAAAAGAAAAAAATAAATAAACAAAATATAGGTCACATACGCCAAATCTCACCAGTGACGAACCTTGGAGCTCTCTCTCTCTCTCTCTCTTCTCTCTCTCTCTCTCTCTCTCTCTCTCTCTCTCTCTCTGTCTCTCTCTCTCTCTCTCTCTCTCTCTCTCTCTAAGTCTGAAGTCTGAAGTCTCTGTCTCTCTCTCTTTCTCTCTCTCTCTCTCTCTCTCTCTCTCTCTCTTCTCTGTCTCTCTCTCTCTGTCTCTCTGTCTGTCTGTCTCTCTCTCTCTCTCTCTCTCTCTCTCTCTCTCTCTCTCTCTCTCTGAGGAAGGGAAAAAAAACAACCAAACCCCAACAAATCAAAAAGAAAAATCGCAGTTTTTCTCCTAGATCAATTATACTGCCTTCATTCGAATACACACCCACTTGGGACATGTTTGTCAGGGGGGTCCATAGCCACTATGAAATGACGGGAATACACTCCATACCACTGCTGGGAGAGAGAAGATTTTTTTTTAAATTCTTTTATATCGAGGATAATGGAATAAGCACTCATGTGCTTTTTTACATCCAGTCCCCGTGTGTATGCAGTTTTGTCCATTTTGTCATCTGTTTCCACCGGCACACAATGGCCTACTCTTCCGAAAAGCCTTCGGATGAGACTATAAACCGAGGCCCCTTGTGCGAACGCATGCAGAACATCTTGCGCACACGTTTAATCCTGTTCCGCTGTTCGAAAGAGTAGGCCATTGTGTGCCGGTGGGAATAGATGACAAAATTTTTAAAACCGCATACACACACATAAATAAAAGTCATCTGAGCGCTTTGATTTGTTGCTTTACAAGATTTAGCGCTATATAAATTCCATACATTATTATTATTATTATTATTAACAGGATTTAACGTGTGCGCAAGATGTTCTGCATGCGTTCGAACACGGGGCCTCGGTTTTTAGGCTCATCCGAAGGACTTTGACACTCAGTTCGATTTTTTTGTCAAACTGGGAAGAAAGGGCGAGGCTGGGAATCGAACCCAGAACCTCACGGTTTACTTTTGGCCCAGGCCAAAAGCTGTGTCAGTTATTATTGATGTCAGCTAATTGCCAAGGCCTACATTAAAACGTTGTTATGTTGTAAAATGTTGTGTTGAGATTGCCTTCAGCCATGACAAGCTCTTAACATAACAACCCGCACTCTCCTTTGTTAAAGGAGAAAAAAATCCTCTGAAGTCAGAGTATGGCTGCCTATTTGGCGAGGTGCTTGAAAAAGAGTCATACACGAAAACTTCTCATCCAGTGTGTACTTCCTATCTCACAGAGATTCCCAGGTGGGATGAGTGAGTGAGGCAGAGTGTGGCATGTTCTGGGGGTCACCCAGGGTGTAAAGCTGGGGAACGCACAACAACAACAACGGTTTACTTGTTGGCAGGCGAAACGTCTTAACCACCCTGCCACCTTCCTTCCAGAAGGCCAACCAAGTAACGTGTGACCTCTCTCCATTAGGCTACAAACTGCTTCTTCTTATCTCCCTGCAAAGGGCGGGCCTACCTACCTACCTACCTGCCTACCTACCTACGCGATGGATGACCGCTTTGTTTTGTGTTCAGCAGTTAGGGCAGGGTCACTCACTCACTGTCTGTCTGTCTGTCTGAACTTCTGAACCTGTCCCCCCCCCCCCCCCCCCACCTCATCCCCCCACCCCCATCCCCCCCTGGCTGCATGACGGTTTAACCCGTTTATTTAATTAATACTTGACTAGTTTAGCCTAGGGGACGGGATAACTCAGTCCCCTCGAACGGGTGTCTCGGTGGTGACTCGAACCCGAGCTGTCAAATCGTGAAATCGTGAACGCAATGCTCTAACCTCCAGGCTACCCGCCCCCCTTATTGTATTGTATTGTATTGTATTGTATTGTATTGTATTGTATTGAGTCCTACTTTTAGTCCCGGCAGACTTCTTTGCGTGAAATTCGGGCTGCTCTCCATCCCCGGGGAGAGCGCGTCGCCACAAGAGTAGCGCCACCCACTTTCTTCTTTTCCTGCCTGCCACTGTATTTGTTTTCCTTATCAGAGTGACTTTTTTCTATAGAATTTTGCCATTGATAACTCTTTTGTAACCGTGGGTTCTTTTACGTGGGCTAAATAATTATGTGTAACACACGGGATCTCGGTTTATTGTCTCATTCGAAAGACTAGCGCCAATACCACCACTCATGGTTTAATGGATGGGGGAAAAGTTTCGGGTCCAAACGGGATTCGAACCACCCCACAATTCTGACCCGGACTTTTCGCTTTCTAGGCAGGCGCGTTACCTCTAGACCACCGATTGCCACAGGCAGACGAATTCAACATAAAAGGTGTCCTATAACATATGCAGTTGTTCAGGAGTGAGCAGTCAGAGACCTCGGCTTCATTTACTTATGTATTTATTTATCTATTTATTGATTGATTCTTTTTTTTATTTATCCTTTTATTTCGAGGATAATGGAATAAGCACTTATGTGCTTTTTTTTCACCCAGTCCCCGTGTGTATGCAGTTTTGTAAATGTTGTCATCCGTTCCCACCGGCACACAATGGCCTACTCTTCCGAAAAGCGGAACGGGTTTTAACTCGTGCGCAAGATGTTCTGCCTACGTTCGCACACGGGACCTCGGTTTATAGTTTCTCATCCGAAGGACTTTCAGAACTGACCAGCATACTGAGGGCGGCGCCCATCTCCTCTCCCTCGCTGCTTTACCTTTCCTGTCCACTAAAGAGGGCGGGTACCACTTATTGACAGCTGGGTGAAGTGGGGGGACTGTACTGTAGCCAAGGCACACACACATGGTGTCACCCATTCAGGAGATAATAATGTCAAAAGATAAGTGGGGCTAGTGAGCAAAGGAACGAAGAGTGAAATACTAAGGGGAATAAACAGCGCGTGTAAGAGACAAGACAAATCAGTGGTCTAGAAATATTGTGTCTGCCTACAAAAGCGACAAGTGTAGGGGGGGGGGGGATTTCGATCTCTATTTATGCCCCTACTCCCCCCCCCCCCCCCCCCCCCCCATCCTCAGTGGTGGTTTGGATGCTAGTCTTTCGTCTGAGAGGACAGCCTGAGATTCCGTGTGCAACACGCATTGCGCGTACTAGAGGAAGAAGCCATGGCAGCCAGACAGCCGTCCCTGACAACATTGTGTAGAAAAGGCCACTGTCGTATGGAAACAAATAAAGGTGTCCCATAACATATAGTCGTAGGGAAGCGAGGCGTCAGAGACCTCAGCTTCTCTACAATACACTTTTCATCATTTGTATACCACATCAGTGATACAACACATTGTATTTCTGTTCTACAATACATTTTTCATCATTTGTATTCCACATCAGTGATACAACACATTGTATTTCTGTTCTACAATACATTTTTCATCATTTGTATACCACATCGGTGATACAACACATTGTATTTCTGTTCTACTATATTGCATATCATATCAGTGATATGACACATTGTATTTCTAATCTGCAATACATCTTTTATCATTTGTATACCACATAAGTGATATATCACATTGTATTTCTGTTTTACAATACATTTTTTCTCATCTGTATTTCATTGTGAGAAACTTGGTGTTTTTGCATCATTTTTCAATGCACTAGTACATATTTCATTACATTTTGTATTCCATGTCGTGACATCAAATATAGTTTGTTGTACTGTAATACAGTTTTTCATTATTCTTATGCCATGACACACAGTATCTCTGTACTTTAATACATGTTCGTTATTTTTTATTTCTCATCAGTAACACCTAGTAGTTCTGATCTGTGATACTTTTTCAATTTTTTTTCCTTCTTAGTGACATAATATTTCTTGCATTGTGATACATTTGTTATTCTTTTTTATTCCACTTCAGTGACATAGTGTTTTTTGTATTGCGATGCTTTTCCCAGTATTTTTTGTTCCTCGTCAGTGACATAATATTCATGTAATATACATTATTATTTTTTCTCATTAGTGACATACCATTTTTGTATTATGATACAGTTTTCATTATTTTTTCTTGTCAGTGACATGATATGTTTGTATTATGATACAGTTTTCATTATTTTTTCTTGTCAGTGACATGATATGTCTGTATTATGATACAGTTTTAATTATTTTTCTCATCAGTGACATAGTATTTTCTGTATTCTGATACAGTTTTCTTTTTTTTTCCTCATCAGTGACATAGTATTTTCTGTATTCTGATACAGTTTTCATTATTTTTTCTCATCAATGACATATGTTTGTATTTTTATTTTTTTCCCTCATCAGTGACATGATATGTTTGTATTATAATACAGTTTTCTTTTTTTTTCTTATCAGTGACATATTTTCTGTTTGACGATACAGCTTTCGTCATTTTGTTCTTCGTCAGTGACATATTACAGTTTTCGTTATTTTTTTCTTAGCAGTGACTTATTTTCTGTTTGATGATACAGCTTTCGTCATTTTGTTCTTCGTCAGTGACATAATACAGTTTTCATTATTTTTTTGTTGTTCATCACCAACACATGATAATATTTCTGCACGGCAATGCATTTTCCATGGCCTTTATTCAACAGGAGCGAGAAACAGTATACTGTATACAGTGATACTCCGATACATTTTTTTTCTTTATCTTTTTGTTCATTACTGTTCCGTACTTCCTTTTCTTTAGGATAATCGTTACAGCTCAGTGGTTAAGACTGTTTGACTGTCATCCTTCGGAAAGTCCTTTCGATGAGACTATAAACCGAGGCCCCGTGTGCGAACGCATGCAGAATATCTTGCGAACACGTTAAATCCTGTTCCGCTTTTCCAAAGAGTAGGGCCATTGTGTGCCGGTGGGAACAGGTGACAAAATTGACAAAACCGCATACACACGGGGACTAGATGTAATAAAAAATTTTAAAAAAGCACATGAGTGCTTATTCCATTATCCTCGATGACCTAAAAAAAAAAGTCATCTGAGCGCTTTGATTTGTTGCTTTACAAGATTCAGCGCTATATAAATTCTATACATTAGTAGTAGTAGTAGTAGTAGTATCCTGTGGGTACATGAGGTCGTGGGTTCGAACGTCAACAGAGGTCAAAAGGATGGGGATTCTCTCCCTCTTCCAGGTCAACGTAAAGTGCAGACCTGCCAGTGCCTTTATATTTTTTCCTGTTTATGCACACGCAGAAGACCAAATATGCTTTTTAAAATATCCAGTAACTCATGTCAGTGTTTGATGGGTTACAGAAACATGACAATACCCAGCATGCACCCTAGACCCGAGGGGAGGGATGGGCTCCACCAGGTTCAATTTGTGGAAAGCCCACTTCCTGAAAAATTCAGTACAATGCCTTAATGACTTATCGGGAAGTTCAAAGAGAAGGATGAGGAGGAGGAGAAAAAGAAAAAGAGAGGGGAGAGGATGGAAGGGAATGAGAAGAAGGAGAAGAGGAGATGACGAGAATGGAGGAGGAGAAGGAGGATGGGATGGGAAGAAGAAGAAGAGAAGAGGAGGAAGAGGAGAAGAGAGGAGGAGAGCAGGAGGAGAAGAAGGAGGAGGAGGAGAAGAAGAGAGGAGGAGGAGGAGAAAGAAGAGGAGGAGGAGGAGAAGAGAAGGAGGAGGAAAAAGGAAGAAGAGAAGAGGAGGAAGAGAGAGAAGAAGAAGGAGGAAGGGAGGAGGAGGAGGGAGGAGGAGAAGGAAGAGGAGGAGAGAAGAAGGAGGGAGGAGAAGAGAGAAGGAGGAGGAGGAGAAGAGGAGGAGGAGAGGAGGGAGGAGGAGGGAGGAGGAGGAGGAGGAAGGGGAAGAGAAGAAGAAGAAGAAGAAGAGAGAGAAGAAAGAAGAAGAAGAAGAAGAAGAAGAAAGAAGAAGAGAAAGGAAGAGAAATGAGAGAGAGAGAGAGAGAGAGAGAGAGAGAGAGAGAGAGAGAGAGGAGAGAGAGAGGAGGAGAGAGTGAGAGAGAGAGAGGAGAGAGAGAGAGAGAGAGTAGTAGTTATTTTCATCACCCTTCTTCATCGACACGCTACACAGAAGTACATTGATCATCATTTTTATTCCTCAGCAGTGACACATCAGAGTTTTGTACAGTGAAACATTTTCATCATCTTTTATTTTTCACCAATGATTCCACATACAGTTCCTGTCCGGTGATACATTTTTACAGTGTTATTTCTCGTCAATGGCACATACAAATTTTTGTACAGTGACACATCTTTCACTGAGTTATTCATCGTCAGTGACAAATAAAGATATTTTGTACAGTGACACAATTTTCACTACGATATTCCTTATCAGTGACACAAAAACTTTTGTACAGTGGCATATTTTCACTGAGTTCTCCCTTATCAATGACATGTAAAAATTTATGTACTGTACAACAATGCTCACCGTGTTATTTATCATCAATGACACATAACAATTTCGATACCTTTTTTCTTGATACTATGCTATTCTTCATAAGTCACACGTACAATTTATTTACTGTGTTCTTATTTTCATTGTTCTTTTTCCTCACCAATGACACAAAAAAATTTGTACTGTGACACATTTTTAACTCTGTTGCTTCTCATCAGTGACACAACAAGATTTTGATGTATGTACTGTGACATGGGCCCCGCCCTCAATATGCTGGCCCCTAGAGAAGGGAGGTCTCTAACGCCTTGCTCCCCTACGACCTTATAGGCTATGGGACACCTTTACCTTTATTGTGACACAATGTCCTCATTTTTATTCCTTAACAGACAAAATGACGTGGAGTCTGTTTTGTCATACATTTGTCATTATCTTTATTCTATATGGACAACATGACGCCATTATTTGTGTTATACTGTCATACACTGATGTGTCTCATCAAGAAAGAGAAATGAATACTTGTGTGTGTTGACAATGTGTGTGTGACTGTGTGTGTGACTGACTGTGTGTGTGTGTGTGTGTGACTGTGTGTGTGAGTGTGTCCAGCAGATAGAGGGGATACCATACCCTGTCCTTCCAAGATTTCATAAAGATAAAAGGTTGGGGGTGGGGGGTTTTTGCATAGAATGTAACATATTATACTTTGCAAAGAAAAACAATAACCACGAGAAGTTAACATTTCACCTTGAGAAGGAAACTTCCATAGGAATTCAACAGCTACTTTGTAAAGCGGATAACTATGGGAGTGAGATATTTATCCTGTTAAAACAAAAATAGTGACTACTATGGGAATGTAACATCTACCTTGTAAAGAAAATTACTGTGGGAATGCTACATTTACCCTGTAAATAAAATGATCATGGGGAAAGTAACATCTACTTTGTAGAACAACAACAGCAACAACAACAACAACAACAATTAAACAAACAAATCAGAACCACAAACACAGCCGTACTTGTCCGTTGATACACAGTCAACTAGCATCACTGTCAGAAAGATATTTGCGTTATAAATTATGTTTCCCCCTTTGCAAGACAGTATGAATACTTTATTTACCACAGTCAGAGAAAATTGATGTCAACAAACAGAACAACCAGATATACCATGCAAATCAACATTGTTATGACAGTTTTGTTGCTTGCAAGCCATAATTTACACACCACACCCCCCACCCCTAAAAAAAAAATCAACACTTAACAGTGGTGCCACTGAGAAAAAAGTTATGGATATTGGTATCCTTCAGCAGGACTTGAATGACCTACCACTTTTAATCTAAAACGGATGTTATTGTGTTGATGACATTGTTGATAGACAAGACTGTAATATGCAGTCTGAAATACCATAACAAAGGCATAGGCCTTTTTTTTAT
>CM054143.1:16887596-16912596 GCA_028751875.1 Rapana venosa | reverse complement strand
GATATTTCTGCGATTAGTGGAATGGTAGACACAGATATTTCTGCACTTAGTGGAACGTAGACACAGATATTTCTGCACTTAGTGGAATGGTAGACAAAGATATTTCTGCGATTAGTGGAATGGTAGACACAGATATTTCTGCACTTTGTGGCTGACTCCCTATGACATGGTCGACACGTACACAGTTTTCTGCTTAGTGACAGTGCACCTGAGACCTATTCGTCTCCGAAACAGCTATAATATACTTAAAGACTGTCCCTGAGACACATTAGTCTCCTAAACAGCTCTAATATACTTAAAGACTGTCCTTGAGACACATAAGTCTCCTAAATAGCTATAATATACTTATAGGCTGTCCTTGAGACACATTAGTCTCCTAAACAGCTATAATATACTTAAAGACTGTCCTTGAGACACATTAGTCTCCTAAACAGCTATAATATTAAGCGCTTCAATTTGTTTGTTTTTTACAAGATTCATCGCTATATAAATTCCATATATTATTATTATTAATACTATACTTAAAGACTGTCCCTGAGACATATTAGTCTCCTAAACAGCTCTAATATACTTAAAGACTGTCCTTGAGACACATTAGTTTCCTAAACAGCTATAATGTACTTAAAGACTGCCCCTGAGACCTATTAGTCTCTTGAAGGGTTTTGTACTTTAGGACTATACCTATTTGACCTATAGAAAGCTATGGAACTCAAGGACTGCCCTTATTAGCCCTTTAAATGGCTATGTACTTAGAGGCTATCCCTACCTGTCCCCTAAATACCTACGTACTTAAAGACTATCCCCAGTAGTCCCCTTAGATGGCTATGTACTTAAAGACTATCCCCAGTATTCCCCTTAGATGGCCATGTACTTAAAGACTATCCCCAGTATTTCCCTTAGATGGCTATGTACTTAAAGACTATCCCTTTATCTAAGTCCTTCGAATGAGACTATAAACCGAGGTCCCGTGTGCGAACGCACGCAGAACATCTTGCGCACACGTTAAAACCCGTTCCGCTTTTCGGAAAAGTAGGCCATTGTGTGCCGGTGGGAACGGATGACAACATTGACAAAACTTTATCCAACACACGGGGACTGGATGAAGAAAAGCGCAATACGGCTTATTCCATTATCCTCGAAATTATATTGTTATCATTAGTAGTAGTAGTAGTAGTAGTAGTAGTAGTAGTAGTAGTAGTAGTAGTAGTAGTAGTAGTAGTAGTAGTAGTAGTATCATTATTAGTATTATTATCATTATTATTATTATTATTATTATTAATCCTCTAAACGGGGGGGGGGGGGGGACGGGATAGCTCAGTGGTCGGAGCACTCGCTTTCCCCCAGCCAAGTTAAGCAGCGTTGAGCGTGGTTACCAGTTGGATGGGTGACCGTTTGCGCGCCTTAGCTTCAGTACAGTTCCCCCAGTTCACCCAGCTGTAAATGGGTACCTGCCCTCTTTAGGGTCAGGGAAGGTAAAGCAGCGAGGGAGAGGAGATGGGCGCCGCCCTCAATATGCTGGCCCTAGAGAAGTGAGGTCTCTGACGCCTCGCTCCCCTACGACCTTATAGGTTATGGGACTCCTTTACCCTTTACCTTACCTCTAAACGGTTACTTAGATACTCTCCCTGTGTCTTCCTAATCTTCTAAACGGTTACGTACGTACTTAAAGACGATCCATACTAATCCCCTTAGACAGTTACCTACTGAAAGACTGCCCCTGTGTCCTTTTAGAAACCTACCTCTGGCACTTGGTGGATCTGCTCCTAGAATGCGCGATGTTTGCAAAACTAATTCAGCCAGGTAGGCTTTGATTAAAAAGCAGACAAAAAGACCTCTGGCAGTGTTAAAGGGAGGGGTTCTTGACACTATAGGGCCATGGATGGAGTATACTGCTTTTTTTCTGAAGAGGAAAGAAGCCATGAGACGGAAGAGCAGATATGTACAAGGGTTAAGAGGGTTCGGGGAATTAGGACCAGCTTTTTGGCACTGATGTAATTACAAAAACTGATGAAGTGTTCGACTTAATGACACTGTTTTTGCCGTCGGCCCCTGGGGTTTATCACAGTTCTTGATTAAACCATTGACGCTGGGGGCAACAGCAAAGTGAGAGGCTGTATGACCAGAGGCTTTCCCATTCATGGAATTCCACTTTACAGCTTAGTCTTTAGTGATCAACTATGACTCTCTGATTAGGAGGCTCGACTTGCACAGTCCTTATGTGCTGCAGCCCTGGGGGCTGGTTGGCCTTTGGAGAACATCTCCAACGCTGACTGTCCTTATGCCTACTTGGCCGAAAGAGTGGGGATGTACTGTGGGCAAGGGATCTCCACTATAATCAAATTTCTGCCCAATTTCCGAAACAGCAGCTGCCTCCTCTGCTGTTTTGGAGTTCATCGTCGAACACGACGGACAAACAAGTTAGCAAAGTTCTATGTTTATAAATGTCGGATTGGTAAAACAAAAACCTCATGTTGGTAATTTTGTGAATGAACTAAAATATAGATATGAAAAGGAAAAGCTGGAGCACTGCAAACAAATGCAGTTTACTAATTTTCAGACAAAAAATGCTTCCAGTACATAAACTTAGTAGAAAGTTGAGTACCATTTCAAAATATTAGTAAAATCCTGTTATGTAATCTATAAATCTTGTCTTGACAACGAAAATGATGATTAGTTCTTTTTGTACTTTGTGTAGCTAGTAGCCTTGTACGCCTGTAAAATGGAAATGCTGCAATGTTGTCTGGATGAAAAGTGAATTTGTTTGTTTTGAACTGTATATGTGTGCCAATCAAAAAGATTTTTATAAAAACAAAACAAAAACTCAATATTGAAAAGTTCGTGGACGCAGTTGTGAGTTTCCCCCACTTTCAGCTGCTCTCAGTTGCGCTATTCATTCCATCCTAGTCCAGCCCAGCTCAGCTGGGTCCAGCTGAACTGTAGCACGAACTGACCACACTTGAGACTTGGTAAAAGGAAGGGGCACGCATTGGGTTTTTTAGCACTCTTGACTAAGTGATGTTGGATCTGTGTGCTGTGTGGACAGAATGTTTTGGGAGGAGATGGTGGACTGGAAAAAGTAGACCACAGAAAGCTGTGCGTAAGGGGAAAGAACTGCGTCATGATGGGAAACCTTGTCATGACTTTGCAGCGTGGTTTGGACACAGCATCAGTCTACCTTTTGTGTGGAGAGCCCAGGTGGGCACTATACTGCAAGAATCGACAGCAGGCAGAGGACAAGATTACAGGGTAAAGTGTTTGAAGCAGCAACCAAGTAATAATGATAATAATGTATGGAACTTATATAGCGTTGAATCTTGTAAAGCAACAAATCAAAGCGCTCAGATGACTTTTTGTTATATATATATCGAGGATAATGGAATAAACACTCATGTGCTTTTTTTACATCTAGTCCCCGTGTGTATGCGGTTTTGTAAATGTTGTCATCTGTTCCCACCGGCACACAAGGGCCTACTCTTTCGAAAGCGGAACAGGATTTAACGTGTGCGCAAGATATGTTCTGCATGCGTTCGCACACGGGGCCTCGGTTTATATAGTCTCATCCGAAGTAATGCCAGTGACTGGGTCCTGGTAAAGATACATCAGAGGTGTTATACACGGATCATTCAGAGAAAAGAACTGAGTTGCAGTGAAACACGACAGGAGTTAGGTATCATTCAGAAAAGGCACTGCTGTATACGTGACAAGAATTATGATTATTCACAACAACAACAACAGCAACAAAACTTAACTGCAGTAAACATGGCACGAATTAGGATTACTCACTCACAAAAGAGAACTTGAACTGCGGTTAACATGACACGAATTAGGATTACTCACTCACAAAAGAGAACTTGAACTGCGGTAATCATGACACGAATTAGGATTACTCACTCACAAAAGAGAACTTGAACTGCCCTAAACATGACACGAATTAGGACAGAATAGAATTCAACTGCAATAAACACAACAGGAGTTGTAATCATTCAGAAAAGAGAAGTTTCACTGTGCACGTGGCAGGAATAATGATTATGCAGAGAAGGGACCCTAGCTGAAGTAAATGCTACAGCTATTATGGCCATGGTTTCAAAGCAGAGAGCCGAGCTGCCTGCATTATTATCCAAGTGTTGTTTTCTGGGTGATAGAATTATGGATTTCCTATACATGGTGTCACGGGGTGCACAGAAATGTCCGTCAGTGCTCCCCAGTGGGCGCCAAAACTAAAAACAACACAAGCAAAAACCAAAAACATTGCATCATTGAACAAGGCTGATAAATGTATTTTCTAGTCAACGATGTCTACTGCATTGCATCATTGAACAAGGTTGATAAATGTATTTTCTAGTCAGGGATCTCTACTGCATTGCATCATTGAACAAGGTTGATAAATGTATTTTCTAGTCAGGGATCTCTACTGCATTGCATCATTGAACAAGGTTGATAAATGTATTTTCTAGTCAAAGATCTCTACTGCATTGTATGTATGGCCTACATTTTTGGTGTGTGTGTGTGTGTGTGTGTGTGTGTGTGTGTGTGTGTGTTGTGTGTGTGTGTGTGTGTGTGTGTGTGTGTGTGTGTGTGTGTGTGTGTGTGTGTGTGTGTGGTGTGTGTGCGTGCGCGTGCGTGCGTGCGTGTGTGTGTGCGTGTGTGTGTGTGTCTGTCTGTCTGTCTGTGTGTGTGTGTGTGCGTGTTATTTTTATTTGAAGTTATCTCGAATGTTTAAACGCATATCAATCATAGCTTTCTTTTTTCTTTTTTTTTCTTTTTTTTTTGGGGGGGGGGTCCATAGATTATGACTGCTATCAATTATGTCCCTGTCAGTTTTGTACTTGCCCTTCATTAAGGATTAAAGGTGTGTTGTTGTTTTTAAAATTTTTACTTGATTTGACACATCAAAGCTGTGGTATGTAAGTGTGTCATCAGATTAATGCTATTTCTACCTATGTGCCTGAACAATTCATAATCGATTTGGGGGAGAAAAAAAACGAAAAAAAGAAAATCGCTTCTCAACACACACACGCACGCACGCACGCTCGCACGCACGCACACATACGCACAGATGTGGATGTACGTTACTAAGAACCCTTGTCAAAACAGAATGCAATGTAGGCCAGAGTTGGAGTTACTTTTGGTGGATCGGTGGTCTAGAGGTAACGCGCCTGTCTAGAAAGCGAAAAGTCCGGGTCGGAAGTGTGCAGTGGTTCGTATCCCGTTTGGACCCGAAACTTTTTCCCCATCCATTAGATCATGAGTGGTGGTCTGGGCGCTAGTCTTTCGGATGAGACGACAAATCGAGGTCCCGTGTGTTGCACATAATTATTTAGTGCACGTAAAAGAACCCACGGCAACAAGAGAGTTGTCCCTGGCAAAATTATGTAGAAAAAAGCCACTCTGATAGGGAAACAAATACTGTTGCAGACAGGGAAAAAAATGGGTGGCGCTGCTCTTGTGGCGACGTGCTCCCCCCGGGGAGAGCAGCCCGAATTTCACGCAGAAAAATCTGCGTGACTTAAGGTGGTATAAATGAAATAAATGAAAATGAAATACTTTACTTACCACATAATCATGTATAAATATAAAAAATAAATGAAGTTTCCAGTTTGCCAATTTGGATTGCACTCTTCAAATAATTATTTTTATTTATTTATTTAGGTATTTATTCTTTTATTTATTTATTCTTTTATATATCGAGGACAATGGAATAAGCACTTATGTGCTTTTTTACATCCAGTCCCTGTGTGTATGCGGTTTTGTAAATTTTGTCATCCGTTCCCACTGGCACACAATGTAGGCCTCTTCCGAAAAGCGGAACAGGATTTAACGTGTGCGCAAGATGTTCTGCGTGCGTTCGCACATGGGGGCCTAGGTTTGTAGTCTAATATAATACGTTGTACTCACAGACGTATTCCACATTATATGTATGTTGTTAGTGTAATGTATATAATAACCGGCATAGATTTCAATGTGCATTATTAAGGTCATGTCTACACTAACGAGTACAGTCATATGTATGTTATCAATGGATGTCTGTACTAAAATGGGTATAGTCAACTTCGGATGCTCGTTACTAACGTCATGTATGCTTAATAAGCCTATCCAAATTTGGATTACTTTACAAACGTCATGCGTGCCATTAAGCCTGTCCAAATTTCAATTACGTTACAAACGTCATGTATGCTGATAAGCCTATCCAAATTTGGATTACGTTACAAACGTCACGTATATTGATAAGCCTATCCAAATTTCAGTTACGTTACAAACGTCACGTATGTTGATAAGCCTATCCAAATTTCAATTACGTTACAAACGTCACGTATGTTGATAAGCCTATCCAAATTTGGATTCGTTACTATCGTCGTGTATCTTTATAAGCCTACCCAATTTTGAATTACGTTACTAACATCATGCATGCCATTAAGCTTGTCCAAATTTGAATTTCTTTACTAACGTCATGGCAAAAAGGGAGACACCTCTTCACACAAAAGCCATGTCTGTTGGCTTCCAAAAAAAAAATGAACTTACAGAGACAAACAGACAGACAGACAGACAGAGATAGAGACAGAGACGAACACACACACACACACACACACACACACACACACACACACACACACACACACACACACACACACACACACACACACACACACACTACCACACACACACACACACTTAGGATGAGACTATAAACCGAGGTCCCGTGTCCGATCGCACGCAGAACATCTTGCGCACACGATAAAACCCGTTCCGCTTTTCGGAAGAGTAGGTCATTGTGTGCCGGTCGGAATGGATGACAACATTGACAAAACTGCATACACACGGGGACTACATCGAAAAAAAGCACATGAGTGCTTATTCCATTATCCTCGAAATAAAAGAATTTAAAAAATTTTTAAATACAAAATAAACACAGCACACACACACACACACGCACACACACACACCACACAACACACCACACACACACAACACACACACACACAACACACACACACACACACACACACACACACACAAAGAAGAAAAGAAGAAGAAAAGAAGAAAGAAGAAAAGTTGTAAAGGACATCACCCCCTACCTGTTAATCTACAACAGAAAGTAGCGGAGACAGAAGACCACGCTGTCCGGGGGACAGGGAAGGATGATGGATGCTGCAGCTGTATCGATTGCAGCAGCAGCAACAAACAAGCAGCAGTAGTGGTGTGCAAGTGCTTGGCTCCCACAAATCTCTCACAACAGCAGCAACAATAGCAGCAGGAGCAGCAGCAGCCCAAATTACCGGTGCAGCAGTTGCCCTAGCAGTGGGGTTTTTTTGATACAGACAGCCTGCAGGAAAGGCGGCAGATCAGCTCTGGCACAACCGGTAAGCTTCAAGTGATCGTGGCGTTGGCAAGGGGGCTCTGAAGTAGCAAAAGTGGCGGGCTAGAGGTTGCCATAACAGGTGCCCGGTTGTCAACAACAGGACACACACAACACAACCGTCACGTCCACCACCACCCCACCACCCCACCCCCCCCCCCCACCACACACACACACACACACATCGCCACCACACACAACCCTCCTTTACCTGCCTGGTCCCTGTCTGTCTTGCTGTGCACACACTTACAACACACACAACACACAATACACACACACAACACACACATACACACACACACACACACACACACACACACACACACACACAACACACACACATACACATACACACACACAACACACACACACACACACACACACACACAACATATAATACACTCTCTAAGGAACCTGGAGCTAGGACTAGTAAAGCTGTTGCTGCTGCTGCCATGGTACCAGCAGTCCTCCACAACAGCAACAAAACAAGAGAGAAGGCCGTGGACAAGAGAAGATGGTCCCTCGTTGCCAACAACACCACTGATATGGAAAGGGGAGTGTGACGAATGACGACTTCAGGAAGGGGGGGGGGGGAACCCCAACTCTAAACTAGGTGGGTAGGAGGGTGGGGAGAAGGGAGAGAAGGAAAGGAAAATGCGCGATGGTAGTGGTGGTGGTGGTAGTGGTGATGGGGGGTGGGTGGTCCTGTATGGGTGGGTTGGGTGGAGGGGAGGGGTGGGGGGGCGGGAGGAAAGTTGTGGCGCAGGAGGCAGGAAGGGAGAGGATGGAATAGGAGGGGTAAAAGTGTCAGAGTAAAATTGACTTGATCAGCCTTTGAGAGAGAGAGAGAGAGAGGAGAGAGAGAGAGAGAGAGAGAGAGAGAGAGAGAGAGTGAGAGAGAAGAGCGTGAGAGGAGAGTGAGCAGAGAGAAAGGAACAATCATTCACTGGGGAGGAATTGACAGTGCTAAGGGCTACAGGGACGGGAGGATAGAAATATGGGTGGAGGAGACATCGCTGGCAATAAAATTGAGAGAGGGGGAGGGTGGAGTGATAAGGGTGGGGGAGGAGTGGGGGGATGAGGGGTGGGGTAGGGTGGATGGGGGGGTGAGGTGAGGTGAGGTGGGATGTGTGTGTGTGTGTTGTTTGTGTGTGTGTGTGTGTGTGTGTGTGTGTGTGTGTGTGTGTTATAAAGAAACGTGAATTCTTTTTTTTTTTCACCTCTCAACTAGTCTATGGAGTAACGGGTGTGGAGGAGACTGTGTTTGTTAGATTAGGCGACATGGATAAGCCTGCTCCCTGTTCGTACATTGCAAAGTTATGGGAAATGATGATGAGTCTAATTAATACATTCCAAAGTGAGGGACATTTATTATGGCAACATTTAGACATTGTAAAGTTATGAAAAACGATTATGGACCACATCAATACATTCCAAAGTGAGGGGAAATAATTATGCTCCGTATTTCTACATTGCAAAGTTATGGGAAATGATTATGAGTCTACTTTACACAATCCAAGTGAGGGACATTTATTATGCGCAACATTTATACATTGCAAAGTTATGGGAAATGATGATGAGTCTACTTTACACAATCCAAGTGAGGGACATTTGTTGTGCGCAACATTTATACATTGCAAAGTCATAGGAAATGATTATGAGTCTACTTTACACAATCCAAGTGAGGGACATTTGTTGTGCGCAACATTTATACATTGCAAAGTTATAGGAAATGATTATGAGTGTACTTTACACAATCCAAGTGAGGGACATTTGTTATGCGCAACATTTCTACATTGCAAAGTTATGAAAAACGATTATGGACCACATCAATACATTCCAAAGTGAGGGGAAATAATTATGCTCCGCATTTATACATTGCAAAGTTATGGGAAATGATTATGCTCCACATTTATACATTGCAAAGTTATGGAAAATGATTGTGCTTCCCATTTATACATTGCAACGCTATGGAAAACGATTATGCTCCAAAATTACACATTTATAATTCATGGGAAATAATTATGGGTCTAATCTATTCCTTCCAAAGTAAGGGGAAATGATTATGCTCCACATAAATACAAATTCCAAAGCAAAGGGAAAATTTTATGATCCACATTTACACATTTGAAAGTAGGGGAAAATAAGTATGATCCACATTTGTATTTTTCAAAGTTATAGAAAATGATTTATGCTCTGCATTTATACTTTCCAAAGTGAGGGTAAAGAATTATGCTCCACATTTGCATATTCCACTGGGAAAGGAAATAATTATGCTCCACATTTACACATTCCGATGGGAAAGGAAATAATTATGCTCCACATTGACACATTCCAAAGTGAGGGGAAAGAATTATGCTCCACATTTACATATTCCACTGGGAAAGGAAATAATTATGCTCCACATTTACACATTCCGATGGGAAAGGAAATAGTTATGCTCCACATTGACACATTCCAAAGTGAGGGGAAAGAATTATGCTCCACATTTACACATTCCAATGGGAAAGAAAATAATTATGCTCCACATTTACACATTCCAAAGTGAGGGGAAAGAATTATGCTCCACATTTACACATTCCAATGGAAAAGGAAATAATTATGCTCCACATTTACACATTCCAAAGTGAGGGGAAATAGTTATGCTCCAGATTTCCACATTCCAATGTAAAAGGAAAGAATTATGCTCCACATTTACACATTCCAATGGGAAAGGAAATAATTATGCTCCAGATTTCCACATTCCAATGTAAAAGGAAAGAATTATGCCCCACATTTACACATTCCGATGGGAAAGGAAATAATTATGCTCCCCATTTACACATTCCAATGTGAAAGGAAATAATTATGCTCCACATTTACACATTCCGATGTGAGGGGAAATAATTATGATCCACATTAAATTTTACACATCCCAATGTGAAAGGAAATTATTGTGCTCCACATTTACACATTCCAATGTGAAAGGAAATAATTATGCTCCACATTTACACATTCCAATGTGAAGGGAAATGATTATGCTCCATGTGCTCCATATCTAAACCTGGGGAAATGTTTATTATTTACATTATATATGAATACAAAAGTTAACATGGATTATGCCTCTCATCTTAAACCTAGGGAAATGTTTATTCTTCCTATTATATATGAATACAAAAGTTAACATGGATTATTCCCCTCATCTTAAACCTGCGGAAATGTTTATTATTTACATTATACATGAATACAAAAGTTACCATGGATTATTCCCCTCATCTTAAACCTGGGGAAATGTTTATTATTTACATAATATATGAAAACAAAAGTTAACATGGATTATGCCCCTCATCTTAAACCTGGGGGAAATGTTTATTATTTACATTATGTATAAATACAAAAGTTAACATGAATTATGCTCCACATCTTAAACATGGTGAAATTTTTATTATTAACATTACATATAAATACAAAAGTTAACATGGATTATGCTCCTTATCTTAAACCTAGAGAAATGTTTATTATTTACATTATATATAAATACAAAAGTTAACATGGATTATGCCTCTCTTCTTAAACCTAGGGAAATGTTTATTCTTCCTATTACATATGAATACAAAAGTTAACATGGATTATGTTCCTCATCTTAAACCTGGGGAAATGTTTATTATTTACATTATATATGAATACAAAAGTTAACATGGATTATGCTCCTCGTCTTAAACCTGGGGAAATGTTTATTATTTACATTATGTATAAATACAAAAGTTAACATGGATTATGCTCCTTATCTTAAACCAAGGGAAATGTTTATTATTTACATTATGTATAAATAAAAAAGTTAACATGGATTATGCTCCTCATCTTAAACCAAGGGAAATGTTTATTATTTACATTATATATGAATACAAAAGTTAACATGGATTATGCTCCTCATCTTAAACCTGGAGAAATGTTTATTATTTACATTATATATGAATACAAAAGTTACCGTGGATTATGCTCCTCGTCTTAAACCTAGGTAAATGTTTATTATTTACATTATATATGAATACAAAAGTCAACATGGATTATGCTCCTCATCTTAAACCTGGGGAAATGTTTATTATTTACATTATCTATGAATACAAAAGTTACCATGGATTATTCCCCTCATCTTAAACCTGCGTAAAATGTTTATTATTTACATTATATATGAATACAAAAGTTAACATGGATTATGCTCCTCGTCTTAAACCTAGGGAAATATTTGTTATTTACATTATATATGAATACAAAAGTTAACATGGATTATGCTCCTTATCTTAAACCTAGAGAAATGTTTATTATTTACATTATATATAAATACAAAAGTTAACATGGATTATGCCTCTCATCTTAAACCTAGGGAAATGTTTATTCTTCCTATTATATATGAATACAAAAGTTAATATGGATTATGTTCCTCATCTTAAACCTGGGGAAATGTTTATTTTTTACATTATATATGAGTACAAAAGTTAACATGGATTATGCTTCTCGTCTTAAACCTGGGGAAATGTTTATTATTTACATTATCTATCAATACAAAAGTTACCATGGATTATTCCCCTCATCTTAAACCTGGAGAAATGTTTATTATTTACATTATATATGAATACAAAAGTTACCATGGATTATGCCCCTCATCTTAAACCTAGGGAAATGTTTATTATTTACATTATATATGAATACAAAAGTCAACATGGATTATGCTCCTCATCTTAAACCTGGGGAAATGTTTATTATTTACATTATCTATGAATACAAAAGTTACCATGGATTATTCCCCTCATCTTAAACCTGCGTAAAATGTTTATTATTTACATTATATATGAATACAAAAGTTAACATGGATTATGCTCCTCGTCTTAAACCTAGGGAAATGTTTATTATTTACATTATATATGAATACAAAAGTTAACATGGATTATGCTCCTTATCTTAAACCTAGAGAAATGTTTATTATTTACATTATATATAAATACAAAAGTTAACATGGATTATGCCTCTCATCTTAAACCTAGGGAAATGTTTATTCTTCCTATTATATATGAATACAAAAGTTAACATGGATTATGTTCCTCATCTTAAACCTGGGGAAATGTTTATTTCTTACATTATATATGAGTACAAAAGTTAACATGGATTATGCTCCTCGTCTTAAACCTGGGGAAATGTTTATTATTTACATTATGTATAAATACAAAAGTTAACATGGATTATGCTCCTTATCTTAAACCAAGGGAAATGTTTATTATTTACATTATGTATAAATACAAAAGTTAACATGGATTATGCTCCTCATCTTAAACCAAGGGAAATGTTTATTATTTACATTATATATAAATACAAAAGTTAACATGGATTATGCTCCTCATCTTAAACCTGGAGAAATGTTTATTATTTACATTATATATGAATACAAAAGTTACCGTGGATTATGCTCCTCGTCTTAAACCTAGGGAAATGTTTATTATTTACATTATATATGAATACAAAAGTCAACATGGATTATGCTCCTCATCTTAAACCTGGGGAAATGTTTATTATTTACATTATCTATGAATACAAAAGTTACCATGGATTATTCCCCTCATCTTAAACCTGCGTAAAATGTTTATTATTTACATTATATATGAATACAAAAGTTAACATGGATTATGCTCCTCGTCTTAAACCTAGGGAAATGTTTATTATTTACATTATATATGAATACAAAAGTTAACATGGATTATGCTCCTTATCTTAAACCTAGAGAAATGTTTATTATTTACATTATATATAAATACAAAAGTTAACATGGATTATGCCTCTCATCTTAAACCTAGGGAAATATTTATTCTTCCTATTATATATGAATACAAAAGTTAACATGGATTATGTTCCTCATCTTAAACCTGGGGAAATGTTTATTTTTTACATTATATATGAGTACAAAAGTTAACATGGATTATGCTTCTCGTCTTAAACCTGGGGAAATGTTTATTATTTACATTATGTATAAATACAAAAGTTAATATGGATTATGCTCCTCGTCTTAAACCTAGGGAAATGTTTATTATTTACATTATATATGAATACAAAAGTTAACATGGATTATGCTCCTTATCTTAAACCTAGAGAAATGTTTATTATTTACATTATATATAAATACAAAAGTTAACATGGATTATGCCTCTCATCTTAAACCTAGGGAAATATTTATTCTTCCTATTATATATGAATACAAAAGTTAACATGGATTATGTTCCTCATCTTAAACCTGGGGAAATGTTTATTTTTTACATTATATATGAGTACAAAAGTTAACATGGATTATGTTTCCCTCGTCTTAAACCTGGGAAATGTTTATTATTTACATTAGTATAAATACAAAAGTTAATATGGATTATGCTCATCGTCTTAAACCTAAGGAAATGTTTATTATTTACATTATATATGAATACAAAAGTTAACATGGATTATGCCCTCATCTTAAACCTAGGAAATGTTTATTCTTCCTATTATATATGAATACAAAAGTTACCGTGGATTATGCTCCTTAGTCTTAAACCTAGTAAATGTTTATCATTTACATTATATATAATACAAAAGTCAACATGGATTATGCTCCTCATCTTAAACCTGGGAAATGTTTATTATTTACATTATCTATGAATACAAAAGTTACCATGGATTATTCCCCTCATCTTAAACCTGCGGAAATGTTTATTATTTACATTATATATGAATACAAAAGTTAACATGGATTATGCCCCTCGTCTTAAACCTAGGTAAATGTTTATTATTTACATTATATATGAATACAAAAGTTAACATGGATTATGCTCCTCGTCTTAAACCTAGGTAAATGTTTATTATTTACATTATATATGAATACAAAAGTTAACATGGATTATGCTCCTTATCTTAAACCTAGAGAAATGTTTATTATTTACATTATATATAAATACAAAAGTTAACATGGATTATGCCTCTCATCTTAAACCTAGGGAAATGTTTATTCTTCCTATTATATATGAATACAAAAGTTAACATGGATTATGTTCCTCATCTTAAACCTGGGGAAATGTTTATTTTTTACATTATATATGAGTACAAAAGTTAACATGGATTATGCTTCTCGTCTTAAACCTGGGGAAATGTTTATTATTTACATTATGTATAAATACAAAAGTTAATATGGATTATGCTCAACGTCTTAAACCTAAGGAAATGTTTATTATTTACATTATATATGAATACAAAAGTTAACATGGATTATGCTCCTCATCTTAAACCTAGGGAAATGTTTATTCTTCCTATTATATATGAATACAAAAGTTACCGTGGATTATGCTCCTTGTCTTAAACCTAGGTAAATGTTTATCATTTACATTATATATGAATACAAAAGTCAACATGGATTATGCTCCTCATCTTAAACCTGGGGAAATGTTTATTATTTACATTATCTATGAATACAAAAGTTACCATGGATTATTCCCCTCATCTTAAACCTGCGGAAATGTTTATTATTTACATTATATATGAATACAAAAGTTAACATGGATTATGCCCCTCGTCTTAAACCTAGGTAAATGTTTATTATTTACATTATATATGAATACAAAAGTTAACATGGATTATGCTCCTCGTCTTAAACCTAGGTAAATGTTTATTATTTACATTATATATGAATACAAAAGTTAACGTGGATTATGCTCTTCATCTTAAACCTGGTGAAATGTTTATTCTTCCCATTATATATGAATACAAAAGTTAATATGGATCATGCCCCTCATCTTAAACCCGGGGAAATGTTTATTATTTACATTATATATGAATACAAAAGTTAACATGGATCATGCCCCTCATCTTAAACCTAGGGGAAATGTTTAATATTTACATTATATATGAATACAAAAGTTAACATGGATCATGCCCCTCATCTTAAACCTAGGGAAATGTTTATTCTTCCCATTATATATGAATACAAAAGTTAATATGGATTATGCTCCTCATCTTAAACCTGGGACGCCTATCTTTCTTTATATTATGCAAATCAAAGTTTGAGAAGAGATCATGCTCTGCATTTGCATATCTCAGTGTTAGGGGAAAATTATCATTTTTTTATATTGCATTTCTCAAAGTAAGGGTGAATGATCATTCTTTATATTACATAGTTCAAAGTTCGGGTGAATGATTATTCTTTATATTACATATCACAAAGTTAGGGTGAAAGATCATTTCTTTATATTTCATATCTCAAAGTAAGGGTGAATGATCATTCTTTATATTACATACCTCAAAGTAAGGGTGATTGATTATTCTCTATATTACATACCTCAAAGTAAGGGTGAATGATTATTCCTTATATTACATAGCTCAAAGTTAGGGTGAATGATCTTAATGTATATATATATATAATATATATAATATAATATATATATATATAATATATATATATATATTATATATATATATAATATATATAAATATATATATATATATATTGCCTGTATCAAAGTTAGGGTGAATCATGATTCTTTATATTACACATCTCAAAAGTTAGGGTGAATGATCATTCTTTAAATTACACATCTCAAAAGTAAAGGTGAATGATGATTCTTCATATTACATACCTCAACGTTAGGGCCAATGATCATTCTTATAGTTATTACAGGTATCAAAGTCAGAAGAAAGAAGTAAAACGGATCATGCTCCTTATATGCACATCTTTAAGTTACAGAAAATGCAGAAATAGTAGTGGAGGGAAACAAGTGTAGGTAACCACTTCTAACTTCTCAATCATTCCTTCTTTTTTTTTTGGGAAAATGATGTTCAAAGTTATAGAAAATTAGTATTTTCATATGACACATATCAAAGGCAGAATAAGGGGAATTACTCTCCCAGCTTGGGGGGGGGGGCACTCATTATGCCCTATGCTTGCACATCTCAAACTTAGAGAAAGTTTACACATTGTTTACATATTACAGTTGTGAGACATTTTTATTTTTCTTCCTCGGCTAAACCTCCCAAAGTTCACCAACGGCGACATTTTGCGCATGCGCCTGTTTTTCCCACAATTTAGGTAGCCAATTTCGGCTTCGGGGAAGTAGAAATTGTTCTAGTCCATATTTTGTTCATCTAAAAAGATACTACATGTAGAAGAATGCTCTGCAAACTACGAAGTCTGTGCAATACGTCAAGTCAAGTCAAAATGATCTTTATTGAGGGTAAAAGATTAAGTTTGTACAACTGGTTTTTTATCCTGCACTCACAACAACAACAACAACAGCAAAGAGAAAGAAAATCAAGAAAATTGACATATATAAGCAATCAAAAATACAATCCAATACGTGGAGAAAGAAGGACACGCTTGTCTAATGTCCCCCAACCAGGTCTGTTCTGGGGTTTTTTGTTGGAGTTTAAACCTATGAACGAAATCAGATGGCCATATGGATCACTGTATATTCTTTGTTCTATGCATATGAATTACAGTGGAATTGCGTGTGCTGAACGCGCATGCTTGCCTGCCTGCACATGCCTATATGGGTGGGTGGGTGGGTGTGGGTGGCAAGTGGGCTCGTGTGTGTGTGTGTGTGTGTGTATGTGTGTGTGTGTGTGTGTGGTGTGTTGTGTATCTCTGTGTGTGTGTGTGTGTGTGTGTGTGTGTGTGTGTGGTGTGTGTGTGTGTGTGTGTGTGTGTGTGTGTGTTGTGTGGCTGTGTGTGGCTGTGTGTGGCTGTGTGTGTCTTCCTGTCTGTCCATGTGTTTGTCTGTGTCTGTGTGTCTGCGTGCGTTTATAATTTTTTTAAGTGTCTGATCTTTTTATTTTAAAAGAATGGATATTACAGTTGCATTTACTTTTCTTATGCAACTTTTTTTTCATTGGTGATGATTTTGGTTGGGTTTTACCAATTGCTTTTTTTTTTTCTTTCTTTCTTGCTTGCTTGATTTCTTGATTTCTTGCTTTCTTTCTTTCTTTTTTTCTTTCTTCCTTTCTTTCTTTCTTTCTTTCCCTCTTTCTGTCTCTGTTCGTTTGTTTGTTTGGAAGTATGTGTAGTTACGAAGACAGGTTGCAAGTCTAGGCTTGGCCTAAAGTGTTTATCTTTGCATTTCTAAGAGTTCCTCCCTCCGTCCCTCTCTCTCTCTTTCTCTCTGATTCGGGGCTTGTCTTTCTTTTTCGGAGGCGGGAAATTGATATCTACCCACACACCCTCTACCCCCGGTTTTGTTGTGTTTTTTACCCTAGTGGGGGGGGGGGTAAAGGATTGGGGTTTTGGGCGTGCACAGAGCTGTCAAAACAGGTAGGCCATAAAAGAAGATTGGTTGTGGCTCTCCAAAGAACCCAAGACACGCTCATTTTCCTTCAAGCATTGGTTGGGATACGAGTGAACTGGCACGCACGCACACACACACACACACACACACACACACACACACATACACACACTCACCACCACACACAAACACCACACACACACACACACACACTCACCACCACCACTAACCGCCATACACACACAAACACCACACAGACACACACACACACTTCCACCACCACCACCACCACACCACACCACACAAACGCACACACACCACCATCACCACCACCACCACCACCACCACCACAACACCACATACACACACACACCTTCACCACCACCACCACCACACCACCACACCTCACAGACACACACAAACACACACATACTCACCCACCACCACCACCTCACCATACACACACACACCACCACCACCACACATCACACACACCACACCACACACACATCATCAACACACACACACCACCACACACACCACCACCACATCCACAAACACACCACAACCCACCACCACACACCACACACCACATCAACACACACCACCTCCACCAACACATGCACCACCACACACACACACACCACCTACCAACCCAACCATACCACACCACAACCTACACACCACTACCACCACCACCAACCACTACACCACACACACACACAACACAAAACCACCACCACCATACACACCACACCACCACCACCATACCACACACCACCAACCACATACACCCCACAACACTACCACCACCCACCACCATACACACACCATTACCACCACCACCACACATACACACACACCCCCACCACCACCACCAACACACACACCACCACCACCACACACACACACCCCTCCCACACACAAACACCACCACCACCACCACACAAACACACACAAACACCACACACACCACATACACACACCACCACCACCATACACACACACCACCCACCACTACACACACACACACACCACCACCCACCACCACCACCAACAACAGACCCCCACACCACACCCCACACAACAACCCACCACACACCACATACACACACCACCACCACCACCACCCACCACACACACACCATCACCACCACCATACACACCACACACACACCACCACCACAACTACACACACCATCACCACCACTACCAGACCACACACACACACACCATCACCACCACACACACACACACCATCACCACCAACCACACACACACACCATCACCACCATCACCACCACCACCACCACCACACACACACACCACCACCACCACCACCACACCACCACACACACACACACTAACACCACCACCACATCACACACACACCCACACACACACCAACACCACCATACACGCCACACACACACACCACCACTACCACCACACCACACACACACACCACCACCACACCACCACCATCATACCCACACCCACACAGGCACACACCACACCACCACCACATCACACACACACCACCACCACCAACACCAATACCACTACAACACCACCATCACCACACACACACTACCACCACACCACCCACATCACACACACACACACTGCCACCACCACATCACACAACCACCACCAACACCACATCACAACACCACCACCACCACCACATCACACACACACACACTGCCACCACCACACACACACACCACAAACACACCAACACCAACACCAATAACAACCACCACCATCACCACACACACACACTACCACCACCACCACCACATCACACACACACACACACACACACAACACTGCCACCACCACCACCACACACACACAACCAGCCACCAACCATACACACCACACAACATCACCACCACTACCACTACATTACACCACAGACACACACTACCACACATCACACCACAATCAACCACCACCACATCACACACGCACACACTACCACCAACACCACCACATCACACCCACATACAACACACACACACGCAACGCACGCACAAAGCAACACACACACACCTCGTCTTCTGCACAAATGACTACAGCAATCCTGTCTCTCTTACAATAATTAAAGACGATGAAAAGATAAAGGTTGGTGGGGGGGCTGGGGGTGAATGTTTTAGAAATGGGAAAGAAGAGTTAAGACAGACATAGAAGATCGTCAAAGGCAGTTAGATTTAAGTAGAGAAGAAGAGAGAGAGAGAGAGAGAGAGAGAGAGAGAGAGAGAGAGAGACAGACAGACAGAGAGAGAGAGAGATTCAGATTCAGATTCAGAGAGAGAGAGAGAGAAATCACAAGTAATGAACGGTTGAGTGCATAAGGAGGTCATATCTTTTCATCAAAAATCATGACAGTCAAGTCTTTTTATCTATTTAGCTATAGCGAGGGCTGATATAAAGTGGTGTGTCGTGGGGTGTTTTTTTTTTTAAAGAATAAAGGACAGGGTTTACACCGGTGTTTTTTTTTAATATTTTGTAAAGAAGAAAATTATTAATGATAAGGATATTAATACACGGAATTTTCAATTATACAGCTCGATCTTAGAGAAAACGAATCGAAGCGCTCAGGTATACAACAACAACAAAAAAGAGCAGAACTTTTTTTATGAATAAAAATTTAGATAGAAATCAAAACTCTTTTTTTCAGGAAGATCACGTACAGAGAGAGCTTAACGTTTTTGTGGAGGTGGATAGAGACCAGTGGGTTTTTTTGTTGTTGTAAAGATGAAGTTTAGAGAGAGATCAGAGTTTATTATGAAGATGAAATGAGGAATACAGAGCATATATGTTATGAAGATGAAGTTGAGAGAGAGAGAGAGAGGAGAGAGAAGAGAGAGAGAGAGAGAGAGAGAGAAGAGATAGAGAGACAGAGAGAGAGAGAGAGAGAGAGACATGACAATAGACATATGACAATATTTTATTGTATAAGCTGTGTAAAGCCATTTACAAGGGACAGTGGAAGGGACTGCACAAAAACACTGTATTTTCAGAAATACAGAGTATCATTTCTACACCCAAAGTCGACATGGCATGATTCCACGACATGTGAAGTGTTTTACATTACGATTCAGATGAATTGTGCCTAACACTTTCGCCCATTGCAAATAGTGGGAAAGGTGGGGGGTAGGGTAACAACAACCACAAACATAATTTTAACACCGAGTCTGTGACAGGCTCTCCCGTGTCCCTACATTCAGTCCTGATCCGTAACCGTGCTCTTTCCAACACGTGAAAAACCTAACTCCACAATATGCCTGAACCATCCTGTTTTGCTCTCCTCTCTCACACATCACACACATATGCACACACATATGCATGCTCACACGAACACACACTGCGCGCACTGCACACACACACAAACACACACCACGAACACACACACACGGAGCACGCACAAACACACGCAGCACACACACACCACACACACGCACATAACACAAAACACACATACACACACGCGAGCACCCACGCACAAGATGGTGCGCAATGCATACACACACACAGCACATATACAGGCAACCACAGTCACATTCTAACCCAAGAAATCTGATAGCATCCATCATAACATGTAAAACATCCAGTCCAGCACTAATCTGTCTTTGATTCTGTCACGATCGGCAGGTGTCCACAGCTGCAACCTTGGAATAAATGTCTTTTTCCTCCTGAGTCATTGCCTAGTGTTCTTTTTTGCAAACCAAAAGTAATCAGCAGGGTTGTAAGTGTCATCTGTCCAGATAAACTGAAAAATCATATCTTCACTTTTACAAATGATAGTGTGAGGTATTTCATCAGAGGTATACACATGAAGAAAGTCGTTGTTTCTAGAAACGTCCCTGAGATTTCTTTGCAGGGATCTGTTTCTCAGCCCACTCACATAGTTCTTTATAGTATCTCCACTGTAGCCTGCATCCCGAATCTGATCTAGATATTCGTCACGTCAGGTACAGGCACCTCAACCAGGTCAATTCCACCTTGTTGTTTAGCCACTGTGTCAGCTTCCAACACTATGACAGCACCTGACGCACGGCGATAATCATGTGTGGGAAGCAACGATTGCGAAGGCATGTGGTTTGGAGAGGCTGGGGTGTTGGTGTGTGAGTCAGACTGGGTGATGGGGGGTGTTGGCATAAACAAACTTGGCGAAGTTTCCGAAGTTTCGAATGGGAACAATGCACTTGCCTTGTCTTCTTGCCTTTCCTCTTCGCCAAGTTTGTTTATGCCAACACCCCCTATAAGGTCGTAGGGGAGCTGACGCTATTGTCAAAAAGGGACAACAACGTCTGTATTTTCTGAGGAAACTGAACTCATTTTTTGTAGACAAAAAGATCCTTTCCTTGTTTTACAAGTCTTACATAGAGAGTGTTCTAAGTTTTGCTTTCATTTGTTGGTACAACAACCTTAGTGTTAAAAACAAGAATGGCCTGCAGAGAATTGTAAGAATCTGCTCAAAAATAATTGGAAAAGAACAAAGAGATCTCATGTCGTTCTGCAATCAGCAGCTTGTACGCAAAGCCACAGCCATTTTGGCTGATCCTTCTCATGCTTTGTTTCCAGAATTT
The DNA here is from genome assembly GCA_028751875.1 of Rapana venosa. Classification (NCBI taxonomy): domain Eukaryota; kingdom Metazoa; phylum Mollusca; class Gastropoda; order Neogastropoda; family Muricidae; genus Rapana; species Rapana venosa. The sequence goes on along the minus strand of CM054143.1, from coordinate 16,890,382 downwards.
CAAATGTTGCCTTCGGAACGCCGTTTTCAGTGTCCCATCAGCAAAACCAACAGAAAAAGAAATTCTTTTGTGCCAGTAAGCATTCGACTTCTGAATTCACAATGATGTTGACTACCTAGTTCTTACATTTCTCTGAATTATCTGCCTGATTGTCATTGTTATGAGTGTAGTCAATACATAATTGTGTGTGTGTGTGTGTGTGTGTGTGTGTGTGTGTGTGGGTGCGTGGGTGTGTGAAATAAGTCTGTGTTCTAGTCAACTGTCTTAAAACATTGAATTCATATATTGGTGTATGGTGTGGGTGTGCGTGGGCGTGTTCGCACACACACGTACGTGCGTGTGTACGTGCTGCGTATATGCGTGCGTAAAAATAAGTTTTTATGTCTTCTAGTCAATGGGTTTAAAATTGTGTTCACAATTGATGTTTGTGCGCATGCGCGCGCGTGGGTGTGGTGTGTGTGTGTGTGTGTGTCGTGACATTTTATTTGAAAACCAATATGAAATATAGCTTTTGTGTCTTTGATATATTTGATGAGTATCAATCTGCCTGTCAGTATTGTAATTGCCCTTCATGGGATGATTAAAGTGTTTTTGACTTGACTTTGACTTGACTTGAGCGAGGCGTCAGAGACCTCACTTCTCTAGGGGCCAGCATATTGAGGGCGGCGCCCATCTCCTCTCCCTCGCTGCTTTACCCCTCCCTGACCCTAAAGATGCAGGTACCATTTACAGCTGGGTGAACTGGGGGAACTGTACTGAAGCCAAGGCGCGCAAACGGTCCCCCATCCAACTGGTAACCACGCTCGACGCTGCTTAACTTGGCTTGGGGGAAAGCGAGTGCTCCGACCACTGAGCTATCCCGTCCCTTATATGATTTTATTATGACGGGAGGAAGGGATAGCCCATTGTGCACAGCACTCGCTTTCCCCCAGCATCTAGCGTGGTTACCAGTTGAATGGGTGACCGTTTGCGTACCTTGGTTTCAGTCCCCTCCCCCAGTTCACCCAGCTGTAAATAGGTACCTGCCCTCTTTAGGGTCAGGGAAGGTAAAGCAGCGAGGGAGAGGAGATGGGCGCCGCCCTCAATATGCTGGCTCCTAGAGAAGCTGAGGTCTCTGACGCCTCACTCCCCTACGACCGTATAGGTTATGGGACTTCTTTACCTTTATCAGAAGTTTTTAATCAGAGCTTTTCACGTAGATGAAGTTGAGAAGAAGATCCGAGTTCTTACTGAAGGTAAAATTTAAATAGAGATCAGTTTCCCCATAGGATGCCGGGGACTCTTTCAGTATAAATAGCATCCCCACTTTCTGGAAATTCTGTGCAAGAAAATCTCTCTCTCTCTCTCTCTCTCTCTCTCTCTCTCTCTCTCTCTCTCTCTCTCTCTCTCTCTCTCTCTCTCTCTTTCTTTCTTTCTTTCTTTCTTTCTCTTCATTATTGATGTCAGTCTCACGATCGAATTGATTTTGTTGATGCCAGATTTAGATTGACAATATAAATATCTAGGGGGTGGGGGGCGTTCTTTCTTTCACCGATCTCTATCAACAGTTATTGTGTGTATTTCTACCTCCTGATTTTGCTTCTTTTTTCTATCGTAGTGTATTATGTATTGTTATGATATTCGTTTTATTATTGTAGAATTCAATATATTGACCTGCGAATATGTCTCTCTATGTCGTTATCTGTCAGTCTACCTTTCTACCTGTCTGGTTTTTTCTCCACTTCTTTGTTTTTAATCACTGATTTTGAATTTTGTCGCACCTTTTTTCATGTGCCTCTGTGTGGATAGGGATTTTTTCTGGATGACATGAATGTGCTCTCTCTCATATCCAAACAATGTTCCTTATGTTTACCTGAAATTATTAGTTGTGATTCTTGAGGATAGTCCCTTCTCAGGGCAAGGGCCCGATCCAAAAAAAGTATGTCAATACTTATCGGTAACCCTTGGGAATAAAGATTATTAATCAATCAATCACTCTCTCTCTCTCTCTCAGGGGAGTTAAGCAAGGGTGTCTTCTAAGTCCCCTGCTGTTTTAATTCTTTATTAATGAGTCAGCTATAGAATTATCAAAAAAAGGAAAGGCATGGCATCCAATTAATCCCGGGAGGTGTAGAGATATTCCTGTTGCTATTTGCTGATGACATTATACTTTTGTCAGATACTATTTTAGGGCTGCAAAACCAGTTAAGTTCTTTAAAATATGAAGCAGATAGGTTAAATATGTCGGTTAACTTAGAAAAGACAAATGTAATGGTTTTTTCGAAAGGGAGGTCATCTTTCGGTGCAAGAGAAGTGGGTTTATGGTAACACTGAAATTAAAGTAGCAAACTTTTATAAATATTTAGGCCTTACCTTCAGAGCAAAACTGAGTTTCCAAAAAGCATGGAGTGAAAGTTGCCAAAAGGGGAATTGGGAACTATGGAAATTTTAAATCTTTAAGGAAACTAAACTGCACTGATTTTTTCAATTTCCTGGAAGCTTTTTGATTCTCAAATCGAGCCTATGCTCATGTATGGAGCAGATATTTGGGCATTATTTGTTAATAATGAAATGGAAAAACTGTACATCTATGCAGTGAAGCCATTCCTTTCAGTACCATTACACTCGTCTAACAAAATGTTATATGGTGAAACTGGCCGCTACCCTCTATTTATAAGATCTCAGGTGAAGTGTACTAAGTATTGGTTAACATAAATTCAACTTCGAGATTGTGCAGACAAGCGTTGAGATGCTGTTGATCCCATTTAACTAGAAACAGGGAAACATAGTTGGGCATTTTTGTTAAG
>CM054143.1:16875096-16885096 GCA_028751875.1 Rapana venosa | reverse complement strand
GCACACGTTAAATCCTGTTCCGCTTTTCGTAAGAGTAGGCCATTGTGTGCCGGTGGGAACAGATGACAAAATGTACAAAACCGCATACACACGGGGACTGGATGTTTAAAAAAAAAAGCACGTAAGTGCTTTTTCCATTATCCTCGATATAAAAGAATAAAAGAAAAGAATTTTTTTAATATTACCTCAGCTTGATACCATAAGTTCACGGTCAGCTGCGCTTTGGTATGGGGTTTGTTGGGTTTTTTACAAGATATAGCGCGATATAGATTCCATTTATCATTATCTTTGTTCCTGTTGTTATTATTGTCGTCATCATCATCGTTGTCGTCGTCATCATCATCATCATCACCATCGTCGTCGTCGTCGTCGTCGTCATCATCATCATCATCATCATCATCATCATCATCATCATTAATGCTGTTACTATCAGCTGTTCGTAGGGAGATCGTCAATGTCAGGCCACCAACCAGAGGGGCCCCTGCACTGCTGCTGAATCATTTCAGAGGTGGTCAACAGTGCCTGTTTGGAGACAAGATAAGTATGCAGGACCCAACCATAGTTTACTATAGACAGAGGCCATAGCTCTCGATTGAGAGAGGCCATAGTTTTATCAAGAGAGATGTCATAGCTTTAAATAGAGAGAGAAAGAGGCCATAGCTTTTTATAGAGAGAGAGAGAGGCCATAGCTTTCTATAGAGAGAGGCCATAGCTTTCTATAGAGAGGGATGCCATAGCTTTCTATAGAGAGAGGCCATAGCTTTCTAGAGAGAGAGGCCATAGCTTTCCAGAGAGAGAGGCCATAGCTTTCTATAGAGAGAGGCCATAACTGTCTATAGAGAGAGAGGTCATAGCTTTATATGGAGAGAGAGGCCATAGCTTTCTATAGAGAGAGAGGCCATAGCTTTCTATATAGAGAGAGAGATCATAGCTTCCTATAGAGAGAGAGGCCATAGCTTTCTATAGAGAGAGAGAGACCATAGCTTTCTATAGAGAGAGAGACCATAGCTTTCTATATAGAGAGAGGCCAAAGCTTTCTATAGAGAGAGAAAGACCATAGCTTTCTATAGAGAGAGAGGCCATAGCTTTCTATAGAGAGAGAGGCCATAGCTTTCTATGGAGAGAGACCATGGCTTTCTAGAGAGAGAGAGACCATAGCTTTTTATAGAGAGAGAACATAGCTTTCTATAGAGAGAGAACATAGCTTTCTATAGAGAGAGGACCATAGCTTTTTATAGTGGGAGAGACCATGGCTTTCTATAGAGAGAGGCCATAGCTTTCTATAGAGAGAGAGAGAGGCCATAGCTTTCTATAGAGAGAAAGAGGTCATAGCTTTTTATAGAGAGAGAGGCCATAGCTTTCTACAGAGAGAGGCCATAGCTTTCTATAGATAGAGGAGCCATACCTGTCTATAGAGAGAGGCCATAGCTTTCTAGACAGAGAGAGACCATAGCTTTCTATAGAGAGAGGTCATAGCTTTCTATAGAGAGAGACCATAGCTTTCTATAGAGAGAGGTCATAGTTTGCTAGAGAGAGAGGCCATAGCTTTCTAGAGAGAGAGGCCATAGCTTTCTATATAGAGAGAGTTCATAGCTTTCTATAGAGAGAGGTCATAGCTTGCTAGAGAGAGAGGCCATAGCTTTCTATAGAGAGAGCGGCCATAGCTTTCTATAGAGAGAGAGTTCATAGCTTTCTATAGAGAGAGGTCATAGCTTGCTAGAGAGAGAGGCCATAGCTTTCTAGAGAGAGAGGCCATAGCTTTCTATAGAGAGAGAGGCCATAGCTTTCTATATAGAGAGGCCATAGCTTTCTAGAGAGAGAGAGGCCATAGCTTTCTAGAGAGAGAGGCCATACCTTTCTATAGAGAGACGCCATACCTTTCTATAGAGAGAGAGGCCATAGCTTTCTATAGAGAGGCCATACCTTTCTATAGAGAGAGAGGCCATAGCTCTCTATACAGAGAGGCTATAGCTTTATATACAGAAAGGTCATAGCTGCATATATAGAGGCCATAGCTGTCTAGAGAGAGGACATAGCTTTCTATAGATAGAGGCCATAGCTTTATAGAGAGAGGGGGCCATCGCTTTCTATAGAAAGAGGCCATAGCTTTCTATAGAGAGAGAGGTCATAGCGTTCTATAGGGAAAGAGGCAATAGCTTTCTATAGAGAGGCCATAGCTTTATATAGAGAGAGGCCATATTTTTATAAATTGAGAGACCATAGTTTTCTATAGAGAGGCTATAACTTTCTATAGAAAGGCCATAGCTTTCTAGAGAGAGGCCATAGCTTTCTATGTAGAGAGATGTCATACCTTTCTATAGAGTGTGGTCATAGCTTTCTATAGAGAGGCCATAGCTTTATATAGTAAAGTATGTTCTTTCGAACCCATAGAGCCGGAGCTTATCCCGGTTTCTGTAGCGTTAAGCGAACTGATGGTTTTTCACCACCCCTGTGACAGGACGCTAGTCTGTCGCCAGATACTTCCCCAGCAGAGCTGGTACCCACTTGTACACCTGGGTGGAGTGAGGAAAATAGGAGTAAAGTGTCTTTCCCAAGGACACAACACCGAGCCGAGCGGGGATCGAACCCGCGACCTCTGGATCACGAGTTGACCGCCTAAACCACTCGACCACGGTGCCTCCAGCTTTATATAGAGAGAGGCCATATCTTTATAAAGAGAGAGACATAGTTTTCTATAGAGAGGCTATCACTTTCTATAAAAAGAGAGGCCATAGACTAATAGAGAGAGAGGACATAGCTTTCCATAGAGATAGTCTATGGCTTTCGAGAGAGAGAGAGAGAGAGAGAGAGAGAGAGAGAGAAGAGAGAGGAGAGAGAGAGAGAGAGAGAGGCCATAGCTTTCTACTGAGAGAGGCCATAGCTTTATATACAGAGAGACCATACCTTTATATATAGAGAGGCCATAGCTTTCTAGAGAGAGAGGCCTTAGTTGTCCATAGAGACAGATGCCATACAGAGAGGCCACAGCTTTCTATAGGGAGGGGCCATAGATTTCTATAGAGAGAGGCCATAGCTTTATGTACAGAGAGGACACAGCTTTATAGAGAGAGGAGGTCATAGCTGTATATATAGAGACAATAGCTTTCTAGAGAGAGGCCATAGCTTTCTATATGGAGAGAGGCCATAGCTTTCTATAGAGATAGAGGCCATATCTTTCTATAGAGAGAGGCCATAGCTGTATATATAGAGGCCATAGCTGTCTAGAGAGAGAGAGGACATAGCTTTCCATAGACAGAGGCCATAGCTTTATAGAGAGAGAGGGGCCATAGCCTTCTATAGAGAGAGAGGTCATAGCTCTCTATAGAGAGAAGCCATAGCTTTCTATAGAGAGAGGGGCAATAGCTTTCTATAGAGAGAGGCAATAACTTTCTATAGAGAGAGGTCATAGCTTTCTATAGAGAGAGGTCATAGCTTTCTATAGAGAGGCCATAGCTTTCTATAGAGAAAGAGGCCATAGCTTTTTATAGAGAGAGAAGCCATAGCTTTCTATAGAGAGAGGCCATAGCTTTCTATAGAGAGAGAGGCCATAGCTTTCTATAGAGAGAGGACATAGCTTTCTATAGAGAGAGAGGCCATAGTTTTCTAGAGAGAGAGAGAGGTCATAGCTTTCTATAGAGAGAGAAGCCATAGCTTTCTATAAAGAGAGAGAAGCCATAGCTTTCTATAGAGAGAGAGGCCAAAGCTTTCTATAGAGAGAGAAGCCATAGATTTCTATAGAGAGAGAGGCCATAGCTTTCTATAGAGAGAGAGACCATAGCTTTCTATAGAGAGAGGGCATACCTTTCTATAGAGAGAGAGGCCATACCTTTCTATAGAGAGAGAGAGGCCATGGCTTTCTATAGAGAGAGGGCATACCTGTCTATAGAGAGAGAGGCCATAGCTTTCTATAGAGAGAGAGGCCATAGCTTTCTATAGAGAGAGAGACCATAGCTTTCTATAGAGAGAGGGCATACCTTTCTATAGAGAGAGAGGCCATACCTTTCTATAGAGAGAGAGAGGCCATAGCTTTCTATAGAGAGAGGGCATACCTGTCTATAGAGAGAGAGGCCATAGCTTTCTATAGAGAGAGAGGCCATAGCTTTTTATAGAGAGAGGCCATAGCTTTCTATAGAGAGAGAGACCATAGCTTTCTATAGAGAAAGAGGCCATAGCTTTCTATAGAGAGAGGCCAAAGTTTTCTATAGAGAGAGAGAAAGACCATAGCTTTCTATAGAGAGAGAGGCCATAGCTTTCTATGGAGAGAGACCATGGCTTTCTAGAGAGAGAGAGACCATAGCTTTTTAGAGAGAGAGAGAGAGAGAGACACCATAGCTTTCCATAGAGAGAGAACATAGCTTTCTATAGAGAGAGACCATAGCTTTTTATAGAGAGAGAGACCATGGCTTTCTATAGAGAGAGAGGACATAGCTTTCTATAGAGAGAGAGAGGCCATAGCTTTCTATAGAGAGAAAGAGGTCATAGCTTTTTATAGAGAGAGGCCATAACTTTCTGTAGAGAGAGAGAGCCCATAGCTTTATATAGAGAGAGGCCATATTTTTATAAAGAGAGACCATAGCTTTCTATAGAGAGGCTATAACTTTCTATAGAAAGGCCATGGCTTTCCATAGAGAGAGAGGCCATAGATTTCTATAGAGGCCATAGCTTTATACAGAGAGAGGCCACAGCTTTATACAGAGAGAGGCCACATCTTTATACAGAGAGAGGCCACAGCTTTATACACAGAGAGAGGCCATAGCTTTATACAGAGAGGCCACAGCTTTATACAGAGAGTCCACAGCTTTATACAGAGAGAGGCCACATCTTTATACAGAGAGGCCACAGCTTTATACAGAGAGAGGCCACAGCTTTATACAGAGAGAGGCCACAGCTTTATACAGATAGAGGCCACAGCTTCCTATATATATAGACAGAGAGGCCACAGATTTATAAAGAAAGACGGCCACAGCTTTATAAAGACAGAGAAAGAGACCACAGCTTTATACACAGAGAGAGGCCACAGCTTTCCATAGAGAGAGAGGGAGAGGCCATAGATTTATAAAGAAAGACGGCCACAGCTTTATAAAGACAGAGAGAGAGACCACAGCTTTATAAAGACAGAGAGAGAGACCACAGCTTTAGAGAGAGAGAGGCCACAGCTTCCTATATATATAGACAGAGAGGCCACAGATTTATAAAGAAAGACGGCCACACCTTTATAAAGACAGAGAGAGAGACCACAGCTTTATACAGAGAGATGCCACAGTTCCATAGGAGTGGAGAGGAAGGGCACATTTTATAAAGAACGACGGCCACAGCTTTTCAAGTCGAGAGGAGACACAGCTTTATAAAGACAGAGAGAGAGAGACCACAGCTTTATAAAGAGAGCAGCCATACATGTTCTTGAATATGAAGCGCCCTGGGAGATTCTAGCTTAGCATTCAAGTTCTGTGTAGAGGTCACAGCTTTTATCAGAGTTCGATGTAAGACATGGGCGTTGGGTTGTTTGGTGGGGCGTTTTTTTGGTATATGAATGAACGAAGCGAAGTACAGGTCCATTGCTCGATCGATTGATAATCTGCATTTCCAAGGGTTACAGATAAGCATTGACGTACTGTTTTGTGTGTGTGGGTTGGTTGGGATTTATTTTTGTTTTGTTTTGTGTTGTGTTTGGTTTTTTTCATGCAGCCCTTCCTGAGTTGGGACTATCATTAATAATGACAACTGGTAATTATCAAGTGAATTTCAAAAGAGAGTGAGTGAGGGAAGAGAGAGACAGACAGACAGACAGACAGAGACAGACTAGACAGACAGACAGAGAGACAGAAACAGAGAGACAGACAGAGAGACAGACGGAGATTTTTTTTTTAATTTGATTCTTTTATTTGAAGGATAATGGAATAAGCACTCATGTGCTTTTTTTTTATATCCAGTCCCCATGTGTATGCAGTTTTGTCAATTCTTTCATCCGTTCCCACCGGCACACACTGGCCTACTCTTCCGAAAAGCGGAACAGGGTTTTAACGTGTGCGCAAGATGTTCTGCGTGCGTTCGCACACGGGACCTCGGTTTATAGTCTCATCCGAACTTTTGGGGAGAGTAGGTCAGCACTGTTGTCAACTCCAGAAAAATTCTTTGAACGAGATTCGAAACCGGGTCAGCAATCACGAATACATAAAAACCCAGACAGAGGGGGCCCTTAAATTTTTGAAAAACACCCACGCCGCGCGCGCGCACACCAACACACCACACACACCCACACATACCAAAACTTTTGTGGAACTTCATAGGTGTGTGTGTGGGGTTTTGTGTGTGTGTGTGTGTGTGTTTGTGGTGTGGTGTGTGGTGTGGTGTGGGGGTGGGTGGGGAAAGGGGGTGCCCTTTTTTTTTTCCCTTTTTTCTTTAATTACTTTGTGTTTTTAAAGGACAAAAAAAGGGGGGGGAAAATAGGGGGGGGGGGGGGGGGGGGGGGGGCCGAAAAAATCCGGGTTTTTTAATCAAATTCAGTTTCTGTGTGTGTGTGTGCGTGCGTCCCGTGCGGGGCGTGCGTGCGTGCGTGCGTGCGGGCGGGTGGTGGTTTGTGTGTTTTTTGTGTAAGATCCCCTTCATTTGACGTCTTTTAACTTTTTAGGGGATTTTAAGGGGGAAAATTTAATCTAAATTAGAGAAGGGCCAAACAAAAAACAAAAATTGTGAAAAAAAGTACGAAAAAAACAAACTTTAACATACACAAAAACGAATGTGTGTGTGTGTGTGGGTGGTGCTGTGGGTTTTGGGGGTGTGTGTGGGTGGTGTGTGTGTGGGGTGTGGTGTGTGTGTTTTTTTGGGGTGTTTTTTTGGTTTTTATTTTTTGTTTCTTTTTAGGGGGGGGGGTTTGGGGGGGGGGGGGGGGGGGGGGGGGGGGGGGGGGCAGCATAAGGGGAAAAGGGCTTTAAGTAAATAATACGTTTTTGGTAAAAGGGGCCCCTTTTTAAAAAAACAAACCCAAAAAAAAATAAACAGTTTTGCAAAAACAGGGCAAAGAAAAAAAAAAATTAACAAAAACCCCGAACATTAAAAAATTTACTCTAAATTTGGGAAAAACAAACAATAGTGAACTACTTGTAACGGGCAGCTGTAAAAAAAGAAAAAAATGTAGATTCCGACGATCTTTACAAAAACCAAAAAAGAGAAAATGGGGATTGAAAACAGAGACAAGGCTATCCACATAATAACTCGGGGGGGGTTTAAAATTTCCTGCAGAGCCTTTTTCTTGAAATAAAAGGAAAAAAAACTTTTTAAACCAGACATTGATCCCAGAACATAAACTTTTGGAAAATTTTTTCACCGCATATACATTGTAAAATTTTTGGAAAATTTTTGCCCCGAAAGGAAATTTAAATTTTCAATTGTAGATTAGAAAAAAAAATTTTTCTAGTAAAAGGATTTTAAAAAAACCGACTGAGTACAAAAAAATTTTCCCTCAAGTTTCCAGAACTGAACAAGAAAAGCGGGGGAAAACCAGCCTTTCCTTTTTCCCTTTTTTTCACATTTTTTCCAGAAAAACATTTTGAAGCAAAGCAAACCTTCATAAAGAGAAAGGGGAATATCAAAAACATTTGAATAGCTTTTAAAAGTTTTGCTCCCTTTTTTTGGCAGCTTTGCCCGATTTTTCATTAAAATAAATCCCACAATGAAAGGAACCCAGCAAAAGTAACATTCAAAACCCCCCCAGAATTAAAAATTAAACCAAAAAATTTTAATTTTCCCAGTAAAAAATTTTCTCCCAAAGGGCGTGACGATTACTTAAGACTGAAATTCAGATTTAAAAACCAACAAAAGAACAAAATCGAAAACAGTTTTGGGGGAAAATTAAAACAAAAAGAAAAAACCCATAAAAAATAGCTTTAATTTCAGCATAAAGTTTAATGATTTTGCCGATTGATAGGCCCTTTTCAACCTTTAAAGCTAAAAAGAAGAATGCTGCCCCGGGTTTCCTTGTTTTTAAAAAAGGGGATCCGTCGGATTATTTTTTAAGATGAGAAGGATAGTATCTTCTAGGTGCATTTTTATATAAGAGCCTAAATAAGCTCATTTTCCCTTTTTTTTTTTAAAGAGAGAGGGTTTGAAAACAAAATCGTTTCCCTAATTTTCCCATTTTTGGACAGGGTATTAAAAGAGGTTGGGATTTTTGCCATTTTTTTAGGATTGATACTTGGGCTCTTTGAAAATTTTGGAATGTAAGTACAATATTTACAAAAAGATAAATTTTTTGCTCTATTGGGAAACTCTAAGTCCCATTTTAATTGGGAAAATTTCCATGCAAAATTGTTTTCAAATGTTGAAACTTCTTAAGATATACTTTGAAAAGGCCTTTAAATTACGATAATCCTCTGAGGAAGTAAATTTCCCATTTCTCAAAAACGATCCTAAAGAAGATGCATGAAATGGAACCCCAAAGCAATCCGGAAAGCTTACAATCTAAAGCCCTTTTTAAATTTTTTTTTAAAAAAAAATTGGGGGCACTAAAGAAAAAATTCTTGACCCCAAAAGTTAAATTTTGAGGGGGACCCGCGATATTGGAAAAAAATGGCCCTTTTTTACTAATGAATCTGTGCCCATATTTGCCTACTAATTTCCTTTAAAAACATTTTAGATTCTTTTTGCCTTTTTCAAAGCATATTTTTTATGTGACAATGCCCCTGTTTTAAATTTTTAAGTAAGTATGATACCCAAAAAATTTTACCATAGGCTTAAAAAATCCAGAACTTTTTTACCAATTTTTTTAAAAAAAGGGAAATTTTGGGGGATCAGCCCCATTGTTAAAAAGCCAACCCGTGTCTTTTCGTAGAAAACCTAACCCCTTTTCCACCAAATACTTAAAATTTTTTCCAAAACCCAAACGATATCCTTTCAAAAATAATTTTTAAAAGTCTTTTTAGGTGGTTTTTCCCCTTTTTTATTTTTACCCTTTTTTCCCCATACAAAGGGGCATCAGATATTGGCCCAAAAACAACATTACCAGACCAAAATTTAGGGATAACAAGAAATAAAATATTAAAAAAATAGGGGGCAAAAACACAAAAGCCCCGAGGGGGATGCCCATTTGTGGGAAAACTAAATGTGGAGTAAGTATTTCCAAAACCCTTTCCGAATGCCTCTTCCTGTGAAAAATTTAAAAATAAGAATAGATGAAACCTTTACAGTCCAAAACATTTTTAAATTTATTTAACAAACTACATTTCCCAAAAATTGGTCATAAGCTTTTTTTTATGTCAAAGAAAGTGGGAAGAATATTTTGTCTTCGTGCAAACTTTATGTTTTTATTGGGAGTCACTTAAATAAAAAAGGTCCAAGGTTTTATCTTCCTTTTCCCAAATCCTCTTTATTAACTGGGGCAAAATTTTTTTTTCTCACAAAATAAACTAAATCTATTTAAAAATTTAAAATTTTTTCCCTAAGTTTTTTTGTTGTGAAAATTTTGGCAAAAAGGTCTATAGCTTTTTGCATCCCTTTTTTTAATTTTTTCCCTTTTTTAATAGGAATAAAAATAGCCCGGGTTCCAAATCAAAAGGGGATTTTTTCAATTTTATCCAGCACTGGGTGAAAAAAATTGGGTGTATAAAAGAACCCCCGTTTTTTGGGAAATGTTTCAGCATTTGATTTGAAATAGCATCTATTTTTCCCACGATGTTTTTTCCCATTATTTAAAAATTGAATAACCCCCCAAACTTCTCGTAAAATTTTTTGGTTGGTTTTTGAATAATGTAAATTAACTGGAAAAGGATCTTTTATAAATATCTTTTTTTTGTTTCTTCCTTTTTTTGAAGGTAACTTTTTTTACTGGGGAAAACATGGGAACACTCATTTATTAGCAAACATAACAATGAACGCTTCTGCCCTTTTCTGAATCAAAAGGGGAAATTTCCTTTTCTTTAATTGGGAAATTGGGGCCACCAAAAGGGGATTTTTACCGGGGTTTTTTCCCCCCCTTTTAAATTAAAAATTTTTTTCCCCTAAATTT
>CM054143.1:16871015-16874596 GCA_028751875.1 Rapana venosa | reverse complement strand
AATGGGAGAAAAGAGAGAATGGAGGGAAGAGGGGAGAGGGAGAAGGGTGAGAAGAGAGAGAGATAAGAGAGTGGAGGGGAGAGAGAGAGAGGAGAGAGCATCACCTTATCAGGAAATGCAAAACAAAAAACAAAAACAAGAGAGAGAGAGCATCACCATTACCAGGAAATCCACAGACAGACAGACAGACAGACAGACAGACATACAGACACAGACAGACGACAGAAACAGACTTCATGCAAGATAACTCATCATCATCATCTACAGGAAATTCACACGATGAGAATCGGCAGTTACAGGTGTGTGTTGTTGTGTGTGTGTGTGCTGTGTTGTGTGTGTGTGTGTTTAGCGATTTACATCGCTTGTTATGTCGTCAATGGTTGAATGCAATGCACATTGCGGCAGTTATAGGGTGGTGGGGGGGGGGGGGGGGGTGGGGTGGGGGGGGGGGTGCTGTTTACGTAGTTTGTGGGACGACAGATACTGGGTCCTCCATCCAATCTAATCCAATCCAGTTCAATCTCTTGTTTATTGCCCAGTTGCCAACCACAGAGGCCAATATGGGTGGCTTGTTATAATGTTTGGAATACGATGATCAGACTTAGTATCAGACTTGTTAATATGTAGTTGATATGATGACGAGTATCCGGTTTGTTATGTAGTTAATATTATGATGATAGGTATCAGGTTTGTTAAGTGGGTTAATAATTATGATGATAGGTATCAGGTTTGTTATGTAAAGAAATATGATAATAGGTATCAGGTTGGTTATGTAGTTAATATGATGACAGGTATCATGTGTAGTATCATCGATATAAAGAGTAATAAAAATTAAAAATAAATAAATTGTGTAGTGTAGTGTAGTAGGTTGTTTTGTCGTTATTATGTTGACAGGTATTAGGTTTGTTATGTAGTTAATATGATGATAAGTATCGGACTTGTTATTTAGTTAATGTGATGACAGATATCAGGTTTGTTGTATAGTCAATATGATGACAGGTATCAGCTGCAGTTAATATGATGACAGGTATCAGGCTTGTTATGTAGTTGATATGATGACAGGTATCAGGTTTGTTATGTGGTTAATATGACAGGTATGGGTTTGTTATGTGTTAATATGATGACAGGTATCAGGTTTGTGATGTAGTTAATATGATGACAGGTATCAGGTTTGTTATGTGGTTAATATGATGACAGGTATCAGGTTTGTGATGTAGGTAATATGATGACAGGTATCAGGTGTGGGATATGTAGTTAATATGATGACAGGTATCAGGTGTGATGTATGTAGTTAATATGATGACAGGTATCAGGTGTGATATGTAGTTAATATGACAGGTATCGTGTTTGTTATGATGACAGGTATCATGGTTTGTAATGATGACAGGTATCATCTTTGTTATGTAGTTAATATGATGACAGGTATCTCGTTTGTTATGAAGTTAATGTGATGACAAGTATCAGGTTTGTTATGCAGTTAATATGATGACAGGTAATCAGGTTTATTATGTAGTCAATATGATGACAGGTATCTCGTTTGTTATGTAGTTAATATAGTAACCAAAAATGACTGATGAAACCCGGGTACTGTCAAGACAATCGTGCGCAAATGGGAAAAGCTGGCGTTTTAATCAAAGCAAGGTCTTTGTGGTTACTCTCTGTTAATGGTGTAGTGTGTGTAGTGTAGTGTAGTGTTAGTGTAGTGGGAAGTTGTGTGGGTGTGGTGATAGTGTAGTGTAGTGTAGTGTAGTGTGGTGTGTGTGTGTATGGTGTGGCGTGGTGGCTGTGGCGTGGTTGTGGTGTGGTTGGTGGTGTGTGTAGTGTAGTGTGGTGTAGTGTAGTGTAGTGTGGTGTAGTGTAGTGTAGTGTGGTGTAGTGAAGTGTAGCGTAGTGTATTGTATTGTAGTGTAGTGTGGTTGTGTGGGTAGTATAGTGTAGTGCGGTGCGGTGCGGTGCGGTGCGGTTGTGGTAGTGTAGTGTATGTGTAGTGTAGTTGTTGGTGTGGTGTAGTATAGTATAGTGCGGTGCGGTGCGGTGTAGTGTAGTGTAGTGATAGTGTTGTGTAGTGTAGTGGTTTGGGGTGGGTTGGGTGTGGTGTTGTGGGTAGGTGGTGTGGTGTGTTGGTGTGGTGGGGTGTGGTAGTATTTGTGGTTGTGTAGTGTAGTGTGGGTGTTGTGTGGTGTGGTGGGGTTTTGTGGTGTGGTGTGGTTGTGGTGTGGGTGTGGTGGGGGTGTGTGGTAGTGTAGTGTAGTGTAAGTGTTTTTATGTTTGTGGTTTTGGTTGTGTAGGTAGTGTAGTTGTGTGTGGTGTGGTGTGGTGTGGTGTGGTGGTAGTGTGGTGGTGTGGTTTTGGTTGTGGTTATGGTGTGGTTTTGTGTAGTGTTGGGTATGTTGTGGTGTGGTGTTTTGTGAGTGTAGTGTAGTGTAGTGTAGTGTCGTGTAGTGTAGTTGACGTGTAGTGTAGCGTTTTAAGTGCAACAGTTACGAAGTCCAATCATCAGTTTCTCAACCTAATAAGTACATCAAGTCAAAAAACTGGTCAATAGAAAATGTCGTCAAGCTTTCTTACGTAATTATCCTTACAAAAGGCATCTCTGTGCTTTAAGTTGCTATACTGTCTGATCCGCACAAAAGAATTGATGTACGCAATGCAATACGTAAAAGGTCATGAAACTTATGACTTTCACCCCAGCCTGTTTCTAAAAATAGCGATAATGCTGGCTCTTTTGTGAGTGTGTGTGTGTGTTGTGTGTATGTGTGTGTTGTGGGAGAGAAGGAAGAGAGAGGAGAGGGGAGAGAGAGGAGAGGAGTAGAGGATGGAGAGAGAGGAGAGAGAGAAAAAACAATACTAAGGAAGGATGTTTCTTCTTCATGTTTGTCATACCCTCTGCCGTCCTTGTGTGTTGTGTGTGTGCGTGCGTGCGTGCGTGTGTGTGTGTGTGTGGTCCGTTGCGTTGTGGTGGTGCGTGCTGGTTGTGTGTGCGTGCGTTTTGGTGTGGGGGTGTGTGGCGTGCGTTGCTTTTCGTGGGGTGCGTGTGCGCGCGCGCATGCTTTGTGATTTGCTTTGTGCGCGCGCGCATTGGGGTGTGGTCGTGTGTGCGTGTGTGTGTTTTGTGTGTGTGGGCGCGCCGGTGTTGAGGGGAGTGCGTGAGAGAGAGAATGAGGACTTGTTTTTTCACCTCTCTCTCCTCTGTCTGTCTCTCTCTCTCTCTCTCTCTCTCTCTCTCTCTTTTCTCTCCCCTCTCTCTCCCCTCTCTCTCTCTCTCTCTCTCTCTTTCAAAAAACTATTCAACAAAATTTTGATGATGGTCTTTTCCCAGAAAAACTGGGCTGAATTATAATACTAACATTGCAAAAAAAGGGTGATGTGTTTAACCCTAATAACTACCGGGGAATTTCTCTTACTGACATAAGTAGTAAGGTTATAGTACTATTATTAACAATAGGCTACAAGAATGGGTTATGAAGAATATATTACAGGTAAAGCACCAAGCGGGTTTTTTTAAAGAGAGGATACTCCACTATAGATCATATGTTTACTCTGCTTGCGTTTGTACAGAAAACAGTTTGTCATAACCGTGT
>CM054143.1:16856015-16866015 GCA_028751875.1 Rapana venosa | reverse complement strand
GTATCTGTATATAAAAAAAAGGGAAGAAAAGAAGCAAAGACTTTTGTACTAGTACTAAAGACCCCACATATTTGCGCCCTTTGGGTAAGTTTTATCGACGAATAACTTTTTCCCAAAACTTTTGGGTAAAAATAACTCGTACCTTCCAAACAAATTAAAAGCGGGGAAGTTTTTGAAAATACGACAAAAAAATGGGGATGGTCCCAAAAAATAGATCATTTGAGTTCACCGGGGGTCGGTGGGGGTTGGGGGTGGTGTTTTGGGGGGGGGGGGGGGGGGGGGGGGGGGGGGGTGGGAAACACAAGGGCTGAAAATCCACTTCAATTATTTTTTGTATTTAAAAAGATGGCCACGACCCCTAGGGCGCTTACATCATAAGACAGCTACCCTTCAAGGAGCAAATTTGTAAATTGGACATTCCGTGATGATCATTTTACCCACCGAATCCGGGGATTTTTTTTTCCTTTAGCTATTGCTTAAAAATTCGAAGTATGCATGAGGTCTGAACGGTAAAATGCAAAAAAGCTGCAACAAAAGGGTCCCCCCTTTTTTTTTCCTCTTTTTCTTTCCTTTTTTCTTTCTTTCTTTTTTGTTTTTGTTTTTTTGGGGGGAGGGGGGGAAAGGGAGGGGTGGGGGTGCTTGATGCAGGAATCAAAAATTTACGGCTTCAAACGTCCTAGTTTTTTTGTGCTGGGTTTTTTTGGGGGGTTTTTTGGGTGTTGTGTATGTGGTTGTGTGGTTTTGTGGTGTTGTGTTTTGTTTTTTGCTTTAAACCCTTCCTCTTTTATTTTTTCCCCTCACCCACGCTGTTGTCTGTGTCCCCCTGTCTGTCTGCTGTTGTCTTCGTCTGTCTGTCTGTCGTCTTCCTCTCTCCCTCTCTCCTCTCTCTTCTCTCTTTCTCTCTCTCTCTCCTCCCCTCTCTCTCCCCTCTCTCTCCTCTACGATAGCAATACTGACAATGTAACGATTAAAAAAAGGGGAAAGCTTTATCAATGGGAACACTGAAATTCTCATGAACTTCAATGTCATTGGGAATACTCCTTCACTTTAAGGGATAAAAACCCGGGGAAATGTGCCCAAATTTTAAAACGACGCAACTATAAAAAAGTCACAACTTAAACACACAATCGCGCTGGCTGACTTGCAGGGCTTTAACGGAAAGGCAGCGCATTTTTCGCTCCTAAGACACAAAATGGTAGTTGCGGCTGAGCGCTTTCGAAGAAGAAAAAAAACAAAAAAAGAAAAAGAAGAACAAAAAAAAAGAAGAAGAACAAAAACAACAAAAACATAAAAAAAAGAACAAAAAACAAGAACCGGGGAACAAGAAGAAAAAGAACAAGAACAAAAAAAACAAGAAAAGACATAACTACAGTATTCTCCCAACCCGATGAGCGCATTATTTTTACGGTTCTTTCTATCCAGTAGCTTTTACAGCAAATTTTTTTTCGGGGTCTTTTTTGTTCACTTTTTTCTGGTCCGTATTATGCTTTAACTTGTTTGGGCCATAACAAAGAAAAAAAGCCTGTAACTTTGTTGTTTTTGTTGTTCTTTTTTTTGTTCTTGTAATACTACCTACTACTACTACTAATTTAAAAAAAAATAAAAATAATAAGGAATTTTTATAGGTTGAATCTTGAAATAAAAAACAAATCGAAGCGCTTGCCTCAAACATTTTCAGGCATCAAATCCCTTAAACATAATGAAAACAATTTCAAAAAAACCAGCGCGCGACGTATCACCAAGCACGCACACACACCACATACACACACACCACACACACACAACACACACACACACCACACCACACCACACACACACACACTCGGGAAAAAATTAGAAGGGGAAAGATTGGGTTTAAATTAGGGGCAGATATTTGGGGGGGAAAATTCAGGGAGGAAAAAATGTGTTTTTTAGGGTGGATTTTTAAGGTATCAAGTGAGGGTTTTTTGGGGAAGGAAAAGAGGGATTTTTCCAGGGGATACCCGAAACAGGAAGGAGCGACGGCCAACGTGTTTTTTTGAATCTGGGGGTTTTGAAAGCACAAAGTATCTGCGGCCGAACGAAGGGAAGGGGGTGGAGTGACAAAGAAGAAATTCAGAATAAGAGGGGCAGATTTGTGGGGAAAATTTGAAACAGAGGGGTATTGATTTTTTACTCCGTCTTTTTGGGGACGGGACCATTTTAAAATCGAGAAAAGGGGATGTTTCAAATTTTTTTTTTTCTTTGGGCCCCTCGAGCGCGAGTTTTGTATGCGTGAAGAGAGTGGTAGATGATGGGTAGGGCCCGTCAAAAGAGAAATTCCGTACTAAACGTGAAAGAAAAAGAGATTAAAAAAATTTGGGAATTGCATCATTGGGACAATACTTCGAACGCGCTTATGCGCCTAATTGATAGTACAAGACGGGCGGGTCTGGTGATGAATTTTTTCATAGAAGTTGTTGTAAAATACCCTAAATACTTCACAATTGGACAAAGGAACGACGATTCCGAATTCTTTTGAATTTTTTCGATAGAGAAACTATTTTTGGGTCCCAAGGGGTTTGGCTTCGGTTTTCGAATTAAGTTGTAACTTTTTTCTGAGTCATCCAGTTTTGAATGCTTAAGGCAGTAGACATATTGTCAGGGGGGAAGGAAAGTTTTCAACAGAAACACTCACGAACTATACATGGGATGAAATGAGATCAATTGGGGGTTTGTTTTTTTAAAATGTGGAAGTGACATGTAGAATAAAGAGAACGGGGCCCAGGCTGATCCCTGGGGGAACCCACATTCCATTTTGACGGGTTTTGATTGAATTTTGTTTACAGAACTTTCTGGAACCTTCTGTGAGGTTGAAGTAAACCCTGAGGCTTGCCGTTAATACCAAACGATTTGGGGGCGAGAAAGAAGAATTGATGACTAGGGGTATCAAAGGCGCAGAAAGTCAAAAAGAGTGAGAGGGATTTTTCCCATCAAACAATAGAATGTATCTAAAGTTTGGCAGGGTGGTTTCGTGCTGTTTGGGCATAGGCAGATTGAAAAGGGGAAGAACATTGGGAAAAAGTGACCTGAGGGTGTTTGAGAACCTTTTTCTAGTACTTTAAACAAAGGGGAAATTTGAGAAATCAAATTCTTCAGAATGTTTGGATCGGGTCTCTTTTTTATAGAGTGTGCTATGCTTTTTTAAAAACATGGAAAATTTTCCCGACCAAAGTAGTTTTTTCTATTTTAGGGTAAAAGTACAAGTTTGGGAAGGGATTTTGAGAAAACAGGGGCTATGGGATCAAGGGCGCTGATTTTATAGTCATTTTCCCTTTAGAATTTTCATGATTTCTTTTTTACTTTTGGGGGGAAGGAAAAGAGGGATGGCCCGGAACTGGGGACAGAGGCGCAGGCTGGAAATTTAGTCTGATTCAGTCTGAGCGAAATTTTCGAACTTTTCTGAAAAAAAAAACGAAAAAGGACACTAACACTTCTACCCCTTTTACACTTCTGCTACTTTTTTTCTTCTTCTTTTTCTTTTTCGAACCTCAGACAGCAAATATTGTCCCTTATATAGAAAATGCGCACGCTGGGCCTTTTAAAAACGCCTGACAAGTCAGGCCCAGGGATCCACTTGCATAAGAGAGAATCGCATCTTTAAGCCTTTCTGGTAGAAAAAAAAAGGGAGGGGAATGGACCAAAAACAGAAAATAACAAAGAAAAAGGGGGGTACAAAGAAAAGGGAAAGGACAAAACAAAAGAGGGGTAAAAAGAGGAAAATTTCTTGCACAAAATTCCCAAAAATTGGGAGCGTTTTATACGACAGGGCCCCCCGGCATCCCCACGGGGGGAGGCGGGGGGGGGGGGGGGGAGGGAACGTTGTTGTTCAACTTTGTAATATGTGACTGCTGTCTGCTCACTACGCTTCAAAGAAGACAAGTCTTCATGCAGGCACAAAGAGAGGGCAGAAAAGTCTTGGAACTTGGCTGTTAGTCTGGAAGAAGAAGAAGAAGAAGAAGAAGAAGAAGAAGAAGAAGAAAAGAAGAAAAGAAGAACGAGAACAAGAAGAAGAAGAAGAAGAAGATATGGAATTTATATAGCGCTGAATCTTGTAAAACAAACAAACCGAAGCACTTGCACTCGAATCATCTACACCATGCAACTTTCCTCAAATATAATGAATAACAGAGATTTCAAATGTATGCACGTGCGCACGCACACACACACAAACACACGCACGTGCGCACGCACATCAAACGCACGCACGCACGCACGCACGCACCACACCACACACACACACACAGACACACAACAAACACACTCACACACACACACACACACACACACACACACACACACACACACACACACACACACGCACACGCACACACACACACAGACACCCGCGAACACACTTAGGAGATAAAGGATGCTGTTGAAAAGTAGGGACGGATATGAGGGGAAAGTCTCAGGTAGGAAATTAATAAGTGTGTTTTGAGGCTGGATTTGAAGGTATGTAGTCATGATAAGGGGACGGGATAGCTCAGTGGTCGGAGCACTCGCTTTCCCCCAGCCAAGTTCAGCAGCGTCCAGCGTGGTTACCAGTTGGATGGGTGACCGTTTGCGTGCCTTGGCTTCAGTACAGTTCCCCCAGTTCACCCAGCTGTAAATGGGTACCTGCCCTCTTTAGGGTCAGGGAAGGTAAAGCAGCGAGGGAGAGGAGATGGGCGCCGCCCTCAATATGCTGGCCCTAGAGAAGTGAGGTCTCTGACGCCTCGCTCCCCTACGACCTTATAGGTTATGGGACACCTTTACTTTTTTTTTAGTCATGATTACTGAGACATGGCTGCCTAGCTGCCTTGCATAACATTGTGCGCACATGTTAAAACAAACTTTATTTTTTAAAAAGAAAAGAAAAAAAGAATAGGTTAGCTTTGGTAGTCTGGATGACACACACAAACATCCAAACATGTAAAAGAACCCGTGGCAACAAAAGAATTTTCCCTGGCCAAATTCTGAAGAAAATGAATGCCATTGTCTTCGTGGGAAAGAATATGCATGCAGACAGGTAAACTTTTTTTTTAATAGATGGCATCGTGGTAACACAAATTCTGGTGGTGGTGGTGGTGGTGGTGGTGGTGGTGGTGTGGAGGTGGTGGTGGTTGGTGTGGTGGAGGTGGTGGTGGTTGGTGGTGGTGGTGGTGTGGTGCTGCTGCTGCTGCTGCTTCTGGTGGTGGTGGTGTGGGTGGGTGGTGTGGTGGTGGTGGTGGTGTGAGGGTAGTGGTGATGGTGGTGGTGGTGGTGGTGGTGGCGGTTCCACGGCTTAACACCTCAAGGAGGTATCACTCAGCACACACCCTCTGTCTCACCCATCATAACATGGGAACCATTGGAAGACCATAAATGCACACCAGATAATAATAATAATAATGATAATGATAATAATAATAATTATTATTATTATTATTATTATTATTATAATAAATGGAACTTATATAGCGCTATATCTTGCAAAGACGAATATCAAAGCGCATGCATTCAACCTAATCTTACACAGTCATGCAATCAATGAGAAATAATCAATAGTTTAAGCAAAACATATATTTACAAACATGGTGGATGCAGACAAAATCTATTAAATAAAATTTCAACAGTCAAATGTTTTTCAAAAGCACACACACACTCACACAGGTCATATACTTTAGCAGGGTGATAGGACATGGGTTAGTGAAGGTGGGATAGTTCTGATATGAAACAGGAGGGGGAAATCTTAGGTTTGAAATAAATATGTCTTGAGACTGGATTTAAAAATGTCATAACTAGGTTTCTGGCGAAGAGAGAGAGGGAGCTCATTCCAGGTCGATGGACCCGAAATAGAGAAAGAGCAGCGGCCAACAGTGGATTGGTTGAATCTAGGTATTCGTAGGCACAAGGTATCTGCAGTAGAGCGGAGGGAACGTGAAGGAGTGTACAGGTGAAGACATTCACAGAGGTAGGAGGGTGCAGTTTTGTGGAGACATTTATAACAGAGGGTACTTATCTTATAGTTTACTCTCTGTGGCACAGGAGTAATAATGACGGCGTCTGCGTATAATCATGGCGGTTTTCAAACACCACCTCACCATACAGGCAGCCACACTCCTGCCTCCTGTTCTTTCAATATATGGCTTTATCACAGTTCTTGATTAAACCCTTGACGCTGGGGGCAACAACAGCAAAGTGAGAGGCTGTATGACCAGTGGCTTTCTTTCCCACTCATGGAATTCCACTTTACAGCTTAGTCTTTAGTGATCGACTATGTGACTTTCTGACTAGGAGGCTTGACTCAGCACAGTCCTTATGAGCTGCAGCCCTGGGGGCTGGTTGGCCTTTGGAGAACATCTCCAACGCTGACTGTCCTTATGCCCACTTGGCCGAGAGAGTGGGGATGTACTGTGGGCAAGGCATCTCTACTATAATCAAATTTCTGCCCAATTTCCGAAACAGCAGCTGCCTCCTCTGCTGTTTTGGAGGTCATCGTCGGACATGACGGACAAACATACTCCGACATCCGAGGATATTTTTTGTTATCCTTCAATTAATGGAGGATACAGTTATTTTTGATGGAGCAAAAGCTCGTCATGGTTGAAGACCATCTTGGTAGAATATTTTCAAAACATAACAACATGGTAATGCAAGCAGGAGGAGGCACCGTGGTCGAGTGATTTAGGCGGTCAACTCGTGATCCAGAGGTCGCGGGTTCGATCCCCGCTCGGCTCGGTGTTGTGTCCTTGTGAAAGACACTTTACTCCTATTTTCCTCACTCCACCCAGGTGTACAAGTGGGTACCAGCTCTGCTGGGGAAGGATCTGGCGACAGACTAGCGTCCTGTCACAGGGGTGGTGAAAAAACCATTAGTTCGCTTAACGCTACAGAAACCGGGATACGCTCCGGCTCTATGGGCCTTCTCGCTCGAAAGAACATACTACAATGCAAGCAGGACTAGGCAGTTTGCTGACATCACTAACTGACAACAACAGCTTTTCTTAGCCTAGGCTACGTACTGTCCATGAATCAAGAAGGAAGGTGGCAGGATGGTTAAGACGTTCGCCTTGCCAACAAGTAAACCGTGAGGTTGTGGGTTCGATTCCCAGCCTCGCCCTCTCTTCCCAGTTATTTGACCCCAAAAAATCAAACTGAATGTCAAAGTCCTTTGGATGAGACTACAAACCGAGGCCCCGTGTTCGAACGAATGTAAAACATCTTGCGCACAGGTTAAATCCTGTTCCCTTTTCGGAAGAGAAGGCTATTGCGTGCCGTTGGAAAACTGATGACAAAATTTACAAAGCCGTATACACTCGGGAACTTGATGTAAAAAAAAGCACATGAGTGTTTATTCCATTATCCTTGATATAAAAGAATAAATAAATAAATAAATCAGCGGAGGAATCTGTCAACGATGACGTCCGGGTTATTTATAGATACAGACGCTGGTGACAATCCGCCTTCTTCGCAACTTGATCTATCCAAGGACAAAAAAAGAGTTCTTATGAATTATTGTCGTCTTGGAAAAATCTCGCTTGTCTTTTCTTTTTTTTTTCTTTTTTGTCTTCTGCTTTCTTTTCTTGCTTTTTTTGTTTCTTCTTTTTTTTTATCTTAGAAATCTCTCTTTTTTCTTTCCTTTTTTTCTGCTATCTTTTTCCCCTTTTTTCTTTCTTTGTTTCCCACTTTCCTCTCTCTCTCTCTCTCTCCCCTCTCTCTCTCTCTCCTCTCCCTTTCTCTCCCCCTCTTCTCTTTTCTCTCCTCTCTTCCTCTCTCTCTTCTCTCCTCTTTCCCCCCCCTCTCTCTCTCTCATTTTAGCTACGTCATCTCTCAATAGCTGAATCCTTTTTTTCTTTTTTTTTCCTTGTTTCTTTCATTTTTTTTTTCATTTTTTTCCCTTTATTGATCTTTTTTTTTCTTTTTAAATTTTTTTTTTATTTAAAAATTTTTTTTTCATTTTTTGCCTTCCCTTCGAGTTGTTTTTTTTTTCTATGTTTGTTCTTTGTTTTCTGTCTGTCTTATTTTGTTTGGGTTTTTGGGTTTTTTTTTTTGGTTGTTGTTGCTTCATGTGGGGGCAAAGGCTTTTTAAAGGAAATCAATCATATGTGTTGTTTTTTTTCTTTCTTCCATTTTCTCTCTTTAGTTTTCCACTTCCCTACCAGGAAAAGATATCTAGCAAAACAAAACAAAACGAAACAAAAAAAAACAAAAGAAACACAAAAAAAAAAAAGAAACTTTCTCTAACCAACACCCCCTCCCCTTTTTCCCCCCCCCCCCTTCCCCCCCCCCCCCCCCCCCCCCCCTTTTTCTCTTCTCCTCTCCCCTTCTCCTCTCTCTCTCTCTCTCTCTTTCTCTCTCTCTTTTTTCCCCCCCCCCTCACTCTCTCCTCTTTTTTTCTCTCTCTTCTCCTCTCCCTCCCCTCTCTTTCCCTTTCCCCCCCTTTTCCATCCTCTCTCTCTCCCCCTCCCCCCCCCTCTCTCTCTTCTTCCTCCCCCCTCTCCCCCCCCCCCTTCTCCTCTCCACCCCCCTCTCCTCTCCCTCTCTCTCCCCCCTCTCCCCCCCCCTACCCCCTCTCTCCCTCCTCCCCCCCCTCCTCCCCCCCCTCTCTCTCTCTCTCCCCCTCTCTCCCCCTTTCCCGCCCTCTCCCTCTCTCTCCTCTCTCTCCTTCCTCCTCTCTCCTCTCTCTCTCTCGCCCCGCTCTCTCAAACGAAAAATGGCGGGCGATGTTTACAAAAAAAAAGTAAAGTTCTCCGAATTGAAAGTTCAAGGCAACTCTGGGGGACAAATTTGGGGGTTTTAAGCTGCCAGACAAGGGCGTGGTCGTAGCATTCGCAGATCTGTTCTCCTTGTTACAAAGGGTGATGCCCAAAAAGTTTTAAAAAAAACACGTTTTAAAAAACCCAAAAGGTTTTTTTGGTTGAGCTTTGTGTTTGTGTGGGTTTTTTCGTTTGTTTTTCTCTCTTTCCCCGATGCTTTTTTTCCCATGATTTAATAATCCATCAAATGACGAGTTGGAAAACAGGAGAGTGATAAGAGATGACAATATATGAGAGGAGAAAGGGGGGGACGACACGATGTTGAAGATTGATGAAATGACATGACGAGGAGGGAGGAACACGACGAACATTTGAAGATGAGAGACAATGACGATGACGAAGAGGAGGAGGGGGAGGAGGTAATTTTTCCCACAGTTACAGATAATTTTATAAATTTTTAAAAAGATGGGGGGAGAGAGAGAAAGGGAGAGAGAGAGAAAAAAGAGAGAGAGAGAGGGGGGGAGAGAGACAAAGACAAAGACAAAGACAGAAAGCGACAGCAACGACCAAAAACACAGGAAAAATGCAGACAGTCCCGCCCCCCTCCCCCCCTTCTTCTTTTCCCCACCCCACCCATCCATCCACACACGCTCTCTACTCCCCCCCCCCCCCCCCCCCCCCCCCCCACACACACACACACCCACACTTCAACCCCACCCCCATCCCCCAAAATATCATCATCCCAGTTCTTGGTTGCAGCAGACTGACAAGGTGAAAAACAAAGCAGAAATATTCTTCTGTATTCTTCTTTCGATAGTTCACACACACACACAGGCATCATTAGCGCTATTTTTAGAAACACGCGGAGCTGACGTCATTTCGCGACCTGTGACGTATTATTATTGCTTACGTCCATTCTCTCTCTCTCGCTGGATTGAGACAGCAGCTTATCAGGCGCGAGAGGTAATAGTAGTAATAATGTGACGGTCTAGGTTGACTGATGTGTGTTTACGTGTCTGTGATTTTTGACGTATACTATGAATACGATGTAGAGCAAAAGTCCAATAATCAAACCTAGGCAGGAAGTGAGTGCTAGGATAGAATCTGTCTTTCTCTCTGTCTCTGTCTGTGTGTGTGTGTCTCTGTCTGTGTCTCTGTCTGTCTGTCTGTCTGTCTGTCTGTCTCTCTGTCTCTGTCTCTCTCTCTCTCTCTCTCTCATCTCTCTCTCTCTCTCTCTCATCTCTCTCTCTCTCCTCTCTCTC
>CM054143.1:16841015-16848515 GCA_028751875.1 Rapana venosa | reverse complement strand
TTATTTCCAGATGGTACATTGAGTAAGCCATGCATTTGCTTTTTTTCATGAAGCCATCTATCTGTGTGTGTGTGTGTCAAGTCAAGTCAAGTCACTTTTTTATTTCCAGATGATACATTGAATAAGCAATGCATTTGCTTTTTTCCATTAAGCTATCTATGTGTGTGTGTGTGTCAAGTCAAGTCAAGTCTTTTTTTTTATATTTCCAGATGGTACATTGGATAAACAATGCATTTGCTTTTTTCATCAAGCCATCTATCTGTGTGTGTGTGTGCGCAGCGCGCTGTGCGTGCGTGCGTGCGTGTGTGTGCGCGCGCGCGCGTGAGTGTGTCACTGTGTGTTCTTTTCTTTCATTTTTGTTCTCTTCTTTTACTTTTGAGGATAATGGAATAAGCACTTGCGTGCTTTTTTTACATCCAGTCCCCGTGTGTATACAGTTTTCGTCAATTTTGTCATCCATTCCCACCAAGCACACAACAGCCTACTCTTCAAAAACAAAAAACAAAAAAAACGGGCTTATGTGTGTGTGTGTGTGTGTGTGTGTGTGTGTGTGTGTGTGTGTGTGTGTGGTGGTGCGTGCGTGCGTGCGTGCGTGCGTGCGTGCGTGCGTGCGTGTGTGTGTTCTACGGTTAGGAACAGTTAAGCCAGTGATGACTGGATAAGTGGGTGCATAGGAGGGAGGGAGGGAGGGAGGGACAAGGGGGTGGAGACGGGTACCCTACCCTACTGAGAACCTCACTGACCAAGCCATACACAAACTGACATCAAAACACATCCTGACATTTTTCGCTTAAATGGGAGAAAGCCACTTCTCATTGTCTGACATTGCTCACAAAAATCCACGAAAGCATTTGATGTCCCTAACTTAACTGATAGGAACTATCGTGCTTCTATAAACATATGACCTTCCCTGCTTCTTCCTCCTCCAAGTTTTTGGTGTTGTTGTTTGTTTGTTTGTTTTGTTTGTTTGTTTGTGTTTTGTTTGTTTGTTTGTTGTTGGTTGGTGTTTTTGGTTGTTGTTGTGTTTGTTTGTTTTGTTGTTGTTGGGGTTTTTTGGGGGGAGGGGGGTAATTGGGTTGTTTTTTTGTTGGGAGAGGGGGTGGGGGGGTAAGCACTAGGGGCCTAGCTTTTAGCAATCGGCTAAACTTAATAAATGATGATAATAACAATAACGACGATAATCGTGATAATCTTCTTCTTCATCGTACATCGTCGAATGCTCAGACAGCAATTACTGTTGTCTTGTCATATGAGTGAAAATGCGTCGCGCTGCCGTTAAAGCACCTGACAAGTCAGGCCCAGCACATCCGACTTCGGCGTGAGAGAGAATTGTTATCTTCTCAGTCTTTCAGGGGGCGAAAAAATAATAAAAAGGCAGGGGAATGGACCAAAGAAGGCCAAGAAAACTGACAAGAAAGAAGTGACAGGAAGAAAAGGAACAAGGCAGAAACAAAAAACAAAAAAGAGGGATAGAAAAGAGGGAATTCCTAGCACAAAATTTTCCAGAAAGTGGTGGAGATGCTATTTATACTGGCAGGCCACCCCTCCCCCCCCCCCCCTGGTATCCCCTACGGTTGGGAGGAGGAGATGGGGGGGGGGGGGGGGGGGGAGGACACCAGGATATGATATATCGATAACCCAAACTTCATTGATCAGAGTGTTCGTGCGTCTACATAGAAATGACCTTCCCATCTTCTCTTCTCCTTTACTTTTTTTTTTTTTGGGGGGGGGGGGGGAGGAGGGGAGGGGGGTTGGGGAGGGGGTTAGCAAATGGATGGCCCTTGCAATTCGGCTAGCTTGAAGCTTATCACAGCCACAACAACGCGATACCACCACCAACAACAACAACAACAACGATAATAACAATGATAATAATAATAACAGAGCCCGCACAGCTGGATAATATATTCCCACAGCCCTCTCTCTTTGTTTGCGGGCTTGTTTCATAGGGGAGGAGGACTGGCTGGTTGTTGATTGTAGATAATAGACAGTTACCGCTCCCTCCCCTCCTTCCCTCCTTCCCACCTTCCCTCCCTCCTACCTCCCTCTTCCAAACATTCCGCTGCTCCCTCCTCCTTAATCCCTCTCCTAACATTCCGTTCTGCCCTCCTCCTCCTGCTCCTCCTCCTCATCATCACCACCACCACTGTTTGTTCTGGAGCTACGCCCCTCATTAGGAAGTGTGGGATGCTGTTGCCCTTACTGACTGAGGCTGTTGTTGGTACAGGGGCGGAGTGACTACACTAGTGGTTACAGCGATGTCACAATTCGCAATGGTTTATCCCCATTCACTCCTTAGAGCTATAGAGAAACAAAAAGCATACATATCAATTAATGAATGAATGAAGAAGAAGAAGAACAAGAACAAGAACAAGAACAAGAAAAGAAGAACAAGAAGAACAAGAACAAGAAGAACGAGAAGAAGAAGAAGAAGAAGAAGAAGAACAAGAAGAAGAAGAAGAAAAGAAGAAGAAGAAGAAAAAGAAGAAGAAGAAATGGAACTTATATAGCGCTACATCTTGCAAAGACAAATCAAAGCGCATGCATTCAACCTTAATCTTACACGGTCATGCAACCAATGATGAACAATCAATAGTTTAATTAAACAAACAGATATTACAAACATGGTACGCTGCAGACCAAATCTATGAAACAAACTTGCAATAGTCAAATGTTTTTTGTCAAAAGCACACACACACACACACACACTCACACAGGTCATATTCTTTAGCAGGGTGATAGGGCATGGGTTAGTGAAGGTGGGATGGTTCTGATATAAAACAGGAGGGGGGAAATCTTAGGTTCACACACACACACACACACACACACACATAGGTCATACACTTTAGCAGGTTGATAGGACATGGGTTAGTGAAGGTGGGATAGTTCTGATATGAAACAGGAGGGGGGGAAATCTTCGGTTTGAAATAAATAATTATGTCTTGAGGCTGGATTTAAAAGTGTCATAACTAGACTCCTGGCGAAGAGAGAGAGGGAGCTCATTCCAGGTCGATGGACCCGAAACAGAGAAAGGGCGGCGGCCAACGGTGGATTGGTTGAATCTAGGTATTCGTAGGCACAAGGTATCTGCAGCAGAATGGAGGGAACGTGGAGTGTACAGGTGAAGACATTTATTTATTTATTTATTCTTTTATATCGAGGATAATGGAATAAGCACTCATGTGCTTTTTTTACATCCAGTCCCCGTGTGTATGCGGTTTTGTAAATTTTGTCATCTGTTTCCACCGGCACCCAATGACCTACTCTTCCGAAAAGCGGAACAGGATTTAACGTGTGCGCAAGATGTTCTGCACGCGTTCGAACACGGAGCCTCGATTTATAGTCTCATCCGAAGGACTTTGACATTCAGTTCGATTTTTATTGTCAAACTGGGAAGAAAGGGCGAGGCTGGGAATCGAACCCACAACCTCACGGTTTACTTGTTGGCAGGCGAACATCTTAACCATCCTGCCACCTTCCTTCCATCGACATTCACAGAGGTAGGAGGGTGAATGACGGGTATCAAGAGAGAGAGCAAAACACACACACAAGTACACCACACAGGACAATAGTAACGATAACGAATCAGACATGGCTATAGTACACTGTTAGGGTTGACACACCCTACATAGGTTACAAATTACTGGTGTACTTCCAAGGAAGTATACAAGTATCTGGAGTGATGAAGGGGAGGGGGGGGGGAGAGAGAGAGAGAGAGAGAGAGAGAGAGAGAGAGAGAGAGAGAGAAACTCTGAAATGGTTTAATTGCACATCGGCCTTGGGCCACAATACAATGCACAGAGAGAGAGAAGAGAGAGAGAGAGAGAGAGAGAGAGAGAGAGAGAGAGAGAGAGAGAGAGAGAGAGAGAGAGAGAGAGAGAGAGAGAGAGAGAACAACAAACAGTTACATAATATGACAAGAGAAATAATCCAATACCCGGTCATCGTGAGTTGATGGACGCTATAGCCGAGTGGTTAAAACCGTTCAACTTCAACCCATAGGGTCCATAAAGTCGGAGATTCGAATTTCGGTCAAGCGCATCTGGTGAATAAAAGATAGGGAGATTTTTTCAATTTTTTTACGATCTCCCAGTGCAGACCTGCCAGTGCCTTAATTCCCTTCATGGACACGCAGAAGATTTAATATGCACGTTAACATATCCATGTCAGCGTTTGAGTGCGTTAAAGGAAACACGAACATGCTCAAACATACATCCCCAAAATTGTTATACGGTTACCTTCAGGGTGGGCACAACAACAACAAAAACTCAGGTCGCATACGCAAAATATCACCATCGGTAAAATCTCAGAGCTCTAGCCGAGGAACGAAAAAAAGAATTGTGATCTGATGGCTTGGGTTCGAGTCTCATACTGAGGTGACTGTTTAGGGGTATTTTCCTCCTGGAGTTAACACAGGTACTGACTCCACTCCCCCTGAAAAGTCCTTCAGATTATTATAGACTGAAAAACACGAGGTCTTGTGATGTGAAGGTTATCTTGCGCACATGTTATAAACTCCATCCACTTTTTTTTTCACGTGGGGATGCCAGGGAGCCTGTCAGTATAACTTAGCATCCCGACCTTCTGGAAATTCTGCGCTAGGAATTCCCTCTTTTCTATCCCTCTCATTGTTTCTGCCTTGTTCTTTTTCTTCTTATCACCACCTTCTTGTCTTATTTTCTGCCTTCTTGGTCCATTCTCCTGCCTTTCTTCCCCCCAGAAAATCTTAAACGATAACAATTCTCTCCCTTGCCGAAGTCGGGATGCGCTAGGCCTGACTTGTCAGGCGCTTAACGGCAGTGCAATGCGTTTTCGCTCTTATGACAGACATTAGTTGCTGTCTGAGCGTTCGACGAAGAAGAAGAAGAAGAAGAATCCAATTTTGAATAAGACGAGAAGGCTTGGTATGGCTTGTGGGGTTGATGACATGAACATAATAATAATTATTATTATTATGTATGGAATTTATATAGCGCTGAATCTTGTAAAGCAACAAATCAAAGCGCTCAGATTTTTTTAAAAATTTTATATCGAGGACAATGGAATAAGCACTCATGTGCTTTTTTTTAACATCCAGTCCCCGTGTGTATGCAGTTTTGTCAATTTTGTCATCCGTTCCCACCAGTACACAATGGCCTACTCTTCCGAAAAGCGGAACATGTGCACAAGATGATTCTGTGTGCGGTCGGTTTAGAGTCTCATTTGAAGGACTTGTATTGTACTGTATTGTGGAAGGGATAGCTCAGTGGTCAGAGCACTCGCTCTTTTTCCCTAAATGAAGGTTAATTAAGCAGCATTGAGCGTGGTTACCACTTGTTTGGGTGACCGTTTGCGCGCCTTAGCTTCAGTACAGTCTCCCAGTTTACCCAGCTGTCAATGGGTACCTGCCCTCTTTAGGGTCAGGAAGGTAAAGCGGCGAAGGAGAGAGAGAGAGGAGATGGGTGCCGCCCTCAATATGCTGGCCCCTAGAGAAGCTGAGGTCTCTGACATCTCGCTAACCAACGACCGCGTAGGTTATGGAAACATCTTTCCCAATTTAATGTTGTGTTGTATTGTATTGTATAGTATTGTATTGTATTGTATTGCATTGTATTGTATTGTATTGTATTGTATTGTATTGTATTGCATTGTGTTCTACTTTCAATCACAGCATATTTCTCTGCGTGAAATTCTGGCTGCTCTCCCCGAGGAGAGCGCGTTGCCATAAGAGCAGCACCACCTAGGACAAGAAGTCGAGAATTCTGTTTCTTTGTAAGAGATGGGGATAATTTCCCTTGAGAGAGTGCAATGTCGCTAGTGCTGTGCCGTATGTTTTCAATCTTTTCCATTTGTTTGTTTGTTGGCTGGTTGGTTTTTGTCTTTTTGTTCGTTTGCTTTACTTTGCTTTTTTTTGAGGCCCTATGTTTTATTTGTTATCTTTTGTTTTCTTTGCTATTTTGATTCAGGAAAAACAGCGCTTTATTATAGCTTTGTTTATGTTGGTGTGGTTTTTTTTTAAGTTTTAGTTTAGCTATGCATTATTTACTGTTATCGGTCCATTGTGAGTGTACAGAATAATGAAGGCTTGGTTACAGGATAATGGCTGGATTGATTACATGATAATTACTGGATTGATCACGGGATGATTACGGGATTGATCACAGGATAATTGAGTCGATTGATTACACATTAATGCTGGATTGATCACAGGATAATGACTGGATTAATCACAGGATAGTGACTGGGTTGATCACAGGGATAATGACTGGACTGATCACAGGATATTGACTGGGTTGATCTGTCTATTTATCAGTTTTGTTTTGTTTTTCTGTTTGTCTGTATGTAACAGTGTTTGATAATTATAAGCTATAACTTTTGGTGGAGAGAGTTTAAGATTCTTCTTTACGCTCCTCGTGCTTCCATCCACTAAATGTCTGCTTTTGTTTTGATAGAGTCAAACAAAAAATAATATTGCTGTTACTGTTTGATGATGATGATGATGATGATGATGATGATGATGATGGTGGTGGTGGTGGTGGTGGTGGTGAGGAGGAGGAGGAGAAGAAGGAGGAGGATGACGACAACGATGACGACGACGATGATGATGATGATGGTGATGATTATGATGATGATGACGACGACGACGATGGTGATGATGACCACCACCACCGCCACACCACCACCTCCACCTCATGAAAATGGGATTCGAATAATGGTGAGTCGTTTTTGATAAAAGGAAAAAAAAATGGGACTCCCCCAACCATAAAAGAAATATCACCCCAAAAACTTTCCCCTAACTTTTTCCAAAACTTATTCATATCGCCCCTACAGAACAAAACCCAAACACACACACACACACACACCACACACAAACCTACTTGCTATTTTCTATGAAAACAAACATAGCAGCAGCAGCAAATCCAAGTTTAAAGCTGTGTAAAAAAAAATTTTTTAAAAAATTTTGACGGGAAGAGAGGGGCCAGGGGGGTAGGGGGGAGGGAAAGGGGGTTTGTCATAGCCGATTTAAAAGGAACACTTTGGGAAATTAAAATTAGCTTTGGGGGGTTTTCCCTATCTAGAAAATGTATCCCTAAAAAACAGGAGGGGGGGAGGATGGGGGGAGGGGGGGGGGGAGGGGGGGGGCGGGGGGGCCATGGGAACGGAAAAGATGAAAATTTTTCCAATTTCCCCGCTTTGCGAAAAGGGGGTGATATGCATGCACACGCAACTTCACAAGCACGCCCTCTTTTCACCGCAATATACATACACTTCTGTGTGTGTGTTGTGTGTGGTGTTGTGTGTGTGGTTTGTTTTGGTTGGGGTTTTGTCTGGGGTGTGGTTTTTGTGTGAGTGTAGGGGTGGTTTGGGTTTTTGTGTGTGTATCTTGTTTCGTGGAGTTCTGGGCTCTGTGTGTCCCCCATACCCAAAAGGGGTGAAAGGAAATTTAAACGTGTGTGTGTGTGTGTTGTGGTGTGTTGTGGTGGGTGTGGGTGTGTAAATCAAACTTTTTGTGTGGGGTGT
>CM054143.1:16831015-16838515 GCA_028751875.1 Rapana venosa | reverse complement strand
AAAAAAAGGTAAAGGTAAAGGAGTCCCATAACCTATAAGGTCGTAGGGGAGCGAGGCGTCAGAAACCTCAACTTCTCTAGGGCCAGCATATTGAGGGCGGTGGCGCCCATCTCCTCTCCCTCGCTGCTTTACCTTCCCTGGCCCTAAAGAGGGCAGGTACCCATTTACAGCTGGGTGAACTGGGGGAACTGCACTGAAGCCAAGGCGTGGCGCAAACGGTCACCCATCCAACTGGTAGCCACGCTCGACGCTGCTTAACTTGGCTGGGGGAAAGCGAGTGCTCCGACCACTGAGGGTACCCACTTCCATTGTTGTATTGATGCTGTTGTGGGCGGGGCTGTTAAAAACTGGTTTTATATATCAGGCTCCTCGACATTTTGTAACTTAACTTGGATATCCTTATTGATAGTGTATAATATATATATATATATATATATATATATATATATATATATATATATATATATATATATATATATATATATATATTAAAGGGTTTTGGTGAGGATCCTTTAACAGAATTTGATATGTGGTTTATTTTTATGTTGATATAACCTGGAAATGCTCTCTCGCTCCTCCCCCCTACCCTCTCTCACTCTCTCTCTCTCTCTCTCTCTCTCTCTCTCTGTTCCGCTTTTCGGAAGAGTAGGCCATTGTGTTCCGGTGGAAACAGATGACAAAATTTACAAAACCGCATACACACGGGGACTTGATGTTAAAAAAAAAAGCACATGAGTGCTTATTCCATTATCCTCGATATAAAAGAATAAAAAAAAATTTAAAAATAAATAAAATACCTTATTCCTGTTCTTCCTGTCACCTCCTCCTCCTTGTCTATTTTCTGCTTTCTTGGTCCATTGTCCTGTGCCCCCCTCCCCCCCCCCCCCCCCCCCCCCCCCTTTTTTTCTTTTTTTCTCTAGAAAGACTTCAAAAATAACAAATCTTTCCCATGCCGAAGTCGGATGCGCTGGGCCTGATTTGTCAGGCGCTTAACGGCAGCAGTGCAACGCATTTTCGCTCCAATGACAGACAACAATACTTGCTGTCTGAGCGTTCGACGTGGACGACGAAGAAGAAGAATAACGTGAAACTTGAGTGATTTGATGCGAGTGCAATTATCATCATAAAGACTACGGTGCTTAATTCTGCAAAATCAAGAGAGTCTTCTTCTTCTTCGTCGTCAAACGCTCAGACAGCTACTATTGTTGTCTGTTATAGGAGCGAAAATGCGTCACGCTGCCGTTAAGCGCCTGACAAGTCAAGCCCAGCGCATCCGATTTCGGCATAAAAGAGAATTGTTATCTTTTAAGTTTTTCTGGTTTAAAAGAGATTCGGAGAGAGAGAGAGAGAGAGAGAGAGAGAGAGAGAGAGAGAGAGAGAGAGAGAAGAGAGAAGAGAGAGAGAGAGAGAGAGAGAGAGAGAGAGAGAGAGAGAGAGAGAGAGAGAGAGAGAGAGAAAGCTGGAGAATGGACCAAGAAGGCAGAAAATAGACAAGAAGGGGGTAACAGGAAGAAAATGAACAAGGCAGAAACAAAGAGAGGGATAGAAAAGAGGACATTTCTAGCACAGAATTTCCAGAAGGTGGGGATGCTGTTTATACTGATAGGCCTCTAGCATTCTTACGGGGAGTGACTGCGAAGGATTGTGTCCTTATGTGGTTGTTGTCGTAAAGTGGACAGGCTCAACGCAAGCTAGAACCTCTCCCTCGGTCTGAAAATATCCTGAGGAGGAGTGCTATGCACTGTACTTGCTTAAAGGAAGACTTGTTTTACTTCACAATCTCGACTCAGCTTTTATCTTTTCGAAATTTTTATTTTCGCCGTGGTTTGTGTGTGTGTGTGTTGTTTGGGTTGTTTTGGGTTGTTTGTTGTTGTTGTTGTTGTTTTTGTTGGGGTTTTTTTTTTGGGGGTGCTGTCTTCATCTGTTGATGTAAAGCGATGTGCTAAGCAGTTTCAATATATTTTCCAGTTACTTTTGACCCGAAATAATGATGACGATGACGATGACGATGGTGGTGGTGGTGGTGGTGGTGGTGATATGTGGTGGTGGTGACGACGACGACGACGAGAAGAAGAAGAAGGATGATGATGACGATGATGATGATGATGATACTACTACTACTACTACTACTACTAATAATAATAATAATAATAATAAATAAATAAATAAATAACTTCAGATGTGACATACAGTCTGACCGGGCATCAACATCACTATCACCATCACCATCAACATCATCAACATCATCAACATCAACATCAGCCGGAGTGGTAGCAGTGTGTGGGGAAATGCCAAGTCAAACAATTCCGTCGCCCCTGTCTCTTGTTTTCTGACAAGCCAGCTTCGTCTTTCTGGCATCCCTGTGGCTCCTTGCCGCTAGAAGAAGCCACGGGATCCTTTTGAAGAGTGGTTTTAAATAAGGTTTATTCATTAACAAACACGAAACGAGCATACCATAATAAAACATAATAATCAGCATAGCAGCAACAAGCAAGTAGCTTTGGGGAATCGCTCGTTACAAATGGTTTATTTACTTGATGGACAGACTACCAACTCCTCCTCCTCCTCTTCTTCCTCTTCCTCCTTCTCCTGCTCTTTCTCCTGCTCTTGCAGCTGCTGTTTTCTCTCCCTCTCCTCCTTTTGTGTGTGTGGTCCTCCTCCTCTTCCTCCTCCTATTCCTCCTCCTTCTTCTTCTTCTTCTTTCTCTTCTTCTTTGCATTCTTCTTTGCATTCTTCTTTGCATTCCTTTTCTTCTTCTTTACATTCTTCTTCTTCTTTACATTCTTCCTCTTCTTTGCATTCTTCTTTGCATTCCTTTTCTTCTTCTTCTTTGCATTCCTTTTCTTCTTCTTCTTTGCATTCCTTTTCTTCTTCTTCTTTGCATTCCTTTTCTTCTTCTTCTTTGCATTCTTCTTTGATTTCTTCTTTGCATTCCTCTTCTTCTTCTTATTATTCGCAATTCTTCTTCGCAATTCTTCTTCTTTCTTTGCAATTCTTCTTAATCGCAATTCTCCGCAACTCTTCCCAGTTCTCCGCAATTCTTCTTCTTCTTCACAATCTTCTTCTTCTTCTTCGCATATTCTTCTTCTTCTTCTTCTTCTTCTTCTTCTTCTTCTTCTTCCTCCTCCTCCTCCTCCTCTTCTTCTTTACCCACACATCTGTTGTTGGGAGACCTTAAGGAAGAGGAGAAGGGTGATAGTGGCGATGGTGTGATGGGTGATGGCGGTGATGAATGAAGATGATAAGGAGGAGGAGGAAGATCGTGCTGCTGCTGCTGCTGCTGCTGAGGAGGAGGAGGAGGAGGAAGACGACGACGAACACCTGTAGCAAGTTCGCATCAGCAAAACCTGTCTATTTGGCGCCAGCGGATTCCAGACAATGTGCGCGACAGACGCGAGAGAGAGGGAGAGGGAGAGGTGGGAGGGAGAGAGAGAGAGAGAGAGAGAGAGAGAGAGAGAGACTGGGCGGACGTTTGTTGCGCAGAAGGTGAAAGAAAGAATGGCTTCCACCCAGACGCGAAAGAATCAATACTGATGGCATTGAATTTCCCCCCCCCCCCCCTCCCTCCCTCCCTCCCCTTTTATGCCCTTCCTCATTCCTCCCCCCCCCTCCACCCCCCCCCCCCCCCCCACTCCTCCTCTTCCCAGTCTGCTGCTGCAAAGTGAGATGGTGTGGTGAGGATCTGTGAGTGTGTTTAGTGTAGTGTAGTGTAGTAGTGTGTGTGTGTGTGTGTAGTGTGTGTAGTGTAGTGTAGTGTAGTGTGTATGTGTGTGTGTGTGTGTAGTGTAGTGTAGTGTGTGTATGTGTGTAGTGTAGTGTGTGTGTGTCATGTATATGTGTTGTAGTAGTAGTAGTAGTGTGTGCGTATAGTAGTGTGTCTGTGTGTGTGTGTGTGTGTGTGTGTGTGTCTGTGTCTCTGTGTGTGTTTGTGTCTGTGTGTATGTCTCTCTATATGTCTGTGTCTGTCTGTCTGTCTCTGTGTCTGTCTGTCTCTCTATCTGTCTGTGTGTGTGTCTGTGATCCCGGCTTTCTATTGTCCCGGTCACCCCACACCTTCTTCGCTGTTTTTTTCCTTTGACTTTTTTTTCTTTTCTTTTTTTCCATTTTTCAACCGTCACGCAAATTGTCTCTCTTGAAGCAAAGGTCTTTTGTTGGGGTGTTGTTGTTTTTTATTATTATTTTGCTTTGTTTCAGCCCCCCCCCCCCTCCCCTCCCCCCCCCCCCCCCCCCCCCCCCCCCCCACCCATGGTATTGCATCATACTGCTCCTCCTCTTTCTCTTCCTTCCTCCTCTTCTTCTCCCTTCTTCCTCCTCCTCCTCTCTCCTCCTCCTCACTTCGTTCCCTGTTTGCCTTTATGTCAGTCTGTCTGTCTCTCTGTCTGCCTGCCTGCCTGTCTGTCTGTCTCCCTGTCTGTTTGTCTCCCTGCCTGTCTGTCTGTTTGCCTGCCTGCCTGCCTGCCTGTCAGTCTGTCTGCCTGCCTGCCTGTCAATCTGTCTGCCTGCCTTCTTGCCTGCCTGCCTGCCTGCATGTCTGCCTGCCTGTCTGTCTGCCTGCCTTCTTGCCTGCCTGCCTTCTTGCCTGCCTGTTTGTTTGTCTGCCTGCCTGTCAATCTGTCTGCCTGCCTGCCTGCCTGCCTGTTTGTTTGTCTGCCTGCCTGTCAATCTGTCTGCCTGCCTGCCTTCTTGCCTGCCTGTTTGCCTGCCTGCCTGCCTGTCAATCTGTATGTCTGCCTGCCTGCCTGCCCGTCTGTCTGCCTGCCTGCCTGTCAATCTGTCTGCCTGCCTTCTTGCCTGCCTGCATGTCTGCCTGCCTGTCTGTCTGCCTGTCTGCCTGCCTTCTTGCCTGTCTGCCTGCCTGCCTGTTTGTTTGTCTGCCTGCCTGTCAATCTGTCTGCCTGCCTTCTTGCCTGTCTGCCTGCCTGCCTGTTTGTTTGTCTGCCTGCCTGTCAATCTGTCTGCCTGCCTGCTTGCCTGTCTGCCTGTCTGTCTGTCAATCTGTCTGCCTACCTGTTCCTTTCTTCGTTATTTCTTTTATTTGATATCGTGATAGTATTTTTAAGGTGTGGTGTTTTTTTCTTCTCTCCCCAGCACGCTTTTAATTTCCACATTTCAGTGATTGTTTAGCCGTAAAAATGTTTACAAGGACGCATTGTAAGACCAAGGCTTGGCGTAAGTATAGATCTTCATCCTTGCATAATAATCAAAGATCACTCATTAAATTTATCTATTTAATTCATTCAGTCACTCACGCACTCTCTGGGGTGGGAAAAGCTATGTTTTTTTTAGATAGGGAGTGGAGGAAGATGGTTGCAAAATCTTCAGTGGTGCCCCCTCCAACGGTCTACTAGACTACATGACTATAGGTGGTGAGGAGGAGGAGTGATAGTTAGGGGATACCTGGATTTTTTATTTTCAACAAAAAAACCCCTTGATTTCAATATTCTCATCAAACGCAGATTGTTGCATTGAAACTGTGAGGGCTCTTCATCTCCAATCACTATATCACCAGCAGATTTTGTTGTTGTTGTTGTTGTTGTTGCTGCTGCTGCTGCTGTTTCCTGCTGTTGTTGCTGCTGCAGCTGTTGTTGTTGTTGTTGTTGTTGTTGTTTTTATATATAGCTCCTCTGCTTAATGTGTCTGTGTGTCCTTCGGGTGAGACTATAAACCGAGATCCGGTGTGCCAACGCACGCAGAACATCTTGCGCACACGTTAAAACCCGTTGCGCTTTTCGGAAGAGTAGGCCATTGTGTGCCGGTGGGAACGGGTGACAACATTTACAGAGCTGCCTACACTCGGGAACTAGATGTAAAAAGAAAACCAAAAAAAGCACACGAGTGCTTATTCCATTATCCTCGAAATATAAGAAGAAGAAAGAAAGAAAGAAATGTATGTTGACGTTGTCATTAATGATGACACCCTGCCGATTAATTAGCCGACCGTTTTGTGTCTTCCTATTGACAGAGAGGAACACAACTCAGCAACAAAGAAAAAAAAAGTTGAAGAAGAAGGAGCAGGAGGAGGAGGAGCGGAGGAGGAGGAGGAGGAGAAGAGAAGAAGAAGAAGAAGAAGAAGAAGAGAAGAAGAAGAAGAAGAGAGGAGAGGAGGAGGAGAAGAAGAAGAAAGAAGAAGAAGAAGAAAAGAAGAAGAAGAAGAAGAAGAGGAGGAGGAGAGGAGGAGAGAAGAGAAGAAGAAGAAGAAGAAGGAAGAAGAAAGAAGAAGAAGAAGAAGAAGAAGAAAGGAGAGGAGGAGAGGAGAAGAAGAAAGAAGAAGAAAAGGGAAAGAAGAAGAAGAGAAGAAGAATGAGGCATGTTTTGCTTGCCTAAGTTGTTACGCTTCGAAGTACTCAAGTTTGTATATCAGTCGATATGTCTATCAGTTAACTGTCTCTCTCTTTTTTCTGTGTGTGTGTGTGTGTGTGTGTGTGTGTGTGTGTGTGTGTGTGTGTGTGTGCGTGCTGTGTGTGTGTGTGTGTGTGTGTGTGTGTGTGTGTGTGTGTGTGTGTGTGTGTGTTTAGTGTGTGTGTTTCGTGTGTGTTTACGTGTGTGTGTGGGGGGGAGTTGTACGTGTGTGGGTGTGGGTGTAACGTGTGTACGTGTGCGCGCGGCGCGCTGTGTGTGTGTGTGTGTGTGTGTGTGTGTGTGAACGTGTGTGTGTAGGTGTGTGTGTGTGTACGTGTAAACGTGTGTAGTGTGTGGGGTGTATGTTGTGTGTGACGTGTGTGTGTGTGTGTGTGTGTGTGTGTGTGTGTGTGTGTGTGTGTGTGTGTGTGTGTGTGTTTTCATTGTTTCCTCTTTATCTCCATCTGTCTGTCTGCTTGCCTGTCTGTCCGTCTATCTGTCCGTTGTTTGCTTGTCTGTCTGTCAGCCTCTGTGTGTGTGTATGTGTGTGCGCGTGTATGTGTGTGTGTGTGTGTGTGTGCGTGCGTGCGCGCGAAAGAGAGAGAGAGGAGCGAGTGAGTCTGTGTATGTGTGTGTCTGTGTGCGTGTGTGTGTGCGCGCGTGCGTGCGTGCATGCGTGTGTGCGTATGTGTGCGTGCGTGCGTGCGTGATTGTGACCTCAAAGTTTCTATTGTCTATGTCTATGTCTCTCCGCACCTCTTTCCACTTTTATTTTCTCTTCTTTCTTTTTTCTTTTCCCCAGCCGTCAACGGAGATCTCTTGTTTTGCTTTGTTTCGCTTTCCTATGACCCCTCCATGGTATTTCGTCATCTCTGCCTCTTCCTCTTTACTTTAATCTCTGCCTGCTTGTTTGTCTGTCTGTCTGGCTGGCTGGCTGTCTGTCTATCTGCCTGTCTTTCTGCCTGTCTGGCTGGCTGAATAGATGGATGGATGGATGGATTGATGTCTGTGTCCGTTTGCTTGTCTGACTGTCTGAATAGCTGGCTGGATGGCTGAATAGCTGAATGGATGGCCGTTTGTATCGATGGCTGAGCGGCTGGCTGAGAAGAAGAAGAAGAAGAAGAAGAGGAGGAGGAGGAGGAGGAGGAGGAGGAGGAGAAG
>CM054143.1:16821015-16826015 GCA_028751875.1 Rapana venosa | reverse complement strand
TGTGCGCGCGCGCGCGCGTCTATATCTCTTTTTCTGTCTGTCTGTGTTTATGTCTGTCTGTATGTCACATTTTTGCCATTTCCTGTCTGTCTCTGTCTGTGTATCTGTCTGTCTGCCTGTCTGTCTACCTGTCTGTCTGTGTATTTATCTATCTGATTAGATGTCTATCTGTCGAGCTTGAGTTGCAGTTCTCTCTCTCTCTCTCTCTCTCTCTCTCTCTCTCTCTCTCTCTTTCTCTATCTATCTATCTATCTATCTGTGCGTGTGTGTGCATGCGTGCGTGCGTGCGTGGGTGCGTGCATGTGTGTGTGCATTTGAGATCTACATACAAACAGACAGACAGACAGACGGACGGATGGACTTACAGGTAGATCTATACAAACAGATACAGACTGTTATCACTCCACTCCAGGTTTTAAAAAAATCAAAACCTGTACTTAGCTGTGGTTAGAACTCTCCCTGCCTTGTCTGTCAGGGTGGTAGTTGACGTCACACGTCAAAACAAGTGACGACCATTTATCTGTCTGTTTTTTGGAGAGAGAGAGAGAGAGAGGAGAGAGAGAGAGAGAGAGATGAGAGAGAGAGAGAGATGAGATGAGAGAGAGAGTGAGAGGAGAGAGCGGAGAGAGAGCGAGAGAGAGAGACAGACAGACAGACAGACAGACAGACAGAGAGACACAGAGAGAGAGAGAGAGAGTAGTTCTCCTCCTGTTGTCATACTTTTCCCCCCATTTCCTGTCTGTCTGTGTGTCTGTGTGTCTGCCTGCCTGTCTGTCTGTCTGTCTGTATGTGTATTTTATCTCTGTGTGTGTGTGTGTGTGTGTCCGTGTATCTGTCTGTTTTGTAGAGAAGTATTTTTCCTGTCACATTTTCCCATTTCCTGTCTGTCTGTCTGTAGGTCTGTCTGTATATGTCTCTCTGTCTCTCTGTCTATCTGTCTGTCTGTCTGTCCGTCTGTGTATCTGTCTGTTTTGTATAGAAAGTATTTTTTCTGTCTGCCTGTATGTCTGTTTCTGTGTCTGTCTGTCTGTGTGTCTGTCAGTCTGTCTGTGTATCTGTCTGTCTATCTGTTGTGTATTTGTCCGTGTCCCTTCTGTTTTTGTAGAGAAGTATTTTTCCTGTCCATTTTCCCATTTCCTGTCTGTCTGTGTGTCTGTCTGTGTATATGTCTGTCTCTCTGTCTATCTGTCCGTCTGTATATTTGTCTGTTTTGTATAGAAAGTATTACTCCTGTTGTCATACTTTTACCCCATTTCCTGTCTGCCTGTATGTCTGTTTCTGTGTCTGCCTGTCTGTGTATCTATCAATCTGTCTGTGTATCGTATGTCTAGCTGTCTGTTGTGTCTGTCTGTGTGTCGTTTTGTTATCTGTTTTGTAGAGAGAAGTATTTCCCCTGTCATATGAACTTCTCCCCTATTTTCCTGTCTGTCTGTCTGTCTTGCCTGTCTGTCTGTGTATCTATCTGTCTGTCTGTGTATCTGTTCTGTCGAGCTTGAGTTACAGCTAGCTCTCTCTCTCTCACCTCT
The DNA here is from genome assembly GCA_028751875.1 of Rapana venosa. Classification (NCBI taxonomy): domain Eukaryota; kingdom Metazoa; phylum Mollusca; class Gastropoda; order Neogastropoda; family Muricidae; genus Rapana; species Rapana venosa. The sequence continues at coordinate 16,824,489 of CM054143.1, read as the reverse complement.
CTTCACTCTCGTCTCTCTTCTCGCTCTCTCTCGCTCTCTCTCGCTCTCTGTTTACGGCTTTGCATTATCTGTCATCCTCTGTATGTGTGTGAGTGTGTGTGTGTGTTGTGTGTGTGTGTCTGGTCTGAATGCAAACGGGCCTGCGTGCGTGCACGCACTTTTGTGTGTGTGTGTGTGTGGTGTGTGTGTGTGTGTGTGTGTGTGTGTGTGTACGCGCGCGTGCGTGCGTAGAGTGTGTGTGTGTGTGTCTGTTGTCTATGTCTGTGTGTGTTTGAGATAAACAAAAGACAGACAGACTACAGGTAGATCTATACAAACAGATAAAGACTGTTATCACTCAACTCCAGGTTTTAAAAAAAAACACAAACCAACCTGTGCTTAGCTGTGGTTAGAACCTCCCTGCCTTGTCTGTCAGGGTGGTATGTTGACGTCACAGAATCAGATTCAGATTCAGATTCAGAATATTTATTGCCATTTAAGTCATGTAGACTTATTTGACACAACAAAAACATCAACTTTAATTATCTATTTTGGCCTAAAAGTGATGTACACTAAAAACATGTTGTATTCTACTTCTCTTTTCTCTCTTTTTTCAAAACACTCATACACATATCTGATGATATCTGCTTGATATATATCAACTGTGGATTATGTCACTTAATTTATGTACACAGTTTTTGCGTTCTTTGTCTTTCGTTTGATTTTTTACTAACAAATTATTTCTGAGTTCATCATATAAAATGCATTCATCAGTAAATGAAAATTCATCTTCAATTTTGTTACAGTGTCTACATTTTCTGTCCTCTCTGGATATATATTTCGTGTCTCCCTTTCTCTATCATTAAATTGTGACAGCTTGTGCGAAATTTACAATATGTCTTCTTATGAGTTTTGTTTTCATAGTTTACTAAGTATGGTTCCAATCTGTATTCTTTGGTAGCAAAATCATAAAACTTTAGTTTTGCAAACTCTTTCTTTTGGTAGATCCAAAATGTTTTATACATGTCCTCAAGTTTTCTTCTAACAGCATAACTCAACCGATGAGCATTAAGAGTGCTTTGGTTCTTCCAGACATGTTTGAATCCAATTGTGTACAGAATATTTTTCACTGTGTTTATCCATTTATCGTATGTATTCTTCTGATACAAATAATCGTTTATACTAGTCTAATTAAGAGTCTGGTTTTGATTCTGTCAAATGAATCCAAAGGATATTATCTGGCATATGATTTTAAGGGTCAGTGGAAATCTCCCTAATTCACCCAAAGTGGGTAGTACTAATGCTTTTTTATTAACTCCTATCATTTGTTTACAAAATTTTTACATGAAAATTCTCACACAAAAACTGATTGGATAAGCATGCCTTGAACAGTTTATCAATATGAAATTTCTGTATCCCCATTAAAACAAAAGGAAACCAAACTTCTGCTCCATAGGTTAAAACAGGGGTTATCAGTGGTCGAATAAACGCATTTATATAGTAGTCACACGTCAACACAAGTGACGACCATTTACCTGTCTGTTTTCTAGAGAGAGAGAGAATGTAGTACTGTTGCCATACTTTCCCTATTTCCTGTCTCTCTGTCTGTCTTGTGTGTGTATCTGTCTGTGTGTTTGTCTGTGTGTCTGTGTATCTGTTTTGTAGAGATAGTATTTTCCTGTCACATTTTTCCCATTTCCTGTCTGTCTGTCTGTCTGTCTCTGTGTCTATCTGTCTGTTTTGTATAGAAAGTATTCTCCTGTCATACTTTACTCCATTTCCTGTCTGCCTGTATGTCTGTTTCTGTGTCTGGCTGTCTGTGTATCTGTCTGTCTGTCTGTGTATTGTCTGTCTATCTGTCTGTGTATCTGTATGTCTATCTGTCTGTGTATCTGTATTTTCTATATGTCTGTGTATATGTATGTCTATCTGTCTGTGTATCTGTCTGTGTATTTGTCCGTGTACCTGTCTGTTTTGTAGAGAAGTATTTTTCCTGTCACATTTTCCCATTTCCTGTCTGTCTGTGTATATGTCTGTCTCTCTGTCTATCTGTCCGTCTGTATATCTGTCTGTTTTGTATAGAAAGTATTTCTCCTGTCATACTTTTACCCCATTTCCTGTCTGCCTGTTTCTGTGTCTGCCTGTCTGTGTATCTGTCAGTCTGTCTGTGTATCTGTATGTCTGTCTGTGCATCTGTCTGTTTTGTAGAGAAGTATTTCTCCTGTCATACTTTTCCCCATTGCCTGTCTCTCTGGCTGTCTGTCTGTCTGTCTGTGTATCTGTCTGTCTGTATATCTGTCTGCCGAGCTTAAGTTGCAGTTCTCTCCCTCTCTCATTCTCTCTCTCACTCTCTCTCTCTCTCTCTCCCTCTCTCTCTACTTCTCCCTCTCTCTCTCTCCCCCTCTCTCCCCTCCCTCTCTCTCTTCCTCTCTCTTTCCCTCTCTCTCTCTTCCTCTCTCTCTTTTCCCTCTCTTCTCTCTTCCTCTCTCTCTTCCTCTCTCTCTCCCTCTTTCTGTATCTCTTGCCTCTCTCTCTCTCCAGTCTACAGTCTGACTCTTTCTCCTCCCCCCCCCCCCCCCCCCCCCCCCCCCGGTCTCCACACCATTATATTCCCTTTCCACTTCCACTATACACATAATCACACTTTTACTCTCATTCCTCTCTCTCCTCCCCTCTCTCTCACCCCCCCTCCCTCTCTTTTTTTTTCTCTATCTGTGTGTGTGTGTGTGTGTTTGTCTCTCTGTCTGCCTCTCTCTCTCTCTCTGATCTTCTCTCTCTCTCCCTCCCTTCCTCTCTCTCACTCTCCCTCTCCCCTCCTCCCTCCCCCCATCTCCCTCCCTCCCCCTCTCTTTCCCTGTCTCCCTCCCTCTCCCTCTCTCTCTTCCCCATCTCACCCAAACCGACCCCAACCCCCAAAAGTTCTTTCTTTCAGTTCCACAGTCAGCTTGTCATTCATCACCACTCCCTCCCATTTCTTGTCTCCTTCACCTAACCGCAGAATCCACCCCCCACCCCCACATCCCCCCACCCCTACCCCACCCCTACCCTCACGTTCGTGTGTCTCCCTGATCGATTCTCTCTACATCCTCCGCCCGTCCCCCAACCCCCACCTCCTCCTCCTCTCATTTGTCATCATTATCTTCACCAATATCATTTCTGCCGTCACTTCTCTTCTCCTGTCCACACTGACATAGTGACTGTTTCTCAGTTTTCTCCTCCCTCCTTCCCCTTTACCCCCCCCCCCCCCCACCTCTTCTCCTTCCTTCCCTCCAACCCCCCCCCCCCCTTCCATCCCCCTCCTCCTTCTTTTCTCCATCATTATGATGATTATTATTCTTGTTATGGGTTTCTACTATCATTTTCTTGAAGAGTTGGGTGTTGGTTTGAGGTTGGGTTGTTTGAGTTTTTTTCCTTTCTTCGTTAGTTTGCTCTTTTACTTGAGGGGAGGGGGAGGGAGAGAAATAGAGGGAGAGGGGTAGAGTGTGTGTGTGGTGT
>CM054143.1:16771015-16803515 GCA_028751875.1 Rapana venosa | reverse complement strand
ATAGCGCTGAATCTTGTAAAGCAACAAATCAAAGCGCTCAAGTATAAGTATTCACTGTTACTGCTTTCTCTTCTGTTTCCATTATTGGTGGTCACGTGTGTAGTGCCTGTCACCTCTTTGTGATTGCAACCTCTGTCTGTCTGTTCTGTCTGTCTGTCTCTGTATGTCTCTGTCTCTCTCTCTCTCTCTGCAATGACAATAATGCAGGGTTTTTTTTTAAAAGCATCTCTCTCTCTCCTCTCTCTCTCTCTCTCCTCTCTATCTCTCTCTCTCTCTCTCTCTCTCTCTCTCTGGCAATGACAATGAATTGTTAAATCATTTATTTTTAATCTCTTTCTCTCTGCCTCTCTCTCTCTCTCTCTCTCTCTCTCTCTCTCTCTCTCTCTCTCTCTATCTCTCTCTCTCTCTCTCTTCCTCTCCCCCCCCCTCTCTCTCTCTCTCTCTCTCTCTGGCAATGACAATGAATTGTTAAAGCTTTTTTTTTTAAATCTCTCTCTCTCTCTGCCTCTCTGTCTCTCCCTCTCTCTCTCTCTGCCCGCATTATTACGCGTGCACGCATGCGTGCGCGTGCTTGTGTGAGTGCGTGCGTGCGTGCGTGCGTGCGTGCGTGTGTGTGTGTGTTTTGTGTGTGAGAGAGAGAGAGAGAGAGAGAGAGAGAGAGAGAGAGAGAGAGAGAGAGAGAGAGAGAGAGAGAGAGAGAGAGTCTTCTTCGCCCTTAATATTCCCACCTCTCGTCTATTTTTGTGTATTTCCCCACTTCTCTCTTTCCCTCCCTCTCACTCTCTCATATGAAGCTCTTGGGTCTCTCAAGGGCTGGAGGGGGGTGGGTGTGGTGGGATGGGATGATGATGATGGTGGTGGTGGGTGGGATGGGGGATAGGGGTTGGTGGGGGTGGGGGTGGGGGGAAGAAGAACCATGCCAGAGGTTGTCTTTCACCCCTGAAAAGGAAGATTGTCATCTTGTCTCTGGTGATTGCAGCCAATCTTTTTTTTTTTGGACACCCTCCTCCCCTTATTCCCTCCCCCTACCCCGCAATCTCTGTCTTTCTCTGTCTGTGTCTGTGTGGTGTGTGTGTGTCTCCTCTCTCTCTCTCTCTCTCTCTCTCTCTCTCTCTCTCTCTCTCTCTCTCTCTCTCTCTTACACATCTACACACACACACACACACACACACACACACACACACGGGGACTGGTTGGAAAAAAAAGCACATGAGTGCTTATTCCATTATCCACGAAATAAATGAATAAAATAAAATCTCTCTCTCTATCTCTCTCTCTCTCTCTCTGTCTGTGTGTGTGTGTGTCTGTGTTTCTCTCTGAGTTTCTGTTTCTCTGTCTCTGTCTCTGTCTCTCTCTCTCTCTCTCTCTCTCTCTCTCTCCCTCCCTCTCTCTCCCTCCCTCCTCTCTCTCTCTCCTCTCTCTCCTCTCTCTCTCTCTCTCTCTCTCTCTCTCTCTCTCTCTCTCTTTCTCTCTCTCTTTCTCTTGGGCTGAAAGAAGACGATGATAGTGTAGATAAAGAGGAGGAGGATGTTGGTAAGGATGACACAGATGATGAAAGTAATGATGGTTATGCTGGTATTCTTGCTGCAGCTGCTGCTATAGAAAAACGAAGAAGCTGATAGCGATGACGATGTAGATGCTGAAGAAGATGATGGAGATGATGATGATGATAACCAGAAAACATTAAGTGTGATTCTGTATGCTTGCAGAAGTGGACATGCGAAATAGAAACAACGTTTTCTGCTATGATGTATACCACCTACCCCCTGCCCGAAACATGTTTTGTATAGTGGCCTAAGGCCGAAGTACAACAACAAAAACTTTTCAGTGTTCAGTGTTCTCTCTTGGGCTGTCTCCTCTTTTGTAATATTCCTCCGGTTCCCCTGTTGCCCCCATCCTGCTCATTTTGGTCTCCCTGTCTCGACCATACCTGGATTCGTTTCGTTGCATCCCCAGGGTCAGATGTCTGCAGGGAGCTTAATAATATAATTGTCGGGGGCCATCGCGGGGCCACCAGCCTAAAGAGTCTCTGCACTACTTCCGGGTCATTTTGATGGTGTTCAGTGGTGCCTGTTCTGAGCTGATATACGCAGGACGCCACCTCTTAAGCTCTCTTCTGATTTATATATTTATCTCTTTATTTATTCATTCTTTTATTTCGAGGATACTGGAATAAGCCCTCGTGTGCTTTTTTTCGCATCCAGTCCCCGTCTGTATGCAGTTTTGTCAATTTTGTCATCCGTTCCCACCGGCACACAATGGCCTACTCTTCCGAAAAGCGGAACGGGTTTTAAACGTGTGGGCAAGACGTTCTGACAACAACCACAGCTTAGTCAAGGAGCCGATCTAAGTGAGATGCCTATCCAGGAAAAAGACCTCCACAACGTCCCTTCCCCCTGAACCTCCAACTCCAAAGGCTTTGACACAAACTCACCACAGGCACAGAAGTGTGATGGGAAACTGAATCTGAGGTCACCAATGAAACCAGAGCAACCAGGACCACCCAATCAGACACAACGTTCTTTTATTGCACACTGATCAATGACGATGAGGATGATGACTGTGATGTTGCTAACTATGGAATCGCATGTGCTTTGAGACTACGTGACAAGGCTGTAACTCTACGCTTACTATCAAGCGCTTTGATTTGTTGCTTTACAAGATTCAGCGCTATATAAATTCCATATATTATTATTATTATTATTATCATTATTATTATTATTATTATTATTATATCCCAGCGTCAACTGGGCCAGAGAGAAAGATACAAATACCCCTGCAGTGTTGGTCAAGCAATTAAAGCAACACTCTCAAAAATCGTATCCATAAAGTGGATGAAGCTCGACTGTGTGGTCCCAGTCTTCCCACTGAGCCCACAGCACTCACTCTAGGTAGGAGCCGGCGGTGGTCAGAAAAAGAAAAAAGGTCCTTTTGAGTATGGGACTCAAACCTGCGACCTTCCAGCCCGAAACTCAAGGCGCTAACCACTGCGCTCTGATGGTAGGTCATCCTCCTCCTCTTACTCCTCCTTCATCTTCATCCTCCTCCTCCTTCTTCATCCTCCGTCTCCTTCCTTTTCCTCCTCCTCCTTCTTCTATCATTCCCATATTCCCTGGCCTCTCTCCATTTTTGTGTTGTCCCTCAGGTCTCTTTCTCTTTGCTCTAGCGCTTTTGGTCTCGTAGGGGTGGTGGTGAGGAGTGGAGGGGAGGCCCATACGCCAACAGCTCTGCCTTTCCCTTCAAAAAATGAAGATTGTCATCATGTCCATCTCTGCTGATTGCAAATGCCCCATTCCCGTCGCGCTCCTACCCTCCCCACTCCTGCCCCCCCCCCCCCCCCCTCCCCCCCTCCCCACCCAACCCCAAATATCTCTGTCCCTCTCTCATTTTAATCTGTCTGTCCCGGTTTCTGTATGCCTGTGTACCTGTCTGATCTCTCTCTCTCTCTCTCTCTCTCTCTCTCTCTCTCTCTCTCTCTCTCTCTCTCTCTCCAACAAAATATTTTCTTTACGTTTACTTTAAATTAATTGTTTTGATTATTATCAATGATAGTCCCTTGTTAGGGCAAGGGCCGGATGAAAATGAAAGTATGCCAATACTTATCTCTAACACTCGAAAATAAAAATTGTCAATCAATCATTCAAATGAAGCAATCTCTCTCTCTCTCTCTCCTCTCTCTCTCTCTCTCTCTCTCTCTCTCTCTCTCTCTCAAACAAAAAGTATGTCAATACTTATCTGTAACCCTTGGGGAATACATATTATCAGTCAATCATTCAAATCTCCCTCTCTCTCTCTCTCTCTCTCCTCTCTCTCTCTCTCTCTCTCTCTCTCTCTCACAGACACACAATTTGTTTCACATTTAATTGAAATTATTACTTGTGATTATTAATAATAGTCCCTTCTCAGGGCAAGGGCCGGATGAAAACGAAAGTATGCCAAGACTATCTGTAACCCTTGGAAATAAACATTATCAATCAATCAATAAAGACTCTCTCTCTCTCTCTCTCTCTCTCTCTCTCTCTCTCTCTCTCTCTCTCTCTCCCTCTCTCTCTAACAAAATAATTTTCTCACGTTTACTTGAAACTATACTTGTGATTATTAATGATAGTCCCTTCTCAGGGCAAAAGCTGATTAAAACAAAATTATGTCAATACTTATCTGTAACCCTTGGGGAATACATATTATCAGTCAATCATTCAAATCTCTCTCTCTCTCTCCTCTCCCTCTCTCTCTCTCTCTCTCTCTCTCACACACAAAAAGTATGTCAATACTTATCTGTAACCCTCCAGGAATACATATTATCAGTCAATCATTCAAATCTCTCTCTCTCTCTCTCTCTCTCTCCTCTCTCTCTCTCTCTCTCTCTCTCTCTCCTTATCTGTAACCCTTGGGGAATACATATTATCAGTCAATCATTCAACTCTCTCTCCTCTCTCTCTCTCTCTCTCTCTCTCTCTCTCCTCTCTCTCGAACAAAAAAGTATGTCAATACTTATCTGTAACCCTTGGGGAATATATATTATCAGTCAATCATTTAACTCTCTCTCTCTCTCTCTCTCTCTCTCTCTCTCCTCTCCTCTCTCTCTCTCTCTAACAAAAAGCTTTTTTTCCAGTTTATTTGAAATTATCACTTGTGATAATTAATGATAGTCCCTTCTCAGGGCAATGGCCGAATGCAAAAAAAAATATGTCAATACTTCTTCTTCGTAGTTGTAGTCGTCCAACCCTCCAACGCTCAGATAGCGACTATTAGTGTTGTTATATGGGCGAAAATGCGTTTCGCTGCTTCCGATAAGCGCCTGACCAGTTAGGCCCAGCGCATCGGACTTGGGCATAGGAGAGAAATGTTATCTTTAACTATATGTAACCCTTGGGAATAAAGATTATCAATCAATCAATAAAGACTCTCTCTCTCTCTCTCTCTCTCTCTCTCTCTCTCGCTCTCTCTCTCTCTCTCTCTGACTATAAGTTTGTTTTTTGTTGTTGGTGGTGTTTAAGTTATTTTTATTCTTTTTCTTTTTTTTTTCTTCCTTGGTTTTTGTTGTTGTTTGTTTTATTGGGGGGTTTTTCTCTTTTTCTTCTTCGTCCTTTTTGTCGTTGTTTTTTTCGTTGTTATTTTCCCTGTTTATGTTTGGTTTTTGGGTTGTTGTTGGGTTGTTTTTTTTGGGGGGGGCTCTTTTTGTTGGGGTATTTTCTTTTTTTTGGGGGGTGGGGTGGGGATTTTCTTTTATTTGTTTGGTCTTTTGTTGTTGTCGTTTGTTTCGTTTTTGTTTTTTTGAAAGGGTTATTTCCCTTTGTTTGTACTAAATGAGAGTTTGAGTATTGGGTTGTTATTATTAAGATGTATCCCTACGGGCGGGGACTGGATGTTAAAGAAAAAGCACACGAGTGCTTATTCATTATCCTCGAAATAAAAGAATTTGTCATTGTCATTGTCATTGTCTCTAATGGCCCAGTTCGTGCGAAAGGCTACGAAAATTACAACACAAAATAAGGGCGGGAACAGAGAGGAGCAATACCCTCCCCCCCCCCCACCCCCCATTACCCCCACCCCCCCCCCCACCAGCCCATTGTGAAAAGCAGTAATCACGATAATGATTTCTGTCACGACAATGTGTGCTTGATGATCTATTAATGAATGCAAATTCTCTGTCTGTGAGAACTGCTAATGAGAATGATTAAGTAAATATAATATTGATACGGATGATATATTATTATTATTATAAGAACAATCAGGCGCGAGTGAAAGAAACTGCGCATTTGTTAATCCAAGTTAGTTTGGTAATGAATTTTTCGATGAATTAATCATACTGGGGGTTGTCGTCGTTGTCGGAGCATATTTTATTTTCTTCATGATTTTCAGAATGCTTTCTTTTCCTATGTGTACGTGTGGGACGAGATACTGTATGTTGTCCGTCGTGTCCGACGATGACCTCCAAAACAGCAGAGGAGGCAGCTGCTGTTTTGGAAACTGGGCAGAAATTTGATTATAGTGGAGATGCCTTGCCCACAGTACATCCCCACTCTCTCGGCCAAGTGGGCATAAGGACAGTCAGCGTTGGAGATGTTCTCCAAAGGCCAACTAGCCCCCAGGGCTGCAGCACATAACGACTGTGCGAGTCAAGCCTCCTAGTCAGAGAGTCATAGTCGATCACTAAAGACTAAGTTGTAAAGTGGAATTCCATGAGTGGGAAAGCCACTGGTCAAACAGCCTCTCACTTTGCTGTTGCCCCCAGCGTCAATGGTTTAATTAAGAACTGTGATAAAGCCCAGGCGCTGACGGCATAAATACAGCCTAGTAGTTAGAACATTTGAGTTCAGGATCTGACGGCCCGGAGTTTGAGCCTCCACCCAAGTACTGCTGGTTCAGGGAGACTTTTCCCTGTGGAGTTAACACCATCAGTACCCACCCACTCTTCTCTCCCGCCTGAAAAGTCCTTGGGGTGAGACTATAGACCAGGGTCCGTGTGGGAAGCTTCCGTAATAATGATCTTGCGCACACTGTTAAAATCAGTTCCGCCTTTCGGGCTTTATACTATTATGACAATTTTGATGACAATTTTTTTTTGTTTTATATCGAGGATTATGGAATAAGCACTCATGTGCTTTTTTTTTACTTCCAGTCCCCGTGTGTATGCGGTTTTTTGTAAATTTTGTCATCTGTTCCCACCGGCACACAATGGCCTATACTCTTTCGAAAAGCCGAACAGGATTTAACGTGTGCGCAAGATGTTCTGCATGCGTTCGCACACGGGGCCTCGGTTTATAGTCTCATCCGAAGTACTATTAGGTGTGGGTAGAAAGGGGATGAGCAAATTTAATTTAATAAAAACTGCATGCACGCTGGTTTCGTGTGTAGACATCATCCCCCGAAGTCGGAATGTGGCAACCTTGATGGCAGGCCCAAGCCGGTCGCATACGCGAAATATCTGCCATGGGTGAATCTAAGAGCTCTAAGGTGAGGAAGGGGAAACACACACACACGTGCGCGCGCACGCACACGCACACACACACACACGGCTTGATGGAGAGAAAAAAAGCAAATGCATTGCTTATTCAATGTACCATCTGGAAATAATTTGACTTGACTTGACTTCACACACACACACACACACACACGGGGGGGGGGGGGGGGGGGGGGGGGGGGGGGGAGCGGGATAGCCTAGTGGTTAGAACATTGCGCTCCCAATCTGATGACCCGGGCGGTTGCAACTAGCAGAGATGGACCCGGGTTCGATTCCTGTTCAAGGGGATATTTTCCCCTGGAGTTAACACCAGTGCAGACTCCACTCTCCCCAAAAGTCCTTCGGATGAGACTATAAACCGAGCACGCAGAACATCTTGCACACACGTTAAATCCTGTTCCACTTTTCGTAAGAGTAGGCCATTGTGTGCCGGTGGGAACAGATAGCAGAATTTACAAAACCGCACACACACACACGGGAACTAGATGTAAAAAAAAAAAAAAAAAAAGCACATAAGTGCTTATTCCATTATCCTCGATATAAAAGAAGAAAAAAAAAAATAACACACACGCACACTCACACACACACACACACACACACACACACACACACACACACACACACACACACACGTACGTTTGCTCGCTTTATTTGTAGGGCTTGGCGGTTTTGTGTTGCTTAAAGTTGTGGTGGCCTATCAGTAATGAACTGTTGCCCTGGTAAATGACTCCCTCTTCGGAAGAAGAGGAAGAGGCAGACAGAGAATAATAATACTAATAGTAATAATAATAATAATAATGTATGGAATTTATATATAGCGCTGCATCTTGTAAAGCAACAAATCAAAGCGCTCAGATGACTTTCTTTTTTCCTCGAGGATAATGGAATAAGCACTCATGTGCTTTTTATTTACATCCAGTCCCCCGTATGTATGCGGCTTTTGTAAATTATGTCATCTGTTCCTACCGGCACACAATGGCCTACTCTTACGAAAAGCGGAACAAGATTTAACGTGTGCGCAAGATGTTCTGCATGCGTTCGCACACAGAGAAAACGATGGGAAGACAACATCAGAGAGTGGAGTGGACTAGCCTAGAGTGGAACGAATTGCTAAAGAAAACAGAAACAGAGGACCACGGGGAGTGGAGGAAGCTGGTTACTAAAATCTTCATCGGTGACCCCCACAGTCCACTGGTCTACAGGGTAGGTGAAGGTGAACGACAGTAAAGGCTTAAGTACACAGTGACCAGTATGTTCAATAAATATAAAAAAATGAACAGTAAGCCTACCTCTTTCTCTTGCAATTCTTGGAGAAGGAACTGTTAGTCTGCTTGTGGAACAACAAAAGATACAGATCGGTGGTCTAGAGGTAACGCGCCTGTCTAGAAAGCGAAAAGTCCGGGTCGGAAGTGTGCGGTGGTTCGAATCCCGTTTGGGCCCGAAACTTTTCCCCCATCCATTAGATCATGAGTGGTGGTCTGGGCGCTAGTCTTTCGAATGAAACGATAAACCGAGGTCCCGTGTGTTACACAAAATTATTCAGCGCACGTAAAAGAACCCACGGCAACAAGAGAGTTGTCCCTGGCAAAATTCTTAAGAAAAAAAGCCATTCTGATAGGGAAACAAAAATACAGTTGCAGACCAAAACAAAAAAAAGGGGGGGGGGGTGGCGCTGCTCTTGTGGCGACGCGCTCTCCCCGGGGAGAGCAGTCCGAATTTCACACAGAGAAATGAGACTTTTTAAAAAAAGAAAAAGTGCCGAAACAAGCGGGATTGGAGAGGCTACATGTTTTTGAGTCGTACCACCATTCATAGGATGGGACAGGGGCAGACAGGATCGCTCAGTGGTAAGAGCACAATCACCTTCTCTTCCAAAATAAAAGGCTGGACAACAGTTGTTAACGTGTGCGCAAGATGTTCTGCTAGAGAAAGAGAGAGAGAGAGAGAGAAGAGAGAGGAGAGAGAGAGAGAAGAAGAGAGAGAGACAGACAGACAGACAGACAGACAGAGCAGACAGACAGACAGAGAGAGAGAGATGTGTTAGCAATAATCAAAATTAAGGAGCACAATGTCTTTACCTAGTATTTCATTAACAGAGTGGGGGGAGAGAGAGAGAGAGAGAGAGAGAGAGAGAGAGAGAGAGAGAGAGAGAGAGAGAGAGAGAGAGAGAGGAGATGTTAGTAATAGTCAAAAATATGGAACACAATGTCTTTACATAGTATTTCATTAACAGAAAGCGAGGGAGAGAGAGGGGGAGAAAGAAGAATATAGAGAGAGACGCACACACAATTTTATTTCACGAGGGTAATAAAAGTTACAAAGATTTTTTTCCCATCCAGCCTGAGAGAGAGAGAGAGGTGGGGGGGGGGGGAAATGGAGAGATGAGAGAGAGAAAGAGAGAGAAGAGAAGAGAGAGAGAGAGGAGAGAGAGAGAGAGAGACAGAGAGAGAGAGAGAGAGAGAGAGAGAGACGCAAACGCAATTTTATTTCACGAGGGTAATAGATAGTTACACAGATTTTTTTTCCAAGAGAGAGAGAGAGAAATGGAGGGAGAGAGAGATAGAGAGAGAGAGAGAGAGATAGAGAGAGAGAGAGAGAGAGAGGAGAGAGAGAGAGAGAGAGAGAGAGAGAGAGAGAGAGAGAGAAAGGAGAGAGAGCTCTAAACTCTCAGAGAATTTATACATAAAAAGGTCGTTGGCCCATCCATGAAGGGGGTATCTGATCAATACACTGAATAATGATAGGAATACACCGTGAGGTGAAGTACAGCGGTGACAAACAAATGCAAGCAAATCCTCAGGGAAAGAAAAAAAAACCATTCTTACGATCTTACGACAACATAAGATGTTCTGAGAGAGAGAGAGGAGAGAGAGAGAGAGAGAGAGAGAGAGAGAGAGACAGAGACAGAGACAGAGATAGACTGACGGACAGAGACAGAGAGGGAGGGAGGGAGAGGGAGGGAGAGACAGACAGAGACACAGACAGAGACAGGGAGGGAGACAGACAGACAGACAGATACAGACAGACAGAGAGACATAGAGAGAGGGAGGGAGGGAGGGAGAGAGAGAGAGAGAGAGAGAGAGAGACAGACAGACAGACAGACAGACAGACAGACAGACAGAGACAGAGAGGGATACAGACAGAGAGACAGACAGATACAGACAGACAGAGAAACATAGAGAGAGGGAGGGAGGGAGGGAGGGAGAGAGAGAGAGAGACACACACACACACACACACACACACACACACACAGAGGCAGACAGACAGACAGAGAATGAGATACAGGGAGGGAGAGAGAGAGAGAGAGAGAGAGAGAGAGAGAGAGAGAGAGAGAGAGAGAGCGAGAGAGAGAGAGAGAGACAGACAGACAGACAGACAGACAGACAGAGAGGGAGAGAGAGAGGGAGGGAGGGAGAGAGAGACACACACACACACAGAGGAAGACAGAGAATGAGATACAGAGAGGGAGGGAGGGAGAGAGAGAGTGACAGACAGACAGACAAGAGAGAGAGAGAGAGAGAGAGAGAGAAGAGAGAGAGAGAGAGAGAGAGAGAGAGAGAGAGAGAAGAGAGAGAGAGAGAGAGAGAAGAGAGAGAGAGAGAGAGAGGAATTATGGCACTATCGACAAACGGCAATGAGAATAAAGGTCAGGAGCCTTTTGAACACAGCTCTCAAAATGTCAATGACATCATTTAACATGTTGCTATCACACACACCATGATTACACCCTTGTAGTCATCATCGACAATCACCACCTAGATCTATAATTTTATTATTCCTTTCATAATTCTCATTCGCTTTCTCCATAAAGAACAATATTGACAGATCCTTGCTAGTCAGTAAAATCACAGACTTACTCTAACAGCTTTCAAGAAGATTTTTCCTACCACACAATGCATGATTACACCCTTTTAGTCATCATCGAAAATCACCACCTAGATCTATATTATTATTAAAGATTTAATTCCTTTCACCCCTTTGGGGGTATGGAGGATTACAAACAAATTGAACAGGAGAATAAACTTAACAGCAATACACCCACACACAAAAAAATATGAATACTAACAAGAACTGAAAAGCAAGAGTTCATGGCAAAATGATAAGCAAACAGTATCCCTTCAAAATTCTCACTCACTTTCTTAAAAAAACAAAACACTACTGACATATCCTTACTTGTCAGTGAATCAAAGACCAACATCTTCCAAAGAAGCCTGGAATGATGGGGCAATCCCAATTAAAGAGCAAGGTTAGTCTTGGGCCATTTTGGACTCAATCCCAAAAAGTCAATGACATCATTTTTCAGGTTGCATCATACATAAGGGCATCATCCAATTAACTTTCTCTTCCTGGTCCTTGTGAAACGCTCAGACAACTGCTGTTGTCTGTCACATGAACAAAAAATCCGTCACACTGCCGCTAAGCACCTGACAAATCAGGCCCAGCCCATCCCACTTTGTTGCATGGGAGAGAATTGTTGTTTTATAAGTCTTTGTGGGGAAAAAAGGCAGGAGAATGGACCAAGAGGCCAGAAAATAAGACAAGAAGGAGGTGACAGGAAGAAAAGGAAGGAGGCAGGAACAAAGAAAGGGGTTAAAAAGGAGGGAAATCCTAGCACATGATTTGCCGAAGGTGGGGATGCTGTTTATTTTGACAGCACCCCCCCCCCCCCCCCCCCCAAGCAGCCCCATCAAATAAATGACCATTACTTGTTGAAACAATCAACAGGCAATATGCTCCTCAAAAATTGATTAGCATTATAATCATAACCATGGAGGCCTAGCATTTTAATTAAGTAATCATTGTCTTTCTATGAAACCTCAATCTCTTTTGTAAATCTTTCACTTTCCTTCTATTCTTCCCTCTACACACCCTGCAGTCTCTCCCCAAAGCACTTGGGTGCTTATTCATTATCCCCGAATTAAAAGACTGGAAAAAAAATTCTCATTGACATTCTCTCTGTCTCAGTTTGGTATTACGTATTGTTGAATTACACACTTACCTCTTTTCTTTATGTGATGATGCCAATAAGCAAGGACAGAGGCAGGCAGGGATTGAGTGGAATACACAATTCTTAGCAAACGCATTCCTTCGCAAATAGACAATTAAATAACACAGGGAAAGACAGCAGCTGAAGGTGCGTCGTTTATTCAATCGTGGTGTCAAGATCACTTCAACATCGCCAATAATAAACACTGACCCTAGCTAACTATCACTACTTAAAAATACACAATGCCACACAATTCACAGGTGTGTCCCGATTTAGAAACATAACGCTAGGATAGCATGGGAGATAATATAATTACCTCCCTGTCACACTAGATCTAACATACAAATAATAAGGGAAATAATTCAAATCATATCCATCTAAGCCAGTTGCACATACAAAGTGCACCTGGCTACATTTAAAACATGTTGTCATAGTTGTAGTTGTTTTGTTTTGTTGGGGGGGAAGGGGGGTTGGGAGGTTGGGGTTGTTGTTTTTTAAGTTGTTTTGTTGATAGTCCTTAATCAGGCACAGGGCCGGATAAAAAAAAGTCTATGGGCTTATTCCGTTGGGAGGCACCGTGGTCGAGTGGTTTAGGCGGTCAACTCATGATCCAGAGGTCGCGGGTTCGATCCCCGCTCGGCTCGGTGTTGTGTCCTTGGGAAAGACACTTTACTCCTATTTTCCTCACTCCACCCAGGTGTACAAGTGGGTACCAGCTCTGCTGGGGAAGTATCTGGCGACAGACTAGCGTCCTGTCACAGGGGTGGTGAAAAACCATCAGTTCGCTTAACGCTACAGAAACCGGGATATGCTCCGGCTCTATGGGCCTTCTGGCTCGAAAGAACATACTTATTCTGTTACCCTTGGAAAATACAGATTCTCTCTCTCTCTCTCTCTCTCTCTCTCTCTCTCTCATAATCTTTTTCTTGCTGTCCCTATCCCTCTTTTGCTGTGTGTGTGTGTGTGTGTGTGTGGTCTCTGTCTCTCATTTCTTAATCTGCTTTCTCCCCCCCCCCCACCCCCCCCCCCCCCCCCTCGCTTCTCTATCTAGTAGATCTCTGTCTTGTTCTGTGTACAAGATTATCGCTTGTCTCCATCAGTCTGCCTCGTTCGTCAGTCCATGTACAAAAGAGGGAGAGAGAGAGCCCGTGACAAAACACACGAAATACGCAGTGTTGTGATGAAGGGGATATGGAGAGGGTATAATGAACGTGCGCGTGAGTGTATACACACATGCGCGCACACGCACGTACGCGCTCCCGCGCGCGCACACACACACGCAGCTATTTATCTATCTACTATCTATCTATCTATCTATCTATCTATAGATAGATAGATAGATAGATAGATAGATAGATAGATAGATAGATGTGTGTGTGTGTGTGTGTGCGCGCACACACACACGCATGCAGACACGCGTATTTATAAGAGTGCATGCACATGTGGACATTCACATGCACATACACACACACACACACTCTCTCTCTCTCTCGCTCGCTCGCTCGCTCGCTTCTTCTTCTTCTTCTTCTTCAGGACTGGATAATAATAATTTTTAAAAGTCTTTGTAACTTAATCCATTACCTTCGTGAAATAAAATTGCGTATGCATCTGCGTCTAGTCTTCTTCTTCTTCTTCTTCTTCTTCTTTTTTACGTCTAGCTAACATCCATTTAAAGAGCAAAGACATTGAAATGAGTCCCAACATGTTCTCTACAATACTATTGATGAATGTGCAGTGTTTTCCTGTGTTCTTCTGGTCCATGATTTTTGCATCAAATTTACGATGTTTAAGAAGGTGACGTGAGTATGGAAACCCTGTTTAATCATTTATTTATTTATTTATTTATTTATTTATTCATTTGTTTATTCATATAGTCATTTTAAAAATACTTATATGTGAATAGATGGGTTTTTTTAAAAAGCACCTGAGTGCTTATTCCATTATCCTTGAAATGGAAGATTTTTTTTTAAAAATAAATCCACAACTTTTGGGAAGAATGTAGGCATATAAACCATTTATCAAGTTCATGAAATTTGGTGGAAGTAGAATAAAAGTTACAGTTATGGTCATGCAAAATAAAAGTAAGTATGGGTAATTGCATCGACGAAGTACAGCCTAGAAGATTAACGTAACTCACGAATGAGATAATCAAATTCATAATATTCACCCATACAGAAGCTGTACAGAGCCTGTCCCTTAAGCAGACACGCTCATTAACCATCTGCATTCATTAACTTCATTAATAATTGCTCGAAAAAAGGCCACAGACAAAACAAGCTAACGGGGACAGTTTTGGCATTTGTCAGTCGTTCTGTAACTTGGAGAGAGGATGGGGGATAGGCTAGCTCAGCCACGTTCAATTTGCTCATGATGACACACTACTGTCTGAGACACACAAAAAACAACCAACGCCAAACTTCAGTGCAGTGCTCCCAATAACTCCTGAAGGAGTTAAGGGAGAAGTTAAAAAGACAAGTTCTGCTTGGTTTTTTGTTTGGCTGGTGTGGGGTGTTTTTTTTTCAGCCATCAGTTTCACTGCTCTATTGTTTTATTTATTTATTATTTTATTTTAGTATTTTATATTATTTGATATCGAGGATAATGGAATGAGCACTTCTGTGTTGTTTTCTTTTTTTATAGTCCAGTCCCCGTGTGTATGCGGTTTTGTAAATTCCGTCATCTGTTCCCACCGGCACACAATGGCCTACTCTTCCGAAAAGCGGAACAGGTTTTAACGTATGCGCAAGATGTTCGATCTGTGTGTGTGTGTGTGTGTGTGTGTGTGTGTGTGCGCGCGCGCGTGCGTGCGTGCGTGCGTGCGTGTGTGTGTGTGTGTGTGTGTGTGTGTGTGTGTGTGTGTGTGTGTGTGTGTGTGTGTGGTATCTCTCTCTCTCCATCTTTCTCTTCTAATTCTTCCTTTCTTGTTTAGACATATATCTACAAGTTTATTTCTCTCTTTGATCTCCCCCCACCACCACCCCCACCCCACCCCCTCCCCACTCCCACAACCCCTCCCCCCCCCTCCCCACCCAAACCACCCCCAACCCCCAAACCACCCCAACCCCTACCCCTACCCCTACCCCTTTTAGTGCCTTTAGCGGGTCTCTTCAAAAAGGCGTCACAAGCTTTGATTTTCTGTTTTACGTCTAGGCTACTTTGCCTTTTTCTTCAGCTACTTTTCGGCCAAGGTCAAGCGGTCAAGGGTTTGCTGTCCACCCAGATGTAGATGGCATCAACCACGCCTCAGTGATCTGACCAACTGGACAAAAAGGTTAAAAAAAAAAAAAACCATAAAAAAAACATAAAAAACAAGGGGAGGGTGGGGGGGGGAGGTTGAGAGGGGATAGTGTTGTGAAGATGAAAGATCATTGAGTTGAAGTGTGTGTGTGGTGGGGGGGGGGGGGGGGTGGGGGGAATGGGGGGGGGAGGGGGAAGGGAGGAGGGGAGAAGGAAAGATATGACAAAAGTTGTAAGAGATGGGGTAGAATTTTGAAAGTGTCAGTCTCGAAGTTTTCTTTGCTAAGTGTGTTTTGTGTAATGTGTGGTTGTGTGTTTGTGTGTGTGTGGGTGTGTGTTGCGAGCGCGCGTGTGCGTGTGTGTTGGTGTGTGTGTCGTGTTGTGTGTGTGAGTGTGTGTTGATTTTGTGTGTGTGTGTATGAGTGCTCTGTGTGTTTGTGGTGTTGATGGTGTGTGATCTATCTCTGAGAGAGAGAGGCTCTCTTCTCTTTCTGCTGTCTGATCCTGACTGGTCTGTCTGTCCTGTCTGTCTGTCGTCTGTCTTGTCTGTCTCTCCACTCTCTCCTCTCTCAATTCTCCTACACCTCATCCAACTCTCTCTCACTCTCTCTGAAGTTTCCTAGCTCTCTCTCTTTCTCTCTCCCATCTCTCTCTCTCTCTCAACTCTCTCTCAATAGAGTACACACTTATAAAAACACAACCTCTCAATCTCTCTCTCTCTCTCTCCTCTCTCACCTCACTCCTCCTCTCTCATCCCTCTCTCATCCCTCATCCCTCATCCTCTCTCTCTCCCTCTCTCCTCACCCCCCCTTTCTCTCTCTCTCTCTCTCTCTCTCTCCTCCCCCCTCTCTCTCCTCCTCCCCCTCTCTCTCTCTCCCCTCTCTCTCTCCCTTTCTCTCTCTCCCTCCCTCTCTCCTCTCTTCTCATCTCTTCTCGTTCATCTCTTCTTCTCTCTCATCTCTTCTCTCTCTCTCATCCTCTCTCTCCTCGCTCACTCATTCCTCCCACCCCCTCTCTCTCGTCTCTCTCTCACTCCTACTCACTCCATCCATCTCCCTCTCTCAATCTCACTCCTACACATCCCTCTTCTCTCATCTCTCTCTGTGCTGGCAAGCGTGTATCTTCTTGTTTGCCTGCTGACACGCGCAACGTAAACTATGTACCCTTTTTTTATATTTCTTTTATTTTGTTCTCTATTCTCTTTCTTCTATTGGTTCTGTTTTCTTTTGCTTTAGGACAGTACGACACTTAATCAGAGCAATCTTTAACTGCTCGAAAGGCTATAACTACAACACAACTCAAACAAAACAAAAAACAAAAAAATCAAATCCAAAAGACGAAGAAAAGAAACAGACTGCCAGGAACATCACATCGATTTTTTTTTTTTACACAAGGACTTCCCTATTCCAATAGGATCAATGAAAAGTCTCAATGGCGTGTGTGCAAGTTCAAGTAAAGATCCTAGCTTCGCTGCATTAAAAAAAAAAAAAAACGACAGAGAGAGAGAGTAGACAGAGAGAACAGAGACAGAGACAGAGAGACAGAGAGACAGATAAGACAGACAAGAGAAGATACAGACATGATGAGCATAGAGACAGAGAGCAGACAGCACAAGCAGAGAGAGACAGAGACAGAGAGAGAGGGAGAGAGAAGACAGAAGAGACAGAGACCAGAGACAAGAGGGGGGGGGTATAGACAGCTGACAGACAGACACGACAGAGCATAGAGAACAGACAGACAGATCGAGACATCAGACCTAAGAAGAGGAGACAGACAGGAAGAGAACAGACAGAAATATATAAGAGAGCTGAAAGACAGAGACAGACAGAGACAAGAGAGACAGAAGACAGAGAGAGAGATCACAAACTGCAATTTGATTTGGACAATATTTTTCATTTTTCCCTCAACCCTCACCCCACCCCCAAACCCCGCTACCACCTACACAAACCCCCCACCACATAACCAATCCGTCTCCCCAGTACCCCAACCCCCCCCCCCACCCCCCCAACACACCGAACGCCCCCCGCCCCCTCCCCCGCCCCACTACTACGACACCCCCCCCCCACACCCTGCCCCAATCGCCCCGCCCGCCCCCCTCCCCCCCCCCCCCTCTCCCCCCACCCCCGCCCGCCCCCCCCCATCCCCCCCTCCCTTCTAGCACATCCCTCACGTAACCTAACACCCACTCCCCACCCCCCCCCCCTTCCCAACCAGTATACCACCCTCCCTAACACCCCCTGGAATACCCCACCCGAATCCCTCCCCACCACTCAACCTCCCTCCCGACAACCACCCCCACATCTCCACTCCCATCTACCCCCCCCCCCATCCTTCCAAACCAATAACACCACCCCCCCGCTTCCTCCCCAAGCCACCCCCCCCCCCCACATCCCTCCCGCCATCCACTCCCCCCCCGCGCACCTACACAACCGCCACCCGACCCTACACCCTCTCCACCCAACACCCCCAGCGACCGCCTCACGCCCCCCCCCCCCCACCCCCCCACCCCAGCGCCACCCCCTAAAGACCGCCAACCCGCACCCCCCCCGCCCCCCCCCCAACCGCTTCCCCCCACCCACCGAAACCCCCCCCACACCCCTGCCCCCCCCCCCCCACCCCCTGCCCACCCCGTCCCAAATCGTCCCCCCAGCACTACCCCACCCCCACCACACCACCCCACCCCCCCCAACCCCCCTCCGCCCCCCGCCCCCGCCCCCCCCCCCACAACCGCAACCCACCCCGACCCAGCTCCACCCACCCCAGCCCGCCCCCCCAACCCCCACCCCTCCAATCACAGACTCCCACCCCACCCCGGCCCCACCCCCCCTCACAAAACCACCACAACCCTCCCCCTCCCTCACCCCCCCCCCTCCACCCCCCCCCTCTCCCACACCGCCCCGCAAAGCCCCCCGCCCAGCCACCCCGCCCCAGCCGCCCCAACCCGACCCTCCACCCCCCCCCCCCCCCCCTCCCTACCCCCACCCCCCCCCCCCCTTAACCCCCTCCCCATCTCACCCCACTTACCCCCCCCCCCCCCCCCCACCCCCCCCCGCACGCCGCGCCCCCCCCCCTCCCTCCACGCCGGACCTATCCACCCCACCCCCCTCCACCCCCCCCACCCCAACAACCCCAAAGTAACCGCCACCACACCAATCTTCAGTTCACAAGTCTACTGATCAAAAAAGGAAATCGAACAGGAATTAAATAAAAAACAATTTGTTTCTTCGCTTTCCTTCTTTTTTTTCTACCGCCCCACCCCCCCCCCCCTTACTTTTTTCCCCTTCACCCCTTCTCTCTACCTCCCCACCCCGCTCCCACTCCCTTGAGTTTTTTTTTTCCTCAGACTTTAAAAGACCAACAGAAGAAAAGGAAAAAAATGATTTTCCACCCAAAACCAAACAAACACAAAGAACACACACACACACTACGCACACCGCAAACACACACAACAATCATAACACACACTCACACACACAACACAAACATACACACACACACACACACACACACACACACGAAACAAACACACGCACACACACACACACACACAGCACAGCACGCACACACACACACACATACACACACACACACACACGCACACACACTCACACACACACACATCCCGGAATCACTGCAGACTGCAAGTCGATCAACTGATGCGGCATGAGTCACACAGTCATGGAGCTTCATCTCAAAGTTCTGTCAAGCTGGCTTTTTTTTGTTTTTTTTGTTTTTTTTGTTGGTAAATGGGATGGACCACAGGCTACCCTCTCCCCCCCCCCCACCCTCCCAACCACTAAAATCGCTGCCCAGATTGATAATAAAATTCATAATCAGTGGATATCATTTTCGCATTTTCTGTCTGGTCTGTCTGGTCTGCTTGTCTGCTTGTCATGTCCTGCTGTCTGTCTGCCTTGTCTCTCTCCTTCTTCTCTCTGTCTCTGTCTCTGTCTCACATCGTCCTCCCTGTCTCTCTCGCTCGTCTATACTCTGTTCCCCTACTTCTCTCTCTTTCTCTCTTCCTGTCTCTTTCCCTCTCTCCTGCTTATCTCTGTCTCTCTCTCTGTCTCTCTCTCTCCCCTAACTTCTTCTCACTCCTCTGTCTCTTTCACTCTGATCTCAGTCCTCTCACTCGCTCTCCTCTCTCTCTCCTCTCCCCCCCTGCTTCTCTCTTTCTCTCTCACTCTCCCCTGCATCTCTCGTCTCGACTCGCTCTCTCCCCCCTCCCCCCCCCCCCACCTCTCCCCCTCTCCCCTCTCCCCGCCTTCCATCCAACCAACATTAATGTCACCCATAGCAGGAACAAGTTATTGTTCCGTTCGACTGTACGACTGCCATTTCAACTGAATGAGTCACTGGAAAGCGCGTGCATGCACACACAACACACATACAGCCACACACAACAAACACACACACAACACACACACACCACACACACTCACACAAACACACAATTAACACACAACACACACACACACAAAAATAATAATACACACACACACACACAAACACACCCACATACACAGTCGAAACAATAAGCGTGAGCGCATACACTCAACACCCACCCAAACACACACATACACACGCACGCACACGCTGCGCACGCACACACCACTCACACTCACACACCACCTCACAACACACCACACAGTCACTAAAGCGTGTGCATCGCACTCCACAACACACACACTACACACACGACACACACACACACACACGACACACACACACAAAAAGTGACACACAAACACACACACACCGCGCCACGCACGCACGCACACACAACACACATAAATAAATCACACACACACACACACACACACACACACACACACAACACACACCCACACACACCCACACACACACACACACACACACACACACACACACACACACACACAGAGTCACTAGAAGCGTGTTGCATGTACTCACAACACACACACATACACACACACACAACACACACACACCGCGCGCACACACGCACTAGAAAGACAAGCACGAATCACCGCACACACTCTTGATGGCAGTTCCAAACACCCTCTCCCCCCCCCCCCCCCACCCCAACCCTATCTCTATCCTATGAACCTTTACAAAATAAAAAATAAGTAATAATAATAACAGCCTATTAATGTTATTTTCCTGGAGTGTTGTTATTTGTTTTTGTTTTGGGGATGGGTGGGTTGTGGTAGGTTTTGGGGTGGAGGTGCGTGGTTTTGTGTTTTGTTTTGTTGTTTTGGTTTGGTTGAGGTAGTTTGGGGGGATTTCTTGTTGATGGTTTGTTTGTGGGTTTTTTTGGTGGGTTTTTGGGTTTTTTTTTTGGGGGGGGGGGTGGGGGGTGGGGTGTGTTAGAAAAAACACACCCAACTATCACTCCAGCGTTTCAAAAATAAAGACAACAAATTAAAAATACAACAACAACAACAACAAAAATAAAAACAAACCAATAAAACAACAACAAACCAACAAAAACAACAACCAAAACCCAAACAAAAACAACAACCAAACCAACCACAAAAACAACAAACCAACATACAACAACAAACCACACATAAAACAACAACAACCTACAAAACAACAACAACCTACCCAAAACGACAACAAACCAACAAAAACAACAAAACCTACAAAAAACACAACAAACCTAACCAAAACAACAACAAACCAACAAAAACAACAAAACCCAACAAAAACAACACAAACCAACAAAAACAACAACAAACCCAAACAGAAACAAAACAAACCAACAAAAACACAACAAACCAACAAAAACAACAACAAACCTACCAACAACAACAAACCAACAAAAACAACCAACAACCAACAAAAACACAACAAACCAACAAAAACAACAGCAACAAACCCAAAACAAACAAAAAACTTCCACTTCCAGCGTTCCTTAATATGATAAAACTTCAGCTGAGTGGCCATATTCATGCCAATGTAGCGACTGAAATTCACTATGGTGTGATTTTTTTTAAAAAAACCATCATCCATCATCATCATCATCCATCATCATCATCATATTCATCATCATATTCATCATCATATTCATCATCATCACTCTCCTCCTCCTCCTCCTCCTCCTCCTCCTCCTCTTCTTCTCTTCTCTTCTCTTCTTCTTCTTCTTCTTCTTCTTCTTGTCGTCGTCATCATCATCATCATCATCATCATCATCATCATCATCATCATCATCATCAGTAAGTATATTAGTAGTAAGTAGTAGTAGTAAGTCACAATGGTCTGATAAAAATAAAATAAAGTTCTCTTATTAAAGGCGAGGGCGTGGGAGGGAGGGGGCAAAATAGGCAGGAGAACAGACCAAGAATAGATAAAATCGACAAAAAGGTGACATTAAAGAAAAGGAACAAAGAGAGAGAGACTAGAAACAAGGAATTGCTAGCAACATAATGTTCCGAAGGTGGGGATGCTGTTATCTTGACAGGCTCCTGCATCGCCACGGTAGAAACAAATAAATACCTAAATCATGATTATAGGCCTGTAACAATAATAAACACATCCTTAGGAATGAAACTCATTATTGTATCAAGGAAGACAGAGAAGAAAACGTTGCCACGCCCCCGTACGCATAATCGAATCGTGTCTTCTGATGAGCCATGAATAATCATCATCATCATCGTCGTCCAGAAGAATAAGAAGAATAAGAAGGAGAAGAAATAAGAAGAAGAACGAAGAAGAGGAAAACAACAACAGCAAGAACAAGAAGAACAAACCACAAGAAGAACAAGAACAAGAAGAAGACATAAGAAAAGAAAGAATAACACAGACAAGAAAAAGGAAACGGAAAAAAAAAATCGGATATCTGAATCGGGAAAACTTATTTGTATGTGACAGAACACTACTGTACAGATCAAAACAAGACTATAACTTTTTATCAATCTAGTCACGACGATGCAGTCCGGACATTCAGTGGTTTACTGATTTACGCGCGCGCGGACACCACAACACACACAACACACACACACACACACCACATTCAGAACACACACCACACACTCACACACAGAACCACACACACACAGTACATATCACACACACACACACACCGCACGCACGCACAGGCAACGCAACGCGCCGCGAGAGCGAGAGAGAGAGAGAGAGAGAGAGAGAGGAGAGAGAGAGGAGAGAAGAAGGAGAGAAGAGAGAAAGAGAGAGAGAGAACAGAGACCGCACAACAGACAGACGACGGACGACAGACAGACAGACAGAACAATACGGACAGACAGACAGATCAGAACAGATAGTACGGACACACACCACACACACACAAACACACACATACACACACAACAACCGCACACACACACACCGAACGTTTTCTCTCATCTCCTCTCTCCTCTCAATCTTCTCTCTCACTCTCTCTCTCCCACTCTGTCCGCGCCCCCCCCCCCCCCCCCCCCCCACACACAATTATCTCTCTCATCCCTCACCACTCACTCTTTCTCATCCCCTCTCATCTCTCTCGCTTCTGCCCCCCCCCCCCCCCCCCCCCCATCCTACACGCACACTCACGCACGCACGCACGCACGCGCGCACGCAAACACACACTACACACACACATTAAATACACAGACACACACACTACACACACACACACACACAACAACACAAATCTTACACACGAAGCCAGACAAAAGCGTCGAAAGGGCCGATCGCGCGTCACAAATGATGACGAAAATCGTCCACGCCGCTACTTTGCATCACATAAGGAGACGGACTTGTTTACTTGGAAGCGGGCTGACGACCAAGAAACAGGAATCTGACACGAGAGATAGAGATAGGAGATCTACGTGTTCCGTTCTCATCATTTCTTCTTCATCAATCTTCTTCTTCTTCATCCTTCTTCTTTCTTTCTTCTTCTCCTCCTCCTCCTCCTTCCTTCTTCTTCTTCTCCTCCTCCTCCTCCTCCTTCTTGCATTCTCTTCTTCTTCTCTTCTGAGCGCTCAGAAACAGCCACTATTGTTGTCTGTTGTTCTTATCATATGAGCGAAAATGCGTCAGGCTGCCGTTAAAGCGCCTGACAAGTCAGGTCAAGTCAGCGCATCTGACTGCTGAAGATTGAATCCGTTTGTCTACAGAACGCGAACGCTGTATTAGGATAGACCATCTTGAACATGTCATCTTGAACATCTTTGCGCACAGCAGACGTTAAAACCCGTTCCGCTTTTTCCGGAAGAGAAGGCCATTGTATGCCGGTGGGAACGGATGATACATTTTACAAAATTGCATACACATGGAGACTGGATGTTAAAAAAAACAAAAAGCGCATGAATGCTTATTCTATTGTGCTCGAAATAAAATAATACATTTTTAAAAAGTTATTTGGAATGTCGGAGGTTCGCAGATTTTGACTATTTCCATCTAAAATCGGACTTCCCACCGCCTATCTACTCAGACTATAAATGATGGTCCGGGTCCTAGTCTTTTTTGGATGCCGATAAAAAAAAACCCAACCCAACCCCAACCTGTGTGCAACATATTATGTTTAGCTCGTCCATATAAAGACCCCCCCCCCCCCCCCCATCTCCCCCCGGCCCCCCCTGCAACAAGAAAAGAGTTGTACTGGGTAAGTGTGGTGTT
Organism: Rapana venosa; assembly: GCA_028751875.1. Taxonomy (NCBI): domain Eukaryota; kingdom Metazoa; phylum Mollusca; class Gastropoda; order Neogastropoda; family Muricidae; genus Rapana; species Rapana venosa. The sequence goes on along the minus strand of CM054143.1, from coordinate 16,779,726 downwards.
ACTAGGGGTGGGGAGTGGGGTAGGGTACCCAACAATATGTAAGGAAAACAAACATTGACGTCATATCTAATTATGGACAGGAAAAGTCACTCTCTCCTCTCCTCAGACGTCTCTCTCCTCTCTCTCTCTCTCACTCTCTCTCTCTCGTCTCAACTCGTCCCATCTCTCTCTCTCTCCCTCTCTCTCTCCTCACACACACAGAGAAGGGATGCTGCATTAGCCAAGTGGGTGGACGTGCGCGCGCACGTACAGCACACACACGACGCTCTCACACACACACGACAAAACACACACCACTCACACACACACACACACACACACACACACACACACAACACAGAAGGGATGCTGCATTAGCCTAGTGGTGAGAGCGCTTCTCCCAGAGACAACAAGCGAAATACCACAGAGCAATCAAGCCACGTACGAAAGTGGCGGTCAAGTACAAATGCTATAAGTGATGGGCCTACTACGCCCGTACAAATACAACTACAATTTAAAAAAGCAGAAGAATTTTAAAAAAAAGGAAAAAGGAAAAAAAGAGGAAATCAAATAACAGGGTTTAAATTTTTTTTACTTTGTTAGTGAAGGAAGATGTTTATTTTGGTACTAGAGTTGATGTTGATGCTGCTGTGGCTTTTGCTAAAGTCTAGACCTAGATCTACCTCTGTACATAGTATAGCCTACGCACACACCCACACCACACACATACACACACACACACACCCACACACACCACACAAAATGCACACACACAACACACACACACACACACACACACACACACACACTCAAACACACACATACACACATACAGTGACACACACACATCAATTATGTTGAAAAAATATATCAGGAAGAATTAGATAAATTCTGTAGTTATATGAAAGAAAACAGATTAGAATTATCAGCAGAAAAAACGTGTCTTGTGCTTTTTAATAACGGTGACAACGCATTAAAATTACCAATACTGAAATTAGAAGGAAAGGTGCTTCAATACAAACAAGATGTCAAATTCTTAGGTGAAATTTTTAACTAGAAAGTTGAATTGGAAGATGCACATCAACCAAATGATAACTGAAGCTAGGAAAAGACTTAATTTCCTAAAGATAATAAAGTTCTCAGGCATGGAGTCAAGACACTATGACTCTGATACATCTGGCTCTGTCCTTGGTACGTTCAAAATTAATATACGGGACAAGAAGTTTATTTTTCTGCTGCAGATTATCTACTTAAAAATTACAAAGTCTAGACAGTAAAAGCAGTAAAGATAGCTCTTGGTGTTCCGGCGCATGCAAATACAGCTAATACTTATAAAGAAGCTCATTTACTATCTCTTTCTGATCAGCGAAAACTGGCAGTATCAAAAATTGTGGTTCGTAGTATCTCTATTCCAAATTCAGTAAAAGAGGAAATATTTATTAATCAAGACACTGATTTCCTAACGGGCACGCAATATTTCATTTCTGCAGCCAATTAAAATTATACAGACACATTTATGAAAGAAATGAATCGATATATCAACAATTCCAATTTTACCGATTTTCCACAATTACCTCCTTGGGAACATATTTCAGCTAAATTTGACATTGACTACACGGAAATAAAGAAAAATGAAGATCAAAATCTTCTCACCTTTTGATGTAAAAAGTCACTTAGAAAATAAATTATTCTAATCACTTAAAGTTATACTGACGGATCTGTATTAGAAACAGGCAAAAGTGGTGCTGCATATGTGATTCCGACTTTAAATTTCCCAAAAATCTTGTTCATTTAGGACAACATTTTTCTATTTTTACTTCTGAATTATTTGCAATTCTTATGGCTTTGAATTTTTTGTCTGATACTGCTATTGATGTTTGCCAAATTCTGTTTTGCGTTGACTCAAAGGCAGTGTTAATGGCATTAAAGTCATGGCATGGTAAAATAAGGAATGAAAATTTTTATTTGAGATAAAATTCCTGATACATTCCATTGCAAGCAGAGGCATCAGCATAACTTTTTGCTGGATCCCCTCTCATTGTGGAATTTATTCGAATGAGCTGGTTGATTCTTTGGCAAAACAAGGTGCCTCTGAATACAGTACTGAAGGTGTTTGGATTCTAATCTTTGCATTGTCGTCTTATGAAATCATTCTAAGTAATGAAATGCATACATTCAAAGATTATAGAAAAACATTATCAACAGTTTCCTTGCCCACGGAAATTAGAAATTCTAATACATAAACTGAGATTAAATGCATGGAATACTAAATATTCAAAAATGTAACATGTTGTTGTTCTGATTCCACTTTCAGTCCACCATTTGTTGTTTGATTGCCCAATTCTTCTTGACATGTATAAAAGGAGAGGTTTAGATATACATAAGAAATATGCCACTAGTCAAGAAGGTTTTATATGACCCCTCAGCAATTCATAGTGTCAGTTGCTGAAGTCATATATTCTTCACGTAAAACCTTTACTGTATATTACATATATATTATATATTGTATATATATATACTATATATATATATAATATTATTAAAATATATATATATATATATATATATTAAAATATATGTATACTATATATATATAAAATAATTAAAATATGTAATAATTTATATACTTATGTTGGTGGGGTGTGGTGTGCGTGTAGGGCAAAGAAAAAGAAGAGAGAGAGAAAAGAAGAAGAGAGGGGAGGGGGAGAGAGAGAGAGAGAGAGAGAAGAGAGAATGCGGTGTGTAATAATAGGTACTTTGGTGTGAATGCGGGTGTGTCTAAATCACCATGTAGTGAATAGACATTAAACAAAACAAAACAAAACACACATTTGTATCATGTCATTGTTATTTTGCTGATACAATCGCAGAGCTACAACAGTATAAGTACTACTACTGATCACACATTGCGAACTAGTTAGTGCTGTTCAGTAAATAAATGATGGCCACTTTGATCAATTGTCCATCATTTATCACTAATACCTCCTTTCAGACAAGTCAGTGTAGTGAATAGAATCAGAAATGTTTGAGAAAGTGTTGTACACACACACACACACACACACACACACACACACACACACACACACAACACACACACATATATATATATATATACACATATAATATACACACACATAATGTATTTAAAACTTTTTTTTTTACTGATTTAGAAAAAGATATAGTGCTGCAGGAAGTTGTTTTGTCATCATTTATAACATCAGCAACTTAAACTAAATTAAACACATTCTGGCAATGCAGTTTCATGATAGGTTGTAAACTTCTAGGATGAATAATCAGTAAGTTCAAAATGGTATAGATCTATAGTATAAATCTCTCACAGTCACAGAGAAAAAGCTTCTCATTTAATTAAGTTCTTTAGAACTGTTGATGACTTGTTGTACACTTTGTTTGACTGGACATGAACCCTTGTTCTTCAAAATAATTTTGGTTGACTCTTTACCACCCCTAGTACCTTCTGAGCCCCCCCCCCCCCCCCTCCTTGTCATAGAAAAAGGAAACATGACTTCTAATTTTTATAATGTAATAAAATTAATTTAACTTTTATAATATGAAGCTTTTTAAATAAACATTGTTGGTTCTTTTACCTTTTAGTAAAAAATGAGAATTAACTTTGTAACCTTTGTTACAGTAAACCGTTTCAGTTTCAATAGCAATATATAAACTTATAAAGTGATAAAGCAGAGATCGTTTTTTTTCAGTGAAGTGTTTTGTGAAGTCTGCCAATCTATTACTTGTTTTGGGCTGGGGTTGGTTTTTTTTTTCAGGGTCAAGGTTTGAAACTTATAGAAGTTTATACTGTTGTAGCATGTATTGTCTTAACTGGAACTGGAAGGGGAGCTTTTTCTCAACAAACAAAAATTATGAACAAGGCGAACAGATGTGATCATGTAAGTTGTATACAGTAAGTTGTAACATGTATGTGTACACTGTACAGATTTTTCTTTCTCTAGTTTTAGCGTTGAGCAGTTTTGATGTTACACAAATGTATATTCATGATAATTTATGCAAAGAAATTTGACAAAAACAGATTTTTTTAATTGGTTTAGGGTCTAAATTTTTTCTTGTCTGATGTTCACTGATTCAGTATAGATCTAATCTCAGTACTTAGTTAACCTTCTGACAATAGATTTAAAATGTCTGATTTTGACTTTTAGTTGTTCACACCACTGTATAGTGTGTATACTGTATAGTGTCTGTGAACATTCTATGACACTGACAGACTTTGAGAGTAATTTAATATGAGACTGAGAGTGTGACAGAGGCAGTATAACTATAGATGATACTCATGAAACTGCTAGAGCTACTTCTAGTGTTCTGTGGTAGTGTGTGTGTGTGTGGTGTGTGTGGTTGTGTGTGTGTGTGTGTGTGTTGTGTGTGTGTGTGATGTACAAGTATGGGGTGTGTGATGTACAAGTGTGTGTGTGTGTGTGTGTGTGTGTGTAAAACTACAACAGTACAAGTGTGTGTGTGTGTGGGCCACATGTATGTGTGTGTGTACTGTGTGTGATGTACAAGTGTGTGTATGTGTACACGTGTGTTTGTGATATAAATTTTATGGATATATATTATGTACAGTGTTGACACTGTGTATGTGTAGATCTCTATGTTTACAATGTTGTGTTTACATGTGTGTGTGTGTGTGTATCACTGTATGTGTGACTGTGCGTGTGTGTGTGTGTGTGTGTGTGTTGTATGAGTTATAACATGCAGCAGTATTTTTATTATATTGTCATTGTTCGACTAGTGTATTGACTGTAAGCCACAGTTTCAAGTACTTTTGACAAAAGTATAGATTATAATTTATAATAGAGTGCAGAGTTTTGAGTAAAAAGTAAAAGTAGCTTGAAAAAAATCAGATTAGCTTAGTTTTAGTTACAAACTCATAACAAAAATATTGAATGTATGCGAACAGTGTTGTAATTAATAGAAGTTGATAAGCTCTATAGTGATTCAGATACAAACTTGTAGACACATTCAAAACATGATATTGATAATAATAGGGTGTACAACCTATTTAGGGGGTGTCCAGGAATTGGATCTGTGACAGTATGAGTGTTGAACTTTAAGTCCATATTAATTATCATGCATGATCTCCTATTGATCTGCCATCTAGTCTAAGAGAGTTAAGTACCGTTAACTTGAGTGTTAAGCTTTATTTGAGCCTGTCAGAATGATTCTCTTTTGAATAGACGTATATATATGTCTAGACTAACATAGGTTAGCCAAGACCGTCTTTCTCTTACTCTCACTCTCCCTCCCTTTACAGGAAAACAAATTGAGAAAAGCAATAATTTGAGAAAAGGAATGATTTACCAAGTGCTACCATGTACCAAGTCAACTGAATCTGAAATGCATGCCCTCTACTCTAGAGACTAAAACTTAAAGACTAGTAGTTGCTTTTTCTAAGTGAAATATTATTAACTTTAATAGTTTAAAACATGTAAACTTCCATTGTTTCAATGTCTTTAGTTTTACTTTGTTGGCATTGTTGCGAACATACTTGATGATAATGCAAGATCTTTGTTCAGCAACAGGCAGCACAAACAGAAAAAAACAAAACGAATAGGGAATGCACAGCACAGTGTAGACTACTGACTAGTCAGTCTATAGCACATAAAACAAAGTTGTGCAGGATGAGGCAGAAGCTTTAGTTCTACATGGGGGGGGGGGGCTGGGGAAGGCACTGACAGTCAATAGTCATTCCAGACAGCCTGAGCCTAGTGAGAGAAAACGGTGCTGACTGTTTTTGTGTAGTGTAGGCAATGGCACTGCGGTGGAGCAGGAAATGATTTGTCTGCCAGACTGCTGCTGCTGTTTTGCATGTTACCTGTAATGTACATAGTTTCCTTTACTTCCCATCCTGCGCCTGAATCAAAGTGTAAACATGCAGCAGGCACAGGATACACCCACATATGTGCATGTAAACATGCATGCACATATAGTTAAAACATCACATGCACACATGAGTACATGTATTATATGTATGCACACACACACTCTCTTTCTCTCTCACTCACTCACTGTCTCTCTCACTGTCTCTCTCACTCACTCATTCAATCACTCGCTCACACACACTCCTGATGAAATTCAGTTTATTATTGAGAATGTCATTGTTAAAATTTATAACTAAACTTCTACATGCAGCACATCTATTATTATTTCCAACAACAACAACAACAACAACAGAATCAACCACACAGCCAGATTATCCATGGACAATTTTTTTGGGCACAAATGTATTAAAACAAGGCCTAGGACCCATTACAATCCATTGCGTAACTTAAGGCATAAAGCGTCGAGGGGAAAACAGTGGCGGACATGGAAGATAACCAGCCAGGTGGAAGAAAGCCCATACACGAGGATTATAGCTGGCAGCGGAGAGTGGAATGTTGTTGTTGCACCTGCCACGGCCCCTTGGTTCGGTGCCCTGTGAAGCATGGTCACAACGTGCTGTGCTGACCGCCATTGTCGTAGGGTGACCACCAGTGCAAAAGTGTTTAAGGTTTCCCTGATCATACTTTTAGCCTTCACCTGTAGGTCGGTCAGTCAGCCCATTGATCGGGAATGTGGGCTATTTTGGCCCCTCCTCTTTTTCATGACCTCTCTGGTAGGGTCAGGATTTGGATGTGTGTATAAATTTATACTGGGCTCCCTTTTTTTTTTCTTTGAGGCTGATTAGCAATTAATTGAAAGATTGATTGCAGTTTCCTGTAGGGTTTGTCTCTCAAGTTAAGATCTGTTGTTGTGTGTTTGGTCATTTCCTGAGTAGCAGTTTCTTCAGTTCTTGTTTTGCCATCTTACCTCTCTGTCTGTATGTCTGTCTGTTTTTCTGTGTGTGTGTGTTGTGAGAAGATAGAGAGAGAGAGAGAGAGAGAGGGAGGGGGAGAGAGAGAGAGATGAGAGAGAGGAGAGAGAGAGAGAGAGAGAGAGAGAGAGAATGAGAGAGAGACTGTGTGTGTGTGTGTGTGTTTCTTCTTAAGCTAATCCTAGTGAATTAATTTTAAACAGAGTATTCTAAGTGAAATCAGTGTTGGAACTTCAGATTTAAACAACTTTTGTCTTTTTCTCTGATTATAATTTGTATTGTCAGTTTTGTCTTAAAACTTTGTGCACTGCATGGGTGCTCATTCATAAGCATTCAGTTTGATATGTTTTCCACTGTTTGAAAATATTAGTACTGTAGGAAAGCATAAAACACAATGACCAGGGTGATAAACAGCTGAGATACTGCTGTGGCTTTAAGAACCAAGATATCAATGCCAGGAAATTTACAGGGACACTACAGGCCTATGGAGAATGCCTGCAGAGCTTAGAACTAGAAAAGAGCTGGACAGCCTTTTCCAAGTCCATCCCATAAGATTTCACAGTTTTAATGAGTTCTTGGGTTTCAAATGAATTAATGAAAGGAGGAGTTCAACATCCTCATACTTCATAGTAAAGTACGCTTTTTTTGGACAAAAATGGTTGTGGGTGATGATCACTCACAGGATTTGTCATTTGGTACATTCTACTCCCAGTGGGGACGGGATAGCTCAGTCAGTGGTCAGAGCACTCACTTTCCCCCAGCCAACGTTAAGCAGCATCAAGCGTGGTTACCAACTGGATGGGTGACAGTTTGCGTGCCTTGGCTTCAGTACAGTCCCCCAGTTCACCCAGCTGTAAATGGGTGCCTGCCGTCTTTAGGGTCAGGGAAGGTAAAGCAGTGAGGGAGAAGAGATGGGCACCACCCTCAGTATGCTGGCCCCTGGAGAAGCTGAGGTCTCTGATGCTTCGCTCCCCTATGACCACATAGGCTATGGGACACCTTTTACTCCCAGTGGAGGTATCCAACCCAAGGATGGCTGCAATTCAAAGTCCTGACAGCAAGCTCTTATCTCTCCTTTCCATTCAGCCAGGCAGCCAAGCCCAGCGTCTGTTATTAATTAACCTTTGGGTGAGGTGGACATTTATTACCTTAGCCTGGGCTATGGGTGGGGTGGAGTGGGGTGGGATGGACATGTATCCATCCATTCTCTCAGGTTATCTATCAGTGGAGGAGGGGGAGCAGGAGGGAGGTTGTGTGTGTGTGTGTGTGTGTGTGTGTGTGTGTATGTGTGTATATATGTGTGTGTGTGTACATGGTAAACTTCAGTCTCAGAAGACTATGGAGTTGCGCTAGCCTATAGCCTGTAGGTGGTCATTCTGGTACAGCGTGGGTTGTGGAATTAATACCTTGGGGTATGCATGGGGTGGGATGAACATACAGTATGGACCATTCTCTCAGGTTATCATTGTAGGAGGGAAGCAGTCAAACCAAGTCAAATTTTTATTTCCAGATGGTACATTGAATAAGCAATGCATAATTTGCTTTTTTCCATCAAGCCATCTATTTTAAGAATAACAATTTCTTAATGATAATACTGAAGTACTACATCATTACAACCTTTACCCAGGAGGGAGAGATGTGTGCGTACGTGTGCGCGTACATGCTCACACACACACACACAAACCACGGAATGTATGGAGGGGATGTGAGTCACCACCATCCTTTCTCTCCTTATCTCCTTCAGACCGTCCCTCTCCCAAACTTCGAACGGGCGGCAAGATGGAGTGAGCGTGAAGCAAAGATCATGAATACAAGAGGGTGAGGAGAAGGAGTAGGGGGGGGGGGGGGGGGGGGGGGGGGGGGGGGGGGGGGGGGGGGTGGCAGACCAGGGAAAGGGAGGAGAGGG
>CM054143.1:16758515-16766015 GCA_028751875.1 Rapana venosa | reverse complement strand
CCTACTGTATATATATATATAAAATATCTCCTCTCTTTCATCTGATGATCTCTATCTCTCCCTCTCTCGAAGTCTCTCTCACTCACTCTCTCCCCTCAGTTCTCATCCCTCTCATCTCCGCTCTCTCTCCCTCAGTCCCTCTCCTCCCCCTCTCCCTCAGTATCTCCCTCCCTCTCTTCCTATCCCTCTCTCCCTCACTCACACAACACATACACACATGTGTACACGTATACAGGTTTTCATTTTTAGTCTAACTCTTTTTCCCCCAGTCTAGAGCTGTCTGCCTGTCTGTCTGTCTCTCTTTGTCTCGTTTGTCTCAGTCTGTCTGTCTCTCTTTGTCTCTGTCTGTCTCTCTGTTTGTCTCTCACTCTCAGACTCACTCACTCTCTCTGAGTCTGACCATGTACTGTATAAAAATAATTTTTTAGTTTCTCTCTGTGCTGTCTGTATCTGTCTGTCTGTCTCTGTCTCTGTCTCTCTCTCTCTCTCTCTCTGTTGGGTCTGTCTCTGTCTGTCTGTCTGTCTCAGTGTCTGTCTCTCTCAGACTCACTCTCACTCACTCTCTCTGAGTGTGTGAGATGTGTACTGTATTGAAAAAACCCAGATTATTTCTGAGTTTTCCTCTGTCTGTCTCACCGTAAGTACCCTGTCAGGTAGACTAGTGACAGTAGTGTCAGGCTGTCTCTCAGTTTCTGTCTGTGTCAAAGTATGTCAATTGTCAGTCAGTGGGGGTGTCACTTTCCGCAAATTGGCGTTAGTGGTGTGCAGCAAGAAAACTTTTTAAGTTCTAAAAAAAGAAGAGGTGGGCAGGGGGAATTGCAACACTGAGAGCTCTAGCTCTCCTGAACCGAAGGCAAGAACTTAAAAGAAAGACACGAGACTTTCACTCTGCTTCATCCAACGATCCATGTTATATAGACATTTTGTTTATTTGTTTGTTTAAATTCTTTTTTTCTTTTCCGTCAAACATGTTGGAAATATCGCACGTGATAATGCATTTATCGCCTGATGGAAAATTACAGCTCTGAAAAGAACAGAAACCTGTTAGAACGTTGAAGGAGGGTTGTTTGTGAAACGAGGAATCTCCCAGTCTCTTGTGGCAAATGTCAAAGTGGGTTTCCCTTTTCGTTTTCAAATGTCAGGGGGGCAAATAGATGCGTACAATTATATTCAACAGTCGAGAGGAGGAGGAGGGGGCGGGGGAGGCAAGAAGACCTGAGGGAGTTGAATTGAACATTTATATTGATTTTTGTTTCAAGGAGAGTGAGGTTGAGGGGGGGGGGGGGGCGTTTTTCTGCTTTTAGTTTCAAAATGTGATATATAGAGATGTTTTTTTTGTTTCGCGGGTATTGTTATATTTAGAATTTTTAGTTTGAAAGTTTTGGAACTGGATAAATTTAGGGCTTGATTTCAAGAGGCGAGTTCTGGAATTTTCTTGGAAGTTCTGCGTGTGGTGTTGAGATCCAATATATGAGACGGTACTGACAGTAGTGCAAGATCTGAGTTTTCTGGCTTAACTTCTCCAACTCCAAGCTTAACTCCTTGAGGAGTTGTTGGGGTACTGCACTATTACTTTTTTTTAGAGGGGTGTGTTGCAGGGAAGTTAAACATGGTCTATCACTAGTGACAGAGCCCATCCCTCTCCAGGTAGACTGCGACTAAAAGAGAAATGATGTTATTAATATATAATTCATAGATCTGGTTCTTTTACTTTCATTCTCCTGGGTCTGATTTTCTATTATAAAAAAAACAACCACCAAAAAACACTGCAGTAATGATTTCTGTTTGTTTTTTTTGTTTTTTTTGTTACCAACTTCTCTCTCTCTCACTCTCTCTCTCTTGCAATCTCTCTCTCTCTCTCTCACATGCACACAGACACCAAACCACACCGCACCGCACCACACCACACCACACCACACCACACCACACTACACTACACTACACTACACCACACCACACCACACCACAACACAACACCACACTACACACATATGCATCAGAACATCTTGCATTTTTCAGAAGAGTAGGCCATTGTGTGATGGTGGGAATGGATGACAAAATTTACAAAAACTGCATACACACGTGGACTGGATGAAAAAAAGCACATGAGTGCATATTCCAATTATCCTCTAAATACAATCTTAATGAAAGCTCTCTCTCTCCTAATAAATACTTAGAACTGCAGCGCTTGGGTAGAGATCTTGGGTAAACGGTAAAACACACAATCTCTCTCTCTCTCTCTCTCTCTCTCTCTCTCTCTTCTCTCTCTCTCTCTCTCTCTCCTCTCTCCTCCTCCCTCCCCCCCCTCCCCCCCCCCCCCCCCCCATCCCCTAATAAATACTTAGAACTGCAGCGCTAGCGCAGAGATCTTAGGTAAACTGTGAAGTGGAGGTGAAGTCCTGGGCGCCGCACAGGAAACTCAGCACTATTGATTCCTCCAGTCAAACAGTGTGCAAAGCTGGAACTAAAAAGAAATAGTACTGGTCAACAAGCACTTTGCAGTGGCTAACAACATCACTCCTTCGCCTGCTAATAATCCTCCCGTCCCCCTTGGGAATTTTTCGCTTCACGAACCTCCTTCCCCCCCCCCCTCCCCCCAGAAAACAAAAGGGTAGTGCTGGTTGGTTGAGCCGTAAACCTGCCCTCGCTGTTTGAATATTGCGGAAATGCCTTGTTTGAATGTTTGGGTAAGGGATTTACCAGAGTCTGTGTGCAAAATATTGATTGTGGGCGATTACACTCTGTTTTGGAACAGACTGTACAAGTGTTGAGAGAGAAGAGAAGAGAAGAGAAGAGAAGAAAAGAGCTGGTGTGGGAGTTGGGCAATGTCCACAGTTTTGATTCTTGTGGATTCAATCTGTTGATTGGTCTGTCTGTCTGTCTATCTTTCTGACTGTGTGTCTGTCTGTTGGAAATGTTATCTTGAATATAATGTAATAATGGCTGTGTCTTCATCTTGAATATAAATATATAATGGCTGTGTCTTGTACTCTTATCATATGTGAAATTTTAAATACTGATTTTAGACTGCCACTAGTGGTACCAGTTCGAATCAAATCCATAAGCTCTGTAAAAACAAAACAAAAAACAGCCATATGTAGCCCAAAGAAGAGAGATTGAAATTTGTTTTGCAAGAAAGGTTGACTTTATGATATGGTGGAAAAGTCCCTGCAAACCAGTGACTCCTCCATGGGGAAAATCCCATCAAACCAGTTATTGCTCCAAAGGGAAAAAACTCCCCTCAAACCAGTGTTATAAATTCCAAAGGGAAAAACTCCCCTCAAACCAGTGTCTGCTCCCAAGGGAAAATTCCCTCAAACCAGTGTCTGCTCCCAAGGGAAAATTCCCTCAAACCAGTGTCTGCTCCCAAGGAAAAATCCCCTCAAACAAGTGTTCACTTTAAGGGGAATATCCCCTCAAACCAGTGTTTACCCGAAGAGGAAAAATCCCATGAATTCACTCCAAGGGGAATATCCTGTCAAACTAGTGTTCACTCAAAGGGAAAAAAATCCCCTCAAACCAATATTCACTCCAAGAGGAATATCCCATCAAACCAGTGTTTACTCCAAGAGGGAAATCCCCTCAAACCAGTGTTTATTATCTTAAATGGGATAAATCCCCTTAAACCAGTGTTTTACTCCACAGTTTAAATCATTTCCAACCAGTTTTTATTCCAAAGAAAAAATCCCCTCAAACCAGTGTTTATTCCAAGGGGAAATCCCCTCAAACCAGTGTTTACTCCAAGGGAACCCCCCCCCCCCCCCCCCCCCCCCCCCCCCCTGAAACCAGTATTTACTCCAAGGGGAATAAATCCCCTCAAACCGGTATTCACTCCAAGAGGAAAATCCCCTCAAAATGGACATTTTGCATTATGTGCACTCAGCGTACTTAGTGACTCAAACCCATTCCCCCAGATGATTATTGTGCAGTCTTAACAGTAACACCCTATTAAAACCACTTTGGCTGGAGGACACTACAGGATAGGGAAATTGGGAGGGGGGGGGGGGGGGTTGGCAGAACAAGTGAGGGAGGGAGGGGGAAAGGTGCGCTTACAGAGAGTTCTGTTGGAGGGGAAGGGCGGGTTGTGCAGGGAGGGGAGGGGTAGGGACTGAGGGGAAAGAGAGAGAGAGAGAGGAGAAAGAGAGAGAAAGAGACTGGGAGAGAGAGGAGAGAGAGGGGAGGGGGGGGGAGATATATATAATTCTAGAAAATTGGAGAGGTGAGGGAGGGGCCAAACTTGAACATTTTTGCAGAGGTTTTTTGTTTGTTTGTTGTTTTGGGGGGGGGGCGGCCATTTCGGGCAGCCGGGTGGAATATCATGAAATTAGTCTGGGCTCCATTAGCCCCCTAACCTGATTTTCTGGCATAGGCAAAGCAAGTTTGCGCTTGATGAAACAGGATCTATGACTATGAGAGACATGAGAGGGGGGGGGGGGGGGGGGGGGGGGGGGGAGAGAGAGAGAGAGAATATCAAATCAAATTCATATTTATTTCCAGAGGTTGTAGGTAAGCGCCACATGCGATATGTAATGTATTGTTTTTCAAGTTGGGCTTGTCCCATATGACAAGTACAATATGATATTTAGTAATAGAGTATCCAGTATAATATAGTATTGGTATAGTATAGTATGGTATATATGATATATATAGTATACCACTTTTAAGTCATGGCAGATTTCTCTGCTTGAAATTTGGGCTGGAAAAGTTTTTTTCCTAGCTTTTGTATGTGTGTGTGTGTGTGTGTGTGCCTGTGTGCGTGCGTGTGTGCATGCATGTGTGTGCGCGCATGCGTGTACTGCATACACATGCATGCACGCCTTAAAAGAATGAGACGCACTAATCAAATATGCTGACTGGTGCGGTGTTGATGCTGATGCTGTGTTCGCTCAATTTTCTCGACGATGGCAGTCTGGCGTTACTCAGGGTGGGCCTTTATTATGAAAGACTCCAGGGCGAAATGCCTACACAGAGAGCTTCTCTCTTCTCTCTCTGTAGGGTTCCTTTGTAGAGGTGTGGACATAAAGCACTAGTTAGGAATAGATTGTCTTCCAGGGGTCTGTATTGATCACTCTGGCTATGTTTGCTCTGAATGTAAGCAAGTCAGTCACTTTTGCCGCACCTCTGCTCAGCCATTCCTTGAGTATTGAGCTGTTTTGTTTTGTCTTTTGTCTTGTGTGAGTGTGAGAGTGTGTGTGTGGGTTTGTTTTTCCCTCGTTCAGCAGTCCTTTGTTTGTGAAGCAGTCGAGCGGCGTGATTTTGCGCATTGCTGTGTTAGATTTAAAGACCCATCCTATCGTTGAACATTTTAAAAAATATATATTATATATTTTCATTTAAAATCTTTTATTTTGAGGATAATGGAATAAGCACTCATTAGAGCTTTTTTTTTTTTTTTTTACATCAAGTCCCTGTGTGTATGGGGGTTTTGTAAATTCTGTCATCCGTTCCCACCGGCACACAATGGCCTACTCTTCTTAAAGGCAGAACAGGTTTTAACATGTGCGCAAGATGTTCTGCGTGCGTTCGCACAGGGGGCCTCGGTTTACTGTCTCATCCGGAAACTTAAGTAGCTGAGCTTGGTGTTTTTTGTTGTTGTTTTTTTGGTCATTGTTAGAATGATACTACTGTTCACCCATTCTTCACTCTGCCACTGACTTCACGTAAAAAGAATTTATAAGCACGCTGTTTTGAAAAATTCAATAGAGCATCAGTGTGAAAAGCTCAGGAAAATTATTGTCATAATTCCACAGGAAAAGTCTTTGAATAATTTAATTTTAAAATGTTCATTGGAAAGCAAACTTAAGATCGTGGAATTTTAAAAAAATATATATTTTTTTACTTAGAGAAATTCATCAACATTATTTGCCAAGGAAATGGCTGTTGTTTGGGGAAAAAAATGACTAGTTGGGAAATGGAAGTTATAGGATTTGGGGAGGTAATAATAATATTTATAACGATGATGATGATGTTGGTGATGATAACAATAATAAAAATAATAATAATATGTATAATATGGAATTTATATAGTGCTGAATCATGTAAAGGAAACAAATCCAAACACTAAGTTATGGTTAGGGGGGAGGGGGGTGGGGTGAAGAAGGGGGGAGAACTGATCCCGATCTCGCGGATCTCACGGCCTCTGAGCGTTTTCTTGCTTTGGTTCTGGGGCGAATGTTAGGGAAATGAGTTTAGGCACCGTTAGCTTCCTAATCCAATTGTCTGCTAGCTGTGTGGGCACACAGTTTGTGCCTGGTGCAGTGCTCAGCATAGAGCATCACTGTGTGTGTGTGTGTGTGTGTGTGTGGGGGGGGGGGGGGGGGGGGTTGTAGTGTGTTGTGGTGGGGGTGGTGGTGGGTGTAGTAGTGTGTGGGGTGGTTGGTGGTGTGTGTGTAGTGTGTGTGTGTGGGTGGTGTGGTGGTGTGTGTGTAGTGTATGTGTGTGTGTGTAGTGTGTGTGTAGTGTGTGTGTAGTGTAGTAGTAGTAGTATGTGTGTGTGTGTGTGTGTGTGTTAGTGCAGTGTGTGTGTAGTATGCGTGTGTGTAGTGCAGTGTGTGTGTAGTATGCGTGTGTGTAGTGTGTGTGTAGTGTGTGTGTGTGTGTAATGGGTGGGGGGAGGGGTGTAGTGTGTGTTGGTGTGTATACTGTTATGTGTGTAGCATGCATGTGTGTGTTGGTGTGTGTGTATGTGTTTTGGTGTGTGTGGGGGGATGGGAGGGTAGGAGGGGGGGGGGGTGGGGTGTTGGTGGGTGTGTGTGTGTGTGTGTGGTGTGTGTGTTGTGGGGTGTGTGTGTGTGCCTATTAGTGTTACTAGTGCTTATTGATGCTGTGACAGTGTGTCATAATATTGTGTAACAGATGTAAACTCGCCTGCCCATCTGTTTCCATTTTTGTCGTCTTTCCCTGTCTCCTCCCCCTCCCCTCTCTTTCTCTCTCTCTCTCTCCCCTCTGTCTCCTCCCTCCCTCCCTCTCTCTCTCCCTCCCTCCCTCCCCTCCCTCTCTCTCCCTCCCCTCTCCCTCCCTCTCGCTCTCCCTCCCTCTCTCTCTCCCTCCCCCCCTCTCTCTCTCTCTCCCTCCTCCCCCTCTCTCTCCCCCTCCCTCTCTCCCTTCCCCTCTCCCCTTCCTCTCTAACCCACCCCCACCCCCCTGTCCCATCTTTATCCAATCTCTCTCTTTTTATCTGATGGCCTGTTTTTCCCAATAATCTCTGTATTTGATTAGCGTATACATACATATTTTCTTTTTTTTTTTAATCTTTCCCTTTTTTTGTGTTTGTTTTCCTTTCAGATGTATCAGATGTGTCGGATTGCCCTGATAGATAATAATTTCTCCTCACAGTCCCCAGCTCTCTGTCCTTCACTCAGTCTGCTCTAGTCTATGGCTCCCAGTATTGATTTTTCTGGCTTTGCACTTGTACCTCTCGTCTCTTATCCTGAACATGCATGCACTGGGACATGAAGGCACTTGAGCCGTGGATGTATATATATATACTCGCAGATGATG
>CM054143.1:16741015-16753515 GCA_028751875.1 Rapana venosa | reverse complement strand
CAAATGTGAAACTCTCCTGTTCTTCACACCTTGGCTACTAGCTTGGGCTGGGTCAGGTTGGGTTGGCACCATCGATTGCTTGCATTGCCTTGGGTCTATGTCTTTCGGTCTGTCTGTCTCTATCTGTCTTGGTGTTTGTCTGTCTGTCTGTCTGTCTGTCTGTCTGTCTGTCTCTCTCTCTCTCTCTCTCTCTCTCTCTCTCTCTCTCTCTCTCTTCTCACACAAACTCACACACACACACAATCTCCCTCTCTCTCTCTCTCTCTCTCACACACACAAACTCACACACACACACAATCTCCTCTCTCTCTCTGTGTCTCTTGTCCTGTCCCTGTGTCTCTGTCTCTTGCTCTGTCTTGTGTTTGTCTGTCTGTCTGTCTGTCTGTCTGTCTGTCTCTCTCTTTTCTCTCTCTCTCTCTCCCCACTCACACACACACACATACACACATACACACACACACATAAACTCACACATACACAATATTCCCTCTCTTTCTGTCTTTCTCCCTGTCTCTGTCTTGCTCTGTCTGTCTGTCTCTCTCCACCATCACCCTTCTCCTCCCTCTCCCTCCACTCTCCAACCCCCCCCCTTCCCCTTCCCCCCCCCCCCCCCCCACACACCACACACACACCTCCCCCTTCTCCCTGCCTCTATCTCCCAAGAGGATGTAGATCAACAACAACATTATTGCCTACTTGCATTGTGCCAGGCAATGAATGAACTAGCCCAGCCCAGCCCAGGTCAGCCTATATATATATATAGCCTATAGGGACCTAGCCTAGCCTAGTGGTGTAGCCCCACACAGCCCAGCCGTGGTGTGAGCATCCATAGATGTATATAGATGCTGTATAGATCTATAGCGCTGTGCTGCTGCGATCATCATCTGATGGAATGACAAATTACCGCTGAACATGAAACTCTCCTGTTCTTCACACCTTGGCTACTAGCTTGGGCTGGGTGGGTTGAGTTGGCTCCATCGATTGCTTGCATTGCCTCTTTCTTTTTCTGGTCTGTGTAGTGTGTGTCTGTCTCTGTCTCTGTCTGTCTCTTGTCTGTCTCTGTCTCTGTTCTCTGCCTGTCTGTCTTTTCCTTCTCTCTCTCTTTTCTCCCCCCCCCCCCCTCTCTCCTCTCTCTCTCTCTCTCTCTCTCTCTCTCTCTCTCTCTCTCTCTCTTTTCTCTCTCTCTAATCTTAAAATTGTTGCCAAATGAATATGAAGTGTTTTGAACCTTTCATTTGTTTTGTTTTCAAGATGTTCTAAATCTCATGTCATGGGCATATGACTCTCTGTCTGTCTGTCTGTCTGTCTGTCTCTCTCTCTGCATGTTTGTGAGGGTGTGCATGTGTGTGGGTGTGCATGTGTGCGGATGTGCGCACATGTGTGTATACATGCGTATTATGTATGTTTCGCCATCTCTTTGTTGGTGAATTGTTCTGAACTTTTAAATATTTGCCCCCACACCCACACCACTCCTCCTGGCTGACCCAAGTTCCACAACACTGCTGACACAGCCTCGTTCATTCAGGCTTGTTCGGCCTCCGCTCATCCCATGAAGCCTATATCTATGGTATAAGCAGTGTCGGGTTGCAAGAACTTAAAGGTCATCTCCTTGAACAAGTTGAAGGGATGGATCATACATTTAATGCCCGGCTCAGTCTTTTTTCTTTTGTTTGTTCTCGGGGGAGGTGGGGATAGGGAGGGCTTTGGTGGACTTTTTCATATGTGGTCTTTCTTTTCTTTTTTTCCATTTCAGCAAAATTATTTGGAAATTGTTCTTATTGTTGGCCTTTTAATCTTTAATTTTCTTTTTGTGTGTGGTTTTTTTTTGTGTGTTGGTTCGTGTGTTTTTTTTTGGTTTGTTTTGTTGGTTGGTTTGTTGTTGGGTTTTTTTAAATTTTGTTTTCTTTCTTTGTTTTTTAAACATCCCAGGCCTGTTAAAAGTGTTGTGGATCTATTACTATAGCCTCAGACTGCTTGTCCCCATTTTCCTATAAGTTTGATTTTGTTTGTTTGGTTTTTTCCAAAAGAAAAAAATCCAAAATCGCCCACCTTATTTTCTTCTAAAGCTTTCTTGCTCAGTAGTGCTTTGTTCGAAGTGAAATAAACTGTGATTTCTTTTTCTCAAATTTAGTTGTTGTTTGTTTTTTTACTCCCCCATGATCAGTTATTCAGGGACGATTGTGAAATTAATTGTGATGCCACCCTTCCTTGTTACTTTTTAAAATTTTATTTTATTTTATTTTTATCTTATTCTTTTATATCAAGGATAATGGAATAAGCACTTATGTGCTTTTTTACATCCAGTCCCTGTGTGTATGCAGTTTTGTGAATTTTGTCATCTGTTCCCACCGGCACACAATGCCGGGGTCAATGGCCTACTCTTACGAAAAGCGGAACAGGATTTAACATGTGCGCAAGATGTTCTGCGTGTGTTCACACACGGGGCCTCAGTTTATAGTCTCATCCGAAGGACTTTTGGGGAGAGTGGAGCCTGCACTGATGTTAACTCCGGGGGGAAAATATCCCCCTTGAACAGGAATCGAACCCGGGTCGTCAGATTGCGAGCGCAATGTTCTAACCACTAGGCTATCCCGTCCCCCTGTGTACATGTGTGTGTGTGAGTTTCCCCCACCCCCATCCCCCTTGCTCCCATCTCTTTTCTTCTGTGTGCCTGCTTGCCTCTGTACTGGCTACCTGCTTCATCTGTGGGGAGGGGGGGGGGGGGGGGGTTGTTTTTTAAAAGAAATTTTTAATTTAACAGAGGAGCCTTTATGTCCTGCATCTCTTTTTAGTTTCAACCCTATCTTTTCTGGCTCCAGCTCTCTCTGTCTCTGTTCTGTCTGCTGCTTTGTCTCTCTTTGTCTCTGTCTCTGAGTGTGTCTTTCTCTCTGTCCGTTTCTCTGTGTGTGTGTGTCTCTTTGTCTCTGTCTCTCTGA
The DNA here is from genome assembly GCA_028751875.1 of Rapana venosa. Classification (NCBI taxonomy): domain Eukaryota; kingdom Metazoa; phylum Mollusca; class Gastropoda; order Neogastropoda; family Muricidae; genus Rapana; species Rapana venosa. The sequence continues at coordinate 16,750,579 of CM054143.1, read as the reverse complement.
GTCTCTCTTATTTCTCTCTGTGTCTCAAGACTCAGATTCTCTCTTGTCTCTTTCTCTCTCTCGCTGTATCTGTCTGTTTCGCTGTCTGTCTGTCTGTCTGTCTCTCTACATTAAATTTCGGAGTTCTGAGTTCTCTCTCTCTCTCTCATCTCTATCTCTCTCTCTCTCTCTCTCTCTCTCTCTCTCTCCTCTCTCTCTCTCTCTCTCTCTCTCTCTCTGTGTCTCTTTCTGTCTATCTTTGTCTCATCTTTCTCACTCTCTCTGTCTCCCCTCTCTCGTCTCCCCCCCTCTCCCTCCTCCTCCCTCCCCTCTCCCTCTCTCTCCTCCCTCCCTCCGTCCCATTGTATGACAGCCTGTCTGTGTCAGTTTGTCCTCAGTTTAAACTGTGGCTTGCTCACAAAGACTCAAATCCTGCTGGTTGTTAATGTACATTGTCAGGTTGTTGTAGTGTAGTCTGCCATCTGAGCGTGCAAAGGAGGGGGGACTGGATCGCTTGGTGGTTAGTGTGATGCACTACGAATACCTAGATTTAACCAATCTACTGTTGGCCGCCGCTCTTTCTCTATTTCAGGTCCATCGACCTGGAATGAGCTCCCTCTCTCTCTTCGCCAGAAGCCTAGTTATGACACTTTTAAATCCAGCCTCAAGACATATTTATTTCAAACCTAGGATTTCCCCCCCTCCTGTCTCATGTCAGAACTGTCCCACCCTTCACTAGCCCATGTCCTATCACCCTGCTAAAGTGTATGACCTGTGTGTGTGTGTGTGTGCTTTTTAAAAGCATTTGACTATTGCAATTTTATTTCATAGATTTGGTCTGCAGCGTACCATGTTTGTAATATCTGTTTGAACTATTGATTATTTGTCATTGGTTGTATGACTGTGTAAGATTGGGTCGAATGCATGTGCTTTGATTTGTCTTTGCAAGATATAGCGCTATATAAGTTCCTTTTATTATTATTATTAATCAGCTGACCCGAGTTTGGTTCCCGTTCAAGAGGATTTTTCCTCTGGAGTTAACCTCAGTGCCGACTCCACTCCCTCCAAAAAATCCTTCGGATGATACTTTAAACCGATGTCCCGTGTGCGAATGCACGCAGAACATCTTGCACACGCGTTAAAACCCGTTCAGCTTTTCGTAAGAGTAGGCCATCGTGTGCCAGTGGGAATGGATGACAATATTTACAAAACTGCACACCACGGGGACTGGATGAATAAAAAGCACATGAGTGCTTATTCCATTATCCTTGAAATAATAAAATAAAAAATAAATTTAAAAACAGTATACATTGTGTGTTATTCATTTATTTATTCTTTTATATCGAGGATAATGGAATAAGCACTCATGTGCTTTTTTACACCCAGTCCCCTTGTGTATGCGGTTTTGTAAATTTTGTCATCTGTTTCCACCGGCACACAATGGCCTATTCTTCCGAAAAGCGGAACAGGATTTAACGTGTGCGCAAGATGTTCTGCATGCGTTCGCACACGGGGCCTCGGTTTATAGTCTCATCCGAAGGACTTTGACTGTGTCGGCCTGTCTGTGTCAGTGCGTCCTCACTGAAATTGCGCTTTGCTCACAAAGACTCAAAGCCTGTTGGTTGTTGTCAGTGTACACTGTCAGGTTCCTGTAGTGTAGTCTGCCATCTAAGCGCGCTAAAGGGGGATGGGATAGCCTGGTGGTTAGTGTGATGCGCTCATGATCTGTTGACCCGAGTTCAATTCCCGTTCAAGAGGATTTTTCCTCTGGAGTTAACATCAGTGCTGACTCCACTCCCTCCAAAAAGTCCTTTGGATGATACTTTAAACCAATGTCCGGTGTGCGAACGCACGCAGAACATCTTGCACACACGTTAAACCCCGTTAAGAGTAGGCCATCATGTTCCAGTAGGAATGGATGACAATATGTCCAAAACTGCGTACACATGGGGACTGGATGAATAAAAAGCACACGAGTGCTTATTCCATTATCCTTGAAATAAAAGAAAAAAGTAAATAATAAAATAAAAACAATTTACATTGTGTGTCGGCCTGTCTGTGTCAGTGCGTCCTCACTGAAATAGCGCTTTGCTCACAAAGACTCAAAGCCTGTTGGTTGTTGTCAGTGTACACTGTCAGGTTCCTGTAGTGTAGTGTGCCATCTAAGCGTGCAAAGCCTAATCTCTCCATTGTGAGCCAAAAGGCTCCAAGTCCAAGCCTTGCTTGCCCTCATCTTTCTTTCTCAAGTCTTCTTCCTCCCTCCCTCCCTCCCTCCTTCCCTCTCTCCCTGCAGTGTGAATCAGTTATAAATATTCTGTTCTTCTGTCAGACACACTGAGGGTTTGTTTTTGCTCTAACCTCACAGGGCAGTGCCAGAAGGCATGATGGAGAAAGTGTGATTTATATAATATAAAGAACAACAGACAGCAGAGTTCTAGCAGATATGATAGCCAAACAAGAAACATGTTGTTGTTGTTGTAAGATAGCTAAAGAAGAAAGTGTTGTTGGTGGTGATCAGAAAGACGTGTGCTGCTTAGTTTTGTTGTTGTTGTTGTTGTTTGGTGATGGTGTGTGGTGAGTGAGTGAGTGAGTGAGGAGTGAGTGAGTGTGGTGTGTGTGTGTGTGTTGTGTGTGTGTGTGTGTGTAATGTACATGTGTGTGTGTGTGTGAATACGAGGAGTAAGAGAATACTGTGTGTGTGTGTGTGTGTGTGTGTGTGTGTGTGTGTGTGTGTGTGTAATGTGTAATGTATATGTGTGTGTGAATACAGGATAAGCGAGTAAGAGAGAATACTGTGTGTGTGTGTGTACGATGTATACATGTACATGTGTGTGTATGTGAATATGGGAGTAAGCGAGTGAGAGAGAATACTCTGTGTGTGTGTGTATGTGTATACATATGTGTGTGTGTGTTAATGCAGGATTAAGCGTATGAGAGAGAACACTGTATACATGCATGTGTGTATGCGTGTACTGTGTGTGTGTGTGTGTGTGTGCGCACGCACGCGTTGAACATTGTTGTTGTTCACTTGTTGGGAGAGGGGGAACTGGGCGTTGAAGTGAATTCATGAAGAATTATCACAAAAGACCAGTTGGCTACAGATAATCAGTAAAGCACAAAGACGATCTTTGTGTGTGTGTGAGCGTGCGTGCGTGCATACATGCGTGTGTGTGTGCGTGCAATGTCTGTGTGTTTGTGCACGCGCACAGACTAAATGTATGCGCCATTATTTTGACACTGCAGAAGCCAAAAATAAACAAGTGCAGGTGAAAATGGTGGGAGATGTCCATTCGCTTTGTTCCCACTATAGATTGTTGGGAAAATGAAAGCAACACTTGTGTACCATGTCTGCAGGAGGAAGGGAAGGAGGGGAGGGGTGGGGTGTCTTTCTTGAGCATTATTTCAAGGCTTTTGATGCTCAGTCACTGAAATACAATATTTCTTTCAGTGATAGGGGGACGGGATAAGCCTGGTGGTTAGAGTGATGCGCATTGTGCTCATGATCTGCTAGCCCGGGTTCAAATCTCGTTCAAGAGGATTTTCCTCTGGAGTTAACGTCAGCGCCGACTCCACTCCCCCTAAAAACCTTTCAGATGACACTGTAAACCGAGGTCTCGTGTTCGCATGCACTCGTCTAATATCACTTTAAGTGAACAGACGTAAAATTGAAGACACACGCGGAACATCTTGCGCACACGTTAAAAGTTTTTTATTTTAAACCTGTTCTGCTTTTCAGAAGAGTAGGCCATTGTGTGCCAGTGGGAACGGATGACAAAATTGACAAAACTGCATACACACGGGGACTGGATGTAAAACAGCGCATGAGTGCTTGTTCCATTATCCTTGAAGGAAAAGAATAAAAAAAAAAATATATAAATTTTTAACACCATACAACAACCGAAGTATTACAACTAAAAGGCTTGTGTGTTGTGTTAGTCAATGAGTGTACAGGTAGGAGTGACAGCTATTCACTAAATCAGCAAGCATGCATATATGTTGTTCACATGTACAGGTGCAAATTTTGGAGGGAGTGTCATTGTTTGTGTTTTGGGTTCAGTTTTTACTTCTCACTTTTCAGGTATGGTCTTTCCTCCCTCCACCCCCTCCCTTTCTTTTCTTTTCCGTTTTTGTTTTTTTTGTTTTGGGGGGGGGGGGGGGGGGTTGAGAGTGCACTATGGCTGTTTCTGGGTTGAGTGTGATGAGTCAGTCTCCTCTTGGATTATGATTTTTGTGTGTGTATGTGTTTGTGTGTGTGGTTACTGTATATGTGCATGTGTGTGTGTATGTGCTTGTGTGTGAGTGTGCGTGCGCATGTCAGTGTGTGTGTGTGTGTGCGTTCACATGTCAGTGTGTGTGTGTTTTGTGTGCACATGTGTGTGTGTGTGTCTGTGTGTGAGTGTGTGTGTGTGTTGGGGAGTGGGGTTTGATATGTATAAACCCCACTTGCCTTGTCATTTATGTACCTGTGCAACTAGGCATGACAGCGAAATTAGGCACAGCAGGATTACAGTAGAGGCTAGAGTCAGGTTGTTTGGAGTTGGGGGTTTTTGGGGGGATGAGGGGGGGGGGGGGGGATTGAGTTGAAAGGCTTTGACAGGCTAGGACCGGTTCATTGTTAATGGCAGCATTTTCTGTAATGTTTTCGTAATGTTGGCTGTTTACTTGGTTGAAAATGCGGCACAGGAGAAGACCTTTTAAAAGCGCAGCATCGAGATTGATATAATGTAGGGTTTGGTCGTTGTTTTTTTCCCAGTTGAATATGATATAATGTAGGGTTTGGGTCTTTTTTTTGCAGTTGAATACAAAAATTGTTCCACTTAGCTCATGATACATGTAACATGTATATTATATATAATAATAATAATGATATCATGCAACTTGCCCAACTCCAGTCAGTTGAATGGGATGAGTGTTTTTTAAGTGCCCAAATGACAGTGTGTGCGTGCGTATGTGCGTGTATGTGTGTTGCGTGCATGCTTGTGTGTGTGTGCATGTGTGTGTGTGCGCGCGCATTGCTTTTCCCCTGTTATGTTGGGCTAGACTGCATACCAGTGAGTCATTCCATCTGCAGTCTGTTTCGACAGTGGTCATAAATTTTGTCATGGGTTGCTGTCTCCGGCAAAGTTTCTAAGGAGGTGTGCGACTAGTAGAACTTCGTAGATTATATGATGAGACAGATGCGTTAGATAGAAGATCTGTGTAACTTTTCTTAAGTTGACAAACATGTGCAAGTGCAGATTGGTTAATACTATAGTATTTCTAATTATTATGATGATGACACTTTTATCGCATTTCTCCAAGTTCTAGAGGCTTCATAATATTTGAACAACAACAACAACAACAAAACAAGCACACACATGCACCCATGCATGCATGCACACACACACACACACACACACACACACACACACACACACACACACACACACACACACACACACACACACACACACACACACACTTTTTTTTCAAATGTTAGAAATGTACGATTCATGACGAAAAATTGAGTAACATTTTCAACAAAGAGAACTCTGTTAGATATGATCCAATATAATGCATCATTCCTTTTCCAGAAGAGCAAGAATTATGTATGGAATTTATATAGCGCTGAATCTTGTAAAGCAACAAATCAAAGCGCTCAGATTTTTTTTTTTTTTAAATGCATGTGTATGCGGTTTTAAAAATTTTGTCATCTGTTCCACCGGCAGACAATGGCCTACTCTTTCGAACAGCGGAACAGGATTTAACGTGTGCGCAAGATGTTCTGCATGCGTTCGCACACGGGGCCTCGGTTTATAGTCTCATCCGAAGGACTTTGACATTCAGTTCGATTTTTTTGTCAAACTGGGAAGAAAGGGCAAGGCTGGGAATCAAACCCAGAACCTCACGGTTTACTTGTTGGCAGGCAAACGTCTTAACCATCCTGCCACCTTCCTTCCTGAACATAAGAAGAACATAACTTGCATTTTATAAATTATTGAATCTACATACATATCACACACACACACACACACACACACACACACACACACACACAAGTAATACACACACAAATTCTGAGCAAACCTAGAAGACAAGAAAAATAGTATATTACCAGGACATAAAGGAAAGAAAAAGAAAGAAGAAGATGATCCCTAGTGTCAAATCTCTCTCGTTTCCCTTTCCATACAATTTCTTTACTCAGCGCGCGCTACCCAAGATAGCAACAGCCCATTAGCATGAAGGAGAGAGCAGGGACAGTCTGCCTTTCCCATTCAGAAAGCACACTGTGTCCCCAGAAGGTGTACGTGTATGTATGTATGTATCTATAGATCGTGTATCATAATGTCTGACCCTGTGAAAGGAAGGTGGGATGGGTTGTGTAGGGTTGTGTAGGGAAGGAAGGTGGCAGGATGGTTAAGACGTTTGCCTGCCGACAAGTAAACCGTGAGGTTCTGGGTTCGATTCCCAGCCTCGCCCTTTCTTCCCAGTTCGACCAAAAAAATCGAACTGAATGTCAAAGTCCTTCGGATGAGACTATAAACCGAGGCCCCGTGTGCGAACGCATACAGAACATCTTGCGCACATGTTAAATCCTGTTCCGCTGTTCGAAAGAGTAGGCCATTGTGTGCCGGTGGGAACAGATGACAAAATTTTTTTTTTTAAACCCTGCATACACACGCATAAATTTTTTAAAAAGCGCTGTGATTTGTTGCTTTACAAGATTCAGCGCTATATAAATTCCATACATTATTATTATTATTTATTAGAGCTCACAAAGTAGGATAAATTCTTCTTTGACTGGGCAGGCAGTCCTGAGGGAATGGTATTGTGGATTATTTATTGCTTAGCTGACAGAGGAGGCCAGAGGACTTTTGCCTTTTAGAGGGCTGTGGCTCTGTGTGTGTGTGTGTGTGTGTGTGTGTGTGTCTGTGTGTGTGTGTATTTGTGTGTGTGTGTGTCACTGTGTGTGTGTGTGTGTGTGTGTTGTGTTGAGAGAGAGAGAGAGAGAGAGAGGTGACTTGGAGGGGTGATTTATTTCGTTGGTCATTGGTTGGGGGTGATACTTAAAATCTGTTAGGCTGTGTCAGTGGGGTTTGTGTTTGTGTACAGTGAGTGTGTGTGTGTGTATGTGCGTGTGTGTTGTGTGTGTGTTTTTTTTAAATCTTTATTTTATTCTTTTATATTGAGGATAATGGAATAAGCACTTATGTGCTTTTTTTTTTATTTTTTTACATCAGTCCCCATGTGTATGTGGTTTTTGTAAATTCTGTCATCTGTACCCACTGGCATACAATGGCATACTCTTACAAAAAGCGGAACAGGATTTAATGTGTGTGTGCAAGATGTTCTGTGTGCGTTTGCACGAGGGGCCTCGGTTTATAGTCTCACCTGAAAGACTTTTGGGGAGAGTGAAGTCTGCACTGATGTTAACTCCAGGGGAAAATATCCCCTTGAACAGGAATTGAACCCGGGTCGTCAGATTGCCAGCGCAATGTTCTAACCACTAGACTATCCCTCCCCCTGTGTTTGTGTGTGTGTGTGTGTGTTGTGTGTGTGTGTGTGTGTGTGTGTGTGTGTGTGTGTGTGTGAGGAATGGAGAGAGAAAGAGAGAACACCATTCCTCTATGTATGTCATTTTTTTTTCTGTTTCTTTTTTCCGTGTCCTTTTTGTTTGTTATTTTAAAATTCTTCCAGGTTTTTGACCTTCTAATTGCTGCTGTCAGTATTTGTCTGTCACTTGTAATGTTCTGCACGTCTTCTTCTTCTTCTTCTCTTCCTTTTTCTTCTTGCGTGTGTTGTGCTTTCTCCCTTCCACAGGCTCTGCAGACAGTCATCCTCGCAATGCATCCCCCCTCCCTTTTAAAATTTGATTAAACACTGTCTCTAAGTAAAGGGGAGAGAACCTTTCTTTCCCAGTATGTGCACTGTGCACATTTGTATGCTATCGTACGTAACCCAGTAGTGGGTGATACGGAGGGAAGGGTTAGTGGATGGTTGGGTTACCCTATAGTGGGTTACCCTATAGTGGGTTACCCGGAGGGGAAAGGTTTTAAATCAATTTTAACTTAAGTTTCACATGCCCAAGGCTAGATGCGGAACACTTCAGCCATACCACCCTGTATCCAGCATCGCTGTGAAGAATGACTGCTCGTTGGCAGTGGTTTTGTGTTTATGATGACTGAATATATGTGGAAAATAGTCTTTTGCTTCTTTATTTTCCTTTGCGAAATGACCAAAATTGAAAACATTATCATGTAAAAACACGTAAGAGCCAGATGAGAGAGTCAGAGAGAAAGGGGAAAAAAATTGGCAGATTTGAGCCTTTTTAACCTATTGCTAACCGAACAAACACAAACATTTCTTTGGTAATCGAGTTGCAAATCTGTGGATTTGGGTTGTTTTTTTCTCTTGAACTTTGAAGTAAAATTTGCGCACAAATCTTTTGGATTTAAGTATAATACATTTATAAAAAAAAAAGAGCATGATAAAGTTGGGACATAAATTATAAGCCATAGGGTATGGACATTCATGAGTCAGGCCCTTTCTACTACATGGTTTCTGCTGCGTGTTGGGTATGGTATGGTTTGGATGTTGGTGTTATACATATCCAAATCCCAGTTGATGTTTTTGATTATTTGAAAACGGTCATACACGCAAACTTTTCGCCCAGTGTACTTCCTATCTCATTGTCCTTCGGATGAGACTATAAACCGAGACCCCGTGTGCGAACGCATGCACAACATCTTGCGCACATGTTAAATCCTGTTCCGCTTTTCGAAAGAGTAGGCCATTGTGTGCCGGTGGGAACGGATGACAAAATTTACAAACCGCATGCACACGGGGACTGGATGTAAAAAAGCACATGAGTGCTTATTCCATTATCCTCAATATAAAATAATAAATAAATAAATAAATAAAGAGTGCACTATTCTGGGTGACCCCCCATGGTGTTAAGCTGGGGAACGCACAACAAGAGCAACAACATTAAGGAACTCTAACCTCAAAATAAATGCAAGGAAACGTTCTACTCATTCGGTTACAGGCCTTAAACTTGAAACTGTTATCAGTGTATGTTGCCCAAGAGTTCAGTATACATGTAGAAAGAAAGGCATTGCACTCCCTCATGTTTAACTTTTTGTTCTTTATTAGGGGTTTTTACCTATGTGGGTGGTGGTGGGTGGGGGTGGGGTTTGTTTTGTTTATTTGTTGTTTTTTGGTTCGTTTGAAACCAAGAAGGCAGGCAGAAGTGTATTGTGGAGTGGTGTGGTGTGATAAGTTTTAAGTCTGTGAGCTTGCAGCAGCCACCAGTAGTAGCCATGATTCACATCTAGCCACACACACACACACACACACACACACACACACACACACACACACACACACACACACACACACACACACACACACATATCCCAGGCTACTTCCCTACTGTAACCTTCACCCTAGCCAGATTTGTGTCCTCAAGGCTATTGATTACCACCACCACCCCCACCCCCCCCTCCCATCTCCCTTTCACTGCCCCTCTCACCCCCTTTCCACCTCCCCCCCCCCCCCAAAAAAAAAAAAAAAACAACTCCTTTCTCTTGGCATCCCCATCCACTC
>CM054143.1:16733515-16736015 GCA_028751875.1 Rapana venosa | reverse complement strand
CCACACTACCCCCACACACACCCAACACCACACCACACTACAACAACACCACACTACACCACACAACACACCACACCACACATCAAACTACACTACACCACACCACACCACAACTAAAACCACACCCCCACCACACTACACACACACACACCACCCCACACTACAAACCCCACACCTACCCCAAACACCCACACAACACCACACTACACACACACACCACACTACACCACACCACACACCCCACACACACACTACACCACACCACACTACACCCCCTACCTACACCACACCACACTACACCACCCCAAACACTACCCACACCACATCCACCACACTACACACCACACCACACCACACCACACTACAACCACAAACCCACACCACACACACACCACACCCAAAACCACACACCACCCCAAACCCACATCACACTACACCACACCACACCCACACCACACCACACTACCAACCAACACCACAAACCACACCAAAATATAATCACCGTGCACTACAGACACCACAACCCATCCCCAAAACCCAAAAAAAAAAAAAAAAAACCACCCACCCCAAACCCCACCCCAACACCACCACCCACAACACCAAACCCCACAAAACACCACACTACACCCCCACCACACCACACACACCAACACCACACCACCCCCACCCGCACTGCACTGCACTTTACTGCACTGCAGTCTTAGTTTTCTCCAGCCACAGGTCTTCCAATAGAAACAGAAACCGCAGGAGTTTACTTTAATTAAAACTAAAGGAATTTGGGGGGGGGGGGGGGGGGGGGGGGGGGGGGGGGGTTGCTGGAAGGGGGGGGGTGGGGGTGGGGGGGGGGGGGGGGGGGGGTGGGGGGGGGGGGGGGGGGGTGGGGAGGGGGGGGGGGGGGGGGGGGGGGGGGGGGGGGGGGGGGGGGGGGGGGGGGGGGGGGGGGGTGTGTGGTGTGGTGGGGGTGGGGGGGGGTTGTCCTTTTTGGTTAGTTTCCTTGGGGGGGTTTTTTTTTTGTTGGTTGCGGGTTTTTTTTTTTTTTTTTTTTTGGGGGGGGGGGGGGTTGGTTTTTTTTTGGGGGGGGGGGGGGGTTGGGGTGGGGGGTTTTGGTTTTTTTTTTGGGGGGGGGGGGGGGTGAGGGGGGGGGGGGGGGGGGGGGGTTTTTTTTGGTGAAAAAAAAGGGGGGGGGGGGGGGGGGGGGGGGGGGGGGGGTTGGGGGGGGGGGGGGGGGGGGGGGGGGGGGGGGGGGGGGGGGAAAGGGGGGGGGGGGGGGGGGGGGTTTTTTGTTGGGGGGTTTTTGGGGTGGGGGGGGGGGGTGGGGTGGTTGAGGGGGTGGGGGGGGGGGGGGGGGGGGGTTTGGGGGAAAAAAAAAAAAATTTTTTGGGGGTTTGGGTCCATTGTAATTTTACCAGTAAATTTCCCTTCTGTTGTGGCAGTGGTGGTGCTAGTGAGTGTGTGATCATGCATGCGTGCATGGATTGCGTGCATACAGCTAGGGGAGGGAGGGCACACACACGTGTGTGCACACACACAAACACACACACATACATAAATTTAGAAAACAGCATACACACAGGGACTAGATGTTAAAAAAAAAAAAAGCACATGGATACTTATTCCATTATCCTCAAAATAACAGAATAAATAATAAAAACAAGAACAACAAAACCACACTCAAACACACACACGCAGACACACACCACACCCAACACACACCACACGCACACACACACACACACTCACTCCCCCCCCCTTCCCCCAATCACACACACTACACACACACACCCAACACACACACACACACACACACACACGTACACCCAACACACACTCTCAACACACACACACACACACACACACACACACACACCACACACACACACACACACACACACACACACACACACACCCACCATGCATGCACGTGTATAAAACTTCATGCACATACTGTGTACAGATCTGTACTTTTAATAGAAAAGTGCATGAGAGCTGGTAGAGCTAGGTGTTATACTGGCTGGTTTACTGGCTGGTTTACAGGCTGGTTTACTGGCTGGTTTACAGGCTGGTTTACCGGCTGGTTTACTGGCTGGTTTACCGGCTGGTTTACTGGGTGGTGTACTGTATGTACATGGATGCGGCAGCTGTTTTCATTCTGTAACATGGCATTCTCATCACTTGTAACTTCATAGAATAATTATAGGCTTCAGCCTCTCTCTCTCTCTCTCTCTCTCTCTCTCTCTTTTCTCTCTCTCTTCTCTCTCTCTCTCTCTCTCTCTCTCGCTCGCTCTCTCTCTCTCTCTCTCTTGCTCTCTCGCTCGCTCTCTCTCTCTCTCTCTCTCTCTCTCTCTCTCTCTCTCTCTCTCTCTCTCTCTCTCTGTCTGTCTGTCTGTTTTTCTCTCTCCCCCCCCCTCCCTCCCTCCCTTCCTCCCTTTCTGCTTTTCCCATCTCTTGTCTGTTAATACTCCCTCTTCATCTTTCTCTTACTGTCCCCATTTCTGTCTCC
>CM054143.1:16721015-16728515 GCA_028751875.1 Rapana venosa | reverse complement strand
TGACCCCCCCAAAAAGCCCCAAACAGACAACAGCAGCAAAAAAACCAACAACAAATAGATAAAAGATGTTGAAAAAGAAGGGGGTGGGCGTAGGTAAGGTAAGGGAGGCAAAGAGAATGATAGACATATAGCAAAGAAAAAAAAAGGGGGAAGACACTTATCTCAGATATCAAAAGAAATAAGAACACTAATTCTACTAAAACCACCACTAATAAATTAATTCTAACATAATAATAATGATGAATATGATTTCTAATAATAATAATAATAATGATGAATTTGATTTCTCTGTGGTTACAGATATAGTAATAATCAACGCCACCATGCCGATTATGGACATCAACGACGAACGGCCGGTGTTCAGGAACGCCCCTTCCCCGTATCTGGCCACTGTGGCGGCCACGGCCGCGGCCGGAGTGGAGATCTACGAACTGTACGCCAGTGACGATGATGCCACCTCAAAGCTGGATTATCAGCTTGTGTCCGGTGAGTTGAGTTTTGTGTGTGTGTGTGGGGGGGGGGGTTAGTCAAAGTCAAACTTTTATTTTCAGATGGTACATTGAATAAGCAGTGCTAGTGCTATGGGTTAGAGTGTGTGTGTGTGTTTCATTTATTTTATTCTTTTTATTTCGAGGATAATGGAATGAGCACTTATGTGCTTAGTTTACATCTAGTCCCTGTGTGTATGCATTTGTCAATTTTGTCATCCGTTCCCATCGGCACACAATGGCGTACTCTTCTGAAAAGCGGAATGGGTTTTAAACATGTGCACAAGGTGTTCTGCATGCATTCGCACAGGGGACCTCGGTTAATAAGAGTCTCATGTGAAGGATGAGAAGACTGTGTGTGTGTTGTGTTTGTGTGTGCGTGTGCGTGTGTGTGTGTGCATGTGTGTTCCTTGGCTAGAGTCGGGAGGTTCACCACTTGTGAGATTTTTGTGTATACAACCATGTTTTTCCCCCTACCATTATGATAGCTGCTTTCCAATTTCAGGGATGCAGTTGGAAATTGCACAGGTCTTCCAGTTTTGCCTCGATAGTTGGGAGATACCTACCTCCTTGCTCTTTCTGATTTTCAACTGTCATGGGTTCTTTTGATGCACACACAAGTCTGACTGGCTTACATGTATGTGATAAATCATTTTCGTAGTTATGGAAAAATTGTAAAAGGTTTCCTGCACTTGTTTTCCATCATATATATTATATAATAATAAATGGAATTTGTATAGCGCTGTATCTTGCACAGACAAATCAAAGCGCTTGCACTCAACTCATTCTTACACAGCCATGCAAAAAATGACAAGTAATAGTTCTAACAAGTCCAAATGCACACACACACACATACACACACACACAGAGGTTATACACTTTGGCAGGGTGATGGAATTTTTGGCTGTTGAAAAGCAGGGATAGCTGTGAAATGAAACAGGAGAGGAAAATCTTAGGTTTGAAACAAATATGTCTTGAGGCCAGATTTAAAAGTGTCACAAAAAGGCCTTTGGCGAAGAGAGATAGGGAGGCCATTCCAAATCGATGGACCAGAAACAGAGAAAGAGCGACGTCCAGCAGTGGACTGGCTGAATCGAGGTATTCGTAAGCTCAAGTAATCTGCAGCAGAGCGGAGGGAACGAGAAGGAGTGTACAGGTGGAGACATTCACAGAGGTAGGAGGATGCTGTTTCGTGGAGACAATTGTAAACAGAGAGTACTGATCTTAAAAGTTTATTCTTTGTGGCACAGGCAGCCAGTGGAGAAATCGCAAGAGAGGGGTAAATGTGCTCAGATTTTTTTTCTTTCTGAGGACTAGTCGAGCTGCAGAGTTTTGAATACGTTGAAGGGAGTGGATAGACGATGCTGGCAGACCAGCCCAAAGAAAATTGCAATAGTCCAGATATATAATAATAAATATAAGATGCAGCTTTCGCACACGTATTCACACACACACTCTCTTCTTTTTCCTGAATCAATCTAAAAATGTTATATAAATTTTTTTTTCTTTCTATGTAGCGGACCCTGAAGAGTACAAGGACCGCTTCGAAGTGGTGACGGAGCAGGTGGAGGTCAAGGGCTACGGCCCCATCTACAAGGGGTACCTGCGCACCAAAGGGTCGGGCCGCTACCCGGACAACAAGGAGATCAAGGTGGACGTGTCGGCCCGCGACGTCAACGGCGACCCCTCGCAGCTGGCGGTGATGACGGTGCGGGTGCTGGTGGGGGTCAGGCCCCCCCAGTTCTACGAGGACCCCTACTATGGCTTCATGTACGAGAACAGCCCCACCATGCAGATGTGAGTTGTTATTATTTTTTTGTTTATTTTTTTTTATTATTTTTTTTAATTTCGTTTATTTCAGGGATAACCATCAGTTCGCTTAACGCTACAGAAACCGGGATAAGCTCCGGCTCTATGGGCCTTCTGGCTCGAAAGAACATACTTTTTACTTTATTTCAGGGATAATAATTAATAGGAGGCACCGGTGGTCGAGTGGTTTAGGCGGTCAACTCGTGATCCGGAGGTCGCGGGTTCGATCCCCGCTCGGCTTGGTGTTGTGTCCTTGGGAAAGACGCTTTACTCCTAGTTTCCTCACTCCACCCAGGTGTACAAGTGGGTACCAGCTCTGCTGGGGAAGTATCTGGCGACAGACTAGCGTCCTGTCACAGGGGTGGTGAAAAAACCCATCAGTTCGCTTAACGCTACAGAAACCGGGATAAGCTCCGGCTCTATGGGCCTTCTGGCTCGAAAGAACATACTTTTTCAGGGATAATAATTAATAACCATCAGAGAAAGACAGCTCAAATTTTTCGGCCATATCATCAGGGCTGACGGACTAGAGAAACCGTTATGGAATGGCAAAATATGTGGAAACGAGAGAGCAGAGGAAGACGACGCGCAAAATTCACAGACAGCTTAAACCAATTCGCAACGACCAAAGAGGGCACCAACAATGAGCTCATGAGAGGGACCGAGAACAGGAGAGAATGGAGAGCCATGATCGTCGATGTCTGCAGGACCAGACCGGACACTTGAAGAAGAAGAAGAAGAGAATAATAATAATAATGTATGGAATTTATATATATATAGCGCTGAATCTTGTAAAGCAACAAATCAAAGTGGAATAAGCACTCGTGTGCTTTTTTGTTGTTGTTTTTTTAAACATCCAGCCCTCCCCGTGTGTATGGTAGTTTTGTCCATTTTTGTCATCCGTTCCCACCCGGCACATAATGGTATACTGTTCCGAAAAGCGGAACGGGTTTTAACGTGTGTGTGGGCAAGATGTTCTGTGTGCGTTTGTACACTGGACCTCGGTTTATAGTCTCATTCGAAGGATTTTTGGGGGGTAGTGGAGTTGGCACTGATGTTAACTCTAGAGGAAAAAATCCTCTTAAACAGGATTTGAACCCAAGTCAGCAGATCATGGCAGGACAGGAGAGAGAGAGGATGGCAGGGGAGAGAGGATGGTAGGAGGGGAGGGGAGGGGATGGCAGGAGAGAGAGAGAGGATGGCAGGAGAGAGAGGATGGCAGGAGAGAGGAGGGATGGCAGGAGAGAGAGGATGGCAGGAGAGAGAGGAGTGGCAGGAGAGAGAGGATGGCAGGAGAGAGAGAGAGGGATGGCAGGAGAGAGAGGATGGCAGGAGAGAGGAGGATGGCAGGGAGAGAGGATGGCAGGAGAGAGGGATGGCAGGAGAGAGGGATGGCAGGAGAGAGAGGATGGCAGGGAGGAGAGAGGATGGCAGGAGAGAGAGGAGGAGGCAGGGAGAGGAGGGAGGATGAGAAGGAGAGAGAGGGATGGCAGGAGAGAGAGGGATGGCAGGAGAGAGAGGATGGCAGGAGAGAGAGAGGGATGGCAGGAGAGAGAGGATGGCAGGAGAGAGGGATGGCAGGAGAGAGGGGATGGCAGGAGAGAGAGAGGATGGCAGGAGAGAGAGAGAGGATGGCAGGAGAGAGAGAGAGAGGGTGGCAGGGGAGAGAGGATGGTAGGAGAGAGAGGATGGCAGGAGAGAGAGAGGATGGCAGGAGAGAGAGGATGGCAGGAGAGAGGGGATGGCAGGAGAGAGGGGATGGCAGGAGGGAGAGAGGACGGATGGGGAGGATGGCAGGAGAGAGAGGATGATAGGTGAGGATGGCAGGAGAGAGGGGATGGCAGGAGAGAAGAGGATGGCAGGAGGGAGAGGAAGGTAGGATTATGGCAGGAGCAGGAGAGGATGGCAGAAGAGAGAGGGCTGGCTGTGTTTTGTTGTGGGGAAGGCACTGGTTATTTATGAAATGTTGTGTCTCTTACTCGTGTGTATGTTTTGGTTACCTGATTGCCCATGATCTCCCTAAGATATTGCCATGCTTAATGATGCCTGAACTGTGCTGTGCCATGTTGTGACATGTCCTTCCATGCCATATTGTGTCATTTGTGCATACATGTCATGCCATGCGTAAAAGGTCGGATGTCATACTTGGAAAGTGTGCCAAGATACGCTAATGCATTTTTAGTCAGGTGTAATTTTGTTTTGATCTTATTGTCAGAATTTATTATGTAGGGTCGTAATGTTGACAGATCTATGGAATTGTTCACACATGCATGCATATATATATATATATATGCATGTGCACATCCAGAGGCATCTCTCACACACAGTTATGCTTACACATGAATGCACATATCTGTGCATGTGCACACGCACGCGTTTGTGAACACACATGTGCTCACACACATATGCGCTCGCATACATATGTGCTCGCACAAACATGCGCTCACACACACAACTACACACACACACAACACACACACACACACACAACACACACACACAACTACACACACACACAATCACCAGTTACCCAAAATAAGCAGGTCTAATGCCACGTTTAATCAAGCGCTGAGTGGTTTTGGACAGTGTCCATATGGCATCAGAGGCATAGGCAGGAGTCCTCCTGGAGGAGATAGCCAGGCAGTTTGTCATTCATTCCTTTCCTTTGTCCTTCCTTCCTGTCTTCCTTCCTTCCTTCCTTCCTTCCTTCCTTCCTTCCTTCCTTTCTCTGTCATTCATTCCTTCATTCCATCCTGTCTGTACCTGTTGCCTGTGGCATCAGTTCTGTGAGCAGAGGTATTCAGGGGGTCCAGGCTGGCACTGTGTGTTTTAGATGCCTGTCATTTGGTCGGGCAAATGCAATGCGTGGATTGTACATGTGTATGTGTGGCTTGTGTTGGGTAAAGGGGTGGGGTGGATGGGTGGGGGAGGGGATTTGAGGTTTGAGAGAGAGATTGCGTATGTAATTTGCATGTGTTGTTGTTGTGTTGGAATATATATATATATGTCTACCTGATTAATATGTATTGTGCTTGTTCTTGTGCTTATGAAGGAGACTTCCCTTCCTCACAGACACACACATGTATATACATATGTATATCATACACGTGTACATTCATGCATATGTGTGCAAGTGAATGTGCATAGTTGTGTGCACACATGTACATATATGCAGGTGCACTCACTGACACACTGTGTACATGTATGTACATCAACTCTGGTATCACTCAAAATGGAAAGACATTAAAATTGAAGACTTGAAGACAGTACACACTCTCTCTCTCGCGCGCGCGCACACACACACACACACACACACACACAGAGGGACAGATAGACACAGTTACAAACAAAGAAACCCAGTGCACATGTGACTATGTGCACATGTGTGTGTGCACATGTGTGTGTGTGCACATACATAAAAGCATACGTGTATTTGTGCATTCATCTTCCTTCACCTTCATCTATCGTGTTGTCCCATGAACCAATGAAGATTTTGCATGCGTCTACGACTGTGCATATACTTACACTATAGTACACATGCTATGTGAACTTCAACAGTGATCATAGTATAGTGTACTCTCATGTAAATGATGAGGGTTATCACGATGGTGTCTGTCTCTGTCTGTCTGTCAGGGTGAGTGCATGTATAAGAGCATGGGTGTATTTGTGCAAGCATCAATGAGTATGCCTATGCTCATACTACAGTACACATGCTATGTAAACATCAACAGTTACCATAGTATACATGTCATGTAAATGACAATGGTTATCCTGATGGTGTCTGTCTGTGTGTCTGTCAGGGTGAGTGCACAGATATATAAAAGCATGTGTGTGTACTTGTTGAGTATGGTATGCATATGTTCATACTATATTATACATGCTATATGAACAGTCCTTCGGATGAGACTATAAACCAAGGTCCCGCGTGCGAACGCACGCAGAACATCTCATGCACACGTTAAATCCTGTTCCGCTTTTCGTAAGAGTAGGCCATTGTGTGCCGGTGGAAACAGATGACAGAATTTACAAAACCGCATACACACGGGGACTGGATGTAATTAAAAGCACATGAGTACTTATTCCATTATCCTCGGGGGAAAAAAATCATCTGAGCGCTTTGATTTGTTGCTTTACAGGATTCAGTGCTATATAAATTCCATATATTATTATTATTATTCTCATACTACAGTACACATGCTATGTGAACTTCAACAGTTACCATAGTATACATGTCGTGTAAATGACAAGGGTTATGACACTAGTGTCTGCCTGTCTGTGTGTTCCAGGGTGACCCAGCAGGACGGCAAAGAGTTGAAGATTTCCACGGTGAAGTTCCAGAAAGGCAAGATCCGCTACGAGCTGTACGACGACGCCAGTCAGCGCTCCAGCGTCTTCACCATCGACGCCGAGGGCAGGATCTTCAACCTGCAGGTCAGCACGCCACTCCTTGTATCATATAATACAGCGTGGACTTCTGTTTAACCTTTTTCCCCTTTTCACAGCCACAAAGAATAAACTATAAGATCTACGGTTACCCTCTGTTACAAATGTCTCCACAAAACAGCACCCTCCTACCTCTGTGAATGTCTTCACCTTTACACGCCTTCTCGTTCCCTTCGCTCTGCTGCAGATTCCTTGTGCTTACAAATACCTAGATTCAGCCAGTCTACTGTGGGCCGTCGCTCTTTCTCTGTCTCTGGTCCATCGATTTGGAATGGCCTCCCTATCTCTCTTTGCTAAAGGCCTTCTTGTGACACTGTTAAATCCGGCCTCAAGACATATTTGTTTCAAACCTAAGATTTTCCTCTCCTGTTTCATTTCATAGCTATCCCTACTTTTCAACAGCCCAAAACTCCATCACCCTGCCAAAGCGTATAACCTCTGTGTGTGTGTGTGTGTATGTGTGTGTGTGTGTGTGTGTGTGTGCGCATTTGGACTTGTTAGAACTATTACTTGCTATTGGTTGTATGACTGTGTAAGAATAAGTTGAGAGCAAGCGCTTTGATTTGTCTGTGCAAGATACAGCGCTATATAAATTCCATTTATTATTATTATTATTATGAAGTAACCCGCTATAGGGTAACCAGCCATCTACTAACCCTTCCCTCTGTATCACTCGCTACTGGGTTACGGTAGGCTACAAATGCGCATGTGTACTGGGAAAGAAGGGTTCTCTTCCTTAAGGTAGGGATAGTGTTAACTG
>CM054143.1:16666015-16716015 GCA_028751875.1 Rapana venosa | reverse complement strand
CCCGGCATTCCCACACTAGGTGAGTTCATTCGTTCGTGCTGAAAACGCTTCATAATGAAGAGTGCTTTCTAAAGTTGGCTATGACATTTTTCGTATATCTAACAATTTAAGAAAAGATCTTATGTCTCTGCTTGTTGTTTTTGGTGTTAGTGTCATACAAGATTGATTTCTCATGCGAGTGTTAATGAAATTCTTTTTCAGAAGTTTCTGATAGTGAAAAATCAGATTTCGAGATTTGATTTCATCCTAAAATGAAAGAGTTGCAATGATTTATTTCCGTTTGCTAATGAAAGGAAGGATTGGAATCTTGGGTCATGTGTTTTGTGCAAGCACGGGATGATATTGCTGTTATTATTGAAAGTGATTAATGACAACAAGGATGACTGTGGTGACTTGAACGAGAAAAAATGTAATGTTGAATTGAGATTAGTTTTGAGCCGATAAACTAAACCTGTTTATGATTTGATTTAAAGCTGTTTCTTCTTCTTCGTCGAACACTCAGACAGCAACTATTGTTATCTGTCATATGAGCGAAAACGCGTTGCGCTGCTGTTAAGCGCCTGACAAGTCAGGCCCAGCACATCCGACTTAAGCATGGGACAGAAAATCCTTTTAAGTCTTTCTGGAAAAAAGGCAGGACAATGGACCAAGAAGGCAGATATTAGACGAGAAGGAGATGACAGGAAGAAAAATAACAAAACAGAAACAAAGAGAAGGATAGAAAAGAGGGAATTCCTAGCACAGAATTTCCAGAAGGTGGAAATGCTATTTATACTGACAGGCCCCCGGCATCCACACGGGGAAGAAAGATGTTTGATTTTTATTGTTGTTGTAGGGGATATTTAGTTTCTCAGCTAGAGCTCTGAGGTTCATCAATGGTCAAATTTTGCGTCTTAAACAATTTTTTCTTTTTTTACAAGCCATTAACGAATCCCGCATTTTAACTCAGGGGATGTGAAACTGTTCATAGTTTGAGCCATGTTTTGTCCATTTTCATGGTGAATTGTCATTTTCTGCACACACACACCCCTTCCCCCCACCTCCTCCCAAATCAACTAACAGTTGTGTAAATAGATAAAGAAATAAACAACCACGCAGGTTATGGGACACCATAGAATAAATAAATAAATAAATAAACAACCACACAGGTTATGGGGACACCTTAGAATAAATAAATAAATAAATGAACAACCACGCAGGTTATGGGACACCTTAGAATAAATAAATAAATAAATAAACAACCACACAGGTTATGGGGACACCTTAGAATAAATAAATAAATAAATAAAAACAACCACGCAGGTTATGGGGACACCTTAGAATAAATAAATGAATAAATAAACAACCACACAGGTTATGGGGACACCTTAGAATAAATAAATACATAAATAAATAAATAAACAACCACGCAGGTTATGGGACACCTTAGAATAAATAAATAAACAACCACGCAGGTTATGGGACGCCTTAGAATAAATAAATAAATAAATAAACAACCACACAGGTTATGGGGCACCTTAGAATAAATAAATAAATAAATAAATAAACAACCACGTAGGTTATGGGACACCTTAGAATAAATAAATAAATAAACAAACAACCACGCAGGTTATGGGACACCTTAGAATAAATAAATAAATAAATAAACAACCACGCAGGTTATGGGGACACCTTAGAATAAATAAATAAATAACCACGCAGGTTATGGGACACCTTTTACCTTTTTTTTTACTGAAGACGTTGTATCGATTTGGATTGAAGCGCTTCGATTTGTTTGTTTTTTTACAAGATTCAGCGCTATATAAATTCCATATATTATTTTATTATTTTTATCGCTGTTGCAGTGACGGCGGAGGACAAGGACTCAGGAGTGAACGCGGAGCTGGAGTATCAGTGGACAGCGAGTTCTTCTACGTGGAGACCAAGAAGAAAGACGCCTTCACCTACTCCGGCATCATCAAAGTCAAAAAGTGAGACGTCCCCTCCTTCTTTTCTTTCTCCATTTGAGTAGATTTGTGATGAGTAGTGCCGGTGGTGGTGGTGGTGGTGATGAGGCGGCAGATTGTGTGTGTGTGCGTTTATTTTTATTTTTCTATTTCTTTATTTATTTTATTCTTTTATATCGAGGATAATGGAATTAGCACTTACGTGGCTTTTTTACATCCAGTCTGTGTGTGTGTGTGTGTGCGGTTTTGTAAATGTTGTCATCTGTTACCCCTGGCACACAATGGCCTACTCTTACGTAAAGCGGAACAGGATTTAACATGTGCGCAAGACGATCTGCGCGCGTTCGGAGATAGGGCCTTGGTTTATAGTCTCTTCCGGAGGACTTTGTAAAAATGCATGCACACAAGTGTCATGTTAAGACACCATCTCCAAATTCGGAATGTGGCTACCTAAAATGGTGGTTAAAAACGGTGAAATATACAATGTTTGCCATCAGCGCCTCGGCTTTATCACAGTTCTTGATTAAACCATTGACACTGGGGGCAACAGAAAAGTGAGAGGCTGTATGACCAGTGGCTTTCCCACTCATGGAATTCCACTTTACAACTTAGTCTTTAGTGATCGACTATGACTCTCTGAGTAGGAGGCTTGACTCGCACAGTCCTTACGTGCTGCAGCCCTGGGGGCTGGTTGGTCTTTGGAGAACATCTCCAACGCTGACTGTCCTTATGCCCACTTGGCCGAGAGAGTGGAGATGTACTGTGGGCAAGGCATCTCCACTATAATCAAATTTCTGCCCACGACGGACAAACATACATACATACAATGTAAAAATCTCACCTTTGCT
This sequence comes from Rapana venosa, assembly GCA_028751875.1. Classification (NCBI taxonomy): domain Eukaryota; kingdom Metazoa; phylum Mollusca; class Gastropoda; order Neogastropoda; family Muricidae; genus Rapana; species Rapana venosa. Next base: position 16,713,221 of record CM054143.1, on the reverse strand, counting down.
GAACCTCAGAGCCCTAGCTAAGGAGAAAAACACCTCCCATCCCCCCCAAAAAAAACCCCACCAACAAACAAAAAAAACCCCACCCTGACATGCAAAAGCAACCTTCTGATATAAGGTTACCTTCTATACCTTCTGATATGGTCTGTTGTTGGCGTTTCTGTAGCAAGCTTTGTTTTTACGGGGTGGGGTTGCTAGCCCCACACCCAACCCTCCTCCTCCTTTCTCATCCGGGCTTGGGACCGGCCATGGCAGAGTTACCTTCTGATATATTTAAAATAAAAATTTTTTTAAAAACCCATGTCATCTGACGCGCTTTGATTTGTTGCTTTACAAGATTCAGCGCTATATAAATTCCCATACATTATTATTATTATTATTATTATCATCATTATTATTATTATTATTATTATGATATCCGCTGTGTGTGTCTGTGTTGCAGGAAGCTGGACTTTGACAGGAACCCTGGCCACCTGTACGAGCTGATTGTCTACGCCACCGACAAGGGCACGCCACCCAAGTCCAGCTTCGTCAACGTCAGGGTGAAGGTCACCAACGTCAACGACGAAGCCCCGGAGTTCCAGAGTAAAAAGATTGAGATCGACGTGGACGAGAACGCTTCCATTGGCACGGTCATCGCTATCATACAGGCCGTGGATAAAGACGGGGATGCCGTCACTTATTATTTTTCCCGTGAGTGGGTTTGTTTTTGTGTGTGTGTGTGTGTGCCAAGGGTGATATTATTGGCTTGTGGTGTAAAGAAGGAAGGTGGTGGCAGGATGGTTAAGATGTTCGCCTGCCAACAAGTAAACCGTGAGGTTGTGGGTTCGATTCTCAGCCTCGCCCTTTCTTCCCAGTTTGACAAAAAAAAATCGAACTGAGTGTCAAAGTCCTTTGGATGAGATGATAAACTGAGGCCCCTGTGCGAACGCACGCAGAACATCTTGCGCACACCTTATTCCGCTTTTCGGAAGAGTAGGCCTTTGTGTGCCGGTGGGAACAGATGACAAAATTTATAAAACTGCATTCACATGGGGATTGGATGTAAAAAAAAGCACATGAGTGCTTATTTCAGTATCTTTGATATAAAAGAATTTTTAATTTTTTTTTTTTTATAAACCCTGATGTTTATTTAAGGGTGTGGATTGGGTTCAAATCTTCACTGAGATGTTTCATTTATTGGGATTTTTCCTCTGGAGCTAACCTTGTCTCCTAACCCCATTTGCCTGCAAGTCATTTTGGATTTAAATTCCTTTTTGTTGAAGATGACAAATAAGCACTCGTGTGCTTTTTTTTTTTGGGTGTACATCCAGCCTACATGTGCATGCAGTTTTATCAAGTTTGTCATCTGTTCCAACTTGCACCAATGGCCTTGTCTTCTGAAAGGTGGAATGGGGTTTAACGTGTGCGCAAGATGTTCTCTATGTGTGTGTGGAGGAGGCAAGGAACTGAGGTTCTGTGTGCAAAAGCAGGCATAACTTGTGAAAACTAAAAGACAAATCTACCACCTTTCATGAAAAAGCAGACCAGCTATGGCCTCTGCATCAATGACATATTTATTTATCTAGTTATTTATTTATTCTTTAAATATCGAAGATAGTAGAATAAACATTCGTGTGCCTTTTTACATCCAATCCCTGTGAGTATGCAGTTTTGTAAATGTTGTCATCTGTTCCCACCGGCACATGATGGCCTACTCTTACAAAAAGCGGAACAGGATTTAACATGTGTGTAAGATGTTCTGCATGCTTTCGCACATGGGGCCTCGTTTTATAGTTTCATACGAAAGACTTTTAAATAATCATACCCAGCATGCAGTCTAAAGGATAGGCTTCACAAGGCTAGTTCATTCTGTACCCACAACACACACTGCCTGCAAGTTTTGCTGCCATGTCCTGATGACTCCTCAAAGAGTTAAGGGAGATGTCAAGTCAAAGTCAAATTGTGTGTGTGCATGTACCAGCGCACACATGTGTGTGTGTGTGTATGTTTATTGTTTGTGTATAAATGTGTGAATGTGTTAATGTGTGTGTGTATGTATGAATGTGTTAATGCATGTGTGTGTATCTCAGTGTGTCTGTGTGCGCTTGGGCAATGCGTACACGCAAGCGCTACATCAGAGCCAAACCAGGTTATCTCCAGTGCGCCCAGTGAAGGAGATAACCTGGTGTGACCGTAAAGTAACACACGCATATATGCACGACTTTACACCTACCATTCTCACCCCTCTACCCCGTTCCTACATCTCTCTCCCCCCCACCCCCACCCCCCTCCAGCACGGCGAACGGAACACGAAGTCTTCCGCATCAACCCCGAGTCCGGCCTCATCACCCTGGCCCGCTCCGTCCTGGGAGGGGCGGACTTTTACACGTTAAACATCACGGCCTACGACGACGGCAGCTGCTGCTCGGATGGCAACCGCCTGTCGACGGACAGCTTTGTGGTGGTGCGCGTGGTGGACATCAACACCCACAAGCCCACCTTTGACCGGTGCTCGGACTACAGCAAGACCAAGATCAGGGAACACTCCCCCATTGGCGCTAAGGTGGTGCAGGTAAGGGAACATTCCCCCTTTGGTGCAGGTAAAGGAACATTCCCCCATTGGTGGAACAGGTAAGGGAACGTTCCCTCGTTGGAGCTAATGTGGTACACAGGTAAGGGAACATTCCCCCCATTGGCGCCAAGGTGGTAAGGGAACATTCCCCCATTGGTGCTAAGGTGGTACGGGAACATTCCCCCATTGGTGCTAAGGTGGTAAGGGAACATTCCCCCATTGGAGCTAAGGTGGTACAGGTAAGGGAACATTCCCCCATTGGTGCTAAGGTGGTAAGGGAACATTCCCCCCATTGGTGGTGCAGGTGGTAAGGGAACATTCCCCCATTGGTGCTGAGGTGGTGCAGGTAAGGGAACATTCCCCCCATTGGTGCTAAGGTGGTAAGGGAACATTCCCCCCATTGGTGCTAAGGTGGTAAGGGAACATTCTCCCCATTGGTGCTAAGGTGGTAAGGGAACATTCTCCCCATTGGTGCTAAGGTGGTACACAGGTAAGGGAACATTCCCCCATTGGTGGTAAGGGAACATTCCCCCATTGGTGCTAAGGTGGTAAGGGAACATTCCCCCATTGGTGCTAAGGTGGTAAGGGAACATTCCCCCATTGGTGCTAAGGTGGTAAGGGAACATTCCCCCATTGGTGCTAAGGTGGTAAGGGAACATTCCCCCATTGGTGCTAAGGTGGTAAGGGAACATTCCCCCATTGGTGCTAAGGTGGTACAGGTAAGGGAACATTCCCTCATTGGTGCTAAGGTGGTGCAGGTAAGGGAACATTCCCCCATTGGTGCTAAGGTGGTAAGGGACCATTCCCCCATTGGCGCTAAGGTGGTAAGGGAACATTCCCCCATTGGTGCTAAGGTGGTACAGGTAAGGGTTACAGTGTTTTGTTGTGTTTTAGACTAGCGTATGTATCATCCAGGTCGGTAGGACTATAAACAATATGGAATGGATTATTAATAATGTTATTATTGACTTGACTTATAGACATATAAGAATATACATTAGCCTTTTACTCTTGTGGCAATTTGTCGAAGTTTCTGTTAATGTGCTGTCTTTTGGGGTTTTTATATATTTATTTTTAATAAATGGAGGGTAAAGAGTCTTGTGACATTAGCACGGCAAATGCTTGTACCAGTACATTTTCGTGTCAGTTTCACACACCTCAGAAACGCACACAGATTCTCTGTTCTCTGTTGTGGACTACAGCAAGACCAAGATCAGGGAACATTCCCCCATTGGTGCTAAGGTGGTACAGGTAAGGGAACATTCCCCCATAGGTGGTAAGGAAACATTCCCCCATTGGTGCTAAGGTGGTACAGGTAAGGGAACATTCCCCCATAGGTGGTAAGGGAACATTCCCCCATTGGTGCTAAGGTGGTACAGGTAAGGGAACATTTCCCCATTGGAGCTAAGGTGGTGCAGGTAAGGGAACATTCCCTCATTGGTGCTAAGGTGGTGCAGGTAAGGGAACATTCCCCCATTGGTGCTAAGGTGGTACAGGTAAGGGAACATTCCCCCATTGGAGCTAAGGTGGTGCAGGTAAGGGAACATTCCCCCATTGGTGCTAAGGTGGTGCAGGTAAGGGAACATTCCCCCATTGGTGCTAAGGTGGTACAGGTAAGGGTTACTGTGCTTTGTTGTGTATTGGACTGGCGTATGTATCGTCTTGAATTAAAGAGCAGTGGGATTCCTTGTGTGGAAATGATAGAGGATTAAAATATGGTCACATATGTGAACATGTTTGTCTTTAATACTTCCAGTACTTATACTTTCAGTAATCCCCCACCTCCCCCTGTTTGTCATATAGTTTTTAGGGAATAAAACATTAATTAAAGAAAGAAAACTTGCCATGCATTGCTTTACAGTCTTTAATATATATATATATATATATATATATATATATATATATATATATATATATATATCACATTAATTTTATCAGGAAAAAACATTAAATTTTTTAATTGTTGTGCAGGTGAGAGCGTCGGACAAAGATCGTGGGGAGAACGGCAAAGTGAGGTACGGAATTGTCTCCCCTATCGACAACACCTTTGTGATTGGCCGGGAAGATGGCGTGATCAGCGTCGGTCGAGATATCGACAGGGAGGTGTCGTCGGACAAATACATTCAGGTATTGCCTTAGTTTAGATTTTAGATGAAGGGGAAATAAAAGATTGTGGTTTATTTTTTTTTAAAATAAGAAGAAAATTCTTACTGGTTTCCAGAACACACAGGCGTGCATGGATATTCAGGCATGCATGCACACACAAGCATGTACACACATACACGCACACATATATATACACACACATTCACACACACACACACTTCTCTCTGTTTCTGCCTCTCTCTCTCTCGCTCGCTCATTCACTCACTGTCTCTCTCTCTCTCACACACACTCACCCCCCCTCCCCCCCTCCCACACACACACACATTATTTTTATTTTTTTGATAAGACATCCACCCCTCCATTTGTTCCCCCTCGTCTAATATCACTAAAAGTGAACAGACGTAAACTTGAAGTCGTCAACAACAACAACAACAACACAACAACACACCCATCCACATCCTCCCCCCACACCCACCCACTCTCTCATCCCACCCCCCACCACCCCACCCCCCTACCACAGACACACCTCACTCACTTCTTCCCCCCCCCCCCCTTACCACCCCAATCCCCCCAGTACACCTCCCAAAACAAAATTTTTTTTTTATCTCCCCTCCCCTGTCACCACGCCACCAGGTGACGGTCAACGGCACCGACGGGGCAGATCCTCCGCTGGACGGATGGTGCACCTTCCGCGTGGAGGTGGAGGACATCAACGACAACCGGCCCGAGTTTGACCGCAGCGAATACACGGCCGACATCACCAGCGACACCCAGCAGAACCACCCCATCCTCACCGTCAGGGCCTACGACTCCGACATCGGCTCCAACGGGGAGATCGAGTACTCCCTCCTGGACGATGCCGGAGTGTTCGGGGTCATCGGCGCCAACGGGGTCATCTACCTGAGGAACAGTTTGATCGGGGTGAGTGGTGAAAAAATCGTGTTCCCATAACCTAGGTGGTTGTAGGGGGAGCGAGGTATGTCCTATAGCCTATATGGGGGAACGGGATAGCCTAGTGGTTAGAACATCGCGCTCGCAATCTGACGACCCGGGTTCAATTCCCGTTCAAGGGGGATATTTTTCCCTGGAGTTAACATCAGTGCAGACTCCACTCTCCCCAAAAGTCCTTCGGATGAGACTACAAACCGAGGTCCCGTGTGCAAACGCACGCAGAACATCTTGCGTACACGTTTAATCCTGTTCCGCTTTTCATAAGAGTAGGCCATTGTGTGCCGGTGGGAACAGATGACAATTTACAAAACCGCATACACACGGGGACTGGATGTAAAAAAGCACATAAAGTGCTTATTCCATTATTCGCGATATAAAAGAATAAAATGAAATATAAATAAATAAATAAAATAAGGTCGTAAGGGAGCGAGGTATGTCCCATAACCTGTAAGGGAGCGAGGTATGTCCTATAACCTATAAGGTCGTAGGGGAGCGAGGTATGTCCCATAACCTGTCAGGTCGTAAGGGGAGCGAGGTATGTCCCATAACCTGTCAGGTTGTAAGGGGAGCGAGGTATGTCCCATAACCTATAAGGTCGTAGGGGAGCGAGGCATCAGAGACCTCAGCTTCTCTAGGGGGCCAGCATGTTGAGGACGGCGCCCATCTCTCTTCTCCCTTGCTGCTTTACCTTCCCTGACCCTAAAATTAATAATAATGGATGGAATTTATATAGCACTGAATCTTGTAAAGCAACAAATCAAAGCGCTCAGATGACTTCTTTTTTTTTCTCTTGAGGATAATGGAATAAGCACTCGTGTGCATTTTTTACATCCAGTCCCCATGTGTGTGCGGTTTTGTAAATTTTGTCATCTGTTCCCACCGGCACAGAAAAGAGGCAGGTATCCACTTACAGCTGGGTGAACTGGGAGATTTTACTGAAGCCAAGGCGCGCAAACGGTCACCCATCTAATTGGTAACCACGCTCGATGCTTCTGGAGTGAGTGTACTTGTTGAAAATCACAGTGCACAATTCCGGCATAACTCGGTCAAGGGCCCAGTGCTAAAATTATCCCCTTTCTATTTACCAAGTCCAAGTACGGTCAGTTTCTGCTATAAGTTAGCACCAGCTGGGATGGAATGGATAGCAGCTGAGAGCAGCTGAAAGGTGAGGGGAAACTTACTGCTGTGAGCTGGTTTCTTCTGCTGCTTGGAATCGTTTTGTTTTGGTAGGCGTTGAGTTTTGATACTTCGTTAAATCCTTTTTGTTGCTGGCATGTTTTGTTATGGTGGTGTATGTTTTGCAAGTATAATTGTCATCTTCTGTGTGCCCTAAACAGAAAACCTTGCCTGTCATGTTCCGTGTGCCCTGAACAGAAAACCTTACCTAACTGTCATGTTCTGTGTGCCCTGAACAGAAAACCTTACCTGTCATGTTCCATGTGTCCTAAACAGAAAACCTTACCTAACTCATGTTCCGTGTGCCCTAAACAGAAAACCTTACCTAACTGTCATCTTTCGTGTGTCCTGAACAGAAAACCTTACCTGTCATGTTCCGTGTGTCCTGAACAGAAAACCTTACCTAACTGTCATGTTCCATGTGCCCTAAACAGAAAACCTGACCTAACTGTCATGTTCCGTGTGTCCTGAACAGAAAACCTTACCTAACTGTCATGTTCCATGTGCTCTAATCAGAAAACCTTACCTAACTGTCATGTTCCATGTGGCCTAATCAGAAAACCTTACCTAACTGTCATGTTCCGCGTGCCCTAAACAGAAAACCTTACCTAACTGTCATGTTCTGTGTGTCCTAAACAGAAAACCTTACCTGTCATCTTCTGTGCGCCCTAAACAGAAAACCTTACCTAACTGTCATGTTCTGTGTGTCCTAAACAGAAAACCTTACCTGTCATCTTCTGTGCGCCCTAAACAGAAAACCTTACCTAACTGACATGTTCCGTGTGTCCTGAACAGAAAACCTTACCTGTCATCTTCTGTGCGCCCTAAACAGAAAACCTTACATAACTGTCATGTTCCGTTGTGTGCCCTAAACAGAAAACCTTACATAACTGTCATGTTCCGTTGTGTGCCCTAAACAGAAAACCTTACCTAACTGTCATGTTCCATGTGCCCTAAACAGAAAACCTTACGTAACTGTCATGTTCCGTCGTGTCCTGAACAGAAAACCTTACCTAACTGTCATGTTCCATGTGCCCTGAACAGAAAACCTTACCTAACTGTCATGTTCCGTGTGTCCTAAACAGAAAACCTTACCTAACTGTCATGTTCCATCGTGTGCCATGAACAGAAAACCTTACCTAACTGTCATGTTCCGTCGTGTGCCATGAACAGAAAACCTTACATAACTGTCATGTTCCGTCGTGTGCCCTAAACAGAAAACCTTACCTGTCATCTTCTGTGTGCCCTGAACAGAAAACCTTACCTAACTGTCATGTTCCGTCGTGTTATGCGCTTTGATTTGTCTTTTCAAGATATAGTGCTATATAAGTTCCATTTATTATTATTATTATTATTATGTTCCGTGTGCCCTAAACAGAAAACCTGACCTAACTGTCATGTTCTGTCGTGTACCTTCGTGTGCCCTAAACAGAAAACCTTACATAACTGTCATCTTTCGCGTGCCCTAAACAGAAAACCTTACCTAACTGTCATGTTCCGTGTGTCCAGAACAGAAAACCTTACCAAACTGTCATGTTCCGTCGTGTGCCCTAAACAGAAAACCTTACCTTACTGTCATGTTCCGTCGTGTTATGCGCTTTGATTTGTCTTTTCAAGATATAGCGCTATATAAGTTCCATTTATTATTATTATTATTATTATGTTCCATGTGCCCTAAACAGAAAACCTGACCTAACTGTCATCTTCTGTGTGCCCTGAGCAGAAAACCTTACCTAACTGTCATGTTCCGTCGTGTGCCATGAACAGAAAACCTTACCTAACTGTCATGTTCCGTCGTGTGCCATGAACAGAAAACCTTACATAACTGTCATGTTCCGTCGTGTGCCATGAACAGAAAACCTTACCTAACTGTCATGTTCCGTCGTGTGCCATGAACAGAAAACCTTACATAACTGTCATGTTCCGTCGTGTGCCCTGAACAGAAAACCTTACCTGTCATCTTCTGTGTGCCCTGAACAGAAAACCTTACCTAACTGTCATGTTCCGTCGTGTTATGCGCTTTGATTTGTCTTTTCAAGATATAGCGCTATATAAGTTCCATTTATTATTATTATTATTATTATGTTCCGTGTGCCCTAAGCAGAAAACCTGACCTAACTATCATGTTCCATGTGTCCTGAACGGAAAACCTTACCTAACTATCATGTTCCATGTGTCCTGAACAGAAAACCTTACCTAACTATCATGTTCCATGTGTCCTGAACAGAAAACCTTACCTAACTGTCATGTTCCGTGTGTCCTGAACAGAAAACCTTACCTAACTGTCATGTTCCGTCGTGTGCCCTAAACAGAAAACCTTACCTAACTGTCATGTTCCGTCGTGTGCCCTAAACAGAAAACCTTTAAACCTGTCATCTTCTGTGTGCCCTAAACAGAAAACCTTACCTAACTGTCATGTTCCGTCGTGTTATGCGCTTTGATTTGTCTTTTCAAGATATAGCGCTATATAAGTTCCATTTATTATTATTATTATTATGTTCCGTGTGCCCTAAACAGAAAACCTTACATAACTGTCATCTTCTGTGTGTCCTAAACAGAAAACCTTACCTAACTGTCATCTTCCGTCGTGTTAATGCGCTTTGATTTGTCTTTTCAAGATACAGCGCTATATAAGTTTATTATATTTATTTTGTTCCCTGTTCCCTAAACAGAAAACCTGACCTAACTGTCATGTTCCATGTACCCTAAACAGAAAACCTGACCTAACTGTCATGTTCCATGTACCCTAAACAGAAAACCTTACCTAACTGTCATGTTCCATGTACCCTAAACAGAAAACCTTACCTAACTGGCACGTTCCGCGTGTCCTGAGAAGAAAACCTAACCTAACTGTCACGTTCCGTCGTGTGTGCGTGTGTCCTTTAAACACAGCAAACCTCCTACAAGCTTGTGGTGATGGCGAAAGACAAGGGCCTCAGGCCGCTCAACAGCACCGTCAGCGTCACCATCTCCGTAGCGGTGGGCACCAGCAACCCCCCCACCTGGGACAAGGACTACGACAGCATCACCTACGAGGTCAGCGAGACGGCCATCGCCACCAGGATCGCCACCATGAAGTGCGACTCCAACATCGACGACGACCGCGTGGAGTTCCAGATCATCCGCGAGGACGGGAGCAGCAGCCAGTCGACGGGGACCTTCTCCATCACGTACGACAGGAACACGCTGTACCTGAACGTGGACGGCAAGCTGGACTACGAGACCATCAGCAGCTACACCGTGCGCCTTCGCTGCCTGGTGAGTGAGTGAGCGTGTGGTGTGGGCTGTGGTGGTGTGGTGGTGGTGGAGATGTCTTGACTGTTCGTGTGTGTGTGTGTGTGTATATGTGTGTGTGTATGTGTGTGTGTGTGTATATGTGTGGAGTGAATATGTTCTCTGTCTTAAGCTTTTTTTTGTGGTGGATGTCTTCTTGAATATTCAGTCAGGCCACTGATAACCGGTAAGCAAATCCAGTGAGCAAATCCAGCATAACTCGGGTCAAATCCAGTGAGCAAATCCAGCATAACTCGGGTCAAAACCAGTGAGCAAATCCAGCATAACTCGGTCAAAACCAGTGAGCAAATCCAGCATAACTCGGGTCAAAACCAGTGAGCAAATCCAGCATAACTCGGGTCAAAACCAGTGAGCAAATCCAGCATAACTCGGGTCAAAACCAGTGAGCAAATCCAGCATAACTCGGGTCAAAACCAGTGAGCAAATCCAGCATAACTCGGGTCAAAACCAGTGAGCAAATCCAGCATAACTCGGGTCAAAACCAGTGAGCAAATCCAGCCTAACTTGGTCAAAACCAGTGAGCAAATCCAGCATAACTCGGTCAAAACCAGTGAACAAATCCAGCATAACTCGGTCAAAACCTGTGAGCAAATCCAGCATAACTCAGTCAAAACCAGTGAGCAAATCCAGCATAACTCGGTCAAAACCTGTGAGCAAATCCAGCATAACTCGGTCAAAACCTGTGAGCAAATCCAGCATAACTCGGTCAAAACCAGTGAGCAAATCCAGCATAACTCAGTCAAAACCAGTGAGCAAATCCAGCATAACTCAGTCAAAACCTGTGAGCAAATCCAGCATAACTGTAAAAAACTGTGACAAACACATAACTCAGTCAAAACCAGTGAGCAAATCCAGCATAACTCAGTCAAAACCAGTGAGCAAATCCAGCATAACTCAGGTCAAAACCAGTGAGCAAATCCAGCATAACTCAGTCAAGGATCCAGGGCCCAGTGCTGAAATTAGCCCTGTCCTTTTACCAAGTCCAAGTGCGATCAGTTCCTGCTGTAATTAGCACCAGCTGGGATGGGATGGATAGCAGCTGAGAGGAGCTGAAAGTGGGGGAAACTGACAGCTGTGATCGGCAAAAAGACTGGAAATCTGCCTTTCTTGATCTCAGATTTTCTTTTTTTCTCATCTTACCTTCCCTTCCTTTCTCCTCCTTCCTTGGCATTTCTATGACAGAATGATGCAGAAGCATATTAAAAAAAGGGTAAAGGGTGTCCCATAACCTATGTGGTCGTAGGGGAGCGAGGTGTCAGAGACCTCACTTATCTAGGGGCCAGCATTATTGAGGGCGGTGCCCGTCTCCTCTCCTTCTCTGCTTTACCTTCCCTGACCCTAAAGAGGGCAGGTACCCATTTACACAGCTGGGTGAACGGGGGAACTGTACTGAAGCTAAAGCACACAAACAGTCGCCCATCCACTTGGTAACCACGCTCGATGCTGCTTAACTTGGCTGGGGGAAAGCAAGTGCTCCGACCACGAGCTATCCCCCCCCCCTTTTTCCCCCCCCCCCCACCAGAAGCATATACAGACAGAAAAATAGTACCTAGACACAAGGAGTAAGTACTTTTACTGAGGCAGAAACGGTCTGTTGCAGAACTTTGGGCCCGTGACGCTGATGAAGGAGGTGAACCCCACCATCAAGCTGATCGACAAGAACGACGAGCTGCCCTACTTCCAGGGCACCAACAGACAGGGCCGCTACCCGGGCAGCGTGCCCGAAAACTTGCCCCCGGGACAGGACGTCATCACCATCACGGGTTACGACAACGATGTCGACCCTCGCTTCAGCAATGTGAGTGTGAAGGGGGTGCGCGCAGGGTGTGTGATGGGCAACGTGTCTAGGTGTAATGAACCTCCTATACTGCTACAAGAAAAAATGCCTTAAATGCTGTCATTGAAAGATTTTGTTGTTGGGTTTTTGTTGTTGGTTTTTTTGGTGGTTTTTTTGCAATTGAATCTTTGATAAAATCATTTTCAAAGTGATTGAGAAGTTGTAAGTGGTTACCTGCATATTCCTACAATGCCTGAGGTTTGTTAGGGAGGAAGTTTTACTTGGAGGTCAATTTATTGTCAGATATTCACTGTTGACTGATAGTAGTATTTGTAGAGATGAAATCTTAACTTGGAAAATCTTTAGAAAAATTATCCAATGTATCATTCTTATCTTTTTCCCTCAAACTTCATTGGGTAGTTATTAGGTTGGTGGGCTCTGCTCTGAAGAGGTTTTTTTTTTTTCTGCTCTGAAGAGTTATTCACCTAATTCCTCCATGGTTTCTGCAGATGATTCTGTCCTTTTGCAACATTGTTGGCACATCGGTTTGGTGTTTGTTAGTTGTTTTTAAAAACTGTATTGAGCTGAGAAAGAAACAAAAGGATTTGGTAATAGATCATGTTTGAAATATAATTTTTGATGTTGGAAAAAAGAATTTATGATGTTGAAAAAAAAAGTTATGTTGTTGAAAAACAAGGTATGATTTAAAAAAAGAAGTTATGCTGTTGAAAAAAGAAATTATGTTGAAAAAGGAAGTTATGAGGTTGAAAAAAGAATTCATTTACAGAAAAAAATCAAGTTACATGACTCTGTCACCTTGGAGACCTAAAACTCCACATGTATAAACCATTGGGCGCTGAAGGGGTTAACACTATCCATACGTTAAGAGAGAGAACCCCTCTTTCCCAGCACACGTGCACTGTGCACATTTGTATGCTACTGTAACCCAGTAGTGGGTGATACGGAGAGAAGGGTTAGTAGATGGTTGGTTACCTTATAGCGGGTTACCTGTAGGGAAAAGGTTAAGGAACGGGGAAGAAAACTGTGGTTGAGGATAAAGTTCTAACTATAAACCTGTCAACTTGTAAACAGTTGCTGTTCCTACTGGTCCTTAGCCATTTTGTTGTCATTTTGTTGTCTATATTTTCTTCTTCTTCTTCTTGTTCTTCCTCCTCCTCCTTTCCTCCTTCTTCTTCTTCTTCTTCTTTTCTTCTCCCCCTCCCTCTCCTCCTCGTCCTCCTCCTCCTCCTCCTCTTCTTCATCAAATGCTCAGATAGCAACTGTTGTCTGTCATACGAGCGAAAATGCAATGCGCTGCCGTTAAGCGCCTGACAAGTTGAGGCCCAGCGCATCCAACTTCGGTGTAGATGTTGTCTGTGATGTGTTATTATTATTTCAGCAGGAACCGTTGTCCTAACTGGCTGTGTCTGTCTGTGTTTCATGGCTACAGTTGACCTTCTCTTTGGAGCGAGCCAACGATGATTTTGAGATCGTCCCGGGACCAACCCACAATACAGCCATCATCCCTACCAAGTCAATCTGACGCCCCGGGGTTAAATTTCCCTTAAGGGGTTTTTCCCGGGATTAAAAACATTGAGACCCACTCCCCAAAAGCCCCTTCATGAGACTAAAAACCCGGGCCCCGTGCAAACGCACAAAAACCCTTTTGCGTACCTTTTAAATCCTGTTCCGCTTTTCATAAAGTAGGCCATTGTGCCGGGGGAACAGAGAAAATTTACAAAACCGCATACACAGGGGGACTGGATTAAAAAAGACATAAAATGCTTATTATTATTGCGATTAAAAAAAAAATAAATTAAATTTAAAAAATAAAAAAAAGGTCGAAAGGGGGCGGGGTATGCCCCAAAAACCTGTAAGGGAGCGAGGTATGCCTAAAAACCTATAAGTCTAGGGGAGCAGGTTTTCCCCCATACCTTTAGGTCGTAAGGGAGCGAGGTATGTCCCAAAAACCGTCGGGTTTAAGGGGAGCGGGGATGCCCCCATAACCAAAGGCGTAGGGACAGGCTAGAACCTCAGCTTCCTAGGGGCCCAGCATGTTGGGACCCCCCAACCCTTTCTCCTTGCTGCTTTACCTTCCCCTGACCCAAAAATTTTAAAAATAATGGATGGAAAAAATAAGCACTAAAATTTTTGAAAAAAGCAACAAATCAAAGCGCTCAGATAAATTCTTTTTTTTTTCTTGAGGATAATGGAATAAATCGGGGCTTTTTTTTACATCCACCCCATGTGTTGCGGTTTTTGAAAAATTTTGTCACTGTTCCCCCCCGGCACAGAAAAAGAGGAATCCACTTACAGGGGGAAACTGGGAGATTTTATGAACCAAGGGGCCGAAACGTTCACCCATCTAATTGGAACCACGCTCGATGCTTTGGAATGAGTGTACTTTTTTGAAAATCACAGTGCACAATTCCGTAACTCGGTAAAGGGGCCCGTCAAAAATTTAAAACCCCTTTTTTTTCCCAAGCCCAAAGACGGTCATTTTGCTATAATTTTAGCACCATGGGAGGGAAGGTAGCACTGAGAGCGTAAGGTGAGGGAAACTTACTGCTGTAGCGGGTTTCTTCTGCTGCGGGAACGTTTTTTTTTGGGGTGGGCTTGAGTTTTGAACTTCGTTAAATCCTTTTGTTGCTGGTTTTTTTTTGGTGTGATGTTTTGAAATATAATTTCATTTCTGTGTGCCCTAAACAGAAAACCTTCCCTGTCTTTTCCGTGTCCCCTAACAAAAACTTCCCAAAAGTCATGTTCTGTGTCCCTGAACAGAAAACCTTACCTGCATTTCCTGTTCCTAAACAAAAACCTTACCTAACCATTTCCGTGTGCCTAAACGAAAACCTTACCTAACTTCACTTTGTGTGCCTGAACAAAAACCTTACCGCTTTTCCCGTTGCCTGAACAGAAAACCTTACCTAACTGCATTTCCATGTGCCTAAACAAAAACCCCCCTAACTTCAGTTCCGTTGTCCTAACAGAAACCTTCCCTAACTGTATGTTCCAGTGCCTAACAGAAAAACCTTACTAACGCTTTTTTTCCATGGGGCCCTAATAAAAAACCTACCAACGTCATTTTCCGCGTGCCCTAAAACAGAAAAACCTTCCCTAATGTCAGTTCTGTTGTCCTAAACAAAAAACCTTACCTGTCATTTCTTGCGCCCTAAACAAAAACCCTTACCTAACGTCATGTTTCTGTGCCTAAAAAAACCTTCCCTGCTTTTCTTGCCCCAAAAACAGAAAACCTTACCAACGACATGTTCCTTTGTCCTGAACAGAAAACTTACCTGATCTTTTTGCCCCTAAACAAAAACCCTTTACAAAACGTCATGTTCCATTGGGTTCCCTAAACGAAAACCTTACATAACTGTCATGTTCCTTTTGTGGCCCTAAAAGAAAACCTTACCTAACTGTCATTTTCCATTGCCCTAAACGAAAACCTACGAAAAACTGTCATTTTTCCGTCGGTCCTTGAACGAAAACCTTAACCTAACTGTCATTTTCCATGTCCCCTGCAGAAAACCTTACCAACTGTCATTTTCCCTGTGTCCTAAAACAGAAAACCTTTACCAACTGCTTTTTCCCTCGGTCCCTGAACAGAAAACCTTCCCTAACTGTCATTTTCCGTCGGTCCAAAACAAAAAAACCTTACATAACTGTCATGTTCCGTCGTGGCCCTAAACAGAAAACCTTACCTGCATCTTCTGTGTCCCCTAAACAAAAACCCTTTAAACAAACTGTCATTTTCCCGGTTAGCGCTTTGATTTTCTTTTAAAAATATAGTGCTATATAAGTTCCATTATTTTATTATTATTATTATTTCCCGGTGCCTAAACAGAAAACCTGACCTAACTGTATTTTTGTGTGACCTTCTGTGCCCTAAACAAAAAACCCTTAAAAAACTGCATCTTTCGCTCCCCAAAACAGAAAACCTTACCAAACTGTCATTTTCCGGTGTCCAAAACAAAAACCTTCCCAAACTGTCTTTTTTCCCCCCGTGTGCCCAAACAAAAACCTTACCTTTACTGTCATGTTCCGTCTGTTATGCGCTTTTGATTGTCTTTTAAAGATTAGCCTATATAGTTCCATTTTTATTATATTATTATTATTTTCCATGTGCCCTAAACAGAAAACCTGACCTAACTGTCCTTCGGGTTGCCCTGAGCAAAAAAACCTTCCCAAACTGTCGTTCCGTCGTTGCCATGAACAGAAAACCTTCCCTAACTGTCTTTTCCCGTCGTTTTGCCATGAACAAAAACCTTTACATAACTGTCATTTCCCTCGTTTTCCCAAAGAACAAAAAACCTTTCCCTAACTGTCATTTTTCCTCGGTGCCATAAACAAAAACCTTACATAACTGTCATTTTCCGTCGTGGCCCAACAGAAAACCTTACTTCATCTCTTTTGCCTAACAAAAAACCCTTCCCAACGTATTTTTCCTCGTGTTATCCCTTTTGATTTTGTCTTTTCAAGTATAGCCATATAATTCCATTTATTATTATTATTTTTTTTAATGTTCCGGTGCCCAAGCAAAAAAACCTACCAACTATCATGTTCCATTTTCTGAAGGGAAAACCCTTTTACCTAACTATTGTTCCATGTGTCCTGAAAAAAAACCTACTACAATCTTTTCCATGTGTCCTAAACAAAAACCCTTTTCCTAACTGCAGTTCCGTTGTCCTAACAAAAAAACTTACCTAACTTTCATGTTCCGTCGGGGGGCCTAAACAGAAAACCTACCTAACTGTCAGTTCCGTCGGGGCCCCTAAACAAAAACCTTACCGTCATTTTCGGGGGCCCCCAAAAACAAAAAACCTTTAACCTAATGTCGTTCCGTCGTTTTTGGGCGTTTGATTTGTCTTTTCGATATAGCGTATAAAAGTTCCATTTATTATTTTATTATTTGTTCCGTGTCCCCAAAACAAAAATTTCATAACTGTCATCTTCTGTGTTCCAAACAAAAACCTTACCTAACTTCTTTTTCCTCTTTTTAACGCTTTGATTTGTTTTTCAAGATACGCGCTATATAATTTATTATATTTATTTGCCCCTGTTCCCAAAACAAAAAACCCACCTAACGTCATTTCCATGCCCCCAAACAGAAACCCCCCTAACTGTCAGTTCCATTACCCAAACAGAAAACCTTACCTAACTGTCATTTTCCATGTACCCTAAACAAAAAAACCTTCCCTAACGGCACGTTCCGCGTGTCCTGAGAAGAAAACCTAACCTAACTTTCACTTTCCGCGTGTGTCGGGTCCTTTTAAACACCAAACCTCCCAAGCTTGTGGTGTGGCGAAAGACAAGGGCCTCGGGCCGCTCAACAGCCCCGTCACGCCCATTCCGTCGGTGGGCACCAGAAACCCCCCCCCCGGGACAAGGACAAACGACAGCATCCCCAAACGGGGGTCACGAGAGGGGCCCATGCCCCAGGATCGCCACCATAAGTCGACCCCAAACACGACGACGACCGCGTGGATTCCAGATATCCCGAAGGGGAAGCAGCACCCATCGACGGGGCCCTTCTCCATCACACGACAGGAACACGCGACCGAATGGACGGAAAGCTGGACCGAGACCATCACACTACACCGTGCGCCTTCGCTGCCGGGTGAGTGATTGAGGTGGGGTGGGGGCTGTGGGTGGGTGGGGGGGAGTGTCTTGACTGTTCGTGTTTGTGTGTGTGTATATGTGTGTGGATTGTGTGTTGTGTATATTTGGAGTGTATGTTCTCTGTTTTTAAGTTTTTTTTGTGGGGATGTTTCTTGAATTTTCGTCAGGCCACGATAACCGGGAACAAACCCAGGGGGAGCAAACCAGCAAACTGGGGTCAAATCCGTGAGAAAATCCAAAAACCCGGGGTCAAAACCAGTGAGCAAATCCAGCATAACTGGTAAAAACCCATGAGCAAATCCAGCATAACTCGGGTCAAAACCATGAGCAAATCCAGATAACTGGGGTAAAAACCCATGAGAAAACCCAGCAAAACCCGGGGTAAAAACCCATGACAAATCCAGAAAAACCCGGGTAAAACCAGTGAAAAATCCGCTAACTGGGGTTAAAAAACCCATGAGAAAACCCAGCATAACCGGTCAAAACCAGTGACAAACCCCGCCTAACGGGTAAAAACCGTGAGAAAATCAGCATAACTCGGTCAAAACCAGTAACAAACCCACATAACTGGGTAAAAAACCGTACAAACCCACAAAACCAGTCAAAACCATGACAAACCCAGCATAACTCGGTAAAAAAACCTGGAGAAAAACCAGCATAACTCGGTCAAAACCTGTGAGCAAATCCACATAACTCGCAAAACCATGAGCAAATCCGAAAACTCATAAAAACAGTGAGCAAACCCAGCATAACCATCAAAACCTGTGAGCAAACCCACAAACTCGTCAAAACCTGTGAGAAAACCCAGCATAACTCAGTAAAAACCAGTGAGCAAAACCCACAAACTCATCAAAACCAGTGAGCAAATCCAGCATAACTCGGGCAAAACCAGTGACAAATCCGCATAACTCAGTAAAGGACCCGGGGCCCCAGTGCGAATTACCCCGTCCTTTTACCAAGCCCAAGTGGGGCAGTTCCTGCGAAATTTACACCAGGGGGAGGGGAGGATACACTGAAAGTCTAAAGGGGGAAACTGACAGCGTGATCGAAAAAAGACTGGAAATTTTCCTTTTTCTTGACTCAGATTTTCTTTTTTTCTCATCTTCCCTTTCCCCTTTCCCTTTTTCCCCCCTTTTCCTTGATTTCGACAAATTCAGAAGCTTTTAAAAAAAAGGTAAAGGGGTCCCAAAACCCTATTGGTCGTAGGGGAGCGGGGTGTCAGAACCCACTTATCTGGGCCAGCATTATTGAGGGCGTGCCCGCTCCTCTCCCTTGCTTTCCTTTCCTCCCTAAAGGGCAGGTCCCCATTACACAGGGGGAAGGGGGAACTTACTGAAGCAAACCACAAACATCGCCCATCCACTTGGGTAACCACGCTCGTTTGTGCTTAACTTGGGGGGGGGGAAAGCAAGTCTCCGACCACTGGTACCCCACCCCCCCCCCCCCCCCCCCCACCAAAGCATTACAACAAAAAATAGTACCAGACAAAAGGGGAAAAGACTTTTACGAGGCAGAAAGGGTCTGTTGCAAAATTTTGGGGCCCGGCGCTGATGAAGGGGGTGAACCCCCCCATCAAGCGTCGACAAGAACGACACCCCTATTCCCAGTCACCAACAACGGGGCCCCCACCCGGGCAGCGGCCCAAAAAATTCCCCCCGGGGACAATTTCACACCATCACGGGTTACGACAACTTTTGGTCCCCCTTCGCAAGTGAGGTTAAAGGGGGGCGCGCAGGGTTTGTGAGGGGCCAACTTTTCTGGGTAATGCCCCCTTATACTGCACAAGAAAAAAGCCTTTAATGTTCATTAAAAAATTTTTTGGGTTGGGTTTTTTGTTGTTGTTTTTTTGGGGGTTTTTTTGCAATTAATTTTTGATAAAATCATTTTCAAAGTGATTAGAAGTTTAAGTGGTTACCTGCATATTCCTACAATGACGAGGTTTGTTGGGAAGGAATTTTCCCTTGGAGCAATTTTTATTGTCAGATATTCACTGTTGACTAATAGAATTGTAAGATAAAATCTTAATTTGGGAAAATCTTTAGAAAAATTATCCAATGTTCATTTTTATTTTTTTCCCTCAAATTTCTTTGGGTTATTATTAGGTTGGGGGGTTTCCTCTGAAGATTTTTTTTTTTTTTTCTGCTCGAAATTTTCACCAATTCCCCAGGGTTTCTGCAGTGATTCTGTCCTTTTGCAACATTTTTTGGCACATGGGTTTGGTGTTTGTTATTTTTTTTTAAAACTGTATTGATGAGAAAGAAACAAAAGGTTTTGGTAATAACATTTTAAAAATTAAAATTTTTTGATTTGGAAAAAAAAATTTTATGATTTTAAAAAAAAAAGTTATGTTGTTAAAAAAAAAGGGTATGTTTTAAAAAAAGAAGTTTGCTTTTGAAAAAAAAAA
Source organism: Rapana venosa (assembly GCA_028751875.1). NCBI lineage: Eukaryota > Metazoa > Mollusca > Gastropoda > Neogastropoda > Muricidae > Rapana > Rapana venosa. The sequence goes on along the minus strand of CM054143.1, from coordinate 16,693,340 downwards.
TTTATGTTAAAAAAAGGAAGTTAGATTGAAAAAGAATTCATTTACAAAAAAAAATCAATTTCTGACTCTGTCCCCTTGGGCCCCAAAAACCCACTTTTATAAACCTTTGGGGCGCTAAAGGGGTTAACACTACCTACTTAAAGAGAGAGAACCCCTTTTTCCCCCAGCACACGGCACTGTGCACATTTGTATTACTGAACCCATAGGGGTTTAAAGGGAGAAAAGGGGTTAGTAGATTTTTTGGTTACCTTTATAGGGGGTTACCTGTGGGGAAAAGTTAAGGGAACGGGGAAGAAAACTGTGGTTGAGGATAAAGTTCTAACTAAAAATGCAACTTGTAAACAGTTCTGTTCCTATTGGTCCTTCCATTTTGTTGTATTTTGTTGTCTATTTTTTTCTTTTTCTTCTTCTTTCTCCTCCCCCTCCCCCCTTCTTTTTCTTCTTTTTCTTTTCTTCTCCCCTCCCCTCCCCCTCGCCTCCCCTCCTCTCCCTTCTTCTAAATGCTCAGTAGCAATTTTGTCTGTCTACGGGGGAAAATGAAATTGCGTGCCTTAAGCGCCTGACAAGTTAGGCCCAGCGCATCCAATTTCGGGTAAGTTGTCTGTGATGTTTATTATTATTTCAGCGGGAACCGTTGCCCTAACGGCGTGCTGCTGGTTTCATGGCTACTTTTACCTTCTCTTTGGAGGAGCCAACGATGTTTTTGAGATCCCCGGAAAAAAAACCAACCCCAATACAGCCATCATCCGCCAAAGTCAATCTTTGACGGACGAAGAGCTACACGATTTGACAGGATGGCCAAAGACAGCGTGAATTGACCGCCGGGGTCACACCTCCCAACACCCCAACGGGGGTAAAGGGTTTAAAAAAAAAAAAAATTTCTTTTGCGAATAAAATTTTGCCTTAGCCCCTGTAAAAGAAAGAAAAACTCGTGTGGGTTACCGCATAGCAAAAAAAAAATTAACACGTCTCTCCGTTAAGGGGATTTAACCCTTTTTCCCAAACACGCGCACTGTGGCTTTTGTACGCTTGTTAACCCGAGGGGTGATATGGAGGAAGGTTTTGAAGAGGTTGGTTGCTTTAAAATTTACCCTAAAAAAACGTTAACAAATGTTCTCAGAAAAGCATTTGTTTTGGGGGGGGGAAGGGGGTATTAACCACCCCCACCCCCCTTTTCTTTTTCTTTTTTTTTTTTTAGGTGGTTTTCATGAGCATAAGTTAAATGGGTCAACTGCTCTTCCTTATTTTCATCCATTTTTTCCGTGCTTTAGTAAAATGCTCAATAAAAGTGAAAATAAAAATGGGACTCGCAAAAATAAATCCCCATAACAATCAAGGGGGTCTTTAAACCCACACGCCCCTTCTTTTTACCTTTAAAGCCATCATTCCCTCCTAACGCCAAATTCAATCACTCCAAGAGTCAAAACCCAGCATGGGCCCCTTTTCCCTTTTTCCAAATTGAAGCGATCAGTTCCCTCTCATAAAACGCAAATTTAAAAATCCTTAAATCTAATTTTCGGCCCCCTTCCTTTTCCCAAACGGCACATTTCCCCTCAAAGGCAAATTTAAACCCCCCTAAAGTCAAAAGCGGCCCCTTCCTTAAAAAACCCAATGGGTGTTTTTGAAAAGAAAGAGTGGGGGGGGAAGAAGGGGGAAGGAAAAAAAGGGGGGGGCAGCTTTTTTGAAAAAAAAAGGGGGGGGCAGCTGGGAAACTGAAAAAGGGGGGCAAATTTGACTGAAAACTTAAGTGGGGGGGTGTGGCCCGAAAACTAATTTTGGGGGGAAAGGACAGTGGGGAAAACAAGGGGTTTTTTGGGAAAGAAAAAGTGGGGGGAAAAAAGGGGGGAAAAAGGGGGGTTGACGAAATTCGGTGGGGGAAAAAAAAGTTGGGAAAAAATTTTTGTGGTTTTTGCAGCTGAGAGTTGACAGAAAAAACGTGGGGTTTTGGGGGGAAATAGGTTGGGGAGGAAACAGAAGTTTGGGGAAAAAAAACGTTGGTTTTTAAAACTAAAAGGGTAGGGAAAAAGGGAAATTTGGGGGAAAACCAAGTTGGGGTTTTTTGTGTGGGGGGGTGGAGGGGGAAAATGGAAATTTGGACCAAAAAAAGAAAGGGGGGTTTTTTAAAAGGGTGGGGGGTTCCAAAACAGAACGAAAACCCCCCTCTTCAAAAACCGTGTAATTCCCAAAAAAATTTTTTTTAAAAATTTTTTTATAAACCGAATCCGGAAAAAGAAAACTTTTTTTTAAATTTTAAAATTTTTTTTTTTTTAAAATTTTTCTAAAATTTAGAAAAAGAAAAATTCAAAAAAATGGTGGGGAAAAAATTTTTCCCCCCCAAAAAAAGGGAAAAAAAAGAAAAACCGGGCCCAAAAACGGCTTTACATTAAAATTTAAAGACAAAATCTTGAAAAGGGGCGAGAAACAAGAAAAATTAAAACGTTTCTTTCCCCAAATAAAAAGGCACCAAAATGATCTAACCCAGAAAGGGGGAAAAGGAGCCCTGGCTTTTTTAAACCCGGAAATTTTAAAAAAAATTCTTTTTTTTCGGGATTGGAAAAAAACAGGTTTTTTCAAGTCCCCCTGGTTGCGGTTTATTTTTCTCTTTCCCAGGATCTTGAAAAAATGGAAAAAATTTAAAGTGTGGGAAAACGGGGGTTTTCCCCAAAGGGGTCGGTTTTGTTTATCCAAAAACTTTTGGGGGAATGGGCTTCCCCTTTTACCAGGGAAAATTTTTGAAGGGAATGGGTTGGATTGGAGCGGTTTTTGACCCAGCTTCCCCCCCCTTTTCCCCAGCTGGGCCATTTGGAAATTTTTTTTTTTGCCTTGGGGGAAAACCATTCCCAAACAAAGTTTTTCCCCGCCCTTTTTCCCCCGAAGGTAAGGAGGGGAGTTTTGGGCTTTTCCTCATACGTCCCAAATTTTTTTCCCCCAAAAAATTCCCCCGGGCCTTTTTAGGTCAAATTTTAAAAAAAACCCAGGGAAGGGGTTTGGTCTTTTTTAAAACGGCCCAAATTGGGGGTTTGATCCTTTTTTTTTGTTTAAAAAAACCAAATGTTTCCAAAAAAAACCTTAAGCAACCAAAGACATTCATTTTATTTTTCAAATTTTTTTTTCAACCCCCCCCAAAAATTTTTTTCAAAATTTCAGTCTATCGTTTTGCTTTTTACTTTCACAAAAAACCCCCTTTCCAAAATACCAACCAAAGAAGCCAAAAAATCTGTAAAATTCAAATTAATTTTTAAAATAAAATATTATATGCAGAACATTCCACCAAAATCCCTTTCATCGGCAAGAAGCCCTTTTTTACCCCCTCCCCAAATTTCATTTTTCAAAACCCAGTGAGAAAACGAAGCGTTGGAAAGCCAAAAATTTTTTTCCCCATAAAAAAATTCCATTTTAAAATGCCTGTCTTCCCGGGCGACCGTTTTAAAAAATTTCCCCGGGGTTAAAAATTTAACCCAAAACTCCCCCAAAACCTTAAAAAGAAATAAAGATTAACCCAAAGTTTTGGACAATTTTTTTAAAAAAGTTTTTTTGTGGAAACCTTTTTTCGGGGGGAAAAGAAAGTTTTAAAAAAAATACCACCCGGGGGGGTTAAAAAACCCTAATACTTTTCCATTACCCCCTTAAAAATTTTTAAAAAAAGTTTTTTAAACAGCCAAAAGGGGTTTTTTTTTTTTCAATATATGCAAGGGGGGGTTGTTCGGAAACCCCTTTCCCCCAGCCAGTTTGAACGGTCCTTTTTTTTTAATGGGAGGTAGTTTGTTGGTTTTAGAAGCCCCCATTCACCCCTGTTGGACGCCCCTTTATTGGGATAAAACGCAGGGGGGGTGGGGCCCCACCCAATTTGGCCCTAAAAGGAGGGTCGTGTTTTTTATGAAATGGTTAGGGAAATTTTTTTTTGAGGAGTATGTTTTGTTGGTGTTTTGTTGGGGGGAGGGGGTTGAATTCTTTGGAAGCCCCCCCCTTTTGTTTGGAATGGTGGGGGGGGGCCCGGCCCTTGGTTACCTCGAATTGGGGGGGGTTTTTTGGTTTGAGGGGGTTGGGGGAAGAGAAATTAGGGGGGTAGGGTTTTGGTGTTTGGGGGTTTATGTTTTTTTGGGTTTTAAAAATTTGGGTGTGGTTTTTTAGTTTATGTATTTCCCCATAAATTTAAACCCCCCCCCGGGGGAAGTGCAGAAAAAAGGACCCAAAATTTTTGTTTTTTAAAAAAGGGAACCTTTGTGGTGGCGTGCAAAAAACAAAAGCTCCCGGCTGGGTTTAAAAAAGCAATAGCTTTTTTCCTATCCCGATTTTTAAAAAAAAAAAAGAGGTTTATTTTTCTTTCAGTCATGCTTAAAACCAAAAAATATTATTATATAAAACTCTTTTCCCCTAAGTGGGGAGGCAAATTTTGGCAACCTTTGGGGTTTTTTTCTTGGAAAAAATTTTTGGGGTCGTGCGTTGCCCCCGGGAAAATGTTGGTTTGTTGGAAGGGAAAAAAGCCCAAAACCGGCAAAGCAACATTTCGATCCCAAAAAAGGAAAAGGGAAAAATTTTTAAAAAAATTTTCAAAACCTTTACACCGATGAGTGAAAAGCAGGTCCCCATAATTTAAACTTCAAAAATTTAAAAGGAAAAAACTTTTTTCCCCCCCCAGGCCCAAAAGCGTTAGTACTACGCTAAGCCAAACCCCCAAAAAATTTTTTTTTAAAAGTTGGTTTAGTGACCTGAAAATCTTAAAATAAAAAAACCCCTTTTAAAAAGGCCCAAAATTTTAAAGGGCCCTTTTTTTTTAAAAACCAATCAAAAACTGGGGAAAGAAAGGTTTTCCTTTTCCCAAAAAAAATTTTAAAAAAAAGGGAAAAAAAAAAAATTTTAATCAAGGCTGATAAAAAATAAAAAAACCCCCTTTAAACCCAAAATTTTCCCCTCGGGAAAATTTAAAAAAAATTTATATTAAAAAAGTCCCGGGTGCCCCCCCCCCCCCCCCCCCCCCCCCCCCCCCCCCCCCCCCCCCCCCCCCCCCCCCCCCCCCCCCCCCCCCCCCCCCCCCCCCCCCCCCCCCCTCCCCCCCCCCCCCCCCCCCCCCCCCCCCCCCCCCCCCCTTTTTTTTAAAATTTAAAAAAAGGCCCCACGGGGGCCCCCCCCCCCCCCCCCCCCCCCCCTTCCCCGGCAAGCCCAACCAAAGACCAAAAAAACAAAGCACCTTTTCCCCCCCTCCCCTTTCGTTTTGTTTGGGGTGCCAACCCAGCACCCCTTCACAAAAACCCCCCCCATGGGGAGGACGGGCTGAGCCAACCAACGCTTAAATTTGACAAAAAAAAAAGGGGGGGGGGGGGGGGGAGAAAAACCCAAAATGTGTAAAGGGGGTTTTTTTGGGGGGAAAAAAAAAAAAATTTTTAGGGGGTTTGGGGGAAAAGGGGGGTTTAACGTTTTTTTTGTTGGTTTAAAAATTCTGTCAATTAATTTTTATAATTTTGATTTTGTAAAAAAGAATTTTAAAATGGCGTTGTGGGGTGGGGTTTTTTTTTTAAAAATCTGTTAATTAAAAAATTTTTAGGATGGAGTGTAAAGGGGTATGCCCCTTTTTTATTTTTTGGGTTTTTTTTTGCATGGTTTTTTTTAAAAAAATTTTTTTTTTGGGTTGGGTGGGGGTGTGATTTTTGGTGAGTATGGGAGGGGGGGGGAGGTTGGGGGGGGTGTTTTGGGGTTTGGGTTTTTGAAAGTGTGAAAAAGGGGTTGGGTGGTGTGAGGTGATGGGGAAAGTGTGGGGGTGTGAGGTGAGGGGGATTTGGGGGGGAAAGGGTTTTGGGTTTTTTGTGAGTGGTGGGGGTGGGGGTTGGGGGAGGGGGGGATGTGGTTTTTGGGGTGTGAAATGAGGTGGGTGGAAAATCGTATGGTTAATTTGGGGGAGGGTGTGGGAGGGGAGGGGATTTTATTTGGGGATGAACTGTGGGGGGCGTTTGTGGATTAAGGTGTACAACCCGGTGCTGCCCCGGGAAAAAGGGGGACCAACCCCTTGAAAAAACCCAAAAAGTTAAAGATTTTTTTTTTTGTTTGTTGTTGTTACCAACCAGGTCTGGCCACGCAGGGAAAAAAAAAAACCCCCCCCCCAACCTAAGGGACCCTCATCTTCAAAAAACCCTTCCCGTATTTTTTTCCCCCGCAGGCCGGGCCCCTAAAGGGAAAAACCCCCCCCAAAAAAAATAATAACTAATTTTTAAAAACTAATTTTCCCTATTTTATTTTTAATTACACCCCAAAAAGAAACCCCCCCCCAAAATAAAGGGAATATAGTTTAAAAAAAGGGTTTTAAAAAATGTTTTTTACCCCCAGGGGTCCCCACAAACCTAAAAACCCCCCCCCAACCCAAAAACCATACCAAATTTAAAAAACCTAACCCCAAAAATTTTTAAACCCCGGCCTTTAAAAAAAAGCAAAACCTCCCCATTTTGAAAATTGGCTAAAATTTTTTAATGGTTTTAAAAAAAATTAATTTTAAAAAATGAAAAAGTTTAAGCTAAAAATGGAAAAAATAAAAATTTGTTTTAAAAGGGAAAAAATAAAAAAATTTTTTGTTTGAAAAAAATCAAAAAAAAATGGGCCGCCCAAATTTTACGCCCCTTTTGGGCCCCATGATTTTAAACCCTCAAATTTCTGCATAAATTCAATTTGAAAACTTTTTTTACAATTTTCAAAAAAAAGGGGGTTTTTTTCGCTTTAACGTTAAAAAAGGAAAATTGCGAAGTTGGCCCGAAAAAAATGGAAATTTTTAAGGTTGCTTTTTCAAAAATAAAAAAGTTATTTTTGGGAAAAAATTTTCCCAAAAAATTTTTTTCAAAACCTTTTTTCGAAGCCCGTTGCCAAAAAGAAACCCGAACTCGAAAACGCCCAGTTTAAAAATTCCAAAAACCAACCCTATTTAGCCCTCCATGTTTTTTAAAACCCAATTTTTAAAATCCAAACCTTCCTCAAATTTTTTTAGAAAAACCAAAACCCGCCCAAAACCCCCTCCGCAATTTTTTTTTTAAAAACTCGAAAAACGGAAAAATTCATCAAAACCCCGTTTTTTTTTTTGAAAGACTCCTTGGGGAAAAAAAAAAAAACCCCCCAAAAATTTTTGGGTTTGTTAAAACGCCTTTACCCCTTTTGGGGGGACAAAGCCTAACTTTTCGTTTGGGAAAAAGGTTACTGTACCCCCCCCGGAAACCATCCCCAACCCTAAAACCCCCCTTTCCAAAAAACCAACCCCAGGGGGCCCCTTCGGGGGACACAAAACACAAATTTACCCCCCCAAAACCTAAAGGGGTCCAACCTCTTCAAAAACTCATGACCCTTATTATTTTTTCCCCCCCCCCCCAACAGCCCCAATACCACCCAACAACCTAAAAGGTATTCATACTCAATCTTCAAAAAACTCACAGACCCTCTATCTATACCTGTTTTTAACCCCTCCCCTCTCTCAGGTTCTGGCCACAGACCGAGACACAAATTACCACCCAAACAACCTAAAAGGTACCCATACTCAATCTTCACAAAAAACTCACAGACCCCCCTGTCTCTATACCTATTTTTAACCCCCCCCTCCTCACTCTCTCAGGTTCTGGCCACGGACCGAGACACAGACCAGCCCCCAACAACATAAAGGTATCCATACTCAATCTTCACAAAAACTCACAGACCCCGTTACCTGTCTTTAACCCCCCACAGGTTCTGGCCACGGACCGGGACACGGACCGGCCCAACAACGTCACCTACTCGCTGCAAGGCTACGGCACGGAGCCCCCCAACCAGTTCTTCCGCATCGACCCCGCCTCGGGCCAGCTCTTCGTCATCAACCCCTTGGACCGCGACGCCCCCGACGGCCGCGCCAACTACCAGTTCACGGTGGTGGCCCGCGACGAGCCCACGCAGCCCTGGCAGTTTGGCTACGCCACGGTGGAGGTGCTCCCCGCCGACGTCAACGACAACAAGCCCACCTTCGACGCCACCAAGCTGAAGGGGTCCGTGCCCGAACACTCGCAGCCAGGTGAGGGTGAAGGGAGGTGGTGGGGGAGGGGAGGGGGGGAGGGGGTTGGATGGGGGAGGGGTGTGGGGGGGGTGGGGAGGGGTTGGTTGGGGGGGGGGAGGGGGGTGGGGGGGGGTGGGGGGTGGGGGGGGGGGGGGGGGAGGGAGGGGTTGGGGTGGAGGGGGGGAGGGAGGGGGGGGGGGGGTGTGGGAGGGGGGGGGGGGGGTGGAGGGTGTGGGGAGTTTGGGGGGGGGGGGGTGGGAGAGGGTTTGGGGGGGGGAGGGAGAGGAGGGAGATAGAGAGGAGGGGGGGGGCCTGCAGCTACTTGGAAAGGGAAAATGCTCTGTTGTGATTTTTCTGTAATATTGAAGTGGCCTACGTCCCTTGTGTGTGCAAGAATCTGTGACTTTCTGTAATTCTAAAGTTGCCTGTGTCTGTGTGTGCAGGAGTTTGTAACTTTCTGTTATTTTGAAGTGGCCTACGTCTGTGTGTGCAGAAGATTGTAACTTTCTGTAGTCCTGAATTTGCTACATTTGTGTGTGCATGAAGATGTAACTTTCTGTCATACTAAAGTTGCCTACCATAGCGCTCAAATCCAGCATAACTCAGTCCAGGGTTCAAGGCCCAGTGCTAAAATTAGCCCCTTTCTTTTACCAAGTCCAGGTGTGGTCACTTCCTGCTGTAATTAGCACCAGCTGGGAAAGAAAGGATAGCAGCTGAGAGGAGCTGAAAGTGGGGGAAACTGACAGCTGTGAGCTATGTCTGTGTGTGCAGGAGGTTGTAACTTTCTGTAGTGCTGAAGTTGCCCACGTATCAGGAGGTTGTAACTTTCTGTAGTACTGAAGTTGCCCATGTGTCTTATAAAAAAAATTGTTTTCTTTTATATCGAGGATAATGGAATAAGTGCTTATGTGCTTTTTTTACATCCAGTCCCCGTGTGTATGCAATTTTGTCATCCGTTCCCACCGGCACACAATGGCCTACTCTTCCAAAAAGCGGAACGGGTTTTAACATGTGCGCAAGATGTTCTGCGTGGCCTTGGTTTATAGTCTCATCCGAAGGACTTTTTGGGGAGAGTGGAGTCGGCACTGATGGTTAACTCCAGGGGAAAATATCCCCCTTGAACTTTTGATTTGTTGCTTTACAAGATTCAGCGCTATATAAATTCCATACATCATTATTATTATTGAACGGGAATCGAACCTGGGTCGTCAGATTGCGAGCGTAATGTTCTAACCACCAAGCTATCTCGTCCTGTGTGTGTGTGTGTGTGCAGGAACCTCCGTGATGTTCGTGCTGGCCACGGACCCGGACCGCGGCAACAACGGCTCGGTGGTGTACGACATCATCAAGAACTCCGTCACCGTGGGCTCCAAGCAAGACTACTTCATCATCGACCGGCGCTCGGGCCTCATCAAGACCAACGTGCGCGAAAGCGACCTGGACCGCGAGACCATCCCGTCCTTCACCTTGGAGGTGCGGGCCAGCGACGAGGGGAAGCCGCCCTTGAACACCACGGCCACCATCACCATCACCTTGGACGACATCAACGACCAGAAGCCGGTGTTCGACCCCAAGATCTACAGCACCACCATGTCGGAGAACCAGAAGTCTGGGGAAGTGACGCGGGTGGGAGCCACGGACGCCGACATGGGCAACAACGCCAAGCTGACGTATCGCCTGGACGAGCGGGACAGCAAGTTTTTCCAGATCATCACCATCGACAACATGGGCAGCATTCTGGTCTACGGGGTCAGGGGGCGGCGGCTCTTCTTCGCTTGGTCCTGATGCCGTTTCTCCCTTTGTTTTTTTTTTCTTTTTTTATTTTTTTAATTTTTTTTTTTATACCCTTTAAGTCACGGATTTTCTGCGTGAAATTCGGGCTGCTCTCCCCGGGAAGAGCGCGTGCCACAAGAGCACGCACCCTTTTTTTTTTCTTTTGCTCTGCAACTGTATTGTTTCCCTATCAGAGTGGCTTTTTTCAAGAATTTTGCCGGGGACAACTCTCTTTGTTGCCGTGGGTTCTTTTACGTGCGCTAAAAATTTTGTTAACACCGGGCCTCGGTTTATCGTCTCATCCGAAAGATTTAGCACCTAGACCACACCATGTTCTAATGGATGGGAAAATTTCGGGCCAAACGGGATGAACCACGCACACACCCACCCGGACTTTTCGCATTCTGACAGGCGCGGTTTACCTTAGACCACCGTCACTAGAAAGTGTTTTGGAAAGTGTTTTGTCGTGTCATGCAACTGGTTATTAAGCGCTTTGATTTGTTCCTTTACAAGAATCAGCGCTGTATAAATTCCATTATTATAAGTATTGATCAACAGTGCTGAACTAGAAATAACAGGTTTTAAAAATTTTGTTTTGCATCTGTAAATATGGCGCCATAAGGATTTTTTACCCTGGATGACTGGATACTATAGCCGAGTGGTTAAGACTGTTCCAACTTAAATTTCATGTATCCGTTAAACTCTTGGGTTCGAATATCTCGGCGGTGTCTGGTAAATTTAGGGGTGGGGGATTTTTACGATCTCTGTGGTCAACTTCAAGTGCAGACCTGCCAGTGCCTTGATTTCCTTTGTGTACATACGCATGTAGAAGATCAAATATACACGAGAAAGGTCCTGTAGTTCATGTCAGCATCCGTTGGATTACGGAAACATGAACATACCCATCATACATCCCTGAAGTAATTTGTAAAGTTTTGCCTTTGGAGCTCGCTATAAGCCGTTGGCTTGTTGTTGCTCACAGCGTTTACATACATGTATAATAGCCATGTTTTTCTGAATAAACATCTCTTTAAACCTTGCTTACGGGTATAATAACCCCGTTTTTCTGAATAAACATTTCTTTAGCACTAAGGGGACGGGATAGCTCAGTGGTCGGAGCGCTCGCTTTCCCCCAGCCAAGTTAAGCAGCGTCGAGCGTGGTTACCAGTTGGATGGGTGACCGTTTGCGCGCCTTGGCTTCAGTACAGTTCCCCCAGTTCACAGCTGTAATGGTACCTGCCTCTTGGTCGGAGGTAAAGCACGGGGAGAGGAGATGGGCGCCGCCCTCAATATGCTGGCCCTAGAGAAGCTGAGGTCTCTGACGCCTCGCTCCCCTACGACCTTATAGGTTATGGGACTCCTTTACCTTACCTCCTTAGCACTATCCCTACGTTAAGGGAGAGAACCCCTTCTTTCCCCAGTACACGTGCAATGTACGCATTTGTACGCTACCTGTAACCCAGTAGTGGGTGATACGGAGGGAAGGGTTAGTACATATGTAGCAGGTTACCCTAGGGAAAAGTCGAACTGAATGTCAAAGTCCTTCGGATGAGACTATAAACCGAGGCCCCGTGTGCGAACGCATGCAGAACATCTTGCGCACACGTTAAATCCTGTTCCGCTTTTCGAAAGAGTAGGCCATTGTGTGCCGGTGGGAACAGATGACAAAATTTACAAAACCGCATACACACTGGGACTGGATGTGGAAAAAAAACACACATGAGCGCTTATTCCATTATCCTCGATATAGAATAATAAATAAAATAATAAATAAAAGGTTAAACCAACACGTTTTTTTTTTCCCCTCCCCCCGAACAAACATGTCCCTTTAAAAAAAACCAAGCACGCTTCTTCTTGCTGGCAGGAAGTGGACTACGAGCAAGCCAACCAGCAGTTCTTCAACCTGACGGTCATCGCCGAGGACCCTGACCCTTACCACACGGCCACGGCCTATGTGGCCATCAGAGTGCTGGACTTCAACGACAACGCTCCGGCCATCAAACCCCAGGTCATCACCAAGGAGATCTACGAGAACGAAACGGCAGGCTTCCATGTGGCCACCTTCAACGCCACCGACATGGATTCCGGGGATAACGCCAAGTTTGAGTGAGTGGAGCTTTTCTTGTTCGGGGGGGAAAGGTTTTATCGGCTCTTTTGATCTGTCATGTTCTGTCTTGTCTGTTCTGTTTGTCTTGTCTGTCTGTCTGTCTGTCCTGTCTGTCTATTTATCTATCTATCTATCTATCTATCCATCTATCTATCTATCTATCTATTATCTATCTACCTACCTACCTATCTACCTACCTACCTACCTACCCTCCTATCTACCTACCTACCCTCCTATCTACCTATCTATCTGTCTATCTATCTTTTTAAAAAAGAAGACATTCCTCTTTTATCTATCTTATCTATCTATCTGTTTGTCTGTCTATTTATCTATCTAAAAATTTTGTTTAAAAAGACATTCCTCTTTTATCTATCTATCTATCTATCTCTCTATCTGTCTTTCTATCTCTCTATCTATCTCTCTATCTCTATCTATCTACCTCTCTATCTCTATCTATCTCTCTATCTATCTCCCTACCTACCTTTCTATATATCTTTTTTAAAAAAAAAGACATTTGTCCTCTCTTCTCTCTCTCTCTTCTCTCTCTCTCTCTCTCTCTCTCTCTGGGTTTCTTTCAAGAAGACATTCCTTGTTTGGACTTTTTTCCTTAACTTCTTGGAAGGGATGTTGGGGCTGGTCCTGAACTGACTATTGTTTTCAGGCAGTGTGTTGTAGGCAAGTTGAACCTGGTGGAGCCCATCCCTCTCCAGGTTGCAGGGTGCATGCTGGGTATGGTCGAGCTATCCATCTTGCAGGCCACAGCTGGCATGTGCTTTTTGTAAAAGGGGATGGGGTTTTAGTGTGTGTTCAAGATATTCTGCATGCGTTTGTGCTTTCTATTGCATTGTATTTGTATTGCATTGTGTTGTAATGTAATGTATGTTACTTTCAATCACAGCAGATTTCTCTGTGTGACATTTCAGCCGCTCACCCTTAAGGGAGAGGGGGCATCACCTCCACAAGAGCAGCAACTCTTAACTCCGCATACTGTTAATTAATTCAGAGGTCGAGTTCAGTCTCGTGTTACTGCAGCAGACGTTGTTGACGTTAGGTTCTGTGTCGCAGGTTTTCTATCGATCGTCACTCAGACCCCCGTCGGCACTTCAGCATTCACCCAGACAACGGCCGCGTGACCTTGAGGCGACCTCTGGACCGAGAGACGCAGGAGCGCCACACCATCACCATCAGAGCCATCGACAAAGGTCTGCAGACATTTTTCCCTGGAAGATTTTGTTCAGAAAAGAGGAGGTTGGGTGGGGGAGGGGTAGTTCTCTTAAATTCGAAGATTTGTTGATAGAGTGATATTTGTTGTCAATAAAAGGCTGAAAATAGTGGTCTGGATCAGTCCAAAAATTTATTATTTTTAGGTTGGGATTTTTTTTGTTCTTTCTGGGGTGGCAGGGGTTTGTGGTTCAAACAGAAAAAAGAAGTATTTATAAGAATAATGATGCATTTAACGTAAGTAAACTCTTTATTCCTGATCTTATTTCTTGTTAACAATAATTAAAACCAACCCTTTTAATTATGAAGAAAAGATATGGGTGTTCTTTTTGTCATTGGAAAAAGAAAACAAAACTATCGTGTCTGTGTAGGTTTTTTCCCTCTTTTTCCTGTTTGTTAGTTCACTCGATTTTCTTTTCCTTCTGTTATTGGTTTTACAGCTATTTCATACAAAAACTAGCTGTTCCATGATGAAATGCGTGTTCAGAGATATTTGTGTGTCCGAGTTTTCTATCAAAAAGACATTATTTCATGCGCGAAATCTCCACAACCTGCAAATCCAGCATAACTCGGTCAAGGGCCCAGTGCTAAAATTATCCCCTTCCTTTTACCAAGTCCTTTGATTTGTTGCTTTACAAGATTTAGCGCTATATATAAATTCCATACATTATTAAGTCCAAGTGCGGTCAGTTCCTGCTATGATTGGCACCAGCTGGGATGGAATGGATAGCAGCTGAGAGTACAGAAAGTGGGGGGGGGAAACTGACCGCTGTGCGTCACTTTTCACTAAACGTGAACAGACGTTAAACTGAAGACACCATCCCCTTTTGCAGGAGACCCGCCAATGACGGGCTACGGAACGCTGACGGTCATCGTCAAGGACATCAACGACAACTTCCCCCAGTTCCTCCGGAACTACCAGCCGCAAGTGCGGGAAGGAGACGACCGATTTCCCGCCGTCTTGCAGAAGATTCTGGGCAAGGACCCCGACGCGTTCCCTTACGGACCTCCCTTCGGGTTCGCCTCTCCGGCCTGTGAGGATGGCACTGACCGCTGCCCCTGCGACGCCAGGCCCACCTGCGAATTCTTTGATCTGGTCTTTGATCCCAGTGAGTTCAAAAGAGGTTTTTTTAAAAATCTCATTGTGTGGTTTAGCTCGCACGTGTAGTTGCGTGACTGTGCATATGTACGCGTAGTGTTTGTGTGTGTGTGTGTGTGTTTGTTGTGGTGTGTGTGCGTGTGTTTGTGTGTGCATGTGTGTGTGTGTGTGTGTGCGTGTGTGTGTTGTTTTTTTGGGGGGGGTGTCTGTTTAGGGGGGGGGGGGTGTCAGGGTGGGGGAGTTTGTCAGTGTTTTAATTGGTTTTGGTTTATTTATTCGATTGGTTTACTTCTGTTTCTGTGGTCTTTCATTGATTTCATGACTTCAGTCAATAATTGAATGGCAATTTGAATGATTTTATTTCTTTGCTTTTTGACATTATCTTGTTTGTTGATCAATTGGTTTATTCATGTTTGTTTCACTTTTTTTTTCCCTTGAGGGCCTGGTGTAAAGAAGCCTCTGGCTTATCCAATTACCCTCATTAAAATATTCGAGTTCGAGTTCAAGTTCGAGTTTTCCCACAATGTAGTGGTGCCAGTCCTGGGTTGACCCTTAGTGGTTGGTTGACCAGGGCGTTGATACAGGGAACGACGGTAGAGTTGGTTTTGTGTATACCCCCTCGTTTTAATCTGTATATAGCTGGCTGGCACACACAGTTTTAATCTGAGATTTTAACAGTTGAAGAGGTGACAGCCCTGATATTACAGCCTCTGTGGTTGGCGGGGCTAAAAACAACCGGATTGGATTGGATTGGAGTTGAAGAGGGAGGGAGAGAGAGAGAGGCGTTTTTTTGGGGGGATGGGTTTGGGGGGGTGTTGGTGTTTGTTCCTTGGCTAGAGCTCTGAGGTTCACCAAAGGTGACATTTTTTGTGTGTGCGACTGTTTTTTGCCTACCATGAAGATGGCCGCATTTCGACTTCAGGGATTTGGGTTGGGTTTGTTTTTTTCCTTAATTCCTTGGCTAGAAGCTCTGAGTTCTCTAATGGTGAGATTTTTTCGTATGTGACTGTTTTTTTGCCCACCATGAAGGTGGCTACATTCCAACTTTGGATATTTATGCTGAGTATGTTCGTGTTTCCGTAACCCTCCGGATGCTGATATGAATTACAGGACCTTTCTCATGTATATTTGATCTTCTGCATGTGTATATACACAAAAGGAATTAAGGCACTGGCATGAGAGAGTGTAGGTGGTTTCAGAGTGGTGTAGTGCAGTGCTGCAATACAATACAGTGCAATACAATACTGTACAATGCAATACTGTACAATGCGATACAATACTGTACAATGCAATACGATACTGTACAATACAATATAATACTGTACAATGCAATACAATACTGTACAATGCAATACTGTACAATGTGATACAATACTGTACAATACTATACAGTATGTACAATACTGTACAATGCAATACAATACTGTACAGTGCTCTGCAATACTGTACAATGCAATACAATACTGTACAATGCAATATAATACTGTACAGTGCTCTGCAATACTGTACAATGCAATACAATACTGTACAATGCAATACAATACTGTACAATGCAATACAATACAGTACAATGCTCTGCAATACAGTACAATACTGTACAATGCAATACAATACAGTACAACGCTCTGCAATACAGTACAATGCTCTGCAATACCGTACAATGCAATACTGTACAATGCAATACAATACTGTACAATACACAGCAATACAGTACAATGGACTGCAATACAATACAGTACAATACTCTGCAATACAGAACAGTGCAATACAGTACAATACTCTGCAATACAGAACAGTGCAATACAGTACAATACTCTGCAATACAGTGCAATACTGTACAATGCAATACAATACTGTACAATACACAGCAATACAGTACAATGGACTGCAATACAATACAGTACAATACTCTGCAATACAGAACAGTGCGATACAGTACAATGCTCTGCAATACAGTGCAATACAATGCTCTGCAATACAGTGCAATACAATACAGTACAATGCTCTACAATAAAGCGCAATACAATGGGGACCAGTCCAATACAATACACTACAACACACTGCAATACAATACAATACAATACAGTACAATGCTCTACAATAAAGTGCAATACAATGGGGACCAGTCCGGTACAATACACTACAACACACTGCAATACAATACAGTACAATGCTCTACAACACAGTACAATACAATAAAGTCCAGTACAGTACCACTACAACAAACTGCAATACAAAACAACACAGCACGCCACGAGTCAGTACGACACGACCCCACACACAAAATAACCACACACGTGTCGCCACAACACACTGCAATACAAAACAACACAGCATGCCACGAGTCAGTACGACACGACCCCACACACAAAATAACCACACACAGGTGACACGTGTCGCCACAACACACTGCAATACAATACAGTACAATGCTCTGCAATACAGTACAGTGCAATACAGTACAATACTCTACAATACAGCACAGTGCAATACAATACAGACCAGTCCAATACAGTACCACTACAACACACTGCAATACAATACAGTACAATACTCTGCAATACAGCTCAGTGCAATACAATACAGTACAATACTCTGCAATACAGCTCAGTGCAATACAATACAGTACAATACTCTGCAATACAGCTCAGTGCAATACAATACAGTACAATGCTCTGCAATACAGTACAGTGCAATACAGTACAATACTCTACAATACAGCACAGTGCAATACATTACAGACCAGTCCAATACAGTACAATACAATACACTACAACACACTGCAATACAAAACAACACAGCACGCCACGAGTCAGTACGACACGACCCCACACACACAAAATAACCAACACACACACGACACGTGTCGCCACAACACACTGCAATACAAAACAACACAGCACGCCACGAGTCAGTACGACAGGATCCCCCACACAAAATAACCCCACACGCGTGACACGTGTCGCCACAACACACTGCGATACAAAAAAACACGGGCACGCCAGAGTCAGTACGACATGACCCCACACAACAAAATAACCACACACGCGTGACACGTGTGCCACAACACCCCTGAAATACAAAAAAACAAAAGCACGCCACGAGTCAGTACGAAAACGACCCCCCACACAAAAATATAACCACACACGCACACGTGTCGCCACAACACACTGCAATACAAAACAACACAGCACGCAACGAGTCAGTACGACACGACCCCCCACACACAAAATAACCACAAAACGACTTGTGTCGCCACAACACACTGCGATACAAAACAACACAGCACGCCACGAGTCAGTACGACAGACCCCACACACAAAATAACCACACACGCGTGACACGTGTCGCCACAACACACTCCCAATACAAAACAACACAGCACGCCACGATCAGTACGACACGACCCCCCACACAAAATAATCACACAGCATGACACTGTCACCACAACACACTGCAATAAAAAAACAACACAGCACGCCACGAGTCAGTACGACACAACTCCCCCATACAAAATAACCACACGCGACACGTGTCGCCACAACACACTGCGATACAAAACAACACAGCACACCACGAATCAGTACGACACGACCCCACACACAAAATAACCCCACATGACACGTGTCGCCACAACTCACTGCAATACAATACAGTACAATACTCTGCAATACAGCTCAGTGCAATACAATATAGTACAATGCTCTGCAATACAGTACAGTGCAATACAGTACAATACTCTACAATACAGCACAGTGCAATACAATACAGACCATCCCTTTACAGTACAATACAATACACTACAACACCCCTGCAATACAAAACAACACAGCACGCCCACGAGTCAGTACGACATGACCCCACACACACAAAATAACCCCCACACACACGACACGTGTGGGCCAACAACACACTGCAATACAAAACAACACGCACGCCACGAGTCAGTACGACACGACCCCACACACACAAAATAACCACATACACACGACACGTGTCGCCACAACACACTGCAATACAAAACGACACAGCACGCCACGAGTCAGTACGACACGACCCCCCACAAAATAACCACACACACACGACACGTGTCGCCACAACACACTGCGATACAAAACAACACAGCACGCAACGAGTCAGTACGACACGACCCCCCACAATACAAAACAACACAGCACGCCACGAGTCAGTACGACACGACCCCCCACAATACAAAACAACACAGCACACCGCAAGTCAGTACGACACGACCCCCCTACACACAAAATAACCACACACGTGACACGTGTCGCCCTCTACAGCGGGGGACGGAGGGAACGGCACGGCCACCGTTTCCACGCGCCAAATCTTTGACCGGGAGAAGCAGAAGTACTACTACATCCCCATCGTCATGTGGGACATGCGCGGAAAGTCTAGCGCCCAGGCCATGACCGGCACCAACACCCTCACCGTCACCATCGCCGACGTCAACGACAACGTCCCCAAGCCCGGCCACCAGGACATCTTCGTCTACAACTACAAAGGTGAGAGAGAGAGAGAGAGATAGATACACACGCGCACGCACGCACTAACACACACACACACACACACACACACACACACACACACACACACATGCACACACACGCACACACACGCACAAAAACACTCACCACCACACACGCACGCGTGCACCCCACACACACACACACACCACACAACACACACACACACACACACACAAAACACGCGCAACGCACGCACACATGCGCGCACACTCACACACACACATGCACACACTCACACACACACACGCACGCACGCGCACACACACGAACAACACACACACACACACACACACACACACACACAACACACACACACACACACACACACAAAACACACAACCCCACACTCACACAAAACACACACACCCCACTCACACACACACTCACATGCACGCATGCATGCACCACACACACCACACACACCACACCCCACACACACAACACAAAACACACACACACTCACACACTCTCATCAATGTCAAACCTCCCTTGGGAGAAACATGACAAAAAAGGAAGAAGAAGAAGACTTAAGAATTACTTTGGCCATGAGTTTTTTGGGTTGGTTTTTTTGTTTGGTTGGTTGGTTGTTTTGGGGGGTTGTTTTTTTTTTTATATTCCTCAGCTAGAGTTCCGAGGTTTGCCGATAGTGAGATTTTTCAGTATGCAACTGTATTTGCGCCCCCCCCCCCTCAAGCATTTAGGTAGCTACATTCTGACTTCGGGGATGGTGTCTTAAGCATGACACATGTGTGCACATATTTTTTATATAATTTCATTATCTGTTCTTACCGGCACGAAATGGCCTACTCTCCCGAAAGGCAGGACAGGTTTCTAATGTGTGCGCAAGTTGTTCTGCGTGCATTCGTACATGGGGTCTGAGCTTATAGTGTCATCTGAAGGACTTTGGACTTTCAGTTAGATTTTTATCGTCAAACTTGGAAAGAAAGGGCAAGGCTGGGAATTGAACCCAGAGCCTCACAGTTTACTCATTGTTGGGCAGGCGAATGTCTAAACCGTCCTGCTACCTCCCTTCTTTTTAAGAGGGTTTGGAAACCTTCTAACCAGCTGCTTGTGTGTGTGTGTATGCTTTGGTCCTCACGAGTTGGAGAGAGAGACTGCAGTTTATGTGGGTGTGTCTGTGTTTGGGTGGGGGGGGGGATTCTTATGTATGTGTGTGTGGTGTGTGTGTGTGTGTGTGTGTGTTGTGTAAAAGCAGAAACAATCTGAACAAGTTTCAATGATTTGTCGCAGTGTACAGTTATGTGCGTGATAATAAGTGACCAAAAATTAACCTTGGTTTTTTTACCTTCGTGAAGCAGATTTTGACATGCAGGCATATGCACCTCACATGAGAGTGTATTTATGTGTAAACAACAACAGCTAAACCAAAAAAGGTTTACTCAGATATCAACGATTTGTTATATAAATAATCGTTCATTTTTGTTTCGTTGCTTTCCTGTTTTTAGATTGGCATTGATGTTTTTTATCTTTTTGCAGATATGTCTGGTAAAGGTAATGCCGTGCCATTTTATTTTGGAGGGTTTTTTTTAATAATTATTATTATTCATAACGACTTTCTCTGCTTTTCTCACAGAATTCACTCACTGTAATACTGGGCTTTGGTGAAGAAACTAGGCTTTCTTAAAGACTCTGGGCTTGGGGGGTAGGGGGTGGGGGGGGGGGGGGGGTAAAAAAAAAACCCTTGGTCTCTGGGGTCTGTTGAAGAAACTATGTTTTGTTAAAGAAACTGGGTTTTGTTGTACAAAGCTGGACTTTATTGTACGAAACTGGGCTTAATTGTAAAACAAAACTGGGCTTAATTGTACAACAAAACTGAGCTTTATTGTAAAACCAAACCGGGCTTATTGTTCTAAACTGGGCTTTATTGTTCAAAGCTGGGCTTTATTGTTCAAAATTGTACAAAACTGGGCTTTAATGTTTAATACTGGGCTTTGTTGAACAAAGCTGGGCTTTGTTTGCAAAACTGGGCTTTATTGTGCAAAACTGGGCTTTATTGTTCAAAAACAGGGTTGTAGAAAACTGGGCTTTGTGGTACAAATCAGGGCTTTATAGTAAAAAACAATATCTAGGCTTTATTGTATTAAAAAAAAAAGCAAACCAGAAAACCCTGGATTTATTGTACAAAACTGGGCGATATTGTACAAATCTGGGCTTTATTGTACAAATATGGGCTTTGGTGTACAAAACTGGGCTTTGGTACGGGGCTTTGTGGTACAAAACTGGGCTTTATTGTACAGAACTGGGCTTTGTTGTACACATCTGGGCTTGTTGTACAAAACTGGGCTTTGTTGTACAAATCGGCTTTTTGTACAAAACTGGGCTTTATTCTACAAATCTGGGCTTGGTGTACAAAACGGGGCTTTGTGGTACAAAACTTGGCTTGATTGTAGAAACTGAATGGGAAAATGAAAAGTTTGAGATTTTCACTGTTGAAATTCACTTTGTGTGCAGTGGTTAGAAGAAATGGTGGGTGCTTCGTTGTATTGATCTTTTGACTCCAGATTATCTCTTTGAAAGTTTCGCGACTGATAAAGCCATGTACTCTGATTCAGGGCATTGCACTTCACATTGATCAAGTAATCTTCACAGTCATTATTCTTCCACTCTTCTGAAAAGTAGAACATGCTTTTAACATGTTCGCAAGATGTTCTGCATGCACTTGCAACACGGGACCTTGGTTTATAGTCTCATCCGAAGGACTTTAACATTCAGTTGGAATTTGTCTTCAGACTGGAAAGAAAGGGTAAGGCGGAGAATTGAACTCAGAACCTCGAGGTTTATTTGTTAGGCAGGTGAACGTCTTAACCACCCTGCCACCTTCCTTGTTAAGCACATGGATTGAAATTGAGGAAAAATATGATAATAATAATAATCATCATAGTCATAATTAATGGAATCTATATAGCACTGTATCTTGTACAAACAAATCAGAGCACTTGCATTCAACCCACTCTTTCACATACAACCAATAACAATTAACAGTGTTAACAAATTTAAATGTACATATACGCATGCATGCACACACACCACACCACACCACACCACACCACACCACACCACACCACACACACACACACACACACACACACACACACACAATAATAAGTGTAATTTCACAGGGTAGCAAAGAGTGCTTTACATAAGTCCGGATGTGACATGGTGTCAATGAGAAAGAGAGAGAGAGAGGTGTGGGTGTGTTAAAAAAGACTTTTTAAAAACTTTTTTTTAAACTTATTGCTTTTTTTCTAAACTTGCACATGCTAACTTCTTTTGTTTGTTTTTTTATGTTTTTTTAAACACATTTGATGAATATGATGTTGATTCTTTCACAAGAATACATGTATACATACGAGTGGATTCTTCACAATCATTTCACAAGAATGTTGATATATTCATGTATACATACGAGTGGATTTTTCACAATCATTTAGAGTATTGA
The DNA here is from genome assembly GCA_028751875.1 of Rapana venosa. Lineage (NCBI taxonomy): Eukaryota > Metazoa > Mollusca > Gastropoda > Neogastropoda > Muricidae > Rapana > Rapana venosa. The sequence continues at coordinate 16,671,140 of CM054143.1, read as the reverse complement.
TACATACATGCATACATACGAGTGGATTCTTCACAATCACAGATAATGCCTATTCTTCTGCCTGTAAATTTTCAACATTGGGATTTTTTTCTCATGCTTTTTATAACGCTTGTTCATCTGGCATCTCCCATAACTTGCTTTAATCTAACACAAGCTGACTATATAAACTTGAAAGAAAATTGTGTATGGACATGTGTGCAGGTTTGCTTGAATGCGTGTGCGTGCGTGTGTGTGTTTATTTATTTATTTATTTTATTCTTTTATTTTGACATGTTTTTGCTTTTCTCTAACAGAATTAGACTGTATATGAACTTCTAAGAAAAAGTTGTGAATGGACGTGTGTACAGATTTGCTTGAATGTGTGTGTGTGCTTGAGAGAGAGAGAGAGTGTGTGTGTGTGTGTTTGACAAAAGTAATTAGCTCTGGCCTATCTGTGATAATTTGTTCTCATAGTATTTTTGGAAAAGTTAATTTCAAATTTTGTTAACTTTAAAAAAAAATCCACAGGTTATGCATTCAGACTTGAGTGTGTCCCTTGACACTGGGCATATTGGGTTTGACAAAAAGTGAAGTGGGGAGGGGGGGTGTCCTGTTTTTTAATAAATAAATTGTTGAGGTTTTTTCATTGGATTGCCCCCAGTTTTTGCAAGTCTTGCAGGTTTGGGGGTTTGTGTGTGTGTAGCGTTGTGGTGTGTGTGTTAGCCTTGGGGGGTGTGCTCATGCGTATTTGTGCTCTGATGCAAAATGTCTTTATAGACATAAACATCTCTGTGGTTTTTAAGATAGATGACTAAAAATCTGAATAATAATGAGATTTGAATCAATTTTGGTAGATGGTTTCACACTAGGCCAAGTTATACTTTTCTCTTTTCTCTTTTTCTCTGTCTCTGATGTTTGTCTGACTGAGTGTCAGACAAACATCAGGATAGACAGAGAAAGAGTTTGGAAAAGGTAATTTCAAATTTTGTTAATAAAAAAAAAAATATACAGGTTATGTAATCAGACCTGAGTAGTGTTCCTTATTGAATGCTATGTTGCATATTTGTTTGCGCAAATAAGTGAAAGTGGGTTGGGGTTTTTTTTGTGTGTTTTTTTTTTTTTAAACGTAAAGTTGTTGTTGTTGAGAGTTTTTGTTTGAATATTATATACTTTTTCTTTCCATCCTGTTGTTTTTTATCCCCAGTCTTGTACCATGGGGACGGGATAGCTCAGTGGTCGGAGCACTCGCTTTCCCCCAGCCAAGTAAGCAGCGTCGAGCTGGTTACCTTTGGATGGGTGACTTTGCGCCCTTGGCTTCAGTACAGTTCCCCAGTTACCAAACTGTAAATGGGTACCTGCCTCTTTGGGTCAGAAGGTTTTAAAACAGCGAAAGGGGGAGGAGATGGCGCCGCCCTCAATATGCTGGCCCTAGAGAAGTAGTCTCTGACCCTCGCTCCCCTACGACTTACAGGTTATGGGACTTTTAAATTTTTTTTTTACCTTGTACCATCTTTTGTCCTTCCTTCCTTCCTTTGTCGCATTTGACCACGATTGTTGATGGGGTTGCAGGCATCTTCGTCCTCTGGAGTTGGGCGGTGTAGTAAGCGATGTTTCTGGGATCTGGCTGACAAAACATTTGCCTTCGCTGAACCTGTTTGGCTGATGGATTACTTTTCGTAAGTTGTTTTAGCATCATAGAATAGAATTCTCCCTGTGGGGATGTCAGTATGAATAGCATCCCCCACCTTCTGGAAATTCTGTGCGAGAAATTTCATCACAAACACACGAATGATTTCCCCCCAAGAGGGTGTTGAGGGGGTCTGTCAGTATGAATAGCATCCCCCACCTAAAAAAATTCTGTGCAATGAATTCCCTCTTTTCTGTCACTCTCTCTGTTTCTGCCTTGTTCCTTTTCTTCCTGTCAACTCCTTCTGGTCTACTTTCTGCCTTCGTGGTGGTCCATTCTCCTGAAAGACAATTTCCTCTTTTCTGTCACTCTTTATTGTTTCTGCCTTGTTCCTTTTTCTTCTCGTCGCCTCCTTCTTGTCTATTGTCTTCCTTCTTTTTTCCATTCTCCTACCTTTTTTTCCCCCAGAATGACTTAACAAGATAACAACTCTCTCCCACACCAAAGTCAGATGTGCTGGGCCTGACTTGTTGGGCGTTGAACGGCAGCGTGACATATTCACTCATATATCAGACAACAATAGTTGCTGTCTGAGCGTTCGACGAAGAAGAAGAAGAATAGAATTGTGTTTCATCCTGAGTCGAATGCAGCACCACACAAGGAGCGCACACACACACACACACCACACACCACACACACACGCTCTCTCTCCCCTCTCCGATAACACACCAGCATTCTGTCTACCTCTGCTGTTCTGTTTCTCTCCATACAAGCATGCACATACATCCTCTTTTTTCCACCTCTCTCTCATAATCACCTCAACACCTGCCACCACATGGGGTGCACACACTCACCACACACTTCCCTCTCTAAATTTTGTTTCTATATTCATTTTTAACATAAGATTTTTACTTTCCCGTTTCATTTCATAGCTGTCGCTTTTCAACAGCCAAAATCCCATCACCCTTGCCCCAATGTGTATAACCTCTGTGTGTGTGTTGTGGTTATGTGTGTGTGTGGTGTGATGCGTGCGTGCGTGTGTGTGCGTGTACATTAGACTTGTTAGAACTATTACTTGCTATTGGCTGCATGACTGTGTAAAAATGAGTTGAGTGCAAGCGCTTTGATTTGTCTGTGCAAGATACAGCGCTATATAAATTCCACTTATTATTTCATCACTTTACAGTATTCAGAATTTCTTTCATACGTACACAGGCACTAATGGTACTACTGCATGTGATGTTCAGGGGACGGGATAGCTCAGTGGTCAGAGCACTCGCTTTCCCCCAGCTAAGGTTTAAGCAGCATCGAGCGTGGTTACCACTTGGATGGGTGACCGTTTGCGCGCCTTGGCTTCAATACAGCCCCCCAGTTTCATCATCATCATCATCATCAGACCCGTGACCTTGGCGGTCGTGGGGGAGACATAAAAGACGATGCCGTGGTAAGCCTCCTCCATCCATCTCGGTCCTCGGCTCTGCGCAGTAGTGCCGAGTCATTCATCCTGGTCCATTCTCTGATGTTGTCCATCCATGACTTGTTCTGTCTTCCCCTCCTTCTGCCACCTTCGAGTGTTCTCTGCAGTACTGTTTTGGGCAGAGTGTTGTGGCGGGTGACGTGGCCGAAAACCCTGTCAGCTTTTCTTCTTGACGATGGTGAGAAGGGGTTCCTGTTGGACCTGCCCGCTGTGTTATTTGACTCTTGACAAATTCATTGGTCTTTCGTTCTCTCCAAGATATGCCAGTAGTTTTCTATGGCATTTTGTTTCGAATGACTGGATTCGCTTTGCTGTTTCAGCAGTCAATGTCCCGGTTCACTTCCGTACAGCAGGATTGACTGAATTAGGGGTTTGTAGAGCTTAGTTTGATTGGGAAACTGATCTCTTTACTTTTCCATATGGTGGTGAGTTTTGTCATGGAAGATGTTGCCATGGCTATTCTGACTTTGATTTCTGTCGTCGATCGCCCGTCCTTTTTGAGTGTAGCGCCGAGGTATTTAAAAGCATCTACCTCCTCCAGTTGTTGGCCGTTCATGTAAATTTTAGCGGTGGCATTGCTCGTGCTGTTCACAAGTACTTTACTTTTCTCCGAGCTCACTCCATCCCATATGCTCCAGCTGTTCTCAAGTCTGGTCGTAGATCTTGCAGCTCTGTGTTACTTCCGCCCATGAGGTCAATGTCATCGGCAAACCGTAAGTTGTTGAGGGGTCCCGCCGCCAATGAGATGGTAGAGTGGAAGTCATGGAGGGTCCCCTCTCATGATGTTTTCCAAGAACAGATTTAACAGACTGGAGATAAAAAGGCATCCTTGTCGGGCCCCCCAACTGTGGTTTGAAGTAGTCTCCGACCTGATTGTTCAGAAGGACTGCACTGCTTGCAGTGTTGTATATGCTTGGATGGATTGCACTAGTCCTTCTTCAATGCCAAACATTCTGAGGACCTGCCACAGGCCTTCGTGCCATACCTGTCAAAAGCCCTTTTTGAAGTCGATGAAGTTTGGGAACAGGTCTCTCTGATGTTGGAGATGTTTTTCCATCATGATGTGGCAGTTAAAATCTGTTCGAATTGTGCTCCTGCCTGCCCTGAAACCCCGCTTGTTCCTCTGCAAGGTGTTCTTCTGCCTCCTTCTTGGTCGATTCAAAATAACTTTGAGCATGATCTTGCTGGCGTGGCTGATGAGGCTGATTGTTCTATAGTTTGGCATTGGCGTAAATTCCCCTTCTTGGGCAGGGGTATGATGAGTGATTGTGTCCATTCTGTTGGCCACTGTTTTGTCTCCCAAATCTTCTGACAGATAGCTGTAACATATGTGATGACTGTTTCGCCACCATGCTTGAGCAGCTCTGCTGGTATATTGTCTGCTCCTGGGGACTTTCCTACCTTTAATACAACCTGACAAGAGCATAATAGAAGAGAAAGCAGCAACATCAAGAGCACCCTCGCCATTACCTATACTGAGGGAAGAAGTGGGAGAAGCCATCCGCAGCTTACCCCCCAGTTTACCCAGCTGTAAATGGGTACCTGCCCTCTTTAGGGCCAGGGAAGGTAAAGCAGCGAGGGAGAGGAGATGGGCGCCAACCTCAATATGCTGGCCCCCTAGAGAAATGAGCTCTCGTGATGCCTCGCTCCCCTACGACCACATAGGTTATGGGACACCTTAAACCTATGTGATTGTCTTTCACACACAGGCGTTAATGGTATGTACTGCATTGTGTTGTGCAGAGTGAACGTGTCCACGGGGATGGTGACGATGAAGAAAGGCGTACCTGGCAACACACCTGACCGACCCAAGTACGAGTTCAAGGTGGATGTGTACGACTCGCACTGGAACATCCAGGTGCGTTCATCCGTGTCTGTCACCGTGCAGACTCTGTCTGAAGAGGCCGTGGCCAATTCCGGGGCTATTCGTATTCAAGGTGAGTGTGTGTGTGTCTGTGTGTGTGTCTGTGTGAGTATGTGTGTGTGTGTGTGTGAACTCTGTGTGTGTGTGTGTGAGTATGAGTGTGTGAACTGTGTGTGTG